>BPTQ01000009.1:273084269-273341349 GCA_019973895.1 Chrysanthemum seticuspe
GAACCCCCTTAACCCGAGAATAGTAGAGTTTTATTGATAGTGAATTTCCTCAATGCAACATCACGAGTCACAGTGTAAGTTAACACCTAAAAGTTCTCCACTATATGCAGAATATGAAATACCAACCAACCAACTTCTCATATCTCATGAATCTCTAAGTTTACCCGTACTTAAGAGCTGTGGCGAGAAACAATGTGTACACGTTCAAATTCAGTGCTCAAGCCCCATCAAATGAAGTCCCAGTTTAAGTAGTATAACCCAATAGAGGTAGTCGACAGTGATGTTTCTCGGATGACTTACTATTACCCCAACAAATGAACAAAACGGTTCTCTAACTTTTCTCTCTCTAATACTGCATACTTGTGTTGTCAAGTACGGAGCATGAGGTTTCTTGTTCATACGTCATAATCTCTCTCTTTTCAATCTCTTGGCAAAACAAGTAAACAACCCCATTATCATTCAGTAGGCTCTTTGTAGTGACAGCTGATGGAGATAACCCAATATGATGAATTTGACCCTGAAGTAAACTACCCCGAACTCGTGACTTAAACTTGCACATGTGTAACAAAGAGCGGTGTCGAGAATTCATGCCCATTTGAATCTCTAAGTACTCTATACTCTTCAACCAACCAACCATCAAGTATAAGACGTATATCACCTCTTGAAAATCCACAATTGAATGTGACACTGAGCACTACAACGTAACTCCTTTAAGTGATAGTTATTTTGAGATGATAAGAGCCCAATTCCCCCAAGTGGTAGATGAAAAGGAAAAAGTCACCCAACAATAACTAGATTTCCAAGTCTTTGTTTTTGATAATTAGCTTGAACAAGGATCTCGAAGAATCTTCATCCAACCATCCCCGATACCTTCAGATACTAAGTACACTCGCCCTTGATGTTTCACTTCAACCTCAAATAAATAATACTGAATTAACGCCGATGTCACATCTTCTGAACTGCTCAAATCTAGCCTCTTTTGATCTTAAAAGTGAACTTTGATAATGGTTTCATCCCGACCATGGTTAAAAGCACATAACCCCATAAAACCAAGCAATAACCAAACTGCCGTGACGAATATCCAAACACACATCCAAATTATAAAGTACACCCTTTTTATCCCTTCTTCGAAGTAGAAACCGTAGCACCAGCATCAGATAAGATCCCGAAATACGCTTTCCTTTCTCCAAGATGGTTCCATCATTACGGGATTTTACAACTCTATGGTTTAAACCGATAAATAGTTTCTTTCGCGGGATTTTACAAAACCAAGAATAAACCGTAAGATAGATCCGGAAATGCACTTTACAGTTACCAGGATGTTTCCATTGTCACGGGATTTTACAAGTCTATGATTTAAACCGAGAAATAGATTCTTTCGCGGGATTTTACAAAATCAAGACAAAACCGTAAACAACGTCAGCTTGAATGTGTTATGACAACTTTGGTTTCGGTGAATATCTGTTTTAGGGGAACATGCAACGATTCATCCACAGTTCATTCTCCAACATCAACAAAATCATCCACCATCCAACACACACATTGGTAGACACATCATTCACACATTTTGTCGGCAATTGCAGTGGCCACTTGAAGAAGTAAACCCGATATACCAAACTTGATCATGAAGTAAAATCCCCCCGATTTGCTACTTAATCTTGTACTAATCCTCGTGAAAAAGAAACGGTGTACCCAATGTACAAAACCTCTTGACATTCTCAATAGAGTGAGACACCGAAGTGATAGCTACGTTGTGGGTTGAGAAAGAATCACAAACGCAACTAAATAGCCAAGTCTTTATCATCCTCTATGAAAGCCCAAACAAGTCATCTTCACGGAAGGGTAGAATGAAAGAAGATGAAATAAGTACACGCGCCCGGAAAACTTCACTTCAAAACCAAATAAGAGATACCTTACAAGCAACCACGTAGTCAACTAGGTTCAAATAATTCAAGCCGAGAATACTTAACCATGTGATGAATTGAGTGACCAATGTACCACTCTTGTCAAGTAATAGAATGTTTAGGCTCAAGTAAAATCCAATAATAACTCATTTGACCCAACAGATGATCCAGTCCAGATTTAACATAATGTAGAACCGACTAAACACATGAATGATTTAGCACCAAAATGTCAATTAAATCACAACCACCAATTGACTCAACCCACCAATAGAAAAGAAATACCAACGTAAGACATTACATTAAACGCCCTTGAGATACACGTACATACGTTTGTATCACATTAAGTCACTCCAAAATGTCATTCGTTTGTAAAACTTTAAAGGGTCGAGAATTTATCTTTTGTATCAAACTTGTTAATGGTTGATCATTTGTACAAGAGTTGGCCGCTGAGAGATTTAGCCCAACTGACACTTACATCCGAATAATACCTAAGACCCAAGTTCATTCAAGAGTTGCCCAACATGTAAACAAACCCAAGCAAGCCCAACACACAACCGGGTATAGCAAACCAATTAATATCCAAAATCGTATACCCTACCCTAAGTATACGGGGTATATAATGCACACTTATCACATACTAACAAACCCTAATATCTCTCAAAGTTAATTATAGTCCGCCTCTTTTTCTCTATCTCACACAACCGATCAAAAATAAATCCAGTTCTCATCTTAAGACCGCTTCATTCTCAGTCACACACAACAAAATCAGACGCCTCATCTCCAAAACATCCTCACAAAATCCATCCCTAATCTCATTCCAGTCCGCCTCCATCTCATTAATCTGCTACAGAACTATCAAGCCAAGTAAGCCATGTAAGTGATAACACGACACCTCTTGCCACAGGGATGGCAAAGGATGTTGTTAGTACCACAGGGTTGGTACGAGATGGCCACAGAGGTGGTTGACCGGCTTCAAGATCTTAAGAGAAAGGTCTCGGGTAGGTTTTAATTGTATTTGTTTTGAGTTTGTTTATGGTTGTCGAACGAAACAGGAAAACGATTTTAACATTCTTGTTATAAATCTTTTCATTCAAGTTTCGGATATTGAACAAGAAGCATAGCTTCATATGGATCAATGATGATTGTTGTTCAACTTCAAAAAAATCTTTGAAAGATTGGAAGAAATGAACCGGATCTGAGATTAATTTATTTCGGCTTTAGAGTTGAGTTTAGGGTATGAGATGGAGATGAGTTGGGGTAGTTTTGTTGGATGTAGATTGTGTTGTAGTTTTGAAAGATCTGTTAATATTTATTTTTGTCTTGGCAACACATTTTTCTTTTCAATTAAACAAGGATTGATGATGGGTTTACACTGAGGTCGAGTAGTTGTTTGGTATTTGGTTGAGGTCGAGACATGGTGTATGAAATATGGTCATAGTGGTAGAGTCATGTTGGCAATACTGGTATAGAAGCTAAGGTCGTTTGAGTCTTGTGGTCATTGTCAAATCTCTTTTTCATCTCCTTTCTATCTGTCAATACGCCAGCCAAGTCGCCACCCTAACTCGCCAAGCAAGTCGCTAAGCAACTCGCTAAGCAACTCGCTAAGCAAGTCGCTAAGCAACTCGCTACGACTTGTTCAGTAACAAGTCGCTAGGTAAAAACATTGCATCTGGACAATTTTGATAATTCGCTAGCAAGATTTAGATATTATCCGATGAGTTTTCCGACTGTTTTTCCGGCCAACTTCAAATAAACCCAGAAAAGTAGCATAAAAGATGAAACTTTTTGACTGTATTAACCATGAAACATGACCAGATTCATTAAACCCAGAAAACATGATATTAGAAGAACTTTTGGACCCATTTTATTAACCACAAGTTTTCACAAAAGTTGGTAACAAAAAATGTCTCAATGGTACTGTTTTGGACATAATACGCAAAACAGATGAAAACATAAAGGCACATGACACATTTTTCTTGACCAAAAAGATTGTAAAAAAAAACTGCTTAACCATATGTAAAGGACACAATAATAATCCGACCATAACAAAAAAAAAACAGTTTTAATCATGTTTCAAAAACCACACAAATCGAAACAACACAATAACCTTGGTACGAAACCACACAAATCAAAGAAACACAATAAACCATGGCTCTTGATACCAATTGTTAGGATTCAAATATTATGTTGTGTTTGATGATTCGGGTGGTCTTGGGAGATCAAAATACATGTTTGCCATTAGAGATAGAAAGTTAGAGAGTTGGGTGTTCTTGGTAGAGAGTTGGTTTACAAAAAGTGAAAGATTAGATTAGAAGCACCACCCCTTCCATGGATGGAAGGGGTATTTATAGTTACAAGAAATACGACCTCCTATCGGCCTGTGGATCAGGGATACAGTGGGTAAAGACCCGTCCTTCCTCCACGGTGTTGCACTAAGCTAAACAAGACTAATAACTAACTAATAAAACAATAAATAACGTAACTGACGACAAATCTACGAGCTAACTTATGCTAGATAATATTTGGGGTGACCGACTCTTCACTATGAATTTTCTAATTCCTAACAAACCGCCACCAGATACCTTTTGTATGAATAGAGTTGTTTGACTGCATCAGTTAGAAGGTGATCTGGCAACTCTGCACCCTGTTTCTTTTTTGTAGATTCCTTAAATCTGACTGTGAGTGTAGGCTCATACAACATGGAGTGATTTTTAGGGTCATTGGGTCTCTTGGGGTTATCAGGATTATATCCTAGAGCTCTTTGGATCAACAGTTTTGTATATCTGATGTATGGGATCTTGGTGCCAAGCTTTTTGAGGAAAGACATCATGTCGTCCCATATCAGAGCTTCAACTTCAATGTGTTTCATGTTGACCAAAGCCCAAAAGATTTGTAGTTCCATGAGCTTGGGATGCTCATAACCACTATCACGTCCAGAAACTGATTTGGTGATGATGATGTAGAGGGTTCTCCATGGCTGAGGAATATTCTTAAGATCCACGTATGAATGCTTTGTGATTACTCCTGTAGCTTCGTCATAACCAATGTCGTTCATGAATTGCAGAACGGTCTCTTCAGTTGGTGTGGCATTGTATTCGGTTGGCTCGATGACAGGAATGAGGAGAACAGCCCTTAAGTCTGCTGGTGTGATGGTGACTTGTTTGTGATTGAGTGTCACTGTCACAACATTTTGACCTTTGATCTTTCGCATTGTATGCCAGAACTGGTGAATGTAGATCTCCGGCACTGTAGCAGAATTGGTGAGCATGTTCTGATAAGGGTGGTTCTTCAGAATTTCCATAGCTATTAAGCAAGAAGACTCTTAGCAGGTGAGACTATCAAAATCAACACGAAGGTTATTCTTTCCTATCTTCATTGGAAAGCCATTAGGGAAGATATCTTCAACGGTGACAATGTTTGGTGCTTCCACGTTTTGCATTTGAGCGTCCATGTCGTGATCTGAAAGATATTTAGAAAAAAGAACCAACATATCGAAAGACATTACGTTAGTCAACAAATGGTTTTATTGTATAATTATTTGAATGTGATATGTTAATGATTGTTACGAGTCCAATTTCACTTGTTTGTCCAATAGTCCAAAGACGTCATGATAAGTATCGTGAGTTGGTTAACTTTGAGTTTTAAAGTCCAAGTTTTCACTTATTTTTCACAACTTATTAAACGTTTAAGCTTATAAGTGACATTATTGGTTTCGTGGCGTTATGATTTATTTATTTATAAGTTTGCACGCGTAACAATTCATAATTAAGGTTAAAACTAGGCTTAGGCGTAGAAATGGCAAGCTTATGCGTAAACATGAGTGATTATACGCGTAAACGTAAGCTTATGCGTAGGTTCTTGTCTTACGCGTAAGAAATATTACGCGTAGGAAAAGAGGGCCTTATGCGTAGAGCTTACGCGTAAGCGTATAAGAAACCTTACACGTAAGGCTTACTCGTAAGAGTGAACCTTATGCGTAGAGGTTACTGTTTACGCATATCCTTCATAGGATACGCGTAGTCCCCAATGTAGAACCTTACGCGTAAACATTACGCGTAAGATTACTCTTACGCATAACATGCTACGCGTAAGGTGATCCTTATGCGTAGATGGCAAGTAACCTTGATTCTGAGTTATACACACGTAGAAACCTGAAATAAATTCATCACAACACTAACATTAACACATACATTCAATCCTTATCAGTTTTAAACACGAATACTCAATCAAACAGTTATGCGTAGAACACATGTTACGCGTAAACCTAAACCCTAAAGCTTAAGAATTACGAGTAAGCAAATTTAACCATGGGAAATGCACTAAACTTGTCCTGGTAAGTCTAAGAAGCCTAGAGGGTTGCTTTATCCAAGTTATAACATCAAACTCTAAGCAAATAAAAAATACCCAATTCTTATGAACATAAACCCTAGTTTTCAATTTTAAGGCAATTGATGGTTCTGGGTAATTTCTGAGCCTAGATATGATCAACTAATCATGAAAACAACATCAACCAACTATCTTTTTCATCAGAAACACTCACATATGAGAATACCCAAACATACGCATAAACCCTAACTTTTAAAATCAATCAATTTGAGTTTCTGGGTGAGTATAAATGATAGAAATGGTGTTATTGTGATAATAAAAACATTTTGACACAACCATTAACACAAAAAACACTCAACCTTGATTATGTGTTCATACGCTTATACGTAGAACACAAAATCACTTCTTGACAGCAATCTAACCGTTAGTTTTAGAAACGATTCAAAACCCATGTTTAGATTGTTACAAAGAACGTTTTAAACACTTACAAATTAAAGATCAAAAGCACGGATTTGCAGATTGTATGTTAGGCGTAGGATGAGGTTGGTGGAAAATTAAATGTGAAGAGTTAATGTGGTTAGGTGGGTGTTTTTGTTAAAATAACTTTGAGCTTGAGACAGTTTTAGTCCCTCAACCTTAACCATTTACATCCCATGTCCATAACTTCCATTTTGGTAACCAAACAAAGGATATTTGGAAAGAATATTGACGACACTCCCCCTCGACTTAAGAAATGATGAAGTTTTAATAATTTTAGTCCGAGGAGTGTCAGAAAACCAGAAATGTGACCACCATTAATAAAGAAACAACCGTGATAAGGTAACATGCAAGTACAAGGTTTTATGAAACCGAAAAATATTTGATTTCTCCCCCTCAACACTTGATCGAAAAAATACTGAATTTTGAAAGATTTGAGTGTTGACAGAAGATTTGTACTTGCCATGTTAAAAGAAATATAGATAGAAGAATATTTTTGTTGTTTTATCAGATTTTATATTTTTGTATTTTGTTTTTGAAAAATATTCACAAAAGAGGTTTTGGTGTTTGACTGGTTTTAAGAGTTCATCCAGTTCCTCTTGAGTCAAACACCGCATACCAATCCGGTGGACCAACTCATTAAACCTAGCAGGAGCTAGGGCTTTGGTGAGGAGATCTGCCAGTTGGTGTTCTGTACCCACAAAGTATAATTCAGCAGTACCCTGTTCCACGTGGTCCTTGATGAAATGATATCGAAGATCGATGTGCTTGGATTTCGAATGTTGAACTGAGTTGCACGATATCGCAATAGCACTCCGATTGTCGCAGTACATCGGGATTCTGTCAAATACGTAACCATAGTCTTTGAGTTATGTTCTCATCCAAATGACTTGAGCACAACAAGCCGACATGGCTACATATTCTGCTTCGATTGAGGACAGCGATGTACAATCCTGCTTCTTCGATTGCCATGACACCAGTTTATCACCAAGAAATTGTAATGCTCCTGAAGTACTTTTCCGTGAATCTAAGCATCCTGCGTGATTAGCATCTGAAAAAGCTATTAGTTCAAAACCAGAATCCTTCAGATACCAGATCCCCAAGTTAATGGTTCCCTTGATGTATTGGAGGATTCTTTTAGCCTCAGAGAGGTGGGTTTCAGTTGGTCTTGACTGATAATGGGAGCAAAGATATACGGCAAAAACAATGTCAGGTCTGCTAGCTGTTAGATACATGAGAGACCCAATGATACTACGGTATTTGGTAGGGTCCACCAATTTCCCAAGTAAATCAGCGTCTAGCTTCTTGGTATGAGCCATTGGTGTGGCATAGGTGTCACAGTTTTGCATTCCAAATTTGTTTAACAGTTCAAGGGCATATTTGGACTGACTCAAGAAAATACCACGGGATGATTGATGAACTTGCAGTCCTAGAAAGAACGTAAGTTCACCCATCATGGACATTTCAAAATGTTTCTTCATTAGTTTTGCCAAAGAGATTGAATACTTTTTATGTGTTGACCCAAAAATGATGTCATCCACGTAAATTTAAACAATTAAGATGTGTGCCCCGTGATATTGTATGAAAAGAGTTGGGTCAACCGAACCTTTGGTGAAATTATTGGCAATGAGGAAGGATGATAACTTATCATACCACGCCCGAGGAGCTTGTTTGAGTTCGTACAGAGCTTTGTTCAGTTTGTAGACATGGTTTGGGAACTCGGGATCAACGAATCCTTCTAGCTGGCTGACATAAACCGTTTCTTTCAGTTGCCCATTTAGAAAAGCAGTTTTGACGTCCATCTGAAAGACCATTATATTCATATGAGCCGCGAACGCGAGAAAGATCCGAACAGCCTCAAGACGAGCTACCAGAGCGAATGATTCTTCAAAGTCAATACCCTCTTCCTGTCTATAACCCTTAGCCACCAGACGTGACTTGTTTCTGATTACGTTCCCTTCAGCATCCAATTTGTTCTTCCAAAATCCATTTGAGACCAATGACGTAGACCCCTGTTGGTCTTTCAACCAGTTCCCATACTTCAAGACGTTTGAATTGGTTGAGTTCTTCTTGCATGGATTCAATCCAGTTGTCCTTTGTCATTGCGTCTTTAATGTTTTTAGGCTTAGATTGGCAGACAATGAGTGCATAATGCAATGTTCACCATCTGTGTAAAGACGTTGTCTTGTTACGACTGGTTGATTTGGGTTACCAATAATGTTCTCAAGGGGGTGGTCTTTTGTCCAACGATGTGTAGAGGGTTGATGTTGATATACATTGTGCAGATTTTGAGGATTCAAATGGCTTGTAGATGATTCCGCAACATCAGGTGCAACAATTTCATTAGCAAACGGGTTAAAGAACGCATTTGGATCAAAATATGCAGGTGGAGGTACTTCATTAAGAACATCATCAGCTGGTTCAGCGTCGTTGGATGTAGTTTGTTCAACTGTTGTTGTAGAGTCCACTGGTGGTGCTTCTTCAACATTAGTTGTTGTAGCAGGTGTATCAGGTATAAGAGTATGATCAGGTTGAGCAGCGGAAACATCGGATACACCTGGAGCACGTTCATCAATGTCATCACTAAACAGCGGAGCAAATAGCTTTTCCATTTGTTGACGAGTAAGCTGGGGGCTTAGGTCAGCTGATGATGAGGTTTGAGGGAAGTTTAAACGGTTGTGACTGGGTTCCAAGCTGTTATGCTCAGAAGCCATCTCTGTAAGCTCATCAAAATTTTCATGAATCGTTTCCATAACCTGCTTTGTACGATGATTCCAGATCCGATAACCTTTAGAATTCTCACAGTATCCAATAAAGACTCCAATGTCAGCTTTGGCTTTTAGCATTCCAAAGTCATCACGATCATTATTTGGGTAGCAAAGGGATCCAAATACATGAAAGTGTTTGAGGTTCGGTTTATGGTTGTGGATAAGCTCAAAAGGTGTTTTGTTGTGGCATTTTGTAATCATTGATCGGTTTTGAGTGTAGCATGCAGTTGATACAGCTTCTGCCCACAAGTAATCTGAAAGTTTAGCATTGATTAACATTGTTCTTGCAGCTTCGACTAACGTACGGGTTCGTCTTTCAACAACTCCGTTTTGTTCTGGTGTACGTGCAATAGATGTCTGATGCTCAATTCCCACTTTCTTATAAAATTCTCGAAGAGTTTGGTTCACAAATTCAGTTCCTTTGTCTGTTCTGATTTGGCGGACGATGTTCCGGAGCTGAACTTGAATTTTCGTAAGAAAGGTGATGATCATCTGTGGAGCTTGATCTTTGCTTCGAAGAAAGTAGACCCAAGTCCATCGTGAGTAGTCATCGACAATTACCAAGATGTAGCATTTGCCATTAATCGTTTGCACGTGCATCGGGCCACACAAATCCATGTGAAGAAGATGAAGCACATGCTGAGAGTTGTGTTCCACCTTTGAAGGAAAATGAGCACGAGTGCTTTTCCCTTGTTCACAGGCAGAGCAAAGGTGATCTTTAGAATACCGGAATCTCAGGAGACCTTCAACAAGTTTGTGTCGAGCAAGGTTGGTGATGGTTTGAAAGTTTAAATGTGAGAGACGACGGTGCCACAGCCAAGATTTTGTTGATGTTGCCTTTGAAAGTAGACATATGGGAGAAGAAGCAACCATGTCTTGCATTGAGATTGTGTACAGACTAGAATTTCGAGAGCCAGACATAAGATCGTTTCCTTGTAGATCACGAATGAAACAAGTTTTCTCCCGAAAAGCAACTTTCAAATCTCCATCACAGAATTGACCGACTGAAAAGAGATTGTGACCCAGGCCTTCCACATAATAAACCCTGCTAATTTCGATATTGCCATTGATATAATCTCAGTAGCCCATGATAGCTGCGAAGTGATCATTCCCGAATCTGACAGTGCCAATGAACTTTGCAATAAAGTTTGACAACAGTTTAAGATTGCCTGTCATGTGTCGGGAACATCCACTATCAACAATCCAAAGGATGATCTGTATCACCTGCATTACACACAGACGACACAGATGGAATAGAAGTAGATGTGGAACCCGAAGTGTTAGAGGGTTCTGAAGCAGTTATGGTAGATATACACACATCAATGATTTTAGGCATCCATTTAAATCCTAGTGTATTATGTAACCATTTCTGCCATCTCCAACTAGTATTTGCTTAAGTCTTAGTAAATGCACTAGGTGGTACTACTTTCCTTGTAGGTGATACTGGAGCTACAGGGATATCAATGCGTTTCTTAGAATCTAAGATAGGCGGTTTACCAAGCACAGACTTAGAAGCATTAGTGGGCCTAGAGGTATTCCGATTCTTAGGATTCCGTAAACGAGACAAGATAGCTTTAGCAACACATTTGTCATGACAATCAGAAAGCATGCTTTTACGACAAATAACACAAGAAGCATCAGACTTAATATCAAAAGTACTTAAAGGTTCAGCATTCGTTAAAACACTCTTTCTATTACATTTGTCAGACGCAATATCTAAAGTGGGTGCAACGTGACTCTTATTCAAAATCCTAGGGTGTTCTTCTACTTCAGCATTCTTTATTGATCTTTTCTTAGGTTGCAACTTCCTATTCTTCCTTGTATTGCTCCTAGGCTGTGAAGTGCGGACATTAGGAAAAGAGGCAATTATTCCTGTTTCAGTAGAGGGAAGCACATTAGTATCTTGTGTTTTGTCAGTAGGCATTCTAATGTCACTTTTCTGAAGTGTGACAGGTGCAAGTTTCTTAATGATGCTAGGCTGAACTTGTTCATACTTTCCTAACATCTCTCTTAACTTAATGATAGTGTGAATCAAATCTTGATTTTCAGAATGAAGATTTCCATCAAAATTCAAAACTTCGTTAGTATGTGCAAGATAATGATCAAGTTCGTTTGATGCTGCATCACGAGTCTTTTTGAGTAAATCAAATATGACACCATATTCTGTTGGATCGATATACTTTAATCAAACTAACTTAACTAGCTTGTTAAGGTTTAATAACCTCGGATAAATCCTAAGTTATTAACAAAGAAACACTGAGCAATCTTTATCAAGTACGCGGAATTTACTTAACAAAGCTAAGAAGAATAACTTTATTATAAACTCTAAATCTGCTTATTATGCAGATACTCTAATACAACTCTAAGATAATCGAACTTTTCTCTAAAACACTAATTCGTAAACTCTAAAACTCTTTTTTTGAAATCGTACCTCTAATGCCAATCTAGGAGTCCTTTTATAGGCTCAAGAATATCCTAGTCGGTTTACAATTGATAACCTTGTACGACAAGTAATCTAAACATGGAATACAATTCTTTCCATAAACAAATATAACAGTTCTTTTGTTCTAGCAGTACTTTGACTTCATCTTGCAGTACTTTGACTCTGTCTTTAGCAGTACTTTGACTATTTGACTTCTTCCAGTTCTTTGCAGCTTACAGTACTTTCATATCTTCAGTACTTTCATATCCCAACAATCCTCCCCTAACTTGAATTCTACTTGCTTGACTTCAAGTTCCTTTGTGAATATATCTTTAACAGCTTCATCTTTAAAACGGATTGTTTCTTAGTCTTTTGATTGTATCTCTGTAATATCTGTGCTTGTCAAAGTATCTCTTAGAATTGTTCTTTCCACAGCAGCATCCAGCAACCTCCATCTTTTCAGCAACACAGCAACATATGACAAATTGTACATTAATTCAGTTTAAGTTGCATACTATTCTCATCACTTTCAAGTGAATCATTGAAAAAATAATGGATTTAGATCTCTTTACCAAAGCCATTATCTCTGGAGTAGCCAAATGTTTTGGTGTGTAAGACCATGGTACATTGATAACCATATGATTTTTAGCAAACCACCAGCTATCAACAGATTTGTTTTGTCTTTACCAAAAGCTGTACCCTTCTGGACTAGTTAGTTCTTCTATCTAATGGTGAACTAATTACCAATAATGGTTTTTCCACAGCCTTTACCACAAGCCATTTTCTTGTGGGCTAGCCAACTCTTCACATTACTGATATGGTGAGTTGATGACCATCCAACTTATTAGCAAGTTGTCAACTAAAAACGGATTTGATATATCTTTACCAGAGCCGTTTTCTCATGGATTAGCCAATCCTTTTGTAACCATGGTGGATTGATAACCTATTGATGTTATCATCACAAAAACCATTTATTCAACCTTTATTTCAAAATATTTATTACTTAGTAAAAAGGTTTCTTCTAAAATTCATTTAACTGGTTTAGTTCAGCAAACAGTACTTTGATGAAATTACTGTCTAATCAGCAGTACTTTGAATAAAAGTACTGATATATCAAAAAGTATTTATTCAAATAAAATTCATACCAGTTATAGATCATTCTCAGCAATGGTAGTCCAGTTTATAAACAAATTGATAACCATGCAAGCAGTTTCATTATCCTCTTCTACATCCAATCCATGCTCTAGCATTCTTCTCATGAGCTCAACTGTGAGAGGGTATCTTCTTTCTGCAAACATGTGTATCATTGTTCCATTTTCCAGCTCCAAAACATGAACTCCAGATTCTTCAAAGAATCTCTAGCAAACTATTTCCCAGCTTTCTTGATTCTTCCATATATCATCAGTGCTCTCTTCTTCAGTTTCCCACATAGTTATGAGATCACCATGTAAAACCAAACCAATCCCTTCTAATGGATTATCTTCAAAATAAGCCTTCACAACATGATATAAGTAGAATAGGTCTACTCTATCTATAATATTCAGTAAATCCCATAGCCTTTTGAAAACTTTGAAGCTTTCATCTTCTTTATGAAAAATCATGTAATCTCCATTCTTAGATTTCACAATTTTGAAAACACTAATCTTTGATCTGTTCATCTTCATGTCATCATCTTCCTTTGTATAATCAAAATCTACCACTCTGAGATAATTCTTCAATTCATCACTAGTCTCAGATCTTAATTCAACTTTTTCTTTCTTTGAAAAATGAACATCTGTAACTTCAGTTTTTCTTTTTCTCTTTAAGCTCTTCTTCCTTTCAGCTTCAGTCCAATAAGCTTCTTCTCTGAAGTCTTTAATGTCAGCAACACTCTTCTTATAAGCTTCTGTTTCAGCATCATAGAGTCTTTTCATATCAACATAATTTAGCTTCTGCAAACCTTTATATCCTCTGCTTTTTAAATATGCCATCATTGCATTCCTTTCTTTAGCTAAATTAGGTCTTCTTGACATATATCTAACAGGTGTAGGAGACTGTAATTGTTCAGCAGTTTCAGCATCTAATTCATCTTGCACCTTTTGAGCTGCTTCTCTATTCAGAGCTTCTTGAGCTTCTTGTTCTTCTCTATCTTTAGCATATATCTCTTCTTGAACTTTTCTAGCTGCAGCTTCATTCCTAGCAACTTCAATTGCTCTAAGTTCTGCCAAAGTGAGTTTCTTTTTCTTAGTTTCAACCAGAATACCTTTCCCTTTGTCTTTAGGATCAATTGCAGGTTGAGAAGCTCTTGGTTGTTCTTCTTCTTGTACATCTCTAATAGTAACTCCTCCTCTTGGTTGTGACAAATCTAAAATAGTAGCAATTAATTCATCATCACTTGCAGAATGAATAGGTTTTAATGTAGCTTCCTCCTCTTCTTCTATAACAGTTGTAGAAGGACCAGCTTCTTCTTCAAAATTCAATACCCTTGGAGTTATTGGTGTTATTACTTCTTGCCTAGATGTATCATGAAAAACAGTACTTTGATGTTCAGTACCTTGATAATCAGTACCTTGAACTTGCACTTCTTCTTGTTCCTCAGAATCTGAAATAATCTTTTCTGCAGTACTTACAGATTCTTTCTTTTTCGTAACATCTTCTTTCAAATTTTCCTTTTCTAAATTCCTCCCCAAGTTGACAGAAGATGGTTTAGGAACCTTCTTTCGTTTTAATTCCTTTCGAAGTTGTTTACGACGTTTGTTTTCCTCTTTAACCCATAAGTTGAAACCTTGAATATAGGGTTTAATAAAATTCCTCAACCAGATATACTTACGCCTCAACTTCCTAAGTGCTTTAGCTTGACTCTCAACAGTCTTGTTCAACCTAACTAGCTCCCTTGTCAAAGCATAATTATCCAAAGTCAAACCTTCACGAGGTATAGTATGATCAACATCTTGAAGATGTGAATGTGCCTCTGAAACAGGAACAGAACGTTGTGGAGATGTAGTAGGTGATCTTTCAATCTCTGCTTGAACCTCAGGGCTTGGAGAAACAGTACCCTATAAAGATGCAGTACCTTCAATAGAAGCAGTACTTGCAGATGCAGTACCTTGTGAGGCAGCACTTTGTGAAGCAGTACCTTGTACAGAATCAGTACCTTCACTTTCTTCATCCTCTCCAGCTTCATCACGCACAGCTTGAACAACTTCCATCATTGTAGTAGTTAATGAAATATCTCCACCTCTGAATAAATCACTTCGCCTAGTCATAAACGTAAATATTTTGGCTTGTTGCACAATGACAGGTAACAAAGCAGCAGGTTTTGGAATATCAGCCAATTGCTTGTTTAAGAAAACCTGTACAAATCTTGGGTACATCAACCATTTTGACCCAGAGGATATATGTGATAGCATCCCATCCAAAATAAGCCTTGAAAAATTAAACACTCTATCAGTAGCTAATCCAACCACTGCAGATGCTATATTCGACCCAAACTGCTCCCAAGAAGTACTTTTAGAACTTATGCAATGGAGCAGTACATGAATCAAGAACTTCCATTGAGGACAGAATAATGCTTTCTTGAATGTTTGTTCTGTCAAAGATCCTTCATAACCAAGATTCCTAAAAGTATCCCAAATCAGTTGCTTGTCAAATCGAATAGCCCCATCTTCATCACCAAATAATAAATCTTCTCGAATAGAAGCTTCTGTAATCTTGATAGTCCGTCCAGCAACTGTTGATCTAATATAATATTCATCCTCTTCCATATTATCTCTAGCATTAGCCCAAAATTCTTGAATCCATGGTTCAATAATATCCGGTTCAACTAAAAGAGCATAACTAATAGGCGACCCAGTAAGATAATCAATGATATCATAAAAAGCCACATTCGCCTCAGTCTTGTCCAAATTAGCCACCATATTGTGCTTTGAAACAGTTAAACGATTCGCCATTGTTGAAAAATTGAGCACAAAAAAGATTGTATCGAATAATAAAGAGATGGTGATTGGGAGATAAGTATGGAAAAGATGTAAAGTAATAATATGAGAGGGAAAATCGGAAAGTAGTTATTTATAGGTGGGATTTGAAAAATCACAGCCTATAATAACAAAGTTACCGTTACTATCAATTACCCATCAATATTACCGTTGTAACAGTACTTTAATACGACAAACAGTACTTTCCACATAAGCAATACTTTCCCAAGCAGTACTTTCCAAGCAGTACTTTCAGGAAAAACAGTACTTTGCCAAAATTTCTTCATAGAAACTAAGTATAAATAAGTATCCTCCCCTCAAGCAATACACAGGACTATACTAACACCTTATAGTCATCCCCTAAAATGTAGCTTACTAACTAATATACTCCAAAACACCTGACAGAAACTTCTTGTCTCATGTCATGTTCACAGAACAACCACTAATAAAATAATCTTTAAGCTCCTCTTCTGGGTTGCCCTGTCTAATAAGATGAAAAAGTTAGTTGCTTTGAGGAACCCAAGCTATTACTGACTTGTGTTCCCCTTGTGGAGTGACATACTCACATTCTTTGAGTATATAATCTCCACTGTTTTCTAAAGCATGATCCAGCATTATCTTGTTATTCAAAACTTGTGGATTTTCAACAAAACTTTCTTTTACAAGATTATTAGCTTTTTCTTGTATCACAAAAACATCAGATTCACTTTTTGTTGAAAGTACTGTGTGTCCCTCAGTAGTACCTTCCTTCTTAACCCATTCTGGTTTAACACGTGGTTCCTGTGATCTAGATCCCCTATGTGAATTGTAATACCTTCTAGGTTGATAGTGAGATCTCCTAGAATTCCTATTCCAAGTAGTGTGATCAGTACCTTGTTTCTGAGCAGTACTTTGGAAAGTACTGTGAGATACTGAAGGTCTTCTCTGATGTGGGTATCTATGATCTGGTGTGAAGTTTCTGTGATTAACCCTATTTGAATTAGTCCAAACTGGTTTGTGCTCTCTAGGTCTCTGGTTGGTAGACTTATTCCTTGGAAACTTGCTTAGATATTCTGAGTGTTTGTCACAATCTTTGATTAAGTGAGTAGGACTATAACACACAAAACACAGTTTTTGACCCATATGACCAAAGTGATTTCTTCTATGTCTATGCCCAAAATTAATTTGCCTTCTTGATGACTGATAAAATCTGTTTTGACCAAAATTATCCCAAAAAGGTTTAGCAGTACTGTTTTGAAAAGGTTTTGCAGAAGGTACTGCTTGTTGAGCAGTACTTTGGTTTAAAGGTACTGCTTGATTTTGAACATTAGTTTCAACAGTTTCTTTGGGTTTCTCAGACCTAGATTGAGCAACAAGCTTCTTCCTAAACTCTAGACTGTCTACTCCATAACGAGAAACATCAGGCCTAGAGGGTTGATGACTAATGGGATGAGGAACAACATGATAACCATTGTCTTTCTTATATTCAGGAGGTGGTTCACTTACTGAGCCCTCATTACTAGATGAATCTACATAGTTAATGAGCTCATCATCACTAGTGGTTATGTCCTCAAAAACACCATCATCCTGATCACTAGGTTGGTTTTCACCTATGTTACTAAAGTCCATTCCAAATCCTAAGCCTGTTCTAATGTAAGCCCTTCTCTGTTTTTCAACATAAGCAACATGGGACAAGCCAGAATCTCCCCAAGCAGCAAACTTAGCTAACAAATCATCTCTTTCCTTAGTTAATTTCTCAATTTCAGCAATTTTACAGTTTAGTTTCCATTCACTAAGTTTTAACTGGTAATCCTGTTGTTCATACTTTTCAGCCCAAGCCATTTCATTATTTTCATGTGTTATGATTTTAGCTTCCATAGACTCTAAAGTGATTTGATAACCTGCTACCTCAGACCTAGCCCTAACACAATTATCTCTTTCAATCACATAAGCATTAAGTACTTTTTGATAAAAATCGTGACACTTAGAACATACCTCTGTGATAGGAGTTGATGCAGCTTCAGTCGACATCTTGAATATTGTTGAAGTAGGATTTCTTCCTAGTCAGAGTTTCCACACAAGCTCTGATACCACTTGTTGGATCGATATACTTTAATCAAAATAACTTAACTAGCTTGTTAAGGTTTATCAACCTCGGATAAATCCTAAGTTATTAACAAAGAAACACTGAGCAATCTTTATCAAGTACGCGGAATTTACTTAACAAAGCTAAGAAGAATAACTTTATTATAAACTCTAAATCTGCTTATTATGCAGATACTCTAATACAACTCTAAGATATCGAACTTTTCTCTAAAACACTAATTCGTAAACTCTAAAACTCTTTTTCTGAAATCGTACCTCTAATGCCAATCTAGGAGTCCTTTTATAGGCTCAAGAATATCCTAGTCGGTTTACAATTGATAACCTTGTACGACAAGTAATCTAAACATGGAATACAATTCTTTCCATAAACGAATATAACAGTTCTTTTGTTCTAGCAGTACTTTGACTTCATCTTGCAGTACTTTGACTCTGTCTTTAGCAGTACTTTGACTATTTGACTTCTTCCAGTTCTTTGCAGCTTACAGTACTTTCATATCTTCAGTACTTTCATATCCCAACATATTCCTTTTTAACTTTTACAAGTTCTTGTTCATATTTTGAGATTTGACATTTCAAAGATGCGTTTTGATCATCCGGTTGCTCAAATTTTGGATTAAAAGTTTTGGAATGCAACTGGTTGATTTTGTTTTGCAAAGCAAGTTCACGATTGTGACAATCTTTTTGACACCATTGAAGACGACGTTTTGCATTTGAAAGCTCGTTTAACAGTCGTTCATTGTCAACTTTTAAAGACTTGATCTCAAGCACATTATCAGTATTCTCAACAATTTCAACAATATCAACAGAATCAGCAGAGATATAATCAAATGCATATGACAAAGAATGCAATAACACAACATTATGGATATCGGCACAGATAACATCTTCCAAGAGTCGATCAACATCTTTTCTTAACATTTTCTTTTTACGTTTGGTATTAGAAATAGATGTTTCTGTTTTCTCGAAAACGATTTTCATCAATCCAAGTTCCTTATGAAATTCCCTTTCCCTATATAATGCACAATTTTTCAAAATTTTAACATGGGGTAAAAAAAATTTCTGAAAAATATCTCTTTGTTCTCACGCCTGAGGCGATTGAAAATGTTCAACTTTTATTTCAGAATGAAATTCAATCTTACGTTCTAAAAGTTTGAGGTCAGAAGTAAAAATGTCAAAATATATAAGAATTTGACGATTTTCGGGTTTTGAATTTATTTCACTGAGTGAAGGTAAAGGACCATAAATTTGTGCATAATTTGGTTGGGGAGCAACATTAGAAGACTCAGACGTTTTTGTGATAATCCTAGGTGTGTTAGAAGAATCCTTTGGTGGGACGAAAGTGACGGCTTTTGAATAGTTAAATGGTTTGTTATAAACAACATTTACTAATTTTGATCGACTCTCGTCTTCTGCATCTAATTCCTCTTGATGATGATATTCAACAACACTCATAACAGAATCATCAATTTTATATTCTGCACTGGAAACTTCAGGATTTGGTTTGAATGCTTTGGTTGAAAGCTTTGGTTTGTAATCAGCAAGATTCGGTCCATATCCATTTGGATTGGGTTTTAAAGTAAACTTTTGAATGGTTGTGATTGACTCACCATGTTTATAAACAACATTTCGAAACTCTTTAAGTTTGTTTTGTAAGCCAACAATCTCTTCAAGATGGTCATCTATTCGTTTCGTTGAATGCTTTTTGTATGCAGAGAACTATTTTTGACAAGTTAACAACTCAGCCTTGGCTTTTTGAGTTTCCAAAGTAAGAGCGTTAAGTTGCTTTTTATGTTCATGTTTCAGTTGTTCTATTTGTGACAACAAAGAATTCTTCGATGTGGCTAGATCATGAATCTGTCGTTCTAAAGATTTTTCTTTTGATGTGATTTAGCAAAAGCGGCTTCAAAACCTTTTTCACGGTTTTCTTGAGTTTTGAAAAAATTGAGTTGCCGTTTTAAGCATTCAATGTCCCTGGTTAACAGTGCATTTTTACTGTGTAATTTCTGATATAATGCATAACATTCATCCATTCGGGATTGTTGGTCTTTAAGTAAGAGATCAATATCTGGACTAGGTAAAAGTTCAGCGTGTTCAACGTGAGGCACAACATGATCACTATGCAGATCCTCAAGTATAACCACGGAGTCAATTTGAGTATCAAAGGTAACCATAAGATCATCTTGATCGTCAAATGTAACTATGGGGTCTAGTTGAGAATCGTCAGAATGAGATGTTAACGACTCATATTGAACATTCTGAGCCTTGCCGGATTCAGATGTTGGCTGAGATATTAGATCAGTGATGAATATGGTTTGTTCGGGTACCTGAGACAAGCCATCAGTGTCATACACCGGGCCTGTGTCACTCATGTGTAGAGCTTGCATTTGTGCCATCAACATCACTGCTGCATTAGCTTGCAAGTCCTCCATATCATTATCTGAGTCTGCATCTGCCATAAAGCTCTGTTCTTTGTTTGTGAGAGTTCCACCAGCTTCATCCTTAAGAGCCAAAAGTAAAGTCTCCTTGTGATAAGCACTGCCCCTAGTCCTCGGCTTTGGGCATGCATTAGCCAGGTGTCCCTTCTCATTACAGTTGTAGCAGCAAAGACCATTTATCCTATTCTGAGCATTACCCTGTTCAACCACTTGAGCTCTCTGTTGTTGTAGAGCACCCATGTTATTCCTTCCCATAGCATTAAACCCTTGACCACCTCCCATCTGACGACCATAACCACGATTCTGAACTTCAATTCGTCCATTATTGACAACAGCCTGATTCCTTGTGTTTGATGAGGAGCGAATGCGATTGTTGGATTTGTTTGTATACCGGCCGAAGGCTTTAGCAATCATAACAAATCCTTGTTGCAATGCATCGAAAGCTTCGGAGTCCTCATTAGCTTCACTGTAAAGTGCTTGATCATTGTTGTTGTTGTATGGAACCAATTGAGTTTGTTGAGATTGTTGCTATGACGGATCATATGGTGTAATTGTTGCAGATGGTTGAGGAGCGGGTTGAGGTGCGGGTTGAGGAGGATAACTAGTTTGAGCCCACAAAGCAAGTTGTTGATTATCCGGAAGTGAAGGTGAAGCAGTTTGACCACGGATAACCCTTTCCTTATCAACTTCTTTTTGATGAGGCTTCAAATAGTCATACAATAATCCGTAAGAAGCATGATGAAGATTCTTCGCTTGACGGATGAAAATGACATACTTCTCCCACTCAGGACCAAGACTACTTAGGAACTTTGTATTGACTGCAATTCTTGGCATGATGATGTTGTGTTTATCCAAATCATTGATGATGTCTGAGAATCGATGATGATAAGACTCTAGTGTCTCTCCAGGTTCAATCATGAAGTGTTCATAAGCCAAGTAAATTTTGGATTACATATCCTCTTGATTGAGTGCAGTGTCTTCCATTAGAAGATGAATATGTTCCCACATTGCTTTTGCAGTCTTTTGAGCATCAACACTTTGAAGAATTGGGTTTGGTAATCCTAAAAGGATATATTGCATTGCTAGCTCATCAGCTTCGTAGTGTAGAAGTTCATCACCAGAAAGGTCAGCAAGAGTTGCAATGTTTGTGAGATCTTCGAAGATAACCTTCTTTAAGAACTTACCATGTGGCTTCTTTAGATCACAAAACCTAAAGAACCTAATCACCCATTGATCGTAGTTACCGGGAGTGAGCATTGGAGGTCTATCAAGTGATCCTGCCTCATGAATGGATTGTTGGCTACTTAAAGCTTCACACATCTTTGCAAACCAAGTCGGTTCCTTCATAGTATTCTTGGATGGATGTTGATTGTAATCATTTGTGTAAGGTTGTACTTGAAGACTAGGTGGTGGTTGAACCATTTGAGGTGGAATTGCTCTTTGTTGTGGATAATGTCGTTGGTTAAATTGTTGTTGATAAATTTGTTGTTGTTGAATGAATTGTTGATGTTGTGGACTTAGTTGTTGTTGTTGTTGTTGATTATAAGTATAATGAAAGTAGTTAGAGTATGGTGGTTGTGACATGTTGAAAACTTGTGTTGTTAAATGGATCTTTGTAGTCGAATGAAACGTTGTTGATGAAGTATCCTTAGGCGTAGAAAAAAACCAAGTTTAGGCAAAGCAACACTTAGGCGTAAAAACACCAAACTTACGCGTAAAAGCAGTATTTACGCGTAGGATTAGCTTACGCATAAGAATTGAGAAACACTAAAGTTATGCGTAAACTGAAAGTTAGGCGTAGAAGACTTAAGCGTAGGATTAGCTTATGCGTAAGACAGAGCTTAGGCGTAAGAAAAATCTTATGCGGAAAGAGTTCTACGCATAAGTTTGAGCTTATGCGTAAGATTACGGTTTTGCCCAAAAAATCTTTTACACTATCACAGTGTAAAAGATATCCAAAGTCGAAGTGTTTTCAGGCTGATCCAAGCAAGAAAACACTGAGTAAACCACGAAAACAGAAGATCTATCCAAAGAAAAGTTACGCGTAAAAATAGGGTTTTGATACGCGTAAAACTTAACCAAAACTGATTTTTAGCCCAAAATGATTCTAAACCCGATTTTTGTGATGAAACAGCTTCAATATCACCAAAATAACACAAAAGTGTGAAACTTGATGATCCAAAACTTAGAAACACCTTATGCGTAGAAATAAACCCACGAATAAAACCAAGCTTAAAAACAATGATCAACAAGTAAAGTTTGAAACGTTTAGCCAAAAACAGATATTTTAACACCTAAAAACGTTGAAAGTACAAGAATCTTGGATTAAAAAGTGTAAAAAATAAGTTTTTAAGCGTGACAAAGTGAGAAACCGTTTTACGCGTAAGACCAAAAACACTAACTTCAAAAATAAAAGCTTTTCACCCAACTATTTGGCGAATGATACCACTGTTAGGTCACCATATATGTAACACAAGCATCAATATAAGAAATAGAGAAGAGAATGATCGGATGAACAAGACACAACACTATGCATATGAATGTGAGAAGAGTTATGCGTAAAGTGTAAGATTGAATTGAACAACCAACCCTCAAGTGATGGTTATACAAGAGTATTTATAGGGCAAGGAGCTAGGGCAACACTTCTAGCAACCTTCCCTTCTTATGGGCTTGGGCCAAGGCTCATGGGCTTTCTACATAAGCCTTGGCATGATAACTAACATAAAAGCCATATTAAGCTAACTATTACATATTAATTACTAACACTTGAATTCTAGTTTAGGAGTGATTCCAACAGTTTCATTCTCACGGGGAACCTACATAATCTATCGACTTTCTCTTAGAGATTGTTGATATTGAAGAAGGAGACCCTCTCCCTAGTCTCCGGCATAGGAACCAAATGTGCACAATTGAGTCTAAAGCCAAGAGATCATCCACTCTCATTAGGACACAAAATTAATGAAGACTTGCTGTTTCACACAATGTGGAAAGTAAGTATATATTGAGAGTCCTACGCATTATCCTTGTGGTATTGCCAGAACATCCGAGTGACATATAATAGTATTCACGATGAAGATGGAAATCCTTATAGAGCCAACATCAAACAAGCTCTTGGTGGGTGACATGTGAGATCTTTTCTAAATATCAAGCTTGTGACAATTGGTTAGAAACAATGGGGCGATTCATTCTTGAATCAACCTTGGTCCAGGATATGAATTGACGCATACTTTTGGAAAAACCGTTCGATGTGCAAATCTTCTTTTCTCTAGCACATCGAATGTGTATTCATGATTTCAAACACAAAAAGTATCTTTGACTGAAAAAATACTTTTGGAAAAACTGTTCGATGTGCAAATCCCTTCTTTTCTCTAGCACATCGAATGTGTACTCATTTTCTAATACAAAAAGTATTTTGATTGAAAATTGATCTTTCTCATAAAACCTTCGTCGTATTGCAAAACTCTTTCTTCAAGCAATACACGATTGTTTTTCAAATCAATTTTTCATCAATCAGTGAATCTCAATTCGCTGGTTCACTCACTCCGTGTTGTCTTCTTTGAGACGTTCCGGTTTGAGAACAGCTAGCACAGCTGCGAAACCCTGTCAAGGAGATTCTTCGGAATTATACCTGATAACAGGCAGTACTTGTACTGATCAACGGGGAACCGTGGGCCGTGTGCCTCAATTCAACGAAAGTGATCAAAGACACTTTCGTGTGTTTTATTGCTAACTGTTGTTTGCAGGTACATTTAGATGGTTGCAGCTGATCAGAATTGAGAAGTCAATCCAAAGCCACATGCTCACAATATCCACACTTAATTGAAGAAATCATGACTTGTGCATATCTACATAACCTGGCTCTGATATTTTTATACTATGCTTCTGCTACGCTGCTGCAAATATCATGAACCAGTAAAACTTCTGCTACTCTGATGGAAAGATGTCATGATCCTGAAAGTGTGAGTATGTCGGTCTAAAAGTCACAACATCACATGAAGGCAACACAACAAAGGGTGATCCAGATATTTACTATGGCTGATGATCTCAATGAAAGCTCGAAGATCATCAAAGATGTGGATCAGTTAAAGGCCTCCACTAAAAGTACAAAACTATGCGGACTTTGAAGAATCGCTACTAAAGCACAAATATTGCGGAACTTGAAGAATTAAAGTCTACGAGCTCAGAACTAAAGACAAAGATAGAATGCTAGGATGCAAAATGTATTTCATGGGGTGACCTCCCTTAGGGGGAGATTGTAAGGAATTGGAAATTCCATGTGAAAGTGTCGGTTACCCCAATAATGGTCTAGCATATGTTAGCTCGTAGACTTGTCATTATTTACGTTATTTAGTAGTTAATCAGTTAGTCAGTAGCATAGAATAGTTTAGAGTAACACCGTGGAGGAAGGACGGGTCTTTACCCACTGTATACCTGATCCACAGGCCGTCCGGAGGTCGTTTACTTGTAACTATAAATACCCCTTCCATCCTTGGAAGGGGTGGTGGTTTTTCTTTAATCTAACCTTTTATTTGTTTATTTCTCTCTCTAGAAAACACCCTCTCCTCTCTTCATCTCTCTAAAATGGCTATCTTGTTTAATCATCTACCTAGACCACCGGAATCATCTAAACAACATATTATATTTGATCCTACAAGGGTTCTTGATTGAAGAAGTTCTTGCAATTTGGAAAATGTATGTTTACGCTTTATTTTCGGTTAATTAATTTACAATTATATGAAGTCTTCCGCTGTGTACTAGTGATGTTATGTGATTTATTATTTGTATGTCAAGTTTAATAATTCCAACAGTGGCATCAAGAGCCGTTATAATGTGTAATTAATTACCGAAACACATAAAATAAATATGGTATTGTGTTACTATTTGTATGTAGTAGATCTAGGGTTTACAAACCCTAAAACCCTAATTTTAAAGGGGGGCTGAATTTGCCCTAATTATTTAGGGTTTTGTAATTTTTTGATTGGATTAGAAAAACCCTAGGATTGCATGCAATATTATGTGTTTAATCGCATAAACTCTTGATTGATTGCAATAATTGTTATGTGTAATATCCATGATAAAAAAAATGCATGTTTTGTCATGGATCTAATTAGTGTATATGCTTAACTTGGATTAAGTGTATACATATAATTAATTAATTTTGATAGATCTAAAATTAGGGAAGACCTCAGTTATTATTAATAAATCAGTTACATGCTATGTGGTCTTTATTTAATTTTGACTTACGCAATTGATGAATTGATGCATGTGGCTCACCTTGTACGGGTGAAAGTCTTAATTAAACATATACATTAATTCAAATCTAGAATTGATTATTAATAGGATTTATCAAAAGGTTTGCATGTGGCTATTTGATATGCATGATTAATTGTTAAGTTATGTATTCATTGTTTATGTGTTTATTTTTCAATACTTGCTTGTTTGTTTTTGTGTGACAAGTTGTAGACAAGGGTATTTTTTATAAGAAAAATAAACTGGACTAAACAATGGTGCAACATGTTTGTTGTTATAAAATTTATTATTGCGAGATCTTATGTGTTACTAAAGGGTTGGTCTTACATGCTGTAATGCGTTAAATGCATCCTCGCGACGAGATCTGCACAAATAGAGTTTTATGACATGCTTTTTTAAGCCTAATAGTCATAAATGTTTAATTGATTGATGTTTGTGCACAAATAGCTAGAACGGCACACCGATTAATGACAAACTGTGTGAGGGGTATAAGGTTGGTACACATTAAATTGTGACATTAAAGAATAGGGTATATGATGTGCTTACCGTGTGCAAGGTTTAAAAATTTATAAACACGATTTATCCGGCTATTACTATAAACACATACGAGCAAGTATATTCGTTCGCGATAGCAAAGGTGGGTAAGTCGAGATCGTCCCAAGGGATTTTGCTTTTGAAATTGTTTTAAAAGATTGGTAACAAGAAAGCTTTGTCAAGGCTCTCTCCAAAAATAATGGTTTTAGTGAAATTCAATATAAAGAAACATATACTTGTGTGTAGTCTATAGGCAATCATAGTAAGTGTTCATAAAGGCTTGGTGTAAACTCTTGATATGATGCACAAATCATAAGCAAATGATTTCTAACCCATGGTTTATGTTTTGTAAAATCATTTTAAGAACAATAACATATAGGTAATCCTTTCGTTCCTTATCCTAATGATTATCCTTTAGAAAATCCATTTGTTTGTAAAATGTTCTTATTAAACTCGTTCCTACGAATCTTTCGACCTTTCGTGATAAAAATGTTTCTAGTCTTGTTTCAATAAGCAAACATGGTGGTTGTCAATCACCATATCCCCATACTAGTTTGTCACTCAACTTTTTGGAATAAAACACAAGAGAAATCCTTTTGGTCCTTTTTCTTAAAACATGTTTTACCGACAAATCAAACAAGACTAGTAGTTTTCCAACAAACTCATTTAAACAAGATCATATATACATGCATCACATACGAGAACACTAGTATGATTTCCTACATCCTTACACACAAGTATATTCAAGAACTATTCCATGATAATTTATAACAAAACACAAGTAATAACAAAGTAATTCCAATAATTCAAAAGAATAGAAATCCATAAAAAGTTTCATAGAATACCTAAACTTTTGGGATTACAAGAACTAGAATTCGTGGATTATAGAAACCACACGCCTCCAATCGCCTAGCTTAACCGTATAACTCCGAATGATCAAAACAATGGATGAGAATGAGTCTCTCCAACCTCTTGGATGTTTTACAGTAGTAACCAAACTTTTGGGATGAATAAAATGGTTGGTAATAGCTTTTGTGTAAACTATTACACTTTGGGTTGTGTCACACCTAGAATACTAAGTCTAGGTTCATTATATAGCTAGAGAACCATAACTATCTGTCTAACTACAAGTAAATAACAGGAAATGATCGGCCTCCAATGATTATGGGGAGTTAAGGCAACATTAAATGACAATTTGTGTAACTCCAGTCCATGCAACCGGATCGGTTGCTACGAAACCGGATCGGTTGTGCCTTGTTTACTTCGCCCAACCGGATCGGTTGCGGGCTCCAACCGAACGGTTGGGCGCCTCTTGTACCCCCAGTTTTGACTTTTGTTGACTTTTCTTGATTTGCGCCTTTTTCTTTGTTTTCGCTGATGATTTCCAAGATGAAACTTGATCTTAACTTGTTGTAGATACTTAGAAATCATTGCGCTTCTTAGTCATTGAGTCCAAGAGCTCCCTTACTTGATTTCCTTTATCGGGAATTCTCCAAATGTGCATGAAATCTTCATTTCTTCATCTTTTGTGATACTTGGCTACATACACATACACAATACGCATCTTTTGCACTTTTGCAACAGTTATGAGTAAATATAGCCTATTATCATACACAAAACCAACAATAACGCTACTAAAAACATGTTCATTTTGAGCGTTATTAGTATATGATATGCTTCGCGTTGACCTAATTATCCGCTCCTTTGTGCGTCTTAATGGAGTTACCAAGTATTCCTATATAATGTGCATAATATCTTAAGGGTGAATTGACCTTAAATTCTACGTCCCACTTTTGTGGTAATTATCTGAATAACTTAGGTCTTATGACTCATGCAGCAGTAGGATATAGTGGTAATTAAAGGTAATTCTTTAATTGGTGTAACCAATACCTCAATTAAAGTTTGATGATTAAAAGCTTAAACATTAAAATAAGGATATAAATGTTTTAATAAAACCTTATTCTCCAAAGATGAATGCATGACATCTTTGTATATATTTTTGGTTTGACACCAAAATAAAATTTATTACCCTTAATTTAAGTTATATGCCATCCAATGAAACGGAAACACATGAGATTGCCATTTATTTACGTGAGAACGTGACTTAGATCGTAATCAAAGGGTAAAATATCCACGTGTCGTGAGAATGGGCATGGATGATTTTGCAGTTTCTTAAGTTGGACAACTTAATTGAGTTTTGTAGTGAGAACTAGCAACTCAAGGCATAAGATGGGGATAAAACATGCTTACATTGCAACTGTTGTTGGCAATATGTAAATCCCATAAATCTAGGAGTTGCAATTTGAAAATTGGCAATTGAAGTTCAACTCGTACCATTTTGAATACTTTCATTACTAGCATATCAACTGATGTGATGAAAATATGTCAATTTGGATCCTAGTTTTCAGTGGAAGTTAAATAATTATATGTTTATGAACCATTGGTATTTAATTTTCTTGAAAAGGTTAATTATCAAAAATACTAAAATTGAATTTTGTAATTCTTTTGAATGTATTAATGCAACATTTAAAAGTAAATGTGGTTTAGTCTTTTATTAGTAAATTGATCCATTCTGCTTTCAAACAAATGTTTGATCAAGAAAAAATTTACTGAAAGACAAACAAAGTCTCTTTTTCATTGGAGAAAAATGAGACTCAATCCTATCCCTTTTCATAAATAAGAAAGGTATAATAGGAACCATTGAATTGTCTAAATTCTAATGTAACTCATAGCAAAGAATTGCACATCTTATTTTCCACGAGACGAGTACCCGCGCCTAGCGGCAACGGTGTCTAGTTTTCTGCAAAATTCCGACGACCCATAAGTTTCTTTCAACAAACTGTATTTGTAGTGTCAGAGAATCATTTTCGAATAACTATAATTCTGATGCGTGGTTGCATAGCA
Source organism: Chrysanthemum seticuspe (assembly GCA_019973895.1). Taxonomy (NCBI): domain Eukaryota; kingdom Viridiplantae; phylum Streptophyta; class Magnoliopsida; order Asterales; family Asteraceae; genus Chrysanthemum; species Chrysanthemum seticuspe. The sequence continues at coordinate 273,113,328 of BPTQ01000009.1, forward strand.
TCAGAAATATACAGTTTTCAAGAAAATTATGTGTAGTTGATCTAAGTGTGGGAATATATTTCTAATAGGATTGTTTTAACTTTTAAGTTATTAAGATTTTAGTAATAACATATTCAAGCATTACAAAAAGCAACACTATTATGTAGTTGGCAATATTATATTGTAGTTTAGAGGTATAGCTAACGTGTGTGACTGCCTTTTCTTGTTTTGTCAGTAATTTTGGTAGTGATAACTATTTTTTTTACATGTGTAGCATTTATTATTTGGTGTGTGGCTTTTAAACTTCTAACCTTACAAATTTAATATCACCATAATAAGTTTATCTTGTACTATCAATTTGCATAGATATTTAAACATTGTTCAAAGCTATTTGTTTGGGGTACAAATAGTTATCGCTAAAGATAACAATACTATTTAATTTTTGTAATTTTAATAAACTTACATAACATTATTGATTTACCGGACAAAATGCTATACAATATATATTAACTTTTAAAAGACGATTCATATATGAGAATCCTTTAAATGGTGAAAGACCAACATTTTTCAAAATAACATTATACAAATGACAACGTACATTTGTCAAAACAAAATAAACAACAAAAAACTACAATTACTTGGTCTATCATTTTTCCAAATATGTCACGGGTTCCACAAATACTTCATTATTTCTCATATAATTTTGTCAAATTTGAAACCTGGTTCGACCCGGGTGGTTCAACCGGTTGAACAGTTCCGCTAAAAAAACAATTCGATTTAAACCGATTCAACCCGACAGGTTGGGTTGAAAACAGGTCAAATTAAATCAGGTCAACCCGCCGAGTTTGAAGCGTCCCGGGTCAACCTGGTTTTCAATGTGTATTAATAGTTTCCTTTTGAAATATACGTTTTCAACATTTCAACTTTTTACTTTTTACTTTTTGGTTTTTCCTTTATATATAGCATATAGAAGGGTACTCGCGCGCTTTGGTGGTGGGTACCCTGTGACGATTAACCGCATAAATAGATCTCGATGAGACCTGATTCACCAGTTTGTATTGGTTTCAACGGGTCCTCTCTAGTTCGTTTTCGGATGGCTTTGATTGGTTAGCCGAACCGGTGGCGACACCGGTTCCCGGTTGAACATGTTGGTCCGGTCCGGTTTTCAAACTATATGTAACATCAACTTGTTAGCTTGTATAAAGTTTTGTGTGTTTTTTTAATTTCTATAATGTGTATAATAACACGTACTTTTCATTTTTAGGTGTTTTAAAAATATCATTAATTAGTGTGTTCAATTATTTTATATTTTGGATTATGTTGTAGCTTCTTTAAATTGTACGTTATAAAAATTTTATTGTACTTTTTAGTAAGGGTGTTTTAATTGGTTGTTTTTAATTTGGTAGATGTGCTTTTAATTGGTTATACAATGTGAATAAATTATTGTACTTTTAAGTAATGGGGTGTTTTAATAAGAGTGTTAATTACACTATGCATTTCTCTCTCATTTGACCAATTTCTACAATTAAACTTTTCAACTTTTCACCTTTGACCGTTTTTCTATTATATGTAGTATAGATAAAGATTTTATTACCCTCATTTGGTGAATGAATCTTTTTGTAACAAACATGACTTTTGGTTAACTGGAAAACATGTATACGAGTTACTAAATTAGAAGCTAAACTAATTACCGCGAAAATTGGTAAAAGAAAAACTAACATAATTTATCTAGTTGTTTTGCTTTAGCCTTTAAAGGTGCTACATACCAGTATTGGAATGGTAGGCCTGTTAAGGAAGTAATTGCATACCCAAAATTTTCAAGTTAATAAAATTGATGGAGAACCCATCATTCACAGAGTAGAATGCACCTTTTAGCACCTTAGTAATGATTGCGTATGGTTCTTCAAGGTGTAGAAAAGTAAAAAGCAAACGAGTTGTTTTCACTGGTTATGAAACACTTACAATATTATCAAATCCAGTGGGAGCATTGTGTTGCTTACTAAATTAGAAGTTACACGAATTCAGTAGGAGCTACAAGCTTTGTTTCCTGTGTAGTAACCCAGATTATCTTCAAAGATAATTACTGTAGAAAACTAGAAGGGGGGTTGAATAGTTTTATCGATTTTAATTTAAGTTTCAAAGATTTAGATTTGATCTTACGTGAATTCGTGTGGATGGATAAATAGTATGAAGCAATAAGTAAAGTAAGTAAAGAAAGCAAGTAAAATAAAAAAAATAGAAAGTAGCGACACAAGTGATTTATAGTTGTTCGGCTACAAGGACACCTTCCTTGCCCTACTCCACTCCCCAAGTTTCCCACTCAAGAGTTCAAGCACTATGTCAACAAGCTCCTTCAACTTGGCGGAGAAGCCTCACAATGCCTCTTACACTTTTTTCGGTACAAAGCTAAATACCTAGTTCTTCCACGAGGTAGAACTAAACCTTTACACAACTATTACATAACAACTATGTGAAATATGAATTACAAGATCTTTGCTACAGAAATCTTGTAGATGAACAAATCAATCAAGGAACCTTTGCTTGGATGACTTGTAGTATAGCGTGATCTCGCCTTTGTGAAGGACCTATATGAGAATCAGAAAAAAAGATAGAAGAACTACTAGAATGATCAAATGATCAAAGGTTAAGAGAGTGAGCTAACATATGAGAGAGTTTTAAGAAGAAGGGTGAGAAACAATGATGAAATGGCTCACTATTTATAGGCACAAAAGCCTTCTGTCCCACGGTTCCGGCGGATCCCTCACCCAAGGGATCCGGCTAGTGCAAAACCTAGGATCCGGGAGTCTAGGTCAGAACAGTCCGGATTTTGGGTTGCAAATCGGGTTATGGGTTATGGGTTATGAGCCATGGGTCATGGACTTTGGGTCATGGGTACCCAACAAGATACAATGTATCTAGACAATTGGTCATGGGTCTTGGATATTGGGTCATGGGTCATGGATAATACCCAACATGACTTCATGCATGATGTCATGCAATGGGTCATGGGTTATGGATTAGCTCCATGGGTATGTGTTGTTCCCTATTCACTATCGTATAAAACAGTTAAGTATTTAAAAACAGATAATAGTGAATCAATGACTGAAGTAAGATGTAAGTAAAACACACTGATAAATTTTCAACATAATATTCTTTATTAGAAATCAATCAAAAAGAATACATTACTCAAGTACTTGCGGAATAGTACTTGGGATTGAAATGACAAAGGGTTGGTACTCCTCACTAAGCTCAGGCTAAGTCTGAGCACAACTACTATGGAACCACAGAGCTATCTCAGGGACTAAGTTGTATTTGGAGGAGTGAAAGATAGCTTGTGTGTGTGTGTTTTACAATTTACAAGCTTGAATCTTTCACTCCATCTCTTATGCTATTTATACAAGTATGAGTATTAACTTTATCCTAAGTGACAAACTGACAATTTACAGAAGACAAAATACTGATGTATTTTGTCTATGTTTACAAAGACTATATTAAGTAAGAGACAAAGCTGCTTTCAATAAGTCAATGATGACACTGAGCCTGATAGTTTGCCATTCAGGGAAAGTTGACTTTGGTTGATAAGGACGTCTTATCTGATTCAAACTTATCCCGCTCATTCTTCAGTATTCATTGCCTTCAGTCTTCTACTTCAGTTTGTCTTCAGTGTAAGTAGTTGGTGAGGATTTGGGATTCAGTAAGTTATTGTCATCAATCACTGAATCCACCATCTTCTTCTTGACTCAGTCTTCACCCCTTAAGTTCCGCCTTACTGAGTGGAGAGACTTCTTCTTCGCCTCTTACTGAGTATCCTGAAGATGGCTCACTGAGAGACTATGCACTCAGTGACCTGTTAGTGTTTAACGGTCTAAACACTTAGGGGCCGTTTGGTTCGAAGGAATTCGATGTAATCTGTTGTAATTGTAATCTGAATTACATTACAATCCTGTTTGGTTGGCAGGATGGATGGAATTGTAATTCAGATTACATTACATCGGGTGTTTGGTTTGCAACGTAATGTAATTGAATTACAACCAATTACGTCCAGTGATGTAATTCAGATTACATAGCAAACTTGATGGAATGTGTTGTAATTCAGATTTTTACGAGTTAAATATCAGTATTTATCTTTCATCGTTATTATTATTATATTATTTAATTTAAAAAATAAATAATAATTATAATAATTATTTTTATATTATATATAAATATCTAAATAAATAATTAATTTTTTTAATAATTATTTTATATTAAATTTATGATTTTTATTTACTCTTTTATTTAAAAAGTATTATTATTATTATTATTATTATTATTATTATTATTATTATTATTATTATTATTATTATTATTATTATTATTATTATTATTATTATTATTATTTTTAATACTATTATTATTATTATTATTATTATTATTAATAAGTAATATTATTTATTATTATTATTATAATATTATTAAATAATATTGTTTATTATTATTATTATTATAATTATTATAATAATTATTATTATTTTATTATTATTATTATATTTATTATTTAGTATTATTTTACTATTATCATTATTATTATTATTTTATTAATTATTATTATTATAATATTATAATTGTATCAATATTATTATTATTATTATTATATTTATTATTTAATAATAATAATAATAATAATAATAAATAATAGATAATAATATTATTTATTATTATTATTTATTATTATTATTATTATTTAATAATAATAATAACAATAATAATTAATAAAATTATAATAATAATAAATAATAAATAAATAATAATAATAATAATAATAATAATGTATTATTATTATTATTATTTATTATTTATTTTTAATATTATTATTATTAATTATTAAATATCATTTTTTTATTATTACTATTTATTATATTATTATTAATTATTATTATACTATTATTAATTATTATTATTATTATTTTAATTATTATTATTTTGTTATTATAATAATTATTATTATTATTTTATTTTTATTATTAATATTATATTTTTATTATTATTTATTATTATTATTATTATTATTATTATTATTATTATTATTATTATATTTTTATTATTAATATTCTTTTTTATTACTATATTATTATTATTATTATTATTATTATTATTATTTATTTTTATTATTATTATTATTATTTTATTATTATTATTATTATTATTACTATTTATTATAATATATTTATTATTATTATTATCGTTATTAAATTAGCTTTTTAAGTTTTATAAAAAAAATTGAATTACATTACGTTGCGAGTCAACCAAACACATTGACAGATTTCATCAATTACAATTACAACACATTACAATTACAACACATTCCAATTCTTTAAATTACAATTACATCAAATTACAATTCCTTCCAAAGATTACAATTCCTTCAAAAACATTTTGTGAACCAAACGCCCCCTTAGGGTATTTTCTATTCAAATCCTAAACTTAAGGGGTTTGGGTATTTGCTGAACCCAACAGTCTCCCCCTATTTGGATATACAAATAGCCTAAGTGTTTGATCAGTGTAAGTGAGCAATTGGCTTCTTCTTACACTGAATATTTTAACAAAACATACATCGTTTATTGATTAATTACATAGTTCCTATCACTAGTACAAAAGATAAATGATAATGATGTCAATCAAGATGGATCCCCAGTGCTTCAAGCTTGACTTGATTTGTGATGAGTGTTTCTTTGTCAGAGTTCTCTCTTATCTTGGCGCTTAAGTCAGCACAGAACCTGACGTTTGCAGGAGTCTGAATTTGAGAGGCCACTGGTATGTAGCTTAGCATTGTAGCCACACCTGCCTGATCAATGTCACTCCACCTTTGGAATTCTGGGTTCCCATAGACATCAATAAAGAAAAGTCCTCTTTCAGGCTTTTCTATCACAAGACAGTTTACAAACTTCACACCTTCAGGTAGCTCCCTATTGCATTCCAGTCCACGCACTTTGATCTAAGGCTCGAACTTAACCCTCTTTCGTTTGCCCTGTGATGATTGAGGTTGAGATCTTTGAGGTGCAGTTAAGGCAGGCTGAATCCCCAGTAATGATGGTGCTTCCCTCAGTCTTTCATACCTTTTGCTGAGCATTTTCATCAGCTCCTTAACCACAGTATTCTGCTTCTTTTCAATGATTGGACAAAGCTCATCGAGTTCAGTGATCCCAAAGTCAGTGAATTTCAGGGGATCATGAACCTCGAAATGTCTTTTATCATCCCCCCTGTAGACATTCATTGCCAGTGGTTTGGACTTGGGGATGATTCTGACATTTGTGATTTTCTCAGGCAGCCTTCTGCTTTTCATTGACCAGTTGTAGTGGTCAATTCTTTCTTGCTTGATGGTTGCAGCTCTCCTATTCTTTTCATCCAATTTCTTTTTCATTTCAGCCATTTTAGCAGCCTGATCATCCTTGAACTTTTTTCCAGCCTTGCCCTTTTGAAGCTTCTTAGGGTCGATGCCAATATTTTCAGCTTCCTCAGCAACAACTTGTACCGGTGCTTCTTTGCTCTGTCTTTCTTCTTCAACTAGTTTCTTTCTCCTTTCTTCCTTTGCAAGATAGATAGTTAGCTGTTGTGGTGTGAGCAGGTACTGAATGTTGCCGATCATATAGGGAATCTTCTCAGGCTCAGGTGTTTGCATTATGAATTTTCCTTTATCCTGGCCTGAGGAAGATGATGCTACCAAGGGTGGTGTTGTTGTCATGATTGTTGTTGTTGGTGGGACTGAAGATATGGGTGTTGCAGAAACTGGTGGGATTGATGAAATAGGTGTTGCAGAGACTGGTTGAGCTGGCTCCCCCTAAGTGTGAGAGGGAGTCTCTTCAGTGGTCTTCTCCCCCTTAACTTTTGTGGCAACATCTGTGAGAGCAAGAGTTGCCTCGGACACTAGGGGAGTTGGTGTTGTTGACCTTTGAAGGCTTGGTAGATCTCTGTGACCATAACCTTAATGTCAGTTATATCCTTCTAAAGACCAATGACTTTTTCTGCCAGATTAGCCTGAGAGAGTTCCAAAGCAGTCATTATAGTCCTAAGATCCCAAGCCATTGAAGATGATGCCTTAGCCAAAGTAGTCACCTGAGCATCCAAAGAACCCAGTGTAGCCTGAAGAGACTGGACTGAAGATTGAAGACCCTGAACATTGGCATTTTTGAGCATGGTGATAAGTTCAGTGAGTCCTGAGGAATTTTTCAAGTAAGCCTCAGTAGGCTCCAGCACTTTGGAGTTGAGTGTTGGGTCTTCTTTGACCGACTCCCTGATTTCATCAATCTTTGTCCCATAACCCTGAAGGTGCTTTAGAAATTTAACCAGATTTTCATCCAATCTGTGAAGATGTTGGTACATGAGATCTCTGTGTTCATCAGTGTTTGCATCAAAAGCATGTACCTCAGCCTTCAGATCTGCATAGCTGGCAGCAGCTTCAGTGTGTTGATCCCATAATGTTTCAGTAACCCCAGGGTATAGCTTCCTTGAAGCTTTAGTGATCCACATAACAAGTTGCCTCTCTGTCAGGGGAAGAGTATTATCGAACTTTCTAAATTCTTCAGGACAGGAAGATGCAGAAGAGTCAAAGTCATTATCTTTAGGCTGGAAAGGTGACTCTTTAGGCTCTTGTGGATCAGGCTGATGCTCTTGTTCAGTTTGAACACCAGCGTCCACTTCTTCTCATGCTGATAGTATTTCATCTTCGTTGTCAGCTTGTTCTTCATCAGAGAATAAAATTTCGTTAACCTCAGCAACTGTAAGTAAACCAGTGGTGGTGACTGGTTTCATATCAGCGGGTGGTTTTAATCCCTCTGAGTCTTTGTCCCCCGTTGCTCTTTCAAGCACTGGTGGGTGTTTCCCAGTGCTATCCCTAAGAGCAGTCGCAGTGAGATCCCTATCAGCGGGTTGTTCATTTCCCTCTAAGTCTTTGGGATCATTCAGTTGGCCCTCAGACAAAAGTTGTGATTTGCGAATGTCCTCCTCGAGCACTGTGGAAGGCGCTCCCCTACCAGCGGGTTGTATGTTTCCCTCTGGATCTTGGGGAGTAGTAGTTGGGACCAAGGGCACTGACTGTGATTTATCAGTTTCCTTCGTTGTCACCAGGGTGGATGTTGCTTCGTTTCCTTTGGGTGTATGATCAGTCTTGGGCTTTCTTTGCCTTTTGGGTTGTGTTCCTGAAGTCTCAGGGACCTTAGACTTGGGTTTGGTCTTAGTCCCAGTCTGAGACTTCCCCTTTCTCTTTTTAGGAGCAGGGTTAGGAGACATTGTGTCCCTCTGGTTGTTTACAGCAACCATATGGGCCATCAATTCAATTTCAGTGACTTGGGATGGGTCTTTTGAAAATTTGATTGACTCAGGATACCAGGTAAAGCAGTGTATTTGTATTCCTGAGGGTAATTGCAACCCAGTAACACTTGTAAAGTACATGAAACAAACCTAGGGTACGAAACGTATTTCGTCCTAGTTTTGCTCAGTAGCTTGGTTACGAGATCACTGTAAATGATCTCCCCTATGTCGACAGTGACCCCGTTCATCAAGAAATATGCCATCATCAACTGAATAGAGTTAACTTGTTCAGTGGATGAGTGGTTCCCGCCGAGAACCTGAATCACAAATGTGAACAGGATCCACCAAGCCACGGGAAATGAGTTCTTAGTGACAGGGGTCTTGTCCAAAAACTTTGGATCCAAAACAATTTGTTTTAACCCATCCTTAACTGTGGAGGGTTCAGGATGGGCAACATAGACTCCAAAATTATAGTCCAACCCTGATGAACTACAAAATGTTTTATAATCTAGGGTGGCTGACTGTTCCCCATTACAAAGACTGAATCTGATGAGATACTCCCTGAGTAGTCTTAGGTCTGTCTCATAGTAGAGGGTGTCGGGTCATAAGCCACAGTTGTAGCCCAAAACTCCCTGAGGAGATTTTGGTACAGAATAGAGGGTGACTGAGTAAAGGCCGTTTTCAGTGGGCAGTTGAATAAAATCTTCATGATACCCTTATAAGTTGGGACATCAGGGGGTATTCAAAAGTGCATATAACATTGTTTGTTTTAAATTCAACATTACTGAGATCACCTACCCACTGTGGTGCAAAGTAAATAAGTTGTGTTCTTGCCATTTCCATTAAAAGTTTTAGGGTTTTGAAAAGATTTTTTTTGACAAGAACAATCAAGGTGTTTTGAGTCTCTTGGGTTTGTGATGAAAAACCTTTTGTAAATTGATTACAGAGAAGATTTTAGTGAAAAAACTGTTTTTGAAGATTAAAAACACAAAGATTTCTGGGTTTGAGAAGTAATTTTGACAGAGTTTAGATGCAAAAAATCTTTTTGTGTGTTTTTAGTGTTTTTGAGAGGGGTATTTATAGAGTGGTGAGAGGGGTAATTTTTGCCTAAATGAGGATTTGTAAAGTCAGTTTTTGAAAAGTTTTGTTTACCTCATTTAATGCCACCTACTCCACTACCCGCAGTAATTTCCTGGTTTTCAAAGGAACAGTTGCAGTGCATAGTAAAAGTGCATTATGCAGTAATAAAATATCCACAAGATATTTCATGTGAAAGGAGGCATTTAATTCCAAGTGGGATGAGGTAAGGTTTTGAGAGACCCTTGACTTTGATGACAGCATGATAAAGAGACATATATTCCTATATTAAATTGGAATGTTTACCAACCTAGGACATTTAGTAACTGATACGTGGAGCATTTAGTTACTTATTCAGTGTTCAATATCCATAGTCAGGGTCCCTCAATGAGTCTTACTCATTCAATGAGAGGGTTGTTTTTAGGGTTTTGTTCAAGGAGTATGAACCATTTTAGAGAAAAGTTACTGAGATTGGGATTGGTTTTCAGGCTGCTGACTTTCAATGTCTAGCATTCCCAATTCAGCTTTCAGTCTCCTGAAGGTAGGTTCATCTAAGGGTTTGGTGAAGATATCAGTAAGTTGATATTCAGTAGGGATGAAATGAAGCTCTATGTCTCCTTTCATGATGTGGTCCCTGATGAAATGATATCTGATATCAATGTGTTTGGTTCTTTGGTGAAGGACAGGGTTGTTGGAGATTGCAATAGCACTGGTGTTATCACAGAAGATGGGTACCATTTTGTAATGGATGTCATAGTCATTGAGTTGACTTTTCATCCATAAAACATTGGCACGGCACCCTACAACAGCCACATACTCAGCTTCAGCTGAAGACATAGCCACTGATTGTTGCTGTTTAGCACTCCAACAAACCAGTTTTCCTCCAAGAAATTGACAGGACCCTGAGGTACTTTTCTGTCTATGTTGCAGCCAGCATAATCAGAGTCAGAATATCCTTTGAGATCAAACCCTGAGCACTTTAGATAGTAGAGTCCAAGGCTTGGAGTTCCTTTCAGGTATCTGAGTATTCTTTTGGCTGCAGTGAGATGGGATTCTTTGTGATTGGACTGATATCTTGCGACAGACTGAAAATTGTATGTCTGGTCTAGAAGCAGTGAGATACATCAGTGAGCCAACAATCCCCCTGAAATGGGTTTGATTGACTGATTTGCTAGTGAGATCAGGTCCAAGGTTGTTAGGAAGGACCATTGGTGTCTTCACTGAGGCACAATCAGATATTTCATATCTCTTCAAGAGATTTCTGGTGTACTTCTCTTGACTGATGGAGATTCCTTTATCAGTTTGCCTAATTTGTAGTCCAAGGAAGTATGTGAGTTCACCCATCATGCTCATTTCAAACTTCTTTGTCATCAGTTTTTTAAATTGTTTGCAAAGAGTGTAGTTTGTTAAGCCAAAAATGATGTCATCAACATATACTTGGACTAATATTACATCTTGCTTTGTCCTATAGATAAACAGGGTGTTGTCTATCTTTCCTCTGACAAACTTGTTTTGAATCAGGAAGGCTGAGAGAGTTTCATACCATGCCCTGGGAGCTTGTTTTAGTCCATAAAGGGCTTTGTCAAGCTTACAGACATATTCAGGGAATTCACTACTCTCAAAGCCAGGAGGTTGCTGAACATACACATCTTCCTTGAGTTCACCATTTAGGAATGCACTTTTTACATCCATTTGGTAAACCTTGAAGTTCATATAGGTAGAAAATGCAAGAAAGATCCTGATGGCTTCCATTCTTGCAACAAGAGAAAATGTTTCATCATAGTCAATGCCTTCTTGTTGACTGTAACCTTTGGCTACAAGTCTGGCTTTGTTTTTAATGACAGTGCCGTTTTCATCAGTTTTGTTTCTGAAAACCCACTTCATTCCTATGACAATGACATCCTGAGGACATTTGATCAAGGTCATGACCTTTTTTTTATCAAACTGTTGAAGTTCTTCTTGCATGGCCTGAACCCACCTTGGGTGTTTTAGAGCCTCAATGACACTTTTGGGTTCTATTTCTGATAGGTAATCAGCATATAGACATTCATTGGCTGAAGCTGCAGTTAACTTAGCAGCCATGCTTCTAGTGAGCATGCCCTCAGTGGGTTCACCAATGATGTTTACAAGCTCAATGTCCTGAGATTTTGTCCACTTACTTTGTGATCTAGGATCTGAGCTTGAAGAGGTCACTTGAGACTCAGGAGTGAGTTCAGGTGCAGGGGCCACATAATCATTAAGATCATCTGTTGAGATGTCTTGTTCAGGTTGAGGTTCATGAATCACAGGTTCCTGAATATTTGGTTCAGTATTACCTATCCCAGTGGGGACTGATTGGTTATCAATGAATGCACTGATAGTTGGTTGGGGAAGGTTGTGAGGTAAGACATAATATGAGATGTCAGCATCAGCTTGGTATGAGGAATTGATTTCAGTGTGTTAGGAATTAGAAATTCCATATTGAAAAGTCGGTCACCCCAAATATAGTCTAGCATATGTTAGCTCGTAGACATTACGTTATTTACTAGTTATTTAGTTAGTTATTTAGTTTAGAGCAACACCGTGGAGGATGGACGGGTCTTTACCCACTGTATGCCTGATCCATAGTTCGAAGGAGGACGTGTAGTATGTAACTATAAATACCCTCTACCTCCCAAGGTAGAGGGTTGGACCTTTTTATCAATCAAACCTTTCTTTCTTTTGTTTACTTTCTCTCTCTAAAAAGGATCCCATCCTCCACTTTCTCTCTCTAAAACTCTATCTTATTCGAGCCATATTATTGTGTGTTTGTGTGTTTGTGAAAACCAATATCTAAAAATTGGTATCAAGAGCCATGGTTTGATCACTCATCTTTCATGTTCTTGGATTTCTAGTGGTTTTCATAAGGTTTTTGGGTTTGAATGAGTTTAGAGTGGTTAGCATCATTTGGATCATTTCTTGTGTTAAAGTTTGGATTTTAATAGTACTTTTGTGTTTAGAATTATTATAAGTGTTTAGGTTTTGGTTTGGAAGGCTTAATTCATCTTGGTTATAGTGTTTTTGGATTAGAAAAGTTTAGTTTTTGAAGAGTTTCAAGGAAGAGGTTTATCACTTATTCTTGGAAGAGGTTTGTCACTTATTCTTGGAAGAGGTTTGTCCCTTATTCTTGGAAGCGATTTGTCAAGTTCTATGTTGCGGTTTGTCCAAATTCGTTGAGTAACACCCCCAAATCTGGTTTAGCGGAAGCATACGTGTTATTTGGGAGCGTTACGGAATGGGTGAATCACAACACAAGTAATAAAGAACGGAATACATACTCCGTTTAATTTCATAAAAATATTTTAAAACATTATCTTACAACATTGATTTGATAAATGGGCACATCCTATAATTTTAGTGGTCCCAATATAAAAACATCGTTTCTGTGTAAAAACACTTCTTTGGAAATTACTACGACCATTTATCCGCCCCTTGCCTTGCATCCATGATCACAACTAAGCACCTGAGAAAATATGCTAAAAAGGTCAGCTAAAAGCTGGTGAGTTCATAGGTTTAAGTCAAAATAGTAAGTTTGGACCATAAGCAAAGTCATATAATCATTACAACGAATATAATGATATATGGATGAATGTCTATTACGTTAGCTCTAAGTTCATGCAACCAATACTACAACAGTTCCTGTATGCTAAAAGATGTCATACAATATAAGGGCCCATAGCGAGTGTTTTGTCCATCAACACTCGGTTCCGACATGGTATACGTTTCGCCTTGGCCTAAGCATGGCCAACCGAACGGAGGAGTCACCCTCAATAGATCTATTTATAACATTCGCGTTTCCCAATGGGGAATTGACGGTTCATGAAAAAGGGCATTCTCTAGGGACATAAGGGCTTAGGCTAAACCGCGTAATAGTAATCATGTAATAGTTTAGGTCCATAAAAAGGTTTTGCATATTTCTCACCCCAAAATGTATAAAACGGTTTATCAAGTAAAAGAGGGGCTATGAAAACTCACCTTAGCAAATGTGCAATCCAAAAGCGGGATTAGTGATTGTTGTGAAGCGGCACCGACACGCGACCTAGATAAGGAGGGCAATGTTTTAGTTCATTGTTTTAAGTATTACGTACTTAAAATGGTTCAATATAATTGTATTAACACCAAACGTAAGTTTGTAAAATTGTTAATATAGTTTTACTAGTAAGTATACAAAGTATATATATACTTTTCATGTTGACATTAATATGGTTTTAATATCCAAAGTTTGATATGAAAAATAATTATAATATTCCACTAGTAAGTATATAAATGTGTATATACTTATTTAAGTTGACACAAAATGGTATTGTCAAGATTACGTATAATTGATTTATTTTCTAATTGTATTTAGAAAATATATGAGTTAAATTTGAAGACTTTCAAATTTTAATATATGATAAAGTGACATAGTGGTCTTTATTTATTTATCATTATTTGTTCTTAATATATATATAGTTCTTAATGTGAAATTCACTTGACATGTATTTGTTTACATATTGACGTTAAACGTTGACGTAGACATTATTAGGTGAAATATGTTTTAAAACACTTGTTGTTTATGTCAAATCATTACACATTTTTCGTTGGATTAAGATTTTAACGTTAAGACAATATATACGAAATGGAAGGAAGACTATGCGGTTACGAGTTTGGTTTTATAATTGATCTCTAGTTTATGTTTCACGTTATAATTTTGTTGACCCGTCTAAACCTTCAAACGAACACCCCGAGCCACCATTGGGCTGCGGCCTGGTGTTGTTAGTGGTGAAGTACTCGACATGGGTCATGGCCCATAAGGCAACCAAGTAACTTTTCTTGGGTAACAAATACAAGTTGGGTTGTGGCCCAGAATGTCAAAGACATTAGGCAGTAATTTGATGGAAATTTGTTTGAGCCAATTTCTTGTGAAGTGAACCATAAGCAGGAGGAAGAAAGAAAATAATGCCAAAGTTTCGTTTAAAATGACAAGATGCAAATATTTTGGAGTTAAACTCTAACTGATGGTATCATGGTTGATGTGTTCCAAAGTAAACTCGACTACTCGTTGTTTCTAACATGCCCCGAATATTTCCCAAGTTTGACACATTCACGAGAGGGTTAGAGCAATTGTGTGACGAACCATGTGCTTGGGTTGAGTACTACTCGACTTGGCTCCCTGTTGCTACGTAGAGACACAAGAGAAAGGAAAAATGTTGATGACCATAGTGAGCCTTCGGTTTACCTCAAACACAACTCAACTCTTATTGCTAGATGTACTCTAGACGAAAGAGTTGGTCAAGTAAACATCAAGGTTCCACTCTTCCAACACCTAAGTTATTTTAAGTTCGATTTCACTAAATTAACCAACAACACTTAGTTTTCGAAACAACTTACAATGACAAGGTGATGACTCTTTTAGCTTGAGATGTATATCTATATGAAACAACGACAAGACATGGAATGACGAATACTCCGAGTACCCAAGTGGGTTCTCGGTCGAAGCAAAACCCATCATGCTTACAAAGGATGATGTGATTAACTCGATTAAATGTATAGTCGTAGTCCGACACTAGCTACCAAAGTTTATATAAAAATTTGAGCACTTAGACAAACATGTCGAAACTAATATTAGTTTCCTGGATTCAAAACTTAGCATTTCTAGTGGACTTTTATAACACTTGTCTTTCTAGTTTTTCTTGTTTCTACCACTCGACAGGACAAGGCTAACAAAACAATGTAAAAACTCAACTTCTAGTTTTCCTTGGTTCTTGCTCCTCGACAGAAAACTCAACACAACACCTAGGTGACATCTTATTTTTCGACAACCATTATTTAAACAAGTAAAGTTTAGATTAAAACTTAGCATAACAACCAAGCAATTTTTTTTAATGCATCAAATATATCACAATTTCCTTTTCATGTTTCTCGACAAGATATTTAAACACATAAACTAAATGAATGACCAACTTCAAAACTTGACATGGTAACCAAGAACAATAAGAAAATCTACATGACCCAATTCTTATAACAATTTCATTGATAAATTTTTCCAAGCTTAATATCATAAAACAATATAAACATTACAACAAGAAAGGTAAATAACCTCAACTCGAGAGTGATGGGTGAGGAACGAAAATTTCTTCTTGGATTCGAACCAAACAAGACTTGAATTAGCTCCAATGCACTTCCAATTGCAAAACCCCCAAATCAATTTTTGAAAACCCTAAGTTTCACAAACCCTAGTTTTTGGTAAAATTGATAAGGAAACTGAGTTTGGGGCGTTTGCATCTCTACTAGAGATAAAGGAGTATATTGGGAAGGAGCTTGGCTATCTTTCTTTCCTTATGTCTTGTTTTGAAGCCGAATTTGGTTAGCTTCCAAAACTAAGGATATCTTGGACTTTTGGCTCAAGCTAGATTGGTGTGAAGATATTATTCTCTTGGATGACTTTGCCTTGATTCTCCTTGGATTCGTACGTGTAGTAGCAGGAGCATCAAGGAGAGATTTGAGAAGCAAAAACTTTCATGGATTTGGTAAGAGAGAAGAGGATATGATGGGGTAGACATGTTGGGTTTTTCCTCTTTGGGAGATTCTACCTACAAGGGAGGCGCAGGTCTTGAGGTTGAAGATGGAGATTTGATATCTTCATTCTCTGCTTTTGTGTGGGTTTGTGGTGTGTGGGAAGAGAAAGACAAAGAGATACCTCAAAGTTTTAATAAATGTTTTCTTTTATGTAATATGGGTTTGTATATATGTATTTTACTTATAGTATAAATTGTGAAAATGTATGTATATACATTACACTTAGGTATAAATTGTATTTGAGTCTTATAAGAGTTATTGCTCAAGTGAAAGTGTGTTAAATATTTTGTGTCCCGCGTTATTAAATTGTGACCAAAGTATCATTGTTTGATAACTTTTATAACGTAGTATCTTATTGTTACGTGTCTGAAATATTTTTATCTTTGTAATATTCCAAATCACGAACATTTGTCATTTGTTTTATCAAGCCCTTATCATAGTGTCGATACGCGTGCAGTGTCGGTCACTGGGGAAAACGAGATAACCTCTCGTCTTACAATTTAAATCATAAGACAAAAATGAATTATTCATAAAATGATAAGACAAAAATGAATTATTCATAAAATGATATAAATTATCTACTGTATGCGAGTTATCTACTCAAGAGCATCAGGCTTCACCACTGCTGCCTGCTCTCTCCTTCTTCGGCACTTCCCAGTCCAAAACAGACCTGATCTTCTCTTGATCCATCTGAATCACACCCTTGCTGATCCAATGGCCAAGAAATAGCACTTTAGTCCGAGTACCTTTTCACGTACAGCCTCTTTTCCTGCTACACGCGCAACACTGTACTCAGGGTTCCAAACCTACAGTGAGTGATGATCAGGCAAAGCTTATGCATGCTTAATGACTTATGCTTAGTAATAATAAATTACTAATTATCAGTTAAATTTTAGTGAAATTTACCGTGTGTCACATCCTCCTCGCCTTAGAAGAGAAAACCGTCCTCGGTTTTCAGTTAGGATTACTTGCTGAAGTAGAGAAAAGGTGTGGGTATTTACGCTTGAATTGGTCTTCACATTCCCACGTGTATTCTGGACCTCTTTGAGAGTTCCAACGGACTTTGACGATAGGAATGCGGCTTTGCTTAAGCCGCTTGAGCTCTCTATCCATAATTTCAATGGGTTCCTCGACAAAGTTCAATCTTTCGTCAACTTGGATTTCTTCCAAAAGAATAGCAAGAGTTTCGTCAGAAAGACATTTCTTCAAGTTGCACACGTGAAATACGTTGTGCACAGAGCTAAGTTCTTGTGGTAATTCGAGTCGGTATGCTACCGGTCCGATTCTTGCGAGGATTTTGAAAGGTCCAATGTAACGAGGATTTAACTTCCCACGTTTTCCGAAACGGATTATGCCTTTCCATGGCGCAACTTTGAGCATAACTTTATCTCCCACTTGAAACTCAAGTGGCTTCCTTCTTTTATCCGCGTAGCTCTTTTGACGGTCACGAGCTGCTTGCAGTCGGTTTTTGATTTGTACAATCTTCTCAGTAGTTTTTTGAATTAACTCCGGACCAGTAAGTTGACTTTCTCCAACTTCGGCCCAACACACAGGTGATCTACACTTCCGACCATAGAGTGCTTCATATGGTGCGGCTTTGATGCTTGTGTGATAGTTGTTATTGTAAGAAAACTCGGCTAATGGCAAGTGCTTATCCCAACCATTTCCAAACTCTATCATACATGATCTTAGCATATCCTCCAGTGTTTGAATGGTTCTTTCGCTTTGTCCATCAGTCTGAGGATGGTAAGCGGTGCTCATGTCGAGGTTAGACCCCAAAGCATCTTGAAGCGATTTCCAGAAATTTGAGGTGAAACGGCTATCTCTGTCTGAGATGATGGAGATTGGTACACCATGACGCGCAATGATTTCCTTCAGGTATAGTTGTGCGAGTTTGTCCATTCCATCATTTTCTTTCATCGGTAGAAAATGTGCTGACTTGGTGAGACGTTCAACTATCACTCAAATGGTGTCATAGCCCCTAGAGGTTTTAGGTAGCTTTGTGATAAATTCCATTGTTATACGTTCCCATTTCCATTCGGGAATTTCGGGTTGTACTAGAATACCTGAGGGTCTCTGATGTTCTGCTTTGACTTTTAAACAGGTTAAACATCGGCTTACATATGTTGCAATGTCGGCTTTCATGTTTGGCCACCAGTACAATTTCTTCAGATCGAGATACATCTTGTCGGATCCTGGGTGGATGGAGTATTTAGACTTGTGGGATTCGTGCATAATGATATCGCGAATTCCCCCGTAGAGTGGTATCCAACATCGCTCTTTGAAACACAAAATTCCATCCGACCTTTCCACGAATCCATTTTCACTTTCTGGCATTCCGTAAAGGTTCTCATTCGGACGATTTTCTTCCTTGAGTGCTTCCAATTGAGCCTCAAGAATCTTGGATGGAAGAGGTGAACTAATTGTCATACGCAAGGATCTGACTCTAAGAGGTTTTGGTCGCTCTTTTCTACTTAGAGCATCAGCAACTACATTCGCTTTACCTGGATGGTAACGAATCTCGCAATCGTAATCACTGAGTAATTCCAACCATCGGCGTTGTCTCATGTTTAGTTCTTTCTGATCTAAAATGTGTTGTAGACTTTTGTGATCGGTGTATACGACACACTTCGTGCCATATAAATAATGTCTCCAAATTCTGAGTGCGAACACAACTGATCCTAACTCCAGGTCATGCGTCGTGTAGTTTTTCTCATGAGTTTTCAACTGGCGAGAGGCGTATGCTATCACCTTCTCCCTTTGCATTAACACCGCTCCTAGCCCCTTATGTGAAACGTCGCAATAAACAACAAAGTCTTCACTACCTTCAGGTAAGGCCATAATAGGTGCACTACACAACTTTTCTTTAAGGAGTTGAAAAGCTTCTTCTTCTTTTTCTCCCTAGTCAAACTTGGTGTTTTTCTGGGTTAGCTTGGTTAAAGATTTGGCAATCTTTGAGAAACCTTCAATGAATCTTCTGTAGTATCCAGCGAGTCCTAAGAATTGGCGTATTTCAGTAGGAGTTGTGGGTGTCGCCCAATCCTTTATTGACTCGATCTTAGCGGGATCCACATGAATACCCTGGCTGTCAATTACATGACCTAGGAATTGCACAGTCGATATCCAAAACTCACACTTCGAGAACTTTGCATACAATTCTTCCTTCTTCAATAATTCCAAGATCATTCTAAGATGCTCCTCGTGATCCTTCACACTCTTGGAGTAAATTAGGATATCTTCAATGAATACGATCACAAATTTATCCAGGTAGGGTTTGCACACTAGGTTCATGAGGTCCATGAACACAGCTGGTGCATTGGTTAACCCAAAAGGCATGACTTGAAACTCGTAATGTCCATAACGAGTTCTGAAGGCAGTTTTGGGAATGTCTTCTTCCCGAACTCTTAGTTGATGATATCCGGACCTTAAGTCGATTTTTGAATAAACGCTTGAATCTTGAAGTTGATCGAATAAGTCATCGATTCTCGGGAGTGGGTAACGGTTCTTAATGGTTAGTTTATTCAACTCGCGATAGTCAATGCACATCCTAAAAGTTCCGTCTTTCTTCTTGACGAATAGGACTGGTGCTCCCCAGGGCGATGAGCTCGGTCTAATGAACCCTTTTTCTGCAAGTTCCGACAACTGGTTTGATAACTCCTGGAGTTCCGTTGGATCTAATCGATAAGGTTCTCTTGCCACTGGTGCGGCACCAGGCATTAAATCGATCTGAAATTCAACCTGTCGGGTTGGCGGGAGTCCTGGCAAGTCTTCAAGAAAGACTTCAGGAAATTCTCTCACTATTGGTACGTCTTCCAAATGTTTTTCTTCCTTTTCTTTTTCGTCCTTTCCGGTGACTTGTGCTAGGAAGATGTGGCATCCTTCCTCGATACACCTCAACACCTTGGTACAGGAAATGACATGCAGTCTTGAAGCATTTCTTCTGTCGCTTCTGTCTCCTTCTATTGTTAGGACTTCATCTCCATAGGGTAATTGGACAAGCTTCTCGTCACAAATGATGGCAGCATGGTATTTTGATAACCAATCCATCCCGATGATGATGTCGAAACTACCCAATGTTACTGGTATCAAATCGATATTGAATGGGTGGTTTAACAGATTCAGGGTGCAACCTCTTATGATGGTATCTACCCTTTCTACGTTACCGTTAGCTAGTTCCACATTGTACGCATTTCCTAATGCAGTTGGGGCAATATCGAGTAGTGGACTAAATGTATTAGAAACAAAACTCCTATCGGCTCCCGTATCAAACAATATGGATGCATAACGGTTATTTATAAGGAACGTACCCGTCACAACATTCGGGTCTTCCTGAGCTTCCACTTTGGTCACAGCATAAACTCTTCCACGAGCACCTTCGCCATTTCCCTGATTACTTGGTTGTCCAACATTTCCCTGAACCCTGCCATTTCCATGACTTCCTGGATTTCCTCGGTTTCCTTGATTTCCTCCATTGCCTTGGTTCCTGGTCTTTCGGCATTAATTCTTATAATGCCCTTTCTCACCACAACCAAAGAAAGTTATAGCAGCTTTTAGGTCCTGAGCTGGTGCTGTTTGAACCGTCGCCAATGACTTGGACCTGCAGTTTCTGGTCAAGTGTCTGATTTTCTGACAGTTACGGCACTTGACTGTACACTGTCCTTTGTGATGCAGTGTGCATCGGTTACACAGTGGTGCAGTCCCTGCGTACGGTTTCCTTTCTTCAATCCCAGTTGCATAGGCTCTAGCAACATTTTGCCTTTTGTTTTGATTGTTGCTGTTGTTCCCACTGTTGTTGCCACGGTACCCATGGTTGTTGTAGATTCGGGAGTGGTCATCCCATTTCCTCTTATTGTCAACCACTTTTTCCATGGAATCCTCAATCACTTGGTCCATGAGTTTGTTGGCTACTTCGATGGTTTCGTGAAGATCAGCAGCCTTAGAAGTGGTGACATTGCCCTTGATAGATTGGGGCAATACTCCGATGTACCTCTCCAACAATCGGGTCTCAGTTTGAACCATTTCAGGGCATAGTAAGGCTAGTTCTTGAAAACGCTGGTTATAAGCAGCCATATTGGTGCCTTGAACTTTGAGGTTCCAAAACTCATGCTCTAGCTTCTTGATCTCATTATGTGGACAGTACTTTCGAAGTACCATCTCCTTGAAGCTCTCCCATGGCATGGCATTGGCAACATCGATACTAGCAGATTTCAGAAAATTGTTCCACCAGGTCAAGGCAGCATCAGTGAAAGTGAATGATGCGTACTTAACCTTAGACTCTTCTTCACAATTGTAGATTCGGAACACAGTCTCAAGCTTCTCGATCCATCTAGTCAGACCGACAGCTCCTTCGGTTCCACTAAAGCCTCCAGTCATGGTCTTACGAAAGTCCTTATAGGTACAAGTGCGGCTATGGGTGGGTGGTCTCGAAGTTCCAACATTAGTAGACGAGTGGTTCGCTGCAGCTAAAGCGGCGTTCACTCGCTCATTGACTAGTTGGTCAATCATGGCTTGATTCATGGTAGGTTGGATTAGAGTAGCCCTAACAGGAGTAGTGGCTTCAGCAGTCTGATCACGTGTGACTCTGTTTGGAATAGTAGCGTTGAGAGCTTGGTTGCGAGTAACTCTCGCTGGAATAGGAGCATTGGAAGCTCCACCAGGGTTGGTACGTTTTGATCTTCGTTTCGGCGGCATTTCTGCAGTAAGAAAGGTGATGAGATATATAACCTTTTAAACAAGGTAAGTGCCAAGTAATTGTGTAAATATCGTAGATAGATCATATGAGCAATCTATACAAGAAAGGACAATTGGATAGGAGAATAAGTTTGACATAGATAGAACTTTGGTTACAATGTTCCTATGGTACATGATGAGATACTAGATGGAATACAACCGAATACATGACTAAAATACAACTGGAGTACAACTGAAATACAAGAGTAATAACTAACACTAACTGTTATAAATCCAGTTTAGTGTGATACATCATGCAATCATATCTAAGGATGTCCACGCTCGGTACGGAGTCGCTCAATGGTGGCAATCAACTCTCGCTGCGTATCCTCCAAACTCGCGATACGTCTCATCTGAGAGGCTAACATGGACTTTAAACCTGTGTTCCCCTGCCACTCCTCTCTGGCAGTATCTCTAGCCATCGACTGGATGCGCTCTAGCTCCTCTAGTCGTCCGTGCATCTGGGCTTGACCTCTACCCAAGGCTCGTGCTCTACTGTCCAACTCTCTGACGTCCTCAACCTGAGCCTCAACCCTGAAACCCAGTCGAATCCTCTCGTGTCTCTCGAGCTCCATGCTCTCAAACAACACATCAGTGACTTGGTTTAAGCCCTCGACACGCTGCTCGCAAGCTTGCAAGCGTGTTGGATCGACTCTCTCTAGCTGATCAGTATGGACTCGTAGCAGAGTCTCATGAGAGTCCAGCTGAATAAATATCCTCTCAGTGAGGGTCAACTCACCATCTGGAGATCTCGATAGATCTGGCACTGACTGTGCCTCAACTGGTGCAGCTTCCTCAATGGTCTCAAGCTGTCTAGTGGCGCGAGCAAGGCGCTCCATGTCCGATGCAGATGGTATGAATGAAGGTGATGATGGGCTATAGCTCGGACTCGCGATGTGTGGTACAGAACTGATCACACAATCAATATCCCTCAAAGTAACCATACCACTCTCCTCCTGGCTACGGAGGAAAGCAGCTCACTGTCCTAACCCAACTGGTGCATCAATGTTCATGTCATCACTCAATCTCTGAGCCATCCTAGAGCTCTGTCCTAACTCATGAATACTCTGGACAATCTCTAGACCCTGTGTACTCATATATGCTGTTGTGCTAACATATCCGGGAACACTCTCAATCGGCATAGGCTCTGGTAGTTCCTCCTCAGGATCCTCTTCCGGATCTACCTCTGAGTAGGAATCAGTAGATCTCCTGAGTCTCTGGTGGGGTGGTGACTCAGTGGATGATGGTGTCAGTGACTCTGAATCAGTAGAAGGACCCATGTAAGCAGCGCGGGTCATCTGGGAGGCTAGTGCAGGCATGAATGAATACCGCTCTCTATATCCGGGTACTCTCACGATCATGCGAGGTTTTCGCTTGCGCGTCAACAAAGCTGATGGAGTAGTGGTAAGGGTCGGTACAGATGGAGCAGGTGCAATAACTGGCTGAGCTGCTAGTGTGGCCTGTATATACGGATCAGTGGCCAAGTGTGCAAGCTGATGGATAGTAGGTGAGTAAGCAAGTAGAATGTCCTCCTGAACATCGTGAGGAAAGGCTGGTGAAGGCATAGTCTATGACAAGACGGTGCATATGTGTAAGCATGTGGAAAAATAAACTCATGACGAATATGAAATAGTGCGCTAGTAAATAGGAATTAAAACATGCTATCCTATTTAAATGAATTCTAAGTAGTATGGCAAGTAAGGCAAGCGGCAACTGACGGTCGTAGTACGATGTTTTTGTAAAAAGTAGTTATAGTTTAGAATTTATATGTACCTAGTTCTCTATAACCTTGGCTCTGATGCCAATCTGTAACACCCCCAAATCTGGTTTAGCGGAAGCATACGTGTTATTTGGGAGCGTTATGGAATGGGTGAATCAAAACACAAGTAATAAAGAACGAAATACATACTCCGTTTAATTTCATAAAAATATTTTAAAACATTATCTTACAACATTGATTTGATAAATGGGCACATCCCATAATTTTAGTGGTCCCAATATAAAAACATCGTTTCTGTGTAAAAACACTTCTTTGGAAATTACTACAACCATTTATCCGCCCCTTGCCTTGCATCCATGATCACAACTAAGCACCTGAGAAAATATGCTAAAAAGGTCAGCTAAAAGCTGGTGAGTTCATAGGTTTAAGTCAAAATTGTAATTTTGGACCATAAGCAAAGTCATATAATCATTACAACGAATATAATGATATATGGATGAATGTCTATTACGTTAGCTCTAAGTTCATGCAACCGATACTACGACAGTTCCTGTATGCTAAAAGATGTCATACAATATAGGGGCCCATAGCGAGTGTTTTGTCCCTCAACATTCGGTTCCGACATGGTATACGTTTCGCCTTGGCCTAAGCATGGCCAACCGAACGGAGGAGTCACCCTCAATAGATCTATTTATAACATTCGCGTTTCCCAATGGGGAATTGACGGTTCATGAAAAAGGGCATTCTCTAGGGACATAAGGGCTTAGGCTAAACCACGTAATAGTAATCATGTAATAGTTTAGGTCCATAAAAAGGTTTTGCATATTTCTCAACTCAAAATGTATAAAACAGTTTATCAAGTAAAAGAGGGGCTATGAAAACTCACCTTAGCAAATGTGCAATCCAAAAGCGGGATTAGTGATTGTTGTGAAGCGGCACCGACACGCGACCTAGATAAGGAGGGCAATGTTTTAGTTCATTGTTTTAAGTATTACGTACTTAAAATGGTTCAATATAATTGTATTAACACCAAACGTAAGTTTGTAAAATTGTTAATATAGTTTTACTAGTAAGTATACAAAGTATATATATACTTTTCATGTTGACATTAATATGGTTTTAATATCCAAAGTTTGATATGAAAAATAATTATAATATTCCACTAGTAAGTATATAAATGTGTATATACTTATTTAAGTTGACACAAAATGGTATTGTCAAGATTACGTATAATTGATTTATTTTCTAATTGTATTTAGAAAATATATGAGTTAAATTTGAAGACTTTCAAATTTTAATATATGATAAAGTGACATAGTGGTCTTTATTTATTTATCATTATTTGTTCTTAATATATATATAGTTCTTAATGTGAAATTCACTTGACATACATTTGTTTACATATTGACGTTAAACGTTGACGTAGACATTATTAGGTGAAATATGTTTTAAAACACTTGTTGTTTATGTCAAATCATTACACATTTTTCGTTGAATTAAGATTTTAACGTTAAGACAATATATACGAAATGGAAGGAAGACTATCCGGTTACGAGTTTGGTTTTATAATTGATCTCTAGTTTATGTTTCACGTTATAATTTTGTTGACCCGTCTAAACCTTCAAACGAACACCCCGAGCCACCATTGGGCCGCGGCCTGGTGTTGTTAGTGGTGAAGTACTCGACATGGGTCATGGCCCATAAGGCAACCAAGTAAATTTTCTTGGGTAACAAATACAAGTTGGGTTGTGGCCCAGAATGTCAAAGACATTAGGCAGTATTTTGATGGAAATTTGTTTGAGCCAATTTCTTGTGAAGTGAACCATACGCAGGAGGAAGAAAGAAAATAACGCCAAAGTTTCGTTTAAAATGACAAGATGCAAATATTTTGGAGTTAAACTCTAACTGATGGTATCATGGTTGATGTGTTCCAAAGTAAACTCGACTACTCGTTGTTTCTAACATGCCCCGAATATTTCCCAAGTTTGACACATTCACGAGAGGGTTAGAGCAATTGTGTGACGAACCATGTGCTTGGGTCGAGTACTACTCGACTTGGCTCCCTGTTGCTACGTAGAGACACAAGAGAAAGGAAAAATGTTGATGACCATAGTGAGCCTTCGGTTTACCTCAAACACAACTCAACTCTTATTGCTAGATGTACTCTAGACGAAAGAGTTGGTCAAGTAAACATCAAGGTTCCACTCTTCCAACACCTAAGTTATTTTAAGTTCGGTTTCACTAAATTAACCAACAACACTTAGTTTTCGAACCAACTTACAATGACAAGGTGATGACTCTTTTAGCTTGAGATGTATATCTATATGAAACAACGACAAGACATGGAATGACGAATACTCCGAGTACCCAAGTGGGTTCTCGGTCGAAGCAAAACCCATCATGCTTACAAAGGATGATGTGATTAACTCGATTAAATGTATAGTCGTAGTCCGACACTAGCTACCAAAGTTTATATAAAAATTTGAGCACTTAGACAAACATGTCGAAACTAATATTAGTTTCCTGGATTCAAAACTTAGCATTTCTAGTGGACTTTTATAACACTTGTCTTTCTAGTTTTTCTTGTTTCTACCACTCGACAGGACAAGGCTAACAAAACAATGTCAAAACTCAACTTCTAGTTTTCCTTGGTTCTTGCTCCTCGACAGAAAACTCAACACAACACCTAGGTGACATCTTATTTTTCGACAACCATTATTTAAACAAGTAAAGTTTAGAGTAAAACTTAGCATAGAAACCAAGCAATTTTTGTTAATGCATCAAATATAGCACAATTTCCTTTTCATGTTTCTCGACAAGATATTTAAACACAAAAACTAAATGAATGACCAACTTCAAAACTTGACATGGTAACCAAGAACAATAAGAAAATCGACGTGACCCAATTCGTATAACAATTTCATTGATAAATTTTTCCAAGCTTAATATCATAAAACAATATAAACATTACAACAAGAAAGGTAAATAACCTCAACTCGAGAGTGATGGGTGAGGAACGAAAATTGCTTCTTGGATTTGAACCAAACAAGACTTGAATTAGCTCCAATACACTTCCAATTGCAAAACCCCCAAATCAATTTTTGAAAACCCTAAGTTTCACAAACCCTAGTTTTCGGTAAAATTGATAAGGAAACTGAGTTTTTGGCGTTTGCATCTCTACTAGAGATAAAGGAGTATATTGGGAAGAAGCTTGGCTATCTTTCTTTCCTTATGTCTTGTTTTGAAGCCGAATTTGGTTAGCTTCCAAAACTAAGGATATCTTGGACTTTTGGCTCAAGCTAGATTGGTGTGAAGATATTATTCTCTTAGATGACTTTGCCTTGATTCTCCTTGGATTCGTACGTGTAGTAACAGGAGCATCAAGGAGAGATTTGAGAAGCAAAAACTTTCATGGATTTGGTAAGAGAGAAGAGGATATGATGGGGTAGACATGTTGGGTTTTTCCTCTTTGGGAGATTCTACCTACAAGGGAGGCGCAGGTCTTGAGGTTGAAGATGGAGATTTGATATCTTCATTCTATGCTTTTGTGTGGGTTTGTCGTGTGTGGGAAGAGAAAGACAAAAAGATACCTCAAAGTTTTAATAAATGTTTTCTTTTATGTAATATGTGTTTGTATATATGTATTTTACTTATAGTATAAATTGTGAAAATGTATGTATATACATTACACTTAGGTATAAATTGTATTTGATTCTTATAAGAGTTATTGCTCAAGTGAAAGTGTGTTAAATATTTTATGTCCCGCGATATTAAATTGTGACCAAAGTATCATTGTTTGATAACTTTTATAACGTAGTATCTTATTGTTACGTGTCTGAAATATTTTTATCTTTGTAATATTCCAAATCACGAACATTTGTCATTTGTTTTATCAAGCCCTTATCATAGTGTCGGTACGCGTGCAGTGTCGGTCACTGGGGAAAACAAGATAACCTCTTGTCTTACAATTTAAATCATAAGACAAAAATGAATTATTCATAAAATGATATGAATGAAAAAGTGGTGAAATTATCTACTATATGCGAGTTATCTACTCAAATGATCAGGCAAATCTTATGCATGCTTAATGACTTATGCTTAGTAATAATAAATTACTAATTATCAGTTAAATTTTAGTGAAAATTTACCGTGTGTCACACGTTGTATCTGAAATGGTTTATCCAGATTCGTTGTATCTGAAGCGGTTTGTCCAGATTCGTTTTATCTGAAGCGATTTGTCCAGATTCGATGTATCTGAATCGGTTTGTCACTTAAGAGGTTTGTCACTTAAGCGATTTGTCACTTAAGCGGTTTGTCACTTAAGAGGTTTGTCACTTAAGAGGTTTGTCACTGAAGGGATTTGTCACTTAAGCGGTTTGTCACTAAAGAGGTTTGTCACTTAAAAGGTTTGACTTTTACGGTTTGATTACTTGCGGTTTGACCACTTGCGGTTTGACCAAAGTTGACTTTTTACGTAATAACTTCAAACGGCCATAACTTTTAAACCGTAACTCCGTTTTCAACGAAATACCTGTCAAAACGACCGGAACAACCTGAATATTGTGATATTTCACCATGAAGTCGTGAAGGCCCAAATCCCCTTCGAAAGGAAGTTATTGAGGTTTTAAGTTTTTAGACCTAAATTTCACAGTAAAAACGTGCATCAACCAATCCAAATCTCAACCAAACAGCATCTCAGCTAATCCTACAAACAATCATAAGTCCTAACACACAATCGTCTATCATTGTGTCGATCCATCAGTCATCTTAACACGTTCTATTGGTCATTGCTTTACGGTTTGGTCTTGATTTTTTTAAAATCCCGCGAAAGATCCTATTTCTCGGTTTAAATCACAGACTTGTAAAATCCCGTGTACAGAACAACATCATGTCTTACACTACTGACCCAGTAATTTCAAATGTGCTCAAATTATATGATGTTGTGTACAACAAAGAAAGTATTAGTTACTCTAAAAGGATAACCATGATTGATTCAACTAATGATGATTTGAGATCTTCATGCTCTGAGTCCAATGAGAAAGAATTGCACCTGTTCAGGCTACAGAATGCCATGCAAAAGGAAAGCAGCATTGAACCTTATCAACAACTTCACTCTCACCTCATGTTACTTCTACCCATAACAATGGAATGAACATGTATTGCCCTCTTCCGTCAGGACTTATCCACATTAACAGGAACTTTGTTGTTAAACTTAGAGCAATTGGAGCTACAACTTAACAAAGAGAAGGTTCAAAAGGATAGTTCCAGTGCTGCACTTCAAGTGATCTACAAACAATTTCAGTCATTCATTAGAATGGAATTCTCATCAGATTATGATCATCACATGACTGAAATGTCCTTCAAAAGACACACTGGAATGGAAATTAACGCATTTATTAAGACATTTATCCAACTCATGGATAATGTGGAAAAGTACATTGAGGAAGCTGCACAAAATGATAAAAACGTGAATGTGTGTCAGGTGCAATTAAGAGATAGTTGTGATGAGTCGGGTAATATATCAGTTGAAAGGTTGGGTATTGCTGAATGCAGAATATCAGAGACAACAAAGAATGATGTAACTAGCTGCTCAGTAACTCCTGTCACATAAGAAGTGGATGTTGTGATCAGAAAGGTGAATGAATGTCGGGTACAATCAATAAATTGTAGTGTTGAGACCAGTAAGGCATCGGATGATGGATCAGTTGACACTGAATACAGAGGCTCAGAGACAGATAAGCTTGAAATAGCCAGTAGTTCAGTGACTCCTGTTATACATGATGTGAATGCAGATATCAGACCGACAAATGAACATGTGTCATGTGATGAGGTACCCTTAACTGATCAACATAATGCACCTGCTAATGTACCTAAACAAACTGATCTTAATACTAAACATGATTCTGATAAATGTTCCCTGGTTGAGGCTGAGTCTAATAAATTCAAAACAAATGATATGGTTGATAAAAAGGTTTTTGATGAACTTTCAAACAAATTCTCAAAACTTGAAAAACATTGCATTTCTCTTGAAATTGCAATACAAAGAAAGGAGGAAAGTTTTCAAACTAAGAAACCATGTAAAAATCCGGAATTTCCTGAATTTCGTGAATTTTTTTAAATGAACGATTTAAAAGCTCAACTTCAAGCCAAAAACTCGACTATCAACAATTTGAAGAAACATATTTCTGGTATGCATGTGAAAAGTAATTCAGTCAAGACTGCACAAGACATTGATACTATTATAACAAGAAATAATGAAATGTCAATTTATGTGGCTAAATTACTAAAGGAAAATGAGACTTTAAAAAAGCGTCATATAGAACTAAGTGACTCTGTCAAAGAAGCTAGAACTAAGTCAATGGAACAAACAAACTCTTTGATAGCAAAAATTGATGATCTCAAAGCTCAACTTCAGGAAACGAGTTTCGCTATTGTTGCTTTAAAGAAAGAGCTTAGAAAAACCGTAGGGAAAAGTGTAAACACTATGTTTACAAAACCATCAACCTTGGGGAAGCCAGTTTCTCATCCCACTAGAGACCGGTCCGTTGTTAGGCAGCCTACTACATTTATATCTGAAAGAACAAAATCTTTAAAGACAAGGCTTGCCTCC
Organism: Chrysanthemum seticuspe; assembly: GCA_019973895.1. Taxonomy (NCBI): domain Eukaryota; kingdom Viridiplantae; phylum Streptophyta; class Magnoliopsida; order Asterales; family Asteraceae; genus Chrysanthemum; species Chrysanthemum seticuspe. The sequence goes on from BPTQ01000009.1 coordinate 273,143,306, forward strand.
CAAGTTGATGCGATACAAGTTTTGTCAAAACCAGTCACTTCACTTGAGTTACCTAAGAATAATGCTTCTAGCTCCGTTAACCCTCAACAAGTAGCTACTTCTACTCCCAACACCTCTAGGAATAGTTCAAAAACAGTGTCAAAACCAAGCATTAAAACCCAAAATTCATATGATAAGAACTATTATATAGAAGAAGCTAGGAAAAAGGCACATATTCGAAAAGACGGAATTTTAGGTGCAAGACCTAGGGTGATGCATTCCACGAGATTTCAAGGCACTGCTAGTAGTTGTAAACCATTACCTAGGAACACTCAAAAGACTAGAGGTTGGCTTGCATCTAAGAGTAGTTATATGAAGAAGAATGCTAAGCATGTAGAAAATGAAACTAGAAATTCTGAGTCTTTTCCGAGTAAGAAACATTTTCCTAATTCACATGCTAAGGTACAATCTACTAAGGCTACTAACATGGCTAAGGTTCAACATGTTATGAAGCAAAACAAACCTAAAACTTTGCATAGATGGATCCTAACTGCTAAATCTTTGGAGTCTAGGAATAACGATAAGTCTTCCACTGTGCATAAGAATATCAACAATCCTAGACCTTGCCATAAGTGGATACCATCTGGTAGAATGTTTAAGGATGTTGGACTTAGGTGGATACCTACCGGAAAGTTGTTTACCGATGGAAAAATCAAGGTTGACCATGAAACCCCAAAGGGTTTGGATACTAATGTCCCTAACCAATATATATGCAATCAATCTTGTAATGTTAGTGCAGGTAGTCCTTACTCAGTTGCAGATACTTCGATCCTTCAATACATGGACTGGCTTAAAGTATGGACAACAAAAGGATTGATATCTCATAACTCACGGGTTCAAGTAACTCAACCTTGATATTCAATCGGCAATGACGTCTGTTCACTTCAGTTTAGGCCTCGTACTTTATCATTATGGCGTCTACAGATAACTCTTCAGGCCCCGTTCCTCACAGAAAAGAAAGGTGTACGCTTCAGTGTGCTTTATCTTCAGAAGAAGAGAAATCTTCATGTATATGACCATTCTCATCGACAATGTTCATTAACAAGCTTCATGTTTTTCCTATGCTCATTCAATCCTCAAGTGGATCTACGTTCATTGGTGTATACTCTTATTCACTTGTTCGAATCAAAAATGGCAACTTCGGATGCAATTTTTGAGGGGGAGAAGAGTGAATATACTACATGTTGATGGATGCTTGAATTATGGTCATACGACTCTCCAATGCCTAATGTTTCACTTACTAAGGATAACTGGGATTTATTATTTATTTAGGATTCATTGTTTTAAGATATGTTTGATGAGTACTTCCAACCTCCAACGAATGTTGTTCATCCAGTTCATGAAGCTCCTGCTCCGGTTCCTGCTGACTCAACTGGTTCTCCATCTAAGAAGTACAACTCAGACTACTCGAGAAACCCAATCTCCAGTTATTCCTCGAGGCGTTGATAATGACTATCGTAATATTGTAGTTGCACTATTGAATAATGATCCGCTCTTTGGTATTCCTTTGCCAAATCTTCACGGATTATTGTTCATGAATAATGATCCGCTCTTTGGTATTCCTTTGCCAAATCTTCACGGATTATTGTTCCTCTCAATGTGCACGCTATAAATCAACCACATGAACATTAAGGAAAATGACTACCTCATCCGCTCGAAGACATTATTGGTGAATCTTCCATATCAGTCTCTACATGTATACCCTTAGGAAGAATGCATTGATGTTGAGGAATCATTTGTTCCGATTCATTCAGTGGGTCAATGTACATCCGATTGTATGTTTATTCACGTGTTGGACATTTGACACAAGCTGATTACTTTGGAGTTAATCATTTATCACTTATTTGAGATTGAATTTGACTTTCACAATGGCGTGTTCTTATTTGATAACTTGCTCGGGCTTAAGAATTTGAGTTGAATACTTGGTTTATCTAGTTACCAGCAGTTGGGGTGGATGGTTAAAGACCAACGATGTGGATAATCTCAAGAGGTGTTAATGTCTCATACTTTGTTTGAGTAGTGAGTACTTAGAGATTTGCTTGAAGCATAGATTCTCGATACCGTTCTTCCATCATTAAGTGCAAGCTTAAGATACAAATGTAGGGAATTCGACTTCAGTTTCAAGTTTGGTATATCAAGTTTTCTTCATTAGTGATCACTTCAAATTGTCTACATATGGGTTTATAAAGATAGTCAGAGAGAGTTTCAGTAGCAGTTGATTCTCACATGATTCAGTTGAGCTAATTGTTTGTTCTTCTCTATTTCAAGAGTATTTGGCATGTATAATGTGTTTTTGATTATGAGGTATCAAAACCAGCAAGGGGGAAGGAGATATACATCTAAACACACAACGAGTACATGTGATGAATTTAATACTTCTTCTTTATTGAAGTAATCCCGGGAAAGACAAATGTCATAACCGCAGAGAAACTCAGTGTTTAACTCGTAGCCTTTGGTGTGTTATTCCAACTATTTGGGGGAAGGATGCATTATTCCAACCATTTGGGGGGAAGTGGTCTCTGGATACTTTTGGTATGTGTTAACTCAGCTTTTAGTAGGAGGAAATATGAGAAGAATATATGGAGCGTGAGATGATATTGCTTATCGACATCTTCTATATGATTTATGGTAGTGCTTCCGGTTATTGCTTCATGTACACAATGCAATGATGATTCCGATGAGATCGCAACCATCAGGGGAGAGATATGTGTACATCAAGGATGCACAACATGCTCACTTGATCGAGCTAATTCAGTTATTCCGGAGTTGACATCCGCAGAGATGATTATTGACTCAACATGTTACATGGATGTCATCGTCTCTACTCTTGTTGGGTACATGTTTACATTAGGGCTGATTGGTTATATGTTAGATAACTGGAATGCATTTGGTGAAATGAAGATGTTGATATATTATTCTCCCGAATAGACAACAACTTAAACTCGAAGACTAATGTGTACATTGAGGACGCACAACAGGATCATGTGATCGGGCTTAATCATTTATTTCGGGTTTGATAACCGCAGAAATGATCCGTGTTAACTTGTTACTTCGTTGTTATCGTCTTCTTCAGGCTCTTGAGCTTCATACAATTAGATTGTTTGCTTCACTTCTTCTTCTTGGGGGAAATGGTCTTTTTACGAGGATTGTCGGTTTGGGGGGAAGCTTCCAAAGATTCACTTTTAGAAGGCTCAAGTTCTTGCGACGATTCAAGAGCCTCGAATGCTTTGGTGGTGAAAGTTTAAGAGATGATGACTTCTATCTTCTACAAAGTGCTGAACGATTTCCTTAGCTCGGTACTCGTATCATCATCTTCTTAAATTGTTTCTCCATCTATGTAAAAAAAAAAAAAAAAAAAAAAAAACCATGATACAAAAATATAAAACCAGCAAAAAGAAAATTGAAAAATATAAAACCTACAAAAATCCATACAAAAAATTCTTTGATCTCAATTTCCGTGGAAAAAGCCATTTGATTTTCTTGGTAAATTCTCCCCCTCAAAATGTGCGTTGGTTATTTGAAATCATTTTACACATAGAGGAAAGAGGTTTTTGAAGTACTTCCACGATTGCCAATAGAAAAATATTTTGGATCCCAATCAATGGTGGAAAAAGAGTTGCTTGAAAATATTTTTTTTAAGAAAAATATTTTTCATTCTAAAATTCTTCAGAAAAATATTTGTTTTAAGAAAATGGTGGAAAAAGAGTTGCTTGAAAATCAATCAGAATCAGAATTTTCATAAATTTGCAAAACCCAATCAATGACTTCAGCTTGGTTAAAACTTCTTATGAAATGAGTCATTGATTGAGGGGGAGAATGTTTTCAAATTTACATCATCTAACGGGCTTTCTTAATCATCCTACGTGCTTATCAGAAAACGATATTTGCCTATGTTGAAGGACTAGGAATCTAGGATATGATTGTTAGAATTAGATGACTATAGTTTGATAAACACATTATTCCCATGCTTTACATGATCTGATTGATATGTTGGATTGACTTGTATTAGTCGATTGTTGTTTGGGTGTTGTCGACCACCATATATGTCTATCTGTATTTACTAACGTATGCAGATAACATGGTTTAAAAGAATGTTCCCAATCTGGATCCCACATAAGAAGATGATTGGATGTCGAAAGGAAAGGGTAACTATTTCTTAGGTCGACAACTGAAGAAACAGAGCTTAATTAGATCTCCATGGAGAGTTGGCACGATAGATGCAACGTAAGAGGTCTCACTGCATCTGCAGATGGTTTTCTTCCAGCCCTACAACAACAACAGAAGCTTCTTATCCACCTAACCTATCTTTGTGCAGGACAAGTAGTGAATAACACCATTTTTCAAACAAATTTGATAAAATTGTTTTGAAAATGGAAAAATATTGTTTTGAAAATAAACTGAACTCAAATTTTGGAAATCAACCGGACTTCATTTTAAACATAAGTCACTCAATCAACGACTACGGTCATTGATTGCGGGGGAGAGTGATTTCAAATAAAATATTTTCAAACGATATTTCTTCACAAAAAGTCCATTTGTACGAAATAAGGTGGTGATCTAAAGATTTAGTGTTATGTCATGGTATAATTTTCTTTAAAACTTAAAGATCTTTCAAAATGAAATTTTTTCTATTCTTGTTTGATTGTGAAATTGTTTTATTTTACTTAAAGATCTCTTAAAATCTATAATACCTGACACTAACAATCTTTAATGTCTATAATTGGTCCTCATCAGTCAATTTCAAAAATTAAATCTTGCCACCTCTTTCCCCAAACTTTTCTAAATAATTTAAATCAACTGGGATCACAAATCTCAAAAGGTTTGAAATTTTGATCGGGGGAGAGATCGTGATTTAAATCTCAAATTGGTTTTAAAGGATGATTGTATCAAAAGCACTCCTTCCTTCATGTGCTAAACGATTTCATATACATAATGCACATAATTGAGGAGGAGCATTTAACCAAAAACCAGTAGAGTATTTAAACAAGGCCACATTTTCTCCCATGTTTTCTAAACCTTATTAAATCACTTGGGATCCAAAATCTCAAAGGGTTTGATATTTTTGATCGGGGGAGAATTTGTTATTTAATTATGAAATCTGATAAATAATGATTGATTTGATTCAAATGTGCAAGCTGCTCTCCCATATGTGCTAAACGCTTTCGAATCTCGAAGCACATATTGAGGGGGAGCAGTTCAAAAGGAAATAAGTGATTTAATTATGAAATCTGATAAATAATGATCGATTTGATTCAAATGTGCAGGCTGCTCTCCCATATGTGCTAAACACTTTCAAATCTCGAAGCACATATTGAGGAGGAGCAATTCAAAAGAAAATAAACTTTCAAGGTACAATGATTTTTATGTTTCAACATAAGTACCTTGATTGATTTTCTAATGGTTTCTATTGGCAATCATGGAAGTACTTCAAAAATCTCTTTCCTCTATGTGTAAAATGATTTCAAGAGAATTTACCAAGAAAATGAAATGGCTTTTTCCACGGAAATTGAGATCAAAGAAATTTTTCAAAGACCTCTTGCCTCCATGTGCAAAAAAATTTCAAAGTCATAAGAGCACATGTTGAGGGGGAGCATTTCTAAATGATCAAAACAATTAAGGTACAAAATGCTTTGATATTATATCACAAGTACCTTGATTGATTTTCCAAATGATTTTTCAATTGATTTCAAGAAGGAAAGAACCATACCAAAAGACCGACCAATTTACTTTATGCATGGTGATATAAGGATGGTTAGGTTAGGTATTTGTTCCCACGATCCAGCCAGAGTCGGAGGGATCTACCCAGGGACAATCCACTAGATAGTGTAGAAGTCCTTAGGTATGATGAAAAAAAGAGAAAAATGAGAATACGGGAAGAGTGCGGACTGAGACAGAGCTAGTACTGGAATAAACCCAACAAGGTTCTAGTTATGAAGTCTTGGTAAGCACTGAAGGGTTTGAAGAATGAAAAAGAATTGAATGTGAAAAGGGTGAAAAGAAATAGCCCTCCATTAATTCAACCTTAGGGCAGAAACCGGGTTCAATTCATATGCTACTGGTTGTTACTAAGGTAACACTGGTATTGAGGACAAGATGTCATGGACCCAGTGACGCACTGCACTAACCTTTCGAAGCTACTCAAGTTCCTCTTAAAAGGACTTGTTTCATTTTCACGGGGAACCTACATAATCTATCGACTTTCTCTTAGAGATTGTTGATATTGAAGAAGAAGACCCTCTCCCTAGTCTCCGGCATAGGAAACCAAAATGCACAATTGAGTCTAAAGCCAAGAGATCATCCACAAAATCTCATTAGGATACAAAATTAATGAAAACTTACTGTTTCACATAATGTGGAAAGTAAGTATATATTGAGAGTCCTACGCATTATCCTTGTGGTATTGCCAGAACATCCGAGTGATATGTAAAAGTATTCATAATGAAGATGGAAATCCTTCTAGAGCTAACATCAAACAAGCTCTTGGTGGGTGACATGTGAGATCTTTGCAAAAGATCAAGCTTGTGACAACTGGATAGAAACAATGGGGCGATTCATTCTTGAATCAATCTTGGTCTAGGAAATGAATTGACGAATACTTTTGGAAAAACCGTTCGATGTGCAAATCTTCTTTTCTCTAGCACATCGAATGTTTATTCATGTTTTCAAACACAAAAAGTATCTCTGATTGAAAAAAAAATACTTTTGGAAAAACCGTTCGATGTGCAAATCTCTTCTTTTCTCTAGCACATCGAATGTGTATTCATTTTCAAACTCAAAAAGTATTTCTGAGTCAAAATTGATATTTCTCATAAAAACTTCGTCGTCTTGCAAAACTCTTTCTTCTATGCAATACGCGATTGTTTTCAAATCAATTTTTCATCAATCAGTGAATCTCAATTCGCTGGTTCACTCACTCTGTGTTGTCTACTTTGGGACGCTCCAGTTTGAGAACGGCTAGATGAAGCTGCGAAACCCTGTTAAGGAGATTCTATGGAATTCTACCTGATCATAGGCAGTATTTATACTGATCAACGGGGAACCGTGGTTCTTGTAACTATATTCAACGAAAGTGAACAAAGACACTTTCGTGTGTTTTATTGCTAACTGTTGTTTGCAGGAACTGTTGACGGTTGCAGCTGATCAGAGTTGAGAAGTCAATTCACAACCGCATGCTCACAGCATTCACACTTAATTGAAGAAAATCATGACAGTGAAAGATATACAAAGATGCTTCTGCTACTCTGATGAAAAGATGTCATGATTCATAAAGTGTGAGCATGTCGGTCCAAAAGTCACAACATCACATGAAGGCAACACAACAAAGGCTGATCCAGAGATTTGTTGTGGCTGATGATCTCAAAGAAAGCTCGAAGATCATCAAGACGTGGATCAGTTCAAATACCTCCACTCAAAGTACAAAATAATCAGACTTTGAAGTATCACTGCTAAAGCAAAAAGATGCGGAAGTTGAAGAATTAAAGTCTACGAGCTCAAGACTGAAGATTAAATAGAATGCTAGGATTCGAAATGCAAAACATGGGGTGACCTCCCTTAGGGGGAGATTGTTAGGAATTAGAAATTCTATATTGAAGAGTCGGTCACCCCAAATATAGTCTAGCATATGTTAGCTCGTAGACATTATGTTATTTACTAGTTATTTAGTTAGTTATTTAGTTTAGAGCAACACCGTGGAGGACGGACGGGGTCTTTACCCACTGTATGCCTGATCCACAGTCCGAAGGAGGATGTGTAGTACGTAACTATAAATACCCTCTACCTCCCAAGGTAGAGGGTTGAACCTTTCTTTCAATCTAACATTTCTTTCTTTTGTTTACTTTCTTTCTCTAGAAAGGATTCCATCTTCCATTTTCTCTCTCTAAAATTCTATCTTATTCGAGCCATATTATTGTGTGTTTGTGATAACCAATATCTAACATAGTGTTATACTCATCAGGAGGATATCTTGATGAGTTATCAATTCCTATTTCCTCCACTGAGGTGTTGGTGAACCTGATGCTCTCTTAACTCTCATCAAAGGTGACATGAAAGGTTTCCTCAACTTGTTGTCTCCTTGTGTTAAATACCCTGAAGGCTTTGGAGATCAGTGAGTAACCTAGAAAATATCCATCATCAGCTTTAGCATTAAACTTGCCTAGATGATCCTTGTGGTTATGAATAAACACAGGACATCCAAACACATGAAAGTAGCTGATATCAGGAAGTCTACCTTTGAATATCTCATATGGGGTTTTGTTATGTCTTTTGACAATGATTGACCTATTTTGAGCGTAACACGCTGTTTTGACAGCTTTAGCCCAGAAGTGTTTTGATAGGGCTGAGCCATTTAACATAGTTCTAGCAGCCTCAATGAGAGTTCTGTTTTTGTTCAGGGGTGTAAGGAGATGAAAAGTTTTGGGAGATTCCCTTTTCATCACAGAAATTCTCAAGCTCTTCATTTCTGAACTCAGTACCATTGTCAGTTCTGATTTGTTTAACAGTAATGTCATTCTGGTTTTCAATGTTCCTGATGAATGACATTATTGTATCAGCTGCCTGACTCTTTTTGGAAAGAAAGTATACCCAAGTGTATCTTGAAAACTCATTAACAATGACAAGTGTATACTTCTCATGCTGGATTGATCTTGGACTGACAGGTCCAAAGAGATCCATATGCAGGAGGTGAAGGCAGATTTTGATGGAGAATTTTTTTTTTTGGTTTTGAATGATGCTCTTTTGTGTTTGCCTTTTTCACAGGCTGAGCATGGTTTATCTTTTGCAAAAACCAGTGATGGTAAGCCAAGGACCTTGTTTTTTTTGCCAAGTTGTTGATGTTTTTGAGATTTAAGTGTGAGAGTCTCTTGTGCCACAACCAGTTGATAGTCTCAGTGGCTTTGGCAAAGAGACAAGTTCCATCTTGAGAGAGTGTTGACATGTCTAAGACATAAACATCATCTCTTCTATGAGCTATCAAAACAACTTCTTTGTTGGCATTGAAAATGGTGCCTTGTTTGTCATTGAACTGCACAATGTACTTAGCATCACAGAGTTGACTGACACTGATGAGATTGTATTTTAGACCATTGACATAAGCTATTCTAGAGAAAACTATTCCATTGCAGTATACTGAACCATAACCTTCAGTGGGACATGATCAGTTATTACCAAATACTACCTTGGGTCCTTGTTCCTTTACATACTTGTGCAGATACTCCTTAATGCCGGTCATGCTTCTTGAGCATCCACTATCTAGATGCTAAATAGGCTCCCTGGCATGTCTTTTTATAAATAGTAAATTGGATTAGTTTCTCTTGCTGACCCACATACTAGTGGGCTTGGGTCTAAAGGTCTGTTTGAATTTAGCAATTGACTCATGGTCAGTGGTTGAGTGCATTGTGCTACCACAGGTTTTGCATTTGGAGACTGAGGATGACTCAGTGATTCTGGGTTGCTTGGAACTTCTTCTTGCTTGGATGACACTGTCATGCTGGGATGTCTCATGAGCTGGATTTCCACAAATATCACAGCATGTGTTCATGAGACAATCATCAGGATGATGATCATTAAAGCCACAGTGTGGACAAGGAGGAAAGGGTTTTGCTCTATAATTTTGAGCAGATTTGGAAGTTGAAGCATACTGATGACCAAGTTTGGTATAGTTTGCTTTACTGAGTGAACTTACATATTGCAAGTGATCAGAAGTTCTGTGATCATCCTTTTTTCAGATCATAAAAAAAGGATTCTATAACAGTTGTCAGTGGTATGACTGGTATAGTGGCATAGATCACACTTCTGCTTGGGTTTGGTGGTGGATTTTGACTTTGAGGAACTAGAGGAGGCTGACTTTGTTTCCTTGATTGATTCAGGAACTTTTTCGATGGATTCCATCTTATCAGTTAGCTTCCTCACAAGTTCAGTCAGTTGCTGAATTTGGTCAGCTTCAGTGGGGACTGAGGATGTGGAAGTCTCAGTGGGGGTAGACTCTTTTTGGATTGGTTTTGCTGGTCTTTTCAGGATGGTTCTACCAAGTCCAGACCTTTCTTTTGGTGAGTGAGGATTGAATTGTAATGGAGTAAGCTCAGAGCTAGGAGCAGCACCCTGAAGAGGTTTCAGGGGTGGAAGCGGTGCATTAGATTCTGCTTCAGACTCAGAGATGTGTTCAGTACTACTGGTCACATCAGGGAGTCCAAGCATGCTCTTAAGAGCTTGACTCTCAGGCTCTAGTATTCTTCCAAAATCGAAATTTGGAAGCTTACTCTCAGGAATTGTCAACATATTGGTAATCATATGCCACCAGACACAAATGGTTTGGGAGACTGGTCTTTGTTGTAAGAGTCAGGGAGATGGTCTTCACCTATGACTCTCTTTTTGCTACTGGGGGCACCTACAGCATCAAAGACCCTTGGATTCTTAGCAGTCCAACTTTCAATGATATCCTTTTCCCTTTTAAGTTCATCTTGAAGAGCCTGATTTCTTTTAACTAGTTCAGTGTTTTGAATTTGCAAAGTGATAGCCTCAAGCTTATTTTGTTTTAAAAGAAGCAGTTCATCCCTACACTTGTTCAGTTCAAAACTTAGCTTGTTGTATTTTGAAAAAAGATTTAATCGTTGCTCTTCTACAAACTTAAGGTCAATATTGATATAGTTCATATAACACTGCCAATCAGAGTCATCATCCATAGAAAGCAAAATATTTACCTTATTCATTGTGATGTTGACCCATTCTCCATTCCTGACATGATTCTTCCCAACAGCTAGCTTGTCCTCTTCTGAGAGGGCCATCAGTGCACTGACAAGCACCATTTCATCATCAGATGAGACTGGCTCTTCATCCCAGTCGAAGGTTTCAGCAACTAGGCCCTTGTTTTTACCCTGCACAGATTTAACATTGTTTGTTGTTTCTGAAGGACTGGCCTCAAGCAATGCAAGCTTAGCTTTGACTTTCATGTACTTAGCTTCAAAATCTATAGTTTTGTTTTGATCAGATTTGTTTTGAAAATTTTGATGAGACTGATAGATTTTTGGTTGAAATTTGCTAAAGCCTGAGGACTGATTTGATCCTGATGGTTTGTAAGAGGGTTCAGAAATCGTTTTTGAAAAACAGTCTTTAGCAAAATGACCTCTTTTGTGACACTTAAAGCATTAAGTGTCCTCATTAGCTTTAGCATTGGAAAAACCTTTGTTTCTTTTTATAAACCTCTGAGAGTTAGCAAGGAGTGCCCTTTCCTGAAATTCAATGTTCAGGTCATTTAGGTACAACTCACTTGATCTCTCATCAGGCTCATCATCTGAATTTTCTTGAAAATCTTGAATCACACTGTTAGAATAAAAAGCAGTAGAAATTGGTGTTGAAGTGGTGGTCAGGGACTTCTTGACTTCCTGAGACTTCTTTAAGTCAGGGTATCGTCTATTGATGAGGTTTTCCTCATAGACAAGTTTTCCATATATTTCAGGAAGTTCAAGATTCTTGATATGATTTGCATTCCTAAGTCCCTGAGAGAAATTCAGCCACTTCTCAGGGAGACTATTGACAAAACCAACATTGATTTCATGTTTGGACAACTTTACACCATCATTAGACAGTTCATTTAAAAGAGTTTTGTACTGGGTGTAAGTTTGAGACAGAGTTTCTGAGTCCTTAGCCTTGAAGGTGTTATACTCAAGTTTCAGGTCTATTATCATGTTTTCCTTGGTATCAGATGGGCCTTCATGACTATGGACCAGGTCATCCCAGGTTTGTTTAGCCATACTACAGCTTATAACTGACTCCATAATATCATCAGTAAGACATGATATGATGATACTTTTGAGTCTTTGGTCCTGGTTGACCACTCTTCTCTCATCCTGAGTCCACTGAGCTTCAGGTTTAGGAAAACCTTCAGCAGTCTTTGGGATAAATGGACCTTCATTAATACACTTGATGTAATAAGGTTCCATCCAAATCAAATAGCAAAGCATACGCTTTTTCCATTTGTTAAATTTACCAACTTCAAGTCTGGGGGCAACAGCTGAATAAGCTCCACCCTTTTTTCGACAAGTTGGGGTACATCAATTTCAGCCATTAGGATCCTAATTTAAAAACAATTTTGAGCAGCCTTGAAAAAGGGGTTTTATAATCAGCCTGCTCTGATACCACTTGTTGTTCCCTATTCACTATCGTATAAAAAAGTTAAGTATTTAAAAACAGATAATAGTGAATCAATGACTGAAGTAAGATGTAAGTAAAACACACTAATAAATTTTCAACATAATATTCTTTATTAGAAATCAATCAAAAATAATACATTACCCAAGTACTTACGAAATAGTACTTGGGATTGAAATGACAAAGGGTTGGTACTCCTCACTAAGCTCAATCTAAGTCTAAGCACAACTACTATGGAACCACTGAGCTATCTTAGGGACTAAGTTGTATTTGGAGGAGTGAAAGATGGCTTGTGTGTGTGTGTGTTTTACAATTCACAAGCTTGAATCTTTCACTCTATCTCTTATGCTATTTATACAAGTATGAGTATTAACTTTATCCTACGTGACAAACTGACAATTTACATAAGACAAAATACTGATGTATTTTGTCTCTGTTTACAAAGACTATATTAAGTAAGAGACAAAGCTGCTTTCCATAAGTCAGTGATGACACTGAGCCTGATAGTTTGCCATTCAGGTAAAGTTAACTTTGGTTGATAAGGACATCTTATCTGATTCAAACTTATCCCGCCTTATCCCGCTCATTCTTCAGTATTCATTGCCTTCAGTCTTTTACTTCAGTTTGTTTTCAGTGTAAGTAGTTGGTGAGGAGTTTAAGGATTCAGTGAGTTATTGTCATCACTCACTGAATCCACCATCTTCTTCTTGACTCAGTCTTCACCCCTTAAGTTCCGCCTTACTGAGTGGAGAGACTTCTTCTTCGCCTCTTACTGAGTATCCTGAAGATGGCTCACTGAGAGACTATGCACTCAGTGACCTGTTAGTGTTTAACAGTCTAAACACTTAGGGTATTTTCTATTCAAATCCTAGACTTAAGGGGTTTGGGTATTTGCTGAACCCAACAGTATCAGTCATGGGTCTTGGATATTACCCATCCTATTACATATTATATTACAACAATTTATTTATTACAACATTTTATGTAAATGACCAAATGTATATACGTTGCAAAACAACATGTATTCATATAATTTTACTTAGGATAACTTTATATTTGTTATCAACAAAACATAACGAGATCGCTGAATATAAACAAACGTTTTTACTGTTTATTTGTATTAACAATCTCCCCCTTTTTGTTGATGATAAAACATAAATTTATGGTGAGTAAAACTTAAGATTAGATGTACGTTTTGAAAGTGTATGTGAGTTTTATTCTCTTCTCCCTTTTTTTGTCAAAACAAAAAGTGAGCCGAGTAAAAAATAATTGGTAGAAAAAAAATGTTCCACAAAGCACTAACTCCCCCTTGACGGTAGCTCCCCCTAGAATAGGGCGTCAAGTGAGAAAAGATAATACCTACAAAAAAATGTTAGTAATAACATGTAATATAATCTTTTATAAGACGAGAAACAAGATATAGAGCAAAGGTACGTAAACATAGCCTTGTAATAAAATATCAAAATGTAGTGGTATATATGCCACATACACATGTAAAACTAAGAACAAGGGTTTGTTCTTTAAAAAGACCCAAAAGAAAAGAAAAAAATAGAGAAAATATTATTATCATTCCTTCCATGCTTGCATAGGAGTTAATTATGGAAGTTTTTGTTAGTGATAATGTTGATGCGATCAAGGATATGGTTGAGAATGAACCGCATTTCGTCCCTTATTTCCATTGCGAGATCCCTAGTGGATTGGTAATGTTCGCAAAAGAGATAGTGAGGGAGGTGTGGGTGGATGGTCTCCGGGTAAGTTTGGTTTTTGGAGTGCGGATTAGGTGGTGGAAATGTTGGTAAGTATGGATCAAAGTCCATGATGTTGGTGATTGGTGGTGGATAAGAGCCTAGATGTTCTTGTAAGGTGATGGGTGGTAGAGGTGGTGATGTTTCAAGCTCTTTGAAGAAAGTATTTGGAGATGTTGGAGGTGTTAAAAAGACTAGCTCTTTTGGTTTATGTTTGAGGCTAGTTGGCTAGATTTTGATGGTTGGAATGGAGCAGGTGGTGGACTAGACAAGGGTAGTGGAATGGTTTTCGGAGTCTTAAAGAGTTCCGCTAGGGTGATTTGAGTGTCAAGTTGAGACTCGGTAGGTGAATGTGGTGGTGAGTTTTTAGGAGATGATGGAAGTGCTGCATTTTAGTCATTTGGTGGAGAATGATTAGTTGGTGATGGGCTATTTGACAAGAGTTTAGCTAAGCAACAAGGCCGGATGCTAATCCGTGCGGTTTTCCTAGTTTTGGGTGGTGGTGGTATTACGGAAGGTGGTAAGATGAAGTTTCAGATTTCTTGAAAAAGGTTATTTTCACTAGATAGTTCATCATTGTTTGAGGATCTTTTGGGTGACATGATGATGATTGTTGTGAGGTTGAAAGTGATGAATATGCAAGCATTTTGAAACCTTATTTATAGAACAAATAATGCATTGCAATGAATGCTAAAACCAAAATATGGACTATAAGATAATGATTAGATATGAATTTAAGGCAAGTGATCATGAGATCACAAACATTAAGTAACATATTCATTAGTGATAAAGATAAAATGTTGAAATTTTGAAAGTTTCAAGCCAAAATAAGAAAAAAATGAGAAAAAAGGTCTACTGTGACACGGTTCCCACGGATCCGATCCATCAAGGATCCGATCCATCAAGGATCTGTCCAGCGTAAATGCTGGGATCCGTGGAACTGGTGTTCTCAGGCAGCAGAAAAAATATTGTTTTTGGAGACAATAGTGCCTAGTGTGTGCCTATATGGAAACCATATGGAGTTGCGGTTATCTCGACTCTTTAAAGAAGAAAAATAAACATAGAAGTGAAAAAGTACATATGTATATATTTACGTAAGATAACCCGAAGACTCCTTAATTTATTTTTGCTTGATTGAATGTATCCGAAAACACATATTAGTTATGTATTCCCTTTAGCATTCAAAAGATATGAGATACAATGAAAAAGGTTTTTACTTTGTATTAATGATGAAAGAAAAAATGTTTGTCCTAGACGTGAGAGTGATTTAAAGAAAATGATACGGGAAGAAATATCTTTTAGAAAATATTTCAAAGAATTTCTTGTACAGAAAATATCTTTAGTTTTGAAAATAAATCCCCATATTGTTTGTGAGTTGTGTGAAATAGAGATCCTAGACTCAAAATAGAAGGTAAGGAAAAAGTTTACGTACCTTGTAGAGAGAAAGTATTTCAAATACGATTGTTCCATAAGACCAAGACCTAGATGAAGCAAATTGAATTGTTCCCGCTTCAACGGTTTGATGAGGACGTCAGCTATGTTGTCTTCGGATGACACTTTCTCAATTGAAATGTTCCTTTTTTGAACATTGCCTCTTAAGAAGTGATGACGGATCTCTATATGCTTGGTACGAGAATGCAACACCGGATTTTTGCTAAGATCTATAGCACCTTTGTTGTCACATAAAATGGCAATGTCACTTAGATGGATGTCGTAGTCAACTAACGCTTGTTTCATCCATAATGCTTGTTGGCATGATTTGCCTGCGGAGACATATTCGGCTTCGGTTGTTGAGATAGCTAATGCCATTTACTTCTTTGAGAACCAAGATGTTAAGCAACACCCCATGAAAGTGCAAACACCACTTGTACTTTTTCGGTCAACATAATCACCTACATGGTCAGAATCTGCATATACAATAGTTTCTACCCCCGTTCCCTTGGGATACCATAATCCCAATTGAGTTGTACCCTTAATATAACTAAATATTCTTTTGATGGCTTCTAGATGTGAAGTTTTAGGGTCTTCTTGAGACCTAGCACAAAGACATACACTAAACATGATATCCGACCGACTAACCGTAAGGTAGAGAAGACTACCAATCATGCCATAGTATTTGGTGTTATCAACGGATTCACCGTCTTCATCTTTGGTGAGTTTTGTATCGGATGACATTGGTGTTCTTATTGGTTTTGACTCCTCTAATCTAAATTTCTTTAGCATTTCTTTTATGTATTTTGATTGATTAAAGAAGATACCATCTTCTAGTTGTTTGATTTGTAGACCAAGTAGGAAACTTAATTCTCCCATCATACTCATTTCAAACTCATCATGCATAATTCTTGAGAAATCATCACACATGTCTTGACAAGTTGATCCGAATATAATATCGTCCACGTATATTTGAACAATAATTATTTGTGACTCCTGTTTCTTTGTAAAAAGTGTATTGTCAACTAACCCCACGGTATAGTTGTTTTTTATTAAAAATGATTTGAGTCTATCATACCAAGCTTTTGGGGCTTGTTTAAGACCATAGAGAGCTTTTTTTAGTTTATGAACGTGATTAGGTTTTTCAAAATAGACAAAGCCCGAAGGTTGAGCTACATAAACTTCTTCATTTATAAAACCATTTAGAAAACCACTTTTAACATCCATTCGAAAAAGCTTAAGATCATGAGCACAAGTATAAGCAAGAAGGATTCTTATAGACTCTAATCTAGCTACGGGAGCATAGGTCTCATCAG
The DNA here is from genome assembly GCA_019973895.1 of Chrysanthemum seticuspe. Classification (NCBI taxonomy): domain Eukaryota; kingdom Viridiplantae; phylum Streptophyta; class Magnoliopsida; order Asterales; family Asteraceae; genus Chrysanthemum; species Chrysanthemum seticuspe. The sequence goes on from BPTQ01000009.1 coordinate 273,159,978, forward strand.
AGTCTATGCCTTCTTGTTGGTTATATCCTTGAGCAACAAGTCTAGCTTTATTTCTAGACACAACACCGTTTGCATCTAATTTGTTTTTATATACCCATTTTATTCCAATTATGGTTTGGTTTTTAGGTGGAGGGACAAGTGTACAAACATTGTTAGAAACAAATTGATTTAATTCCTCTTGCATAGCCATAACCCAACTTTCATCTTTTATGGCTTCTTGAGTGTTTTTAGGTTTTGTGGTTGATACAAAACAAAATAGACTACTTTGGTTTTAGACTTGAGACCTTAAAGTTCTTTCATTTAATTTTCCTATAACCTTTTCTACGGGGTGATCTTTAGACTCTTTAACATTGATGATTTCAGCATTTAATGGTTCATCTTCTTTGTTTATATTTTCTTTGATTTCTAAGACTTCACTTTTGATTAACTCGTCATCGACAAGAGGTAAGGTAGTTTTAGGTGGACTCTCGTCAAATTTTACATTTAAAGATTCTTCAAATTTCATGGTTTCTTTATTTAGTATTACGTATGCTTTACTATTAGGAGAATATCCTAAGAAGATACTTTGGGTTGATTTTGGATCAAATTTAGTTAAATAGTCTTTAGTGCTAAGTATAAAACATTTACTACCAAATACTCGAAAGTTTTCTAACGAAAGCTTTTTTCCTCGTAACAACTCATATGGATTTTTTTCTAAGAATGGTCTAATTAAGACTCGATTTAGTATATAAGTTGATGTGTCGACGACATTGCCCCAAAATTTTTGAGGAATAGATTGCTCATTAATCATGGTGTTTCTTGTAGGGTTCTATTTTTCCTTTCAACTACCCCATTTGATAGTGGAGTGCGAGGAGCCGAGAAATTGTGGGTAATACCATTAGCATCACAAAAATCTCTGAATTTCACTTCATTATCAAATTCCCGACCAAAATCCATTCAAATTGACACAATAGGACTTACTAGTTGTCTTTGGATTTTCTTACTTAAGATTTCAAAGTAATCAAACGTTTCAGTTTTATTCTTTAAAAATTTAGTCCATGTGTACCTAGAGTAATCATCTACTATAACCAAGGTATAGAAGTTGCCTCCGTAACTTTGAATAGCGGATGGACCAAATAAATCTATATGTAGTAATTATAGACACTTAGTTGTAAAAACCATATTTTTAGCTTTATGACTAGCATGGACTTGTTTTCCTATGTTATGGTAGGTTTCTTACAAGTTCTTTGGATGATAGCGATTGAAGAAGTTGCATATTGGCGTGACCCAATCTTCGATGCCATAAGGTCGAAGTATCATCCATAGAGGTAAGACAAAGTTTGTCTTTTGGTTCATTTCCAATTTTAATAACGTAGAATCCATGTTTTCTAATGCCTCTTCCTATAGTAATACCATTTTTCAAGATTTTACACCGGTTTCGCTAAAGAGTACGTTGCACTTTTTATCACATATTTGACCTATACTTAGTAGATTAAAGTTTAGGTTTTCTACGTGACATACGTCGTTAATGGTCAAGGATTTGTGAGAGATTGTACCTTTACCGATGATTTTGCTCTTGCTATTTTCGAACACCACATTTTCTCCATTGAAGGGTTCGTATGTGGAGAATAATGCTTTATTACCAGTCATATGCCTTGTGCACCCGCTATCCTTGATCCATTCTTCCGGATCCAAGTCAACCTTTAGGCACACCTAAGAAAACAATTAACTCAAAAGTTTGGTCCCCATTTGTTCATGGGTCCATTGGTGTTATACATTTCATTCATATGAGGCATATATGAAAATGGTGAGAAAGCATTCCAAGGTGTATAGTTTTGAAATGGAAAACCATTTTGTGTGTTAGGATTCCATCCTATTTGATGGTGGTTACTTCTAGGATAAATATTGTTTGGCCTTCTTATAGTTGTGTTCGGTTTAGAAAACAATGGAACTTTGTTTTTCATAAAACTTTGACCTTGTTTTAGGGGAGGTGGTTGTTTGACATTTCTAACAGTACATGGGTTGTTTTCTTTTTGTTAACAATAAAAAATCGGTTCTAAAAGAAGTGGTTGCGTTATTTCTACTGTTTACTACTGCAGACCCACGAATCCCTAAATTTACACTAGCCAGATCCTTTTTCAAGGGATCCATCGGATCCGGGACTACAGTAGCTGGTTTTTCAATTGCTACAATGAATTGTGTTTCCTTAATCTCACTAGTTGACGCAATGTGTTCCTGAATACCTAGACCCTTTTGATTATTACCCATTTTAACACTATTAAGTATTTTATCAAGGTAATTAATACTTAGTCTAGCAATCTTAGAATCAAGATGATCAACTAATTTTGAAGTTCTAAACAAAGCTTGCATTCGCTAGTTACTTCTTTTCCCTTTTCTAATCTCTTTAATTTATCTTTTAGTTCAAGAACTTCCTTTTCTAAAAGTTCATTTTTATTTTTCAAAATCTTGTTTTTGTCAATTACCTTGAGACTAATTTTGCAAAGTTTATCATATTCAAGATGTAAAGATTCATCATCTAACGATGAACTACTATAATATAAAGAGTCGAAACATACCTCGTTGGAGTCTTTTGCCATAAGAAAAATTTCTTCCTTCTTTTCCTCGCTCATTCCCCACGAACCACTCACGAACGCCTTTTGTTCGTCACGTTTGGGACACTCACTAATGAAGTGATTTGGATCCCCGCATTTGAAACACTTGCGTTCGTCCTTCACTTTCTTGTCGTCTTTGGCTTTCCGCAACCCTTTCTTGTCGTCATAAGGTTGCTTGACATATCTTCCTTTTCTCCGAAAGAACTTCTTGAAGTCGCGTACCGCCATTGCATACTCTTCGTCCTCACATTCCAAAGATGAGGTTTCTTCATCACTTGATACTTTCTTGGCCTTTAAAGCAAGATATTTATGTTTCTCTTTCTTTACCTTTGAGACCTCGGAGTCTTTAGTGAGTACGAGCTCATAGACTTTTAGGTTGCCTATGAGTTCATCGAGAGTGAGGATTGACAAGTCTTTGGATTCTTCAATGGATGTCACCTTCGGTCTCCACTTTGATGGAAGTGCCCTTAGAAATCTCTTGACATGATTACGACTAGAAAAAGACTCATCAAGTGCTTGTAATGAAGTAATAATATTATTAAAGCTACCAAAAGAATTATCAATACTATCCTCATCCAATATTGAGAATTGCTCATATTGTTGAACAAATAAATCAATTTTGTTGTTTTTAACTTGTTGATTTCCTTGGTGTGTTACAACCAAAAATTCCAAACTTCTTTAGCGGTTTTATGCATAGAAATTCTTTCAAATTCCTTTTTAGGTAAGGCATTATATAAAACCATTTTTGCCTCGCTATTTTTGAAAAGCTTTTTCTTTTGGTCATCGGTAAGACGATCATGAGAAATGTTTTCTCCATTGCCGGTTTAATCATCTTTTACAGTTGCTTGAAAATTACCTTCAACAATAGTATACCAAAGATCAATATCTTTTGATTTCACATAAGTTTTAAATCTATTTTTCTAATAAATAAAAATATTAGTTTCAAGTAGTGGGAGGTCGTTGCATAGATTGCCCTTCTCTATAATTTTCAAAACTCATTGTGATCGAAAGTTTTTAAAATACAATTTACTTTAAAACTTTTTTAACCCTTGCTCTTGATGCCAATTGTGGAAAACTAGAAGGGGGTTGAATAGTTTTACCGATTTTAATTTAAGTTTCAAAGATTTAAATTTGATCTTATGTGAATTCGTGTGGATGGATAAATAGTATGAAGCAATAAGTAAAGTAAGTAAAGAAAGCAAGTAAAGTAAAATGATAGAAAGTAGTGACACAAGTGATTTATAGTGGTTCGGCTACAAGAACACCTTCTGGTACACTTTTTTCGGTACAAAGCTAAATACCGAGTTCTTCCACGAGGTAGAACTAAACCTTTACACAACTATTACACAGCAACTATGTGAAATATGAATTACAAGATTTTGCTACAGAAATCTTATGGATGAACAAATCAATCAAGGACCCTTTTGCTTGGATGACTTGTAGTATAGCGTGATCTCGCCTTTGTGAAGGACCTATATGAGAATCACAACAAAAGATAGAAGAAGTACTAGAATGATCAAATGATCAGAGGTTAGGAGAGTAAGATAATATATGAGAGAGTTGTAAGAAGAAGAGTGAGAAACAATGAAGAAATGGCTCACTATTTATAGGCACAAAAGCCTTCTGTCCCACGGTTTCGGCGGATCTTTCACCCAAGGGATCCGGCCAGTGCAAAACCTGTGATCCGGCAGTCTGGGTCAGAATAGTCCGAATTTTGGGTTGCAAACTGGGTTATGCGTTATGGATTATGAGCCATGGGTTATGGACTTTGGGTCATGGGTACCCAACAAGATACAATGTATCTAAACAATGGGTCATGGGTCTTGGGTCATGGGTCATGGACATTGGGTCATGCGTCATGGATAATACCTAACATGATTTCATGTATGAGGTCATTCAATGGGTCATGGGTTATGGATTAGCTCCATGGGTATGGTTCATGGGTCTTGGATATTTTAAATTTAAGTATTTATGTATTCTTTGAATGACATAAACAAATGTAATTAAATGAAGTAATCTAATACTACCTTAAATTTAAGTATTTATGTATTCTTTGAATGACATAAACAAATGTAGTAAATATTAACTTGAAATTATTAATTGGAACCAAAAGTGGTGTTCATAATTACTTTAATTATACATGTTTATGATTTCTTTGTAATTTCACAAACACGAAGTCTTTTAATTATTACAAGACTTATAATATAAAGTAAGACGTTTACTTGCTATGTCTTTTATTAAGACCTATGCATGAAGTCAATGAGTTGATCAATGACTTATAACGTATAGTGGGATTATAACTGTTATGTCATTTGACTTAGTCAAAGAGTATTTGTGTCATAATGCATGCAGTTGGCTTGGTAATTCTATTATACCAAATTACCAATAAGTTTTACTTGGTAGGTAAATAGGTAAGCCAAAGAGTAGATGGTTATCTTAAATATTGTTAGATTATCTTACAATATTAATTCTAATAAAATACCATAGTTTTATGGTATGTTCAGTTAGAAAAATCAAAATCTATTGGCATTGTTTGATTCAAGATAACTATAGTTTCTTACAAAAGTTATCAAGGTTATTAGATTGAGTATACTCAATACGACTCCAACCTAGAAGATTAATAAGACACTATTTTATTATGGAATGTGATGAATCACATTGAGTCTTAAAATGAAGTTCTGAATTTGTTAAATTACTTATGGAGTGGGTTGTAACAAACTAATGTCAAGAACTGTCAATGTGTTTTGTAATGTCAAAAAAAGAACAATGTATTGTTGCTCTACTTGCTAAACTATTTAAAGGTAATCTTTAAATTATAAAACGCAAGTGGGAGATTTGTTTAGATCTTGAAGATATTAAACTAAAAAATAAATAATCTTCTAAAATGCACTAGCAAATATCATGATGAGGCTAAACATGTAAATGATAGACCTCAGGATGATGGACTTTTCATTAATAGATCCGTAAAGATATCTCAGATATTTTATTAATATGCAGAGAAATATAAGTTACATGATCATGGTAAGCTTGTTAATGATGAATTTACCAAATGGTGAATTGTGGTAAATTAATCATACTATAAATCTTAAGATGATGTCCAAAAAGATAATCAACTTTAGAAACTTGGTTTAACTTAATGAAGATGAGTTTCTTCAAAGGATGTAAATCCTAGTGGTTTAAATCTTTGTGTAGAAATCATATGGACAATATTGTACACATATTTAATGCATGTCTAGCGACAATAATATTAATCATACTTAAGCAATTAACTATGATTGAATATTCTTTCCTAGATACATTAAATAGAAGTATAAAGATTATAATTGTCATACTTAGTTTCAGTGATATGAAATTTTGACAATGCATATCAAAACTGGTTGTTGTGGAATTACTTTTGCAAGGACGATAAGTAATACAAAGGAGTTTTATGAATTCAAATAATCTTTCAATATGTACAAACTGCAAGAATCCATGAATAGATTTATGCATGCATCTATGAGATAATTCTTATGTTTAATGTTAAATCCAAGTTTTTGATTTAATAATTAAAATGAGATATCTCATAAGTATTCTTGAAAGCTAGTGGGAGTATTATATTTATTTTTTTAAATCTTATATGTTGTATGACATATGGGCAATTACATTCCATCTAAATTAAGTTTTAGTTGGGAATGAAACTTCGCTTGTAAGATTTGGAAATAAGACATACAACCTTGGAATATATGTTTATTATTATAAACATATGCGGTAAATAAATAAGTCTAATAGAACATGATGGATACATATCTTTGACAAGATAGAATATGAATGAGATCTTAAAGTCTAACTTAAAGATTCATCTTGTACATCATGTTGTGTATAAGGTTGTTGTATCATGCTTGATTAAAAGATGATTTAACAGCATTGTAATATTTATGTTTGGATTTAGAATTGCATTCCTCAGCCTGGAGTTGCTCCCAGATTCTATATAATAATTGTTGTGTAATTTTCATAGTCAACAAACTTAAGGTTTGGATGACACCAAACAAATAAATATTCAAAGTTTACGGATGTTTGAAAGAGCATATTGTTGGTTGTACACAATGATGCTAGTATAATTGAGATGACACTCAATTCTAGTCATGGTATCCTTGGTGATGACCATGTTGACTAGTTATGCTCAACTAAGAGCATAGTTGCATTATACATTAAAGAGTAAAGAATACTTTAAACTTTAAAAGTTTTGAAAGATGATTGTCATAAAAAGGTGGTTCAGGTTGTCACGCACCTTGTGGACTGTTATGACAATATCAAGATATGTGTAAACACATACAAGAAATTCACTTATTGAATTCTTGAAATATGTATTCTCAAAATTCCTATAGATCAAAGTTAGTTAAAATTATGCCTTGTCAACAAGTATGGTTCTCATGACTTGTGGCAAAATTCATTAACTAGTATTATCATGCATTGATCTATTTAGTATTTGGATAAAGGATGTTAAACAATTATTATTTATAATGAATTAAAGTACTTTATATGTTAAATTTCATTTATAATATTGTGTCATGTATTTGCATGTTTAAATCCTTGAGTAACTTAAGTTATTCTAAATAGTCCGTTGTCGATCAATGACATGGGAATGTTATTGAATTAAGACAAATATGAGTTTTAGTTAGAATATACTTGAAAGTATATTGATGCAAATGCATGACTAATTTCAGATGATATTCAATGGATTGAATATAGGACTTATCCCAACCGCGTGATGGTACTTTATGGATCTTTGTCATTAAGTACATCATGAATATTTATCCTCAAACTTGAGATACCAGATTAGTGTCATAGATGTAGTGCATCTCTCTGAGGCAATCTAACGCTATCCGTACCTGGTAGTTATAAGGGTTGTTTTCAAAAGTGTTGCGAAATTCATGAATTCTGCTCGTAGTCAAAACAAGATTTGTTTCCTTCAAATTTATTTTGAAGCTTAATATTGCTGGGCCCCTCATATGGTTGACAAGGTGTTTGTGTGGCCACGCCCAATGTCTTCTGGAATACTTTTAGAAGAATTGGTAATCTTGTTCAGTCATATAAAATGAGAAACAGAATAGTTAAATAAGGAATGGGTAAGATCCATATCCTTATTAACATGGTATTAGAAACAAAAGGATAAGTATGATGATGAATCATCAAAAGGTTTTTCCAGGAAACCATACTCGAGTTGTTCTGGGGTCATTAGGGTGTTGCTAGATGCTAACCAGTGTCATTACGCATATTAAGATATCTCCAAGTGGGAGCTGTTGGTTTATGGATATATTTAATATGTGTATGACCGGATTCGAACTCGAGACCACGAGATTGCACATTTTACGTATGAGACTCGATGTTTAAATAATTAATATAAAATATTATGTTTAATTATTAAATTCACAATAAACGACTAAACGAGCGATAAGTACTTATCGGAAGTGACTATCGGTCGTTAAATGTCAACGAGATACGAAGAAAAGTAAACAAGCCAAGAGAAGGTTTTAGGAACCCTCTTTTGGGCTTGTTTTTGGCCGAAACTATGGAATCCCACATCAAAAACCATAGTAATCTTGACATCTATCATAAGGCTATAAATACATCCCCGTGTATTCATCCTTTGGTACACTTGATTTCAATAGAAGGTCAAACTTCTTCTTTTCTTCCCTCTTGTTCTTAGGTCGACGAGTGAAACCCCATGTAAGGGATTTGCGAGTGACCTTGAGCATAACAAAGTTGTTTGGTTATTCTATTATAATCAAGAACTAGCATTCGCATCAAATCGCTAATAGTACATGTGTACAAAAACGTGGTGTAACACACTATTGTTACATTAATTGGTTTAAATTGAAAAACAGTAAGGGTCAATTCGTTAAACCACATAAACCCTAATTAGGGTTCTTGATTGAATAAGTTCTTGCAATTTGGAAAAGGTATGATTACGCTTTATTTTCGGTTAATTAATTTACAATTATATGAAGTGTTCCGCTGTGTACTCTGTGATGTTATGTGATTTATTATTTGTATGTCAAGTTTAATAATTCCAACACTTTAGGGTTTATATGGGCTGCAAGTAATACGGTCTTTAGTTAAAACACAAAAAACATCTTCTTTTTATAAGTTAGGCTATAATCACTAAAAAAATGAGAAATTCGGCATCTAAACATCAATCTGCTCTTCGTCTTCCAAAGTAACGACAATGGTGTGCCATATAGTGTCTAATAATAAATAGTTATTATTTGCTAAATATCATAATGCAAAATTATATGTGCGAATATGTCCTATTATTTGGTTTGGGAATGAAGAGATTAAAATGATTGATTTAGTATAAATTTCCAACGTGAAAGTTTATTTTTGTATAAGATAAAGACCCAAATCCATGGTTTTTTTTTCATAAATTTATCACTTAGTAGCATACATGGCCTTATTTGTTACATGCTATTTTCTCATAAATACGATTTATTCATGCCAATATTTTCTTAATAATGATAATAACACACATTATTCTTAAATACCTTTTCATGGTTAGAAACAATCTAAATAGATTACCAAACTAAATTAATATTGTCATTAATATGATGTTTAATTATATATATTAAACTTATGATCAAGACTTTTTGAAGTGCCAACTTCCACTAGGCCATGTGTTATTTTTATATCCCATATATAATCCTTCTAGTCTTATTAACCAATAACAATGCTTAGTGCGAAATGGTGCCTTTGTATCGCAGTGATAAAAAACATAATCATCATACACTGTAAAAATGGTAACAAACACACAACAAACTTCTTTACACCCAGCCAACCACCCCTTGGTGTATCTTTTTATTATAACAATTCAAGAAGATAAGTCTCGAAACGGATGCTTACCAAACAATACAAAAGACAAGATTGATCTCTACTAGGTAGACACGAATCAACCTCACTACAATATCACTCAAACCACTCAAACTACAAAGATCAAATAAAGAGATTGATCTTTAGACTGATACAATACAACCTGATATCAAAGTGATATCAATAACAAGAGAAACCAACAATGTGTGTAAAACGAGAGAGAATGAAAATAGATATGAAGACAAGTTATGAACCCTAGTTCTGACTTTGAGTATATATAAGCTGAAGTTACATAACAGCCCTCCAACTTATCAGCTTTACTCAAACAGCTTCTAAACTTGAACTCAGAGTAATAGAAGTCTCCAACTTGTCATATTTAGTCCCTGTACTTCCAACATACACACTGAAAGATATATATTTTGAGCCCCACCAAAACTCGTCACGAAAAAGTGTCCTACTTGTAGGACAGAAAGACCAATCGGTACTTCCACCCAAAGGAAGGGTGTGATTTCCAAGATCATCATCTTTTGAGTTCACATGTACTACGATATCTTCAGGTATATCATTGGTGATGAACATATGAAATCTATCAACAATAAAACAGTTGGGATCAACTCTTGAACTTGTGACCATATAGTGATTTTGACATGTTGCAATCGCAATGAAAAGAAAGACTAAGAGGTTAGGCATTTATATATAAAAAGAAGATTTTAGAGAAACTAAAACTTTGTTTTGATGATATGGTTTTTCATAGTTCTTTCATTTCAATAATATAAAGGGAAAAACATGAGGTTTCAACCATATTGTAACTTATGATGAATTTATTAAGGGTTTGACTAATTAATTATTTGTAGTTAGAAATTGGTAAAATGGTTGTGTCTTAATGGTAACTTTTTTTAACAACTAATTATCATATAATATTTACATCACAAATTCACACGTCCTTATTATGACTAGAGCTTACAATCATTTTGTTGGGGAAATTATCACACAACAAGGGTATCTTTGGTAAAAGAGCCATTTGGTAATGGTAACTTATGTTGCGTGAAAACTTTCTTCATCAAATAGTTGGAAGTTCTAATCCAACTTAGAACATGTGAGTATATATATAAGGAGATAGGTAAAATTTTCGTTCTAAAAATTCAATAAAATAAAAGGTTGGAAACATGAAAAACTAATAATTCTACGACTATGCTGTTTATTTTTAATGTGTCTCTTAAAGAAGGATATTGTATTGCACGGTTAATTCTTTTCAAAAATATGGTTTCTCTGTAACGTTTAAAACTTTAATTATGATTGATATGTAAGAACCTTAACTTCATTAACACTCTTTATCATATGAATTAAAACTTAAATTATACTGATGTCTTTTGCTCTCATATATGAAAAAATTAAAAACTAATCTATCAAGCAAAATATCCGATAAATTTAGATTGTATGCTCTTTAATTTAATATTCATTTTGATATATCTTATTAGAGTTTTTCATAAGATTTTCGTATTTTTTACATAAAATACGAAGAAAAACCATATCTAATATGACAAAAACAGTTATACCTTACAAAACAAAACAAAAAATATTACAAATGTATTATGACACAAGATATTACAATATCATTTATTAATTTTCGTCTCTCATAACCTAATTTTCATCTTTCTCTTTTTTATACTTCTTTCTTTCTTTCTTTCTTTTTCCTAACACATATTATTTCTCTTTATTGTATCCAGAGCATAAATTTCTGTCTTACTAGTCTTGCATACCCATATGATGCACGTATCTTGATATTTTTAATATAAAATTAACATTTAACATAATATACATGCTTAATAATCTATTATACACATTATTTTGCAAGATACGTCAAAACAAAAAAGAATATTTTAAAAGAATCTGTTATATAAAAAAAAACTTAATTTTGAACCCAACTTTATAAATATAGAGTTAATTGCATTTTTGGTCTTTGTGGTATGGCCAAATTGAAGATTTGGTCCCTAAAACTTTGAAAGTGCATTGGACGTTCTCATTTTGAAGTTTTTATTGCATTTTTGGTCCCCTGGGCCCAGACAACGTTAAAGTTTCAGGGACCAAATATGCAATTTGTCCATACCACAGGGACCAAGTCTGCAATTTGGCCATACCAGAGGGACCAAAAATGAAACGAAAACTTTAAAATAGGGACGTTCAGTGCACTTTCAAAGTTTTAGAGACCAAATCTGCAATTTGACCATACCACAAGGACCAAAAATGCAATTAACTCCTAAATATATTTAATTCTTTTTTATTCAGTTTTCAAAACATTCCTAATATAGGTTTAGTTTTCACTTATCCTAATATAGATTTAGTTTTCACTTTCAAGAAAAGTTGGTTTTTACATTATATGTAGTTAAGATTTAAAGCTAATTCCACAAATGCCCTGATAAAGCCTTAATTATACAAATTTTTGGTGTCATTATTATGTTTATTGTTATCATTTCTCGTGAACTATTGATACTTAATAGCATAAAATATGTGCAGGTTCACTTGAAGATAGCCCGAGCAGGAGACCCAAAAGGATACAAGTATTTATGAAGCTCGCATTAATCAATGTCTTTTAAGAAATTATAGATGTGCGTCGGTCTTCCTTGCAAGTGCGGCGTACTCAACTCAACGGTCAATAAAGTAAAATTCTAATAAGTACGCCGGTTTTTAGAAGACAAGTGCACCATACTTCCTTTGCATTTATAAAAATTTGGTGCCAAGAAAGTAGGGGTGATTTAGATTGTACACCAACCTCTCCGGATATGAGGGTTTAATTTTAGTGAATAACCAATGAAGCATTAGTCCAATGGTTGGAGCACTTGTGCTTGAGTCAATTGACACAGGTTCAAGTCTCATCCTTTGCATTTGCTTCAAATAGGTACCCACCTCCGCAAAACCAATGGGCACACTGGAGAGACTTTGTGGAATAAGAGCTCTCGGGTCCGATTCTTGACTCGTGCTCACTCCAGTTGATGCCCCACTAGGCCAGGAGAGTTTCCGGAGCTATTCTTTGTGGGGTGGACAATGGCTGGTGGCAAAAGGCACCCGGGGTCAAGGTGTTCCCGCCAATCTACACCTTTTTGTGGAATTTTAGTGATTATACACTAACCTCTCCGGATATGAGGGTTTAATTACCCGTTATAGGTCTGTGTAGTAGTGTGATCAAGCCCAATAGTTACCAATTTTTTTCTACTTTTTTTTTCTTTTTCTTTTCTAAAAAGCTCAGGTTTTGGAGTTTGGAACCAAGATGGCAAGATCCTTGATATTTTTGGCTTAAATAGAACAAATAAACATAAATTGATCAGCCCAATAAACCACAAAATATTTATACAACATACAGTCTTCATTTCAATGGGCCAATCTTCATCTATGAAAAATTATATTTGTATTATATAAATTTAGATTTAAGATCATTTGAGGACAAAAACTTCTTTACATACTAAGGGATCAATCTCTACCCTTCATTTTTATTATATCTAATGGACAAAAACTCAATTTTACCTAAAAACTCGTCTTCCGAGACGCGTAGTAAGATAGTAAATGAGATTGACAGATTGTGAAGGGTTTCGATATCATAAAAATGATATTATGTAAGGTTTACAAAAATAATTTTAGAGACTATTGTATAACTTACAATGTCTGCGAAGTAAATGAGACCACTGTGTTACTCACAACGTCTAAGAAAATAAATGAGACCACTATTTAATTTACAGTGTCTGTGAATGTAACTGAGACCACTGTATCACTCAGAGCGTCTGGAAAAATAAATGAGACCATTGTAATCAATTACAATGTCTTAGAAAATAAATAAGACCATTGTATCTCACAATGTCTTTGAAAATAAATGAGACGATTGTATCTCACAATGTCTTGGAAAAATAAATGAGACCATTGTATCTCACAATATCTTGGAAAATAAATGAAATCATTGTATCTCACAATGTCTTAGAAAAATAAATGAGTCCATTGCATCTCACAATGTCTTGGAAAATAAATGAGACTATTGTATCTCACAATGTCTTGAAAAATAAATGAGACCATTGTATCTCACAATGTCTTGAAAAATAAATGAGGCCATTATATAAATTACAATGTCTGAGAAATCGGAAAGACCATTGCAATCAGTTACAATGTCTTTAAAAAGTTTTGTAGATCACAAAATGTACGAGTAGGTATATGATCGGGAAAATGTGGTTGTGCCGAAATGATGTCTACAAGAAGGTATATGATGTCAAAATAAATCAAATGTTTACACAGAATGATCAAGTGTGTGTATATCAATATACTAATATGTTTGTGTAGCATAAAATGCCTAGAAGTCACAAAATTGTCTGGAGGATGAAAGGGGAACGTGTAAGGCTATAAAATGTTTTTGTGTAAAAGTGGTTATAGTTTAGGTATCGATTTGACCCGTTTCTCTATAACCTGGCTCTGATACCAATCTGTAACACCCCTAATTTCGTGAATGTAGCGGAATTCAAATTGGGTGCTACTCATGGTATAACAGTTATAATAACCTAAAACGATCTCTAACTGAGTCATTTAAAAAGACTTATCATTCGATTTATTAAAATATATTAGAGTTTTACAAAAGATAGGTCCTAGTGGTTCCATGATTACATAATATAAAGTCTTTGATGTTTTTCGAATGATAAAATAATTTGTAGCCTTCTAAACATCCGTGCTCCTCCTTGCCATCCCTGCCGACCTCGTGCCTTATGGACCTGAGATAAAACATGCTTAAAATGTCAACAAAAAGATTGAGTGAATCCATAGGTTTATTGTTAAATGTTGAACACATAATGTTTTTGTGGGTTATGTTGTATTACACCCATAATGTTGAAAAAAAACAGTTACTATTACACTAAATTCATGAAACCAAAGCGTTAATGTGTACAAATAGCAATTGGCATGTTTGTTACAATGTTTGCCCTTGTAGGTAATTTGCCGATTACCTAGTGTTCCTCAAATATAGTGAGCTTGTTTGCCTAACCGGTCTACAAACGGGATTCGTCATTCTCAATAGGCCTATTCACATTATTCATGCTCAATACACCTAGTGATTAATGGTTAATGATGTGGTGACTTAAGCATGGAAATTGTGTTACTTAGTGACAATAAAACAATAAAATAAGCATACAGTTTCAAATTTTTTTGTGTTCATGTAAAAATAGCATGTATCTCCCCCAAGGTTTGTAAAACAATTAAGAAATAGAAAGTGGGGCTATGAACTCACCGTGAGTAAATGATGTTAAGTGTATAATGAAATCAATGGATAAGCCGGGAAACCTCTACGTACTACCAAGAGATATGATATCGTGTCTTAGGTTTTGTAATGATGAAAAATATAAATGAGTCTATATCAGTTATTATTGATCATGATGTTGTACATGTTGGTTATGTATGTCGTTTATAGGAACGATTTAGTTTATGAAACGTGTTTAGTTAAATATTGTACCACTGTTCGGGCCATCATAATTCAAAGGTCATGAAGTAAACGTATGAGGAGCTAGGGCACTTTAAATCGTAAATCCAGCAACTCGTCAATACGTTCACCCCAAAGAGGCCCCTCATATGAAGCTCCCTACTATCATAGTACTTAATATGTAAAACATATATTTTGCATGTTTTGATTTATATAACATATGTGGAAAAATGGTCAAGTGGTTTGTGAATTTAGTTTTTCTATGCCTCGATAACGGTTTTTATTCAATTTTAATGTCTTACTCAAGTTATAAAAATTAAAAGAGTCATAAGTTATGAATTTCGTCAAAACCGGTTTTCATATATCTAGTTTAATTATGAAAAACATTAATCCAATGGTAAAATAAACTTAGGAAATTTTATTTAGAATGAGGTACGTTACACTTTTTATAAGAAGTATAAAGTTTTGCAAGTTGCTAAACTTGGAGAGAAAACATGTTCCATAACAATTAAATTTTGGTTCAATACATTTTAGTCAGAAAGAGTCCGCTTATGTTTCGATAGTAAACAGCCATTTTTTTTGCATTTTTAGGTTAAAATCTCGCGTTCCTAGATGTAAAAAAAATCATTCCAGAAAACTTTCGTGTTTTACACTTTTCATGATTCGGACTAGAAGGGCCTTAAAAACATGGATTAAAATTGGGACAAAAGCATTTTCATCAAAACCTAGTTTTCTTTAGAAATATTTAACTAGTTATAGGTTTTGATTCACAAATCCATTGTTAGGACCGAAAATCTATAGATTTATATGGTTTTGGGAGGTCTTGGTTGGTGGAAGAAGATGAAGAGATTCATCTTTCCTAGTGAGAGAAAGTAGAGAGAGGGAGGAGAAACACAAGATAAGTTTATTGATAAGAATAAATAATACAAACCTAATGATCAACCACACTCCTCATGGAGAGTCATGAGGGGTATTTATAGGTTCAATATGCTACAACTTTGCCACTTAAACGATACTAGTCACTAAGGGCTAAGTGTCACACCCCCAAATTACCTGTTTTGCAGCGGAATGGAATTCCTGGGGATTGACTGTCATAGCATCACAATCACAGTTATATTGAACGACCTAAAGTGTCGTTTGGAAAATACATCGTTTGATTTAATAAAATAATCAGAGTTTACAAAGTAGGTCCCAAATGAAAACCAATTTGTGCGGAAATAAGTTTGATACAATACAAACGATGTTTTAAAGTAAGTAAAACCCAAGTGAGACGCGTCGTCATCACGACTCCATGATGTGTCCCAATGCGTGCCATGAAGTGAATGCCTTAGATACCTGAGATTAAAACATGCTAAAAGTGTCAACACAAAGGTTGAGTGAGTTCATAGAGTTTGTTTTGAAATGTAAAGCCTTCCAAAATTGTTTATGCCGCAAAGGCATTGTAAATCGTTGAAATGTAAAGACTTTCAAAATCGTTTATGTAGCAAAGGCATTGTAAATCCACTCAGTTCCAAGTCCCGCCCATACAAAACTTGCAACCTGTGTGTTCACAACCCACTGCCAGAATGTGTGTAGTTTATGTTCCAAACATATGATGTTAAATGAATTCACCAAATAGTGCATAACTTAATGTATCAAAATCGTTTATGCAGCAAAGGCATTGTAAATCCACTCAGTTCCAAGTCCCGCCCATACAAAACTTGCAACCTGTGTGTTCACAACCCATTGCCAGAATGTGTATAGTTTATGTTCCAAACATATGATGTCAAATGAATTCACAATAGTACCAACCCGACGTAGAACAATAGCACTTAATCCATAGCACATAAGCAATAGCACATAAGCAATAGCACCTAACTCAATGTATATCAGTAGTCAACTGATTTAGAACGTTATACGACGTAGTACCATAGCACGCAAACAAGAACAATTTATATAGTGTAACCTTTGATTTAGAAACAATAATAATCATGATAGAGTTTAGACTCAAAAATCTAAAGTACTCGTGAAAAAATATTTAAGCATGCATCTCCCCCAAAACAGTTATGAAAACAAGTAAAAGCAGGGGCTACGAAACTCACTTGGTAAACTGACGAGATGACAAGAGTGAGTACACTGAGGTATAATGAGATGCGTTATCCGCGACCTATGACGAATGATATGATATGTCATGAGTTGCAATGTAATGCTATGCATGCACTTCGTATGTTATTTATACCATTTACGGGTTTTGAAAATATTACTCGTCGACGAAAAATACTCTTTTGACGTCTTAACCCTTCAAAAATGACTTTACATGTTTTTACGTCAAAATGTCATCCTACAATGGTTTTATAATGATTTTTGGTGAAATTACCATTTTTCGTCGCAAAACAATGTCGTCGGAAAAATCATGAAATCAACAAAAATGGCTCCGGAAAAGTGGTCGTAAAATGGTGTACGTCGATCGTTAGAGAACGAACTCGACGGTTTTGGAAATTTTGTATCGATATCTAAAAGTTTCAGTTCAGGAGTTTTCGTTCAAAAGGTCTCGATCATAAAGATATCCAAGGCTCAAGATGGTGGTTTTGGCTAATGTTGTGCAGAAAATGAGTTTCGGCCAATGTTTGAACATCCGTAAATAATTCACCATAACTCCGCTTGACAAACGGCTTTTTGTTTTGTAAAATATGGCCGATGAACTTGATTTTACTAGAAGACACTTTGTTATAAAAAGTTTTGCATCATAGTTAAAAACTGCCGCAAACATGGACGATATAGCTAATGAAATACTTGTAACGTAGAATTAATATAATTTTTCAGAAAATAATATTTACGGCAACTTTATGAAAACGGCCATATATTTGTCGTTTTAAATCCGTTTTCTACGTAAAATATGTCCTTAGCTTCGTATCGAAGTAAACTAATATATTTTTGACTAGTCGAAATAATTTGTGAAGCTTAAGGCTCGTTTTTGACCCGAAATATATAGAAACAGCAAGCTGTTTTTCAGAAACAAAATACGTTTCGTCATCAAACTTTAAAAATTCACCACGGCTTCGTTATAACTCCGTTTTTATCCGTTCAAAAGGCCACGGATTCGTTTTAAAGTATATTTTCTAAATATGAAGGCCAAAAGGTCGTACCATCAGTGGGTTTTTCCAGAAATTCGTTTTAAGGACAGAACGTAAAATATACATATCGAAAATAGTTTTTCTCGGACAAAACCTATTCTAATCCCTTCAAATCAACTCCAAACTAATCTAATCCTACCATACACCTTCTTAGGGTGTCATGGGTTCCTAATCACCATCAAGACCAAAGAATAACTTGGGAATAATTATAGGATGACTATATGTATATAAAACCTTAAAATCAAGAAATAAATGGTATAAACTACATAACATGCATATAAGCTCCAAAAATGATAAGAATCATATGAAAATGATAAGGAAACATAAAAATGATGAGAATATGCTTACTAGTGCAAGTGAAGAGGTGTAGGTAACAAAGGATTATCTTAAGTATCCTTGGTTTTTATTTCAAAACCATGAAAAGGATATAAACTAGGTTGTTTAAACACACTTGAAGTTGCAAAATCTTGATCCCTTTGGTTTTTGTAGAGTGGCCGGTTATGGAGGACTCAAAGGAAGGAGAGAAAATGTTTTTGGCTTCTATGTGAATTATTGGAAGTGAAGATGAAAATGAGATCAATACTTTGTGTAAATATCTATACTATCATCACATTTAATGCCTCCCCCCCCCCCCCCACTAGGCCGGTTTTGGGGGGGCTTGTCTCTCAATTATTTATTTTTTTTTTTTATAAACATTTACTTGTATATATATATGTAAGACTTTTGGCAAAAGTGTAAGAAATATATATGTATTAATCATTTGTAAGGTAAATGGTAATTTTTGGTGCAAGTAAGTTTTTATTAGGTCAAAATAGATTGTAATGAGATAATAAAAATTGTAAAAATACTTTCCTTGTGAAAATTGAGTGATAACATAATTATCGTATAATTTTAAGAAAAACGACGTAATAATTAAACTTTAACGATTAAGGTACCAAATAAATTTGAAACACTAGGAAAACTAAAAATATAGTTTTTATAAACTAAATGTAAGTTTAAAATACCTCGGGATCATTTTTGAAAGTAACGGGTTAAATGTTAAAATAATAACTCACGCGATAAAGTTTATTAAATATAAAAATTACGCGTTGAAGGGTGAAATGAAATGTCGTGAATGAACTAATGAAATGCACATGATGTCAATGAAATGTAGACTAATCATAGTCCATATGAAATGTACGTGATGTCATGATCATGAATTCGCCGCTAAACCTCCAAGGTTACGCGAATTTGAAACAAGTAAACCAAGTTTACTAAAAATGTTGAAATAATGAGACATGAATGGTGTCGAGAAATGACCTGAAATTGCGAGTTGTCACATTCGCCCATCCAAAAAGGAATTCAGTCCCTGAATTCAATCGTTGATAGGTCTAACGGGTTTAGGGTTTGAGGTAGCAAACTTTCCCATTCCCGAGCAAAACCCTCAAAAGACTTTGTGGTAACCGATTTTTACTTAATCTCACAACTCATCAAACAAGAACTGTCATGAGATTAGGCTAAATCGGTTTAGGTAACAACTTGTTTCTAGCTCGATCTTTGCAACTCATCAAACAAGAACTGTCACGCGGATCAAACTGGAAACAAGTGGTTTGAAGAAAATTCTTTTGAAAATTTGGCTCGATTACGGAATTGCTTACACATATAAGCCTACTACTCCCTTCATTGCATGATTCTTCCTGAATTAGACATAGGTGATCAGGCTATGTATAATTTAGGAGTAACTATGCAATGCTTGGACTAATCGACTCATATGTTTGGTTGGTGTTGAGTCGACTGATGTTAAAACTGTGATGAACATCGAGGAGAGAAGACATGGAGAAGTGTCGTTAAAATGATAGTTAAGGTAAAAAGAATTAAAATCCTCGTAAATGATATCGAATCGAAAGGAAATAAAGTACGATAGATGAGAATATATTACAACAAGTGGTTTAGCAAAAGTAGTACATCTTAGGTTATAAAGTTTCGAATACGATGAAAGACATAAACTTAGTACAACATAGCACATAAGAAGAAATAAGACTGTTAGTTTCCGAACTTCTTCAGTCTTCCGCGTCGTTGATACCTTGACGAGTTCCTTCTAACATATATACATTCCCATGTGCACCTTCGACTTGTTGACCTTGTTTTTGAGGACATTGATTCCGATAGTGTCCTTGCTCCCCACATCCGAAGCACGTAACTATGGTCTTGCCCTTACAGTCCTTAGCAAGGTGTCCTACTTTGTGACAGCTAAAACATATACCACATGGACCATTATGATGTAGCGTGCATTGGTGGCATCGCGGTAAGTTTCCTGCATAAGCTCTTCCCCTTGTTGGTGCAGCAACATAGACCCTGGCGACTTCTTGTCTTCTATTCTGTTGTTGATGATGGTTAGTGTTATGGTTTTGGTTGTCGTTATCATAACCTTCCTGGTCATTTTCCCATTTTCTTTTGTTGTGGTTGATTTGGTTATCGTCGTTGTTGTTGTTGTTTTGGTCATTGTTGTTGGTGTACTTACCTCGCTTCACCACTTGTGCCATCAACTTCTGAGTAACTCGAATAGCTTCCTCGATTGTTTGTGGATCAAAAGATGTCACATCTCCTTGAATGACCTCGGGAAGTCCTCCAATAAAAGCCTCTAGCAACTTTTCATTATCAGAAACCATCGACGGGCATAACGCGGCTAATTCCTGGAATCTCCGAATGTATGTGTCAATGTCGTACCCAATCGTGACCAATTCATAGAACTCCGTCTCCAACTTTTTGATTTCTGTTCGAGGACAAAACTTCTTAGTCACCAAGCTCTTAAATTCCTCCCACGTAAGCTTAGAAGCATTTTCCATACCAATCGGTTGAGCGTATGAATTCCACCATGACAACGCTCCATCGAGTAAAGTGCTCGTAGCAAACTTAACTTTACTATCATCCGGACAGTTACAAGGCAAAAATACCGATTCCAACTTTTCAAACCATCTAACCATAGCTGTAGCTCCCTCGGTACCTCGGAACTTAGTGGGTTCACCACTTTTGAAATCTTTGTACGAACATTTCTTAACTCCGGATCCTCCGGCATTTCCAGTAATAGTAGCAAGCCTTGCGGCTACAGCAGCAGTCGCGGCCTCGGCAGCAGCAGCAGCCACCGCTTCCCTTTCAGTTCTTAAAGCATTAGCAATGCTATCATTCACCAACTTTTGAATTGCTGCTTGGGTCATTTCAACTGTAGCTTTCTTCGGTGCCATATCTTCTTCAAAACAAGAGGAAATGTGAGACGTAGCAAAATCCGATGTTAATAATAAACGCTCCAAAGAAATGTGATAAGAAATGGTAAGTTTGAGGTTATGTTTCAAAAATGATCAACGGGTTCCGAAAAGATGGGTTATGAGGTGTTGTAAGTGCTTCAATGTATGATGGTTTAGAGACTTAATGTGTGAATAAAGTGTAACTCGACATGTTAGTGGTGAAACAAAGGAGTGAGAGTGACTTCGCCCTATATAAAAGTTTTATCTCGGCATTCGTCGTTATCGATGATGAATCGGCTGACATAAAAATTGTGATAGGGAATAACAAGGAATTCTCCACGTTAGAGTATGGGGAAAAATAATGGGATGGGTATTTAAGGGCATCCATGTGACAATCGTTGTGAAATGAAAGTAAATAACTCGAAAATGTACGTAAAAACCGCATGTAAAGTGAACATTCACTTATGATGAAATGATGAGATGCTATGATAATGTAGTTATAGTCTAGGGTCAATGATGCAACCTAGTTCTCTATAACTGAAGCTCTGATACCAATCTGTCACACCCCCAAATTACCTGTTTTGCAGCGGAATGGAATTCCTGGGGATTGACTGTCATAGCATCACAATCACAGTTATATTGAACGACCTAAAGTGTCGTTTGGAAAATACATCGTTTGATTTAATAAAATAATCAGAGTTTACAAAGTAGGTCCCAAATGAAAACCAATTTGTGCGGAAATAAGTTTGATACAATACAAACGATGTTTTAAAGTAAGTAAAACCCAAGTGAGACGCGTCGTCATCACGACTCCATGATGTGTCCCAATGCGTGCCATGAAGTGAATGCCTTAGATACCTGAGATTAAAACATGCTAAAAGTGTCAACACAAAGGTTGAGTGAGTTCATAGAGTTTGTTTTGAAATGTAAAGCCTTCCAAAATTGTTTATGCCGCAAAGGCATTGTAAATCGTTGAAATGTAAAGACTTTCAAAATCGTTTATGTAGCAAAGGCATTGTAAATCCACTCAGTTCCAAGTCCCGCCCATACAAAACTTGCAACCTGTGTGTTCACAACCCACTGCCAGAATGTGTGTAGTTTATGTTCCAAACATATGATGTTAAATGAATTCACCAAATAGTGCATAACTTAATGTATCAAAATCGTTTATGCAGCAAAGGCATTGTAAATCCACTCAGTTCCAAGTCCCGCCCATACAAAACTTGCAACCTGTGTGTTCACAACCCATTGCCAGAATGTGTATAGTTTATGTTCCAAACATATGATGTCAAATGAATTCACAATAGTACCAACCCGACGTAGAACAATAGCACTTAATCCATAGCACATAAGCAATAGCACATAAGCAATAGCACCTAACTCAATGTATATCAGTAGTCAACTGATTTAGAACGTTATACGACGTAGTACCATAGCACGCAAACAAGAACAATTTATATAGTGTAACCTTTGATTTAGAAACAATAATAATCATGATAGAGTTTAGACTCAAAAATCTAAAGTACTCGTGAAAAATATTTAAGCATGCATCTCCCCCAAAACAGTTATGAAAACAAGTAAAAGCAGGGGCTACGAAACTCACTTGGTAAACTGACGAGATGACAAGAGTGAGTACACTGAGGTATAATGAGATGCGTTATCCGCGACCTATGACGAATGATATGATATGTCATGAGTTGCAATGTAATGCTATGCATGCACTTCGTATGTTATTTATACCATTTACGGGTTTTGAAAATATTACTCGTCGACGAAAAATACTCTTTTGACGTCTTAACCCTTCAAAAATGACTTTACATGTTTTTACGTCAAAATGTCATCCTACAATGGTTTTATAATGATTTTTGGTGAAATTACCATTTTTCGTCGCAAAACAATGTCGTCGGAAAAATCATGAAATCAACAAAAATGGCTCCGGAAAAGTGGTCGTAAAATGGTGTACGTCGATCGTTAGAGAACGAACTCGACGGTTTTGGAAATTTTGTATCGATATCTAAAAGTTTCAGTTCAGGAGTTTTCGTTCAAAAGGTCTCGATCATAAAGATATCCAAGGCTCAAGATGGTGGTTTTGGCTAATGTTGTGCAGAAAATGAGTTTCGGCCAATGTTTGAACATCCGTAAATAATTCACCATAACTCCGCTTGACAAACGGCTTTTTGTTTTGTAAAATATGGCCGATGAACTTGATTTTACTAGAAGACACTTTGTTATAAAAAGTTTTGCATCATAGTTAAAAACTGCCGCAAACATGGACGATATAGCTAATGAAATACTTGTAACGTAGAATTAATATAATTTTTCAGAAAATAATATTTACGGCAACTTTATGAAAACGGCCATATATTTGTCGTTTTAAATCCGTTTTCTACGTAAAATATGTCCTTAGCTTCGTATCGAAGTAAACTAATATATTTTTGACTAGTCGAAATAATTTGTGAAGCTTAAGGCTCGTTTTTGACCCGAAATATATAGAAACAGCAAGCTGTTTTTCAGAAACAAAATACGTTTCGTCATCAAACTTTAAAAATTCACCACGGCTTCGTTATAACTCCGTTTTTATCCGTTCAAAAGGCCACGGATTCGTTTTAAAGTATATTTTCTAAATATGAAGGCCAAAAGGTCGTACCATCAGTGGGTTTTTCCAGAAATTCGTTTTAAGGACAGAACGTAAAATATACATATCGAAAATAGTTTTTCTCGGACAAAACCTATTCTAATCCCTTCAAATCAACTCCAAACTAATCTAATCCTACCATACACCTTCTTAGGGTGTCATGGGTTCCTAATCACCATCAAGACCAAAGAATAACTTGGGAATAATTATAGGATGACTATATGTATATAAACCTTAAAATCAAGAAATAAATGGTATAAACTACATAACATGCATATAAGCTCCAAAAATGATAAGAATCATATGAAAATGATAAGGAAACATAAAATGATGAGAATATGCTTACTAGTGCAAGTGAAGAGGTGTAGGTAACAAAGGATTATCTTAAGTATCCTTGGTTTTTATTTCAAAACCATGAAAAGGATATAAACTAGGTTGTTTAAACACACTTGAAGTTGCAAAATCTTGATCCCTTTGGTTTTTGTAGAGTGGCCGGTTATGGAGGACTCAAAGGAAGGAGAGAAAATGTTTTTGGCTTCTATGTGAATTATTGGAAGTGAAGATGAAAATGAGATCAATACTTTGTGTAAATATCTATACTATCATCACATTTAATGCCTCCCCCCCCCCCCACTAGGCCGGTTTTGGGGGGGCTTGTCTCTCAATTATTTATTTTTTTTTTTTATAAACATTTACTTGTATATATATATGTAAGACTTTTGGCAAAAGTGTAAGAAATATATATGTATTAATCATTTGTAAGGTAAATGGTAATTTTTGGTGCAAGTAAGTTTTTATTAGGTCAAAATAGATTGTAATGAGATAATAAAAATTGTAAAAATACTTTCCTTGTGAAAATTGAGTGATAACATAATTATCGTATAATTTTAAGAAAAACGACGTAATAATTAAACTTTAACGATTAAGGTACCAAATAAATTTGAAACACTAGGAAAACTAAAAATATAGTTTTTATAAACTAAATGTAAGTTTAAAATACCTCGGGATCATTTTTGAAAGTAACGGGTTAAATGTTAAAATAATAACTCACGCGATAAAGTTTATTAAATATAAAAATTACGCGTTGAAGGGTGAAATGAAATGTCGTGAATGAACTAATGAAATGCACATGATGTCAATGAAATGTAGACTAATCATAGTCCATATGAAATGTACGTGATGTCATGATCATGAATTCGCCGCTAAACCTCCAAGGTTACGCGAATTTGAAACAAGTAAACCAAGTTTACTAAAAATGTTGAAATAATGAGACATGAATGGTGTCGAGAAATGACCTGAAATTGCGAGTTGTCACACTAAGTATACTACGCATCTAGTCCAATTCATGTAAGTGACGTTATCTTTTATAAAAGAGTGAGGCTAGCAATCTCCCTCCAAGATATCGTCACACTTGAATGGTTACAATGAGACCTATAAATACAAAACAAATTAAATTACAATAATAATAAACTATGTTGACTTTGTTGAAGCGTAGAGTCTCTGTAGTCTAGATACTAAGGCAAACTTGAAGTTCTCTCTTCCGACGATCTCAGCATTTGATCTTTGGAGCTAACGGCACAAATCCTTGTAGCTCTGAACTTCAACTGTAACGGTCTAGTTAGGTTATTACTCCCTCCTAACTAGTGAGCCTTTTTCTTTCTTTTGCTCCCTCATGAATCGACAACACTCTTCCAACACGCAGCGGAGAAAGTAAACTCTTGATAGTAGCACAATGGTTGTCGTTCTGGGAACATCATAACAACATAACTCACTTAGTATTGCATCCAAGTTGGTAAAAAGCCCCGATGTACACACACTACTTCTCCTTCTTCGGTATTAAGCACAATTCCCTTCGTCAATCTAATCACGAAAGATGAAACACCAATTTCTCCCTCCTGATGGTTGCGAGCTATCGGAATCATCATAATGTTGTGTACATGCTGGATACCTTTTTCTTGATGCAATATTAAAACCTTAGTTTGAGCATAATTTCCGTGAGAATATGTCGCAAAAATATACTCTCAATACTTTTCTCAAACCAACCTGAAATCAAACCTCCTTTGAATTCACTGGTTAATAGTAATGACCACATATGGAGATAACCCGATACGACTAACTTGAAAAGGAAGTAAACATCTCAACTTTGTGACTTACTGCTTTTTCTATATTTTTGAGCAATCCACAACGCCGTGTGACACTGAGTACTACAACGTAACTCCTTAAAGTGATAGTTATATACTGTGAGCACTACAACGTAACTCCTTACATAAGTTATAACCAGATTGTCAATTCATAATTACTTATGAAAAATGTGCCCCAACAAGTTATCTTCATACTTGAAATCAACCAAACAATGTCTCAATGATAAAGAAGATCACCCATGAAATGTTACTTCAATTTCGCATCAATAATACCGTACAAAACCCCGTAGTCAGTTTTCAAATTATCTCTCAAGCCGTGAATTTGTATCCTCCGTGAAAATTTTCACACCAAAAATACCACTCTTTTACCAAATTATCAAACATTTTAAATCCAAATAATACAAGTCGGATTATAAATGAATTGATAGTCGAATGCATTAATACATGATCCAATCAGCAACCAATCTATTAATCATGATCCAGAAATTTTTGTAACCGGCCAAGTCCATAATCCTCTTGATAAAAGCACGTAAGCCCATACACTCGGATCCAACCAAAGATTAACACTATCCAATTCCATATTGAGTCCAATGCAAGAATGATTTCATAAGCCCACTCCATATGAAATGACAACCCGATCCATTTTCTCAGCTTTATATCCGGTTATATAAAGTGAAAGTTAACCCTTACTACTCATTTCATAACCCTAAAAAAATACTCTAACCCTAAACTCACATACTATCCGCCCCCCTCCTTATGTATGCCTACCACCTAAATTGTTTCAACATCAATGCTTCTCCCTTTTCATCATCAAAAACTCCTCTATTCTCATTAATCAGTTTCAAGATCAAGATATTGGTCTCGGGTAGGTTTGTTTTTGTTGTTTTTGATTTTGATTAAGTCGTTGAACGAATTGAAGATAAGATTATAACGAATTGATTAAGTCATTTTACATGATTCCAAAGGCTAGGTTCTTGTTTTTAGTTTCTCTACAACTTCATAATATCATCCATGGTCTTGTGTTTATATTTTTGATGATAACAACTATCCTAACATACTTGATTTACTAGTTTACTAAACTAAACTTTCACATGAAATCATAAACAAGTTTACATATGTTTACTTGTTTTTTTAAGGCTTTAGTACAACATGATCAATATAACTAACATATATAATATAGAATAACATAACTAACAAGCATAAAATAATAGAAATGAGGATGATGATCACGAGTCTAGGTTACAACTTTTGGCCTTACTTAAAAGGGAAATCAAGAAACAAAGGACTAGGAACTAGAACAACTTCCACTCTAGAAATCCTTCAACACCCTCTTGTGTACTTAAGAGCTTTTGCTAGGACTTGTGAAAGACTTGATTCACTTGTGTAGCTTGCAATCTAGCCAAAGGATTAAGGAACTTATAGCTTGAATCATGTAAAGCTTGACAAGAGCTTTAGAAATGATATAGAACTTGTAACATGAAAATCACAAATGGATTTGCTATGGGATTATAGGATGGCTGGATTTGTTATGAGAAAGGATGATAGAAATGAGTTGTATATAAGCTACAATGAGGACGTAAGAAACTTTAGATATTTGTTTGTTTTAGCTAGTCATTGAAACACATGGAAAGATCTAATGGTTAAATGGTTGATCACCATGCCACCAAGGCTTTCTGATTTGCATAAATTTTGTCTATGTGTATATATGGATGACTTGGTTAGTCATTTTGATATTATCTTGATTTACGGAGTGAGTTTTGGTCCCGGTAATCGCTAACGGTAAGTATTTAAATCACGAAACGTAAAATCGGGTATCATAAAAATATGAAACTTGTAAGAAATGTTAAAAATTATCATTATACTCTATAAAATTATATTAGATGAGTGATAAGTTTAACGGAGTGCGTAAACGCTGTTAAAATCTAAAAACGTAGGTTAAAAACGCGTAAAATGCAAAGCATACAAGGTTTACGTGAAAATGGAAAAACTGAAATGTAACTTTTCCTATATGATTTTTATGAAGCTAAAAGGCTCATAAGGTCTAGACTCGGCCTAGTCTAATGTCGGTTGTTGTCAAATGTACGTTATGTCTAAAACCAGAAATGTTCAATATCTAGTTAAACTTAGTTAAGAAGTTTAAGTAAATATCTTAGTTACTTAGGTATTAAGTCTTTTAAATATCTAAGAACTTATTTTGACAATACGGACTAAAAATGGCTAGTTAAGTTTAGGAGATATTTTGTGATATTTAGTGTTAATAATCAAGTGTTGATTTTATGGTCAAAGGAGGGGGAAAATATGCTGACTTTTCTAAAAAACGTAAAAGCGTCTAAACATTTTAGAAAATACGGTGCAGGTATTGGTTAAGTTTGCATATAAGTAAAGTTGTTTAAAACGCAAGTTTAGACTCGTAAATCACATGGTCTATTTGGTAACATTTGAAATTAAAGTTTTAAATTCCATATAATGATTATAAAAATTAATCTAATCTGATAAAAATGTTGAGAGTCTGTTTTCGTTATGGGCAGGATAAGCTAAACGGTTATATTTAGAGTTCAAAATTGTACTCGATTTTAGGATAAAATGTTTATGTTTTACATAAATATTAACGTGAAATTTTCGAGTTGTTACAATACTATAATCCAAAACATACATGACTATTTGTAACAAAATTAGCATTTCAACTTTACCTAAGAACAACTCTTGAAAGATATGGAAGCAAGTATGAGTCCTTGAAATTGAACATTATTGATATGTTACATATTTCGTAAACTATTATTAGCACAAATTATCCTATATTGGTGGCTTGCCAAGGTTGATACCTGGTCCAATCTCTCTACCCGCGGTGGAGTCTGTGTCCTTTACAATGGTAGATTTACTAATCGCGTTCCACTGTGAAAAACACCTCCCTCAAGCACTCCCTCTGATCCACACACCCTAAACCACACCACTGCCTGAACAGATAATGGTCTTGCTGCAGTTGATCTAGTTTTTGTAATTTGCCCATTTTGCCATCTGCCTAAGCCATGAAGATGTTTTCCAGAATATTACATAATAACTCTTGCAAATTAGGGGTGAAACTTAAAGTAAACGTCAAATGGGAGACTATATTGTGCAACTCATAAAGGTTGAAGCTTTTCCTAGATCAGGGGTAAATGGGTCGATTTGGGTTGTGTTTGACATCGTATGGATCATTCCAAAAGGTTAGCTAAATGGGGAACACGTCAAACTTGTTACAAATTGCTCAAATTAAATTTCAATTCATACAACTCCAAAACCATTCTAGCCTAAATCTTAGATTATTCTTGTTGTGATATTGTACTATTTATCATTATTAATGCATTAACTGTATATAACTTTTAATCAAAATGGGCAAAAAGCAGGTCAACCCGATCTGATCCAATACCTTCTCAAGTTAGCAAACAGCTTCATGCAACCTTGTGGCAGCATCAGTGGCCAGAAACTTCCGTTTCAGCTTAACTCAGCCCACACTCTATATCAACAACAACTTTAGCAATTGTTGCAGTTTCAACAATAGTAACAACTGCAAAAGTGCAAGAAATTCATAAAAATTAGTTTAGAAGTCACTACAGCTCAAGAAAATCAGAGAAATCATTTTAGAAGTTGCTAAATTATTAAAGATTGACTAAATAAAAAGTATATCATTAGTCGTAAGTGGAAATTGTGAAAATCGGTATAAAAGCTATATCATCAGACGTCAATGAAAAATATGAATTCATTTAGTAGATAAATCTATAAATATTATAGGTCTAATGAAACTCACGTGGCCATGTGTTTAGGATTGCTTTCTTTTCTAGACTCAACCCGCAATGTCGGCCTCTACACCCGCTTTACATTTGGCAATCTTGTTCGAAAGTATCAGCAACAATAAATAAACAGTAGAACCTTTATTCAAACCTAAGCCTCAATAGTCGACTTAGATTAAATCTACAATAGTATCCAAAGTGTTACAAGATCAGATTAATGTCAATGAGACAATAACCATACAAATATAAAGAAGAGACAAGATCAGTGAAATGATCAGAAAGAAGAGAATGTGAGAAAATGACTGCACACACAGTTGTGTCTAACCCTAGATTAAGGGACTTATTAAATAGGGGATAAAGATACACAAAGACCCCTCTAACGGCTATAAATGACTCGTCAGCAGAAATGAGAAATGCTTCAGCAGAAATGAGCTTCTTGGAACTATAAACCATTTATGCTTTGTCCATGATTAACCCCTGTAATAAACCTGCACTGAACATAACTTGAAGACCATTAGCAATTGATAGAATGACATGTTTGCCACAGATTAATACCCCAAAATTTAACATTCCCCTTTAATCTGATGGGCAAACATATCAAACAATATCGATTTTTCACACAAGAATTTATGCTGATAAACAGGGAGGTTTTTAGTAAGTATGTCTGCAGTTTGGTTTGAAGAGCCAATCTTTTTGGCACTTATAACACCTCTTGCAATTTTTTCCCTGATGAAGTGAACATCAATTTCAAAGTGTTTTGATCTTTCATGGAAAACAGGATTGACAGCAAGTTGTAAAGTAGATTTGTTATCACAAAAAAGATTAACAGGGAGATTGATATCAACTTTTAGATCTTTTAATATTTTTTGAATCCAAATAATTTCACAGGCAGCAGTAGACATAGATCTATACTCTGCTTCTGTGGAAGATTTTGAAAGAGTGTTTTTTTTTACTTTTCCATGAGATCAAACAATCATTAAAGAAAACACAATAACCTGTGACAGATTTTCTGGTTTTCTTGCATTTGGCCCAATCTGCATCACTATATCCTTCAAGATGATTTTCAGAGTTGCTGAAATTGTACCTTAGACCTTTTCCTGGAGCTCCTTTTATGTTAGGAATTAGAAAATTCCATACTGAAGAGTCAGTCACCCCAAATATTATCTAGCATAAGTTAGCTCGTAGACTTGTCATTATTTACGTTATTTAGTAGTTTATTAGTTAATTTGTAGCGTAGTTTAGCATAGTGTTTCATCGTGGAGGAAGGACGGGTCTTTACCCACTGTATACCTGATCCACAGGCCGTCAGTAGGTCGTTTAGGTTGTAAGCTATAAATACCCTCTACCTTGCAAGGTAGAGGGTTGGAAGTTCTAATCTAATCTTTCACTTTTGATAAGCAACTCTCTTTCTAGAACCTCCTCTCAACTCTCTTCATCTATCTAAAATGGCTTTCTTGTTTAATCATTGTCCTAGACCACCCGAATCATCAAATAACATAATATTCACGATCCTACATTTGGTACCAGAGCCAAGGTTGTGTTGTTTTTGATGTTTCGTATGGTTTTAGCACGTGTTATGCGGTTTGTGTATCGTATGGGTTGATGTGTATTGGTGTTGTTTGAATGACTGTTGATGCAATTTTTGTTGATGTTTGTTGTTGCTGGAAAACGTTTTGAATATGTTAATCCTTTTATGTCATTCACTTGTTTGTGTGGTCATAACAGTTCATTAACTTTGTTCTATTACCATTTGTGTGGTATAACAATATTCACGAGTAAACTGTTTTTCAGTTTTTCAGAACAGTGGTTTTTAAAAGTTTTATCATTTTGGTCAAAATTGTTAAGTTCTCATTGGTCAAATACGAGTCAAATGATGGTTTTTCCTTAAGCAGTTTCTGGGTCTGAGTATTGGAGTTATGGTCTGCTACTGCTATGTCATTCATCTACGGGAGTTATGTGCTGATTTCTTTGATGCGACTTACAGCTTGCTATTGAGCGAGTTGTCTAATCTGTTAAAAATGCGAGTTGAGATGCTGTCCAGGCTCAATGGTCCATATGCGAGTTGCCTTTGCCAAAATGCGAGTTGCCTTAGTCAAAAGCGAGTTGGTCATGAATAATGCGAGTTACTTAACTCGCATATGGTAAATCTGCACTTGCTATTTAGCGAGTTGCTATTGATTTAATCTCAAAAGCGAGTTGTCATGCTGCACAAATGCGGGTTAATGATGCGAGTTGGTGAGGCATGTTAGATATGCGAGTTGTTTCTCTTTGCTAAGCGAGTTGACAGAAGGAGATGAATAAGAGACCGTGACCACAATAGGACTCGACCACATAACTCTACCATATACCATCTATACTCAATGCGACTTCAGGTTTTAACCATCATCAGTCCATGATATGTTAACTTAAATCAAATCCCAATCATAACCTGAACTAGACAAAACTCATTCAATCATTCAAGACTCAAACCATCCAACTCCATACTATCCTAGACCTATCCTCCATCATCTATTTCATTCAATCAAGACTCAAACAAAATTGATCTCAGATTTCTTCGTGCTTGTTTTTGATAAAACATCATGACTGCCAAGAGTCTAACACACGAATACTTATCCATCATCGATCCAAGCTCATATGTTCATATCCGAAGTATATGAGGAAAAGACAAAATCATTAGCAATTTCATCTTCTCTTCTAGTTCGGTTTATAAAAATTAAAACGTGATTTGATCTCAGCTTTGTATCTCGTGATTGTCAAATGATATGTCAAACTTATATACACACGAGATAACGTTTCATCATAGATCCATGAAAACCCTCTTTTTTGCTATCCGAATTTAAAGTTAAGATAATAACAAATATGCTATCTCTTTTACTTTGATTCGTTGAAAACTGAAATGTAAACACAAACAAAGATAAGAAAACCTACCCGAGACCTTTCCCTGAAGATCTTGAAGTCACTTAATCCCTCGAAGCCATCCCTGTGGCTGAGTATTGACTATATCTATTCTGGACTTGTTATAAATGGGGGCGGATTGGTGTGAGATGGTGGCTGGATAAAAGGTCGATTAGGGTTTATTATCTGTGTTGATATAAGATACGGTGGACTGATCTTGATATGGGATTAAAAGTTTTTTTTTCTGTCTGCGTCTGTGGTAAGAAGGGGGCGGATCTAATTGAGATTAGGGTTTGTTTGATTATCTTGAACTTAGGGCAAGTGTGAGAATGTGATGTTATATACCCGTGTGATTAGGGCAACCAGTGATTATACATGATTTGGATTTCTCTGTACTGGGCCGAGTGGTGTGTATGGTGAGTTGGATTAAATTGGGCCTTGTGATGGACAGGTTGCTTATTGGATCAGTTGAAATGAATCGTGGGTCTCATTAAATCACATTTTTGATAATAGACTTAGTTCCATATATATTGGACATTGGGTTTGAGTTAGTGAGGTTTCGGCATTGTATTATCGTTGGAAAAGGACTATCGATTTATCACGTGGAAAGTGGTGTGTTGGATTACAACAATATTATTATCATACTTTGTGTCATAAACCTTTTGATACAATTTTTCTTAAATACTTGGTTTATGGCATGATGGTAACTCAAATTTCACGATTAGATATTTCGTCACGACTAGAGCTATTTGGTAATCTTTACTGATGTTTGAGGTCCTTTTTAGATATTATTATGTGGGAATTGATGTGACGATTCAAACAGTCTTAATGGGACTTGAGCTCATGATTTGTCTTGGGCTTACGGTCTAAAGTAATTACTTGAACGGATTTAATGGGATTGAATGGATTCGCTACTGCATTCTGTACCATTTGTGGGCTTGAATGTCAACCGAGTATGTTAGTGCATGTGAAGACTTGGATATTAGATAATGGTCTGATGGGCTGATTTGATGTTTGGATATTATGAGTTTTTAATGATGTGTTGTGAAAATGAGTTTAACGATGAGATCTGACGATGAGTTTTGATGATGATTTTCTTTGAATTGATGAGACTTGATGTTATATGGTTTGGTACTTTGGGTTATACATTTTCACGAAGAATATTATATCACGGCTTAAAATGGTTATTGGAAAATGTTGACTACAGGGTTGTTTGTACGGTATTTCTTATTTGACTTTGAAGTGAGGTTTTCCGGGCACGTTTACTTATTTCGTCTTCTTTCTTTCTACCCTTCCACGAAGATGACTTGTTTGGGCTTTTATAGAGTGTGATAAAGACTTGGCTATTTAGTTGCGTTTGTGATTCTTTCTCGTTTAACCCACAACGTAACTATCGCTTCGGTGTCTCACGCAGTTGAGGATACGTCAAGAGGTTTTGTACATTGGGTACACCGTTTCTTCTTCACAAGGATTAGTACAAGATTAAGTAACAGTTCTGGGGACTTCTTCTTCATGTTCAAGCTTGATATATCGGATTTACTTCTTCTTGTGGTCACTATAATAGCCGACATAATGCGTGAATGATGTGTTTGCCGAAGTGTTTATTGGATGATTGATGATATTGTTGATGTTGGATAATGAACCGCTGATGAACCGCTGCATGTTCCCCTGAAACAGATATTCACTTAAACCAAAGTTGTCATAACACCTTCAAGCTGACATTGTTTACGGTTTTGTCTTGATTTTGTAAAATCCCGCGAAAGAACCTATTTCTCGGTTTAAATCATAGACTTGTAAAATCCCGTGTCAATGAAAACATCCTGGTAATAGTAAAGTGCATTTCCGGATCTATCTTACGGTTTATTCTTGGTTTTGTAAAATCCCGCGAAAGAAACTATTTCTCGGTTTAAACTATAGAATTGTAAAATCCCGTTATGATGGAACCATCTTGGAGAAGAGAAACTGTAATTCTGGATCTTACTTGATGCTTGTGCTACGGTCTTTGCTTCGAAGAAGGGATAAAAGGGTGTACTTCATGAATTGGATGTGTGTTTGGATTTTCGTCATGGCATTTTGGTTATTACATGGTTTTACGGGGTTATGTGCTTTTAACCATGGTCGGGATGAAACCATTATCATAGTTCACTTAAAATGTCAAAGGAGGCTAGATTTGAGCTTTTAATCAAGAAGATGTGACAACGGCATTAATTCAGTATTATTTATTTGGGGTTGAAGTGAAATATCACGGGCGAGTGTACTTAGTATCTGAAGGTATCGGGGATGGTTGGATGAAGATTCTTCAAGATCCTTGTTCGAGCTTATTATCAAAAACGAAGACTTGGAAATCTAGTTATTGTTGGGTGTCTTTTACCTTTTCTTTTACCACTTGGGAGAATTAGGCTCTTACCACCACAAAATAACTATCACTTTAAGGAGTTACGTTGTAGTGCTCAGTGTCACATTGAATTGTGGATTTTCAAGAGGTGATGTACGTCTTATACTTGATGGTTGGTTGGTTGAAGAGTATAGAGTACATAGAGAGTACTTAGAGATGCTAATGGAAATCGGCACCGCTCTTTGTTGCACATGTGCAAGTTTAAGTCATGAGTTCGGGGTAGTTTACTTCAGGGTCAAATTCATCATATTGGGTTTTCTCCATCAGTTGTCACGACAAAAAGCCTATTGAATGATAATGGGGTTGATTATAAGTTTGCCAAAAGAGGATGAAAAGAGAGAGATAATGACATCTGTTCACATCAGTTCAGGCCTCGTACTTCAACATTATGACGTATGAACACTACAGTTCATGCCTCGTTCTTAAAGAAAAGAAATGTGTACGCTTCAGTGCGCATTATCTTCGGAAGAAGAGAAATCTTCTTATTATGACCATTCTCATCAACATGCTTCATACTTTTTCCATGCGCTTCAGTCATCAAGTGAACCGGGCTACCACTGATTGTTTTCTCATTCCACTTGCTCGATTATAATGAAGATGGCGACATCATGTGCTTATTTTGCGGGAGAGAAGTGTGAATAGAACATTCGGATGATTTTCACTTATTTAATCAAGAATGGCAACTCCGTATGCAATTCTTGAGGGGGAGAGGAAGTGTGAAATTACTGCATGGTTGATTATTTTTTGAGAATTTAAATGGTCATACGGCTCTAAACTCATGTAAGAACCGAGCTTCTTCTTATCGGGTAATCTTCACATGGAGTTTCTTCTTAAGAGCCGTTAGTTGACATCTTCACAAGCTGATATGAGTTTATTGACAAAGTGCTTCCGGTTAATGCTTCACGTGCACATCAACATGATGATTCCGAACAACCTTCTGTTCTTGTTTGATGTGATTGTTTGCTTGGTGTTACAATTTCGTGTGTTCATTGCGGCCTGATTGCTGATTTCCTTGATGAACATCTTTTTGTTCTTGTTTGATTGGGAGGGATTCTAGTTAAGGGGATGTGCAAGATGTAAGTTGATTGGGATGCTTTTTGCTGATGTTCTTGTTTTTGGTGAGTTGAAGATGTTGACTTTCTATTCCCCAACTGGACAATCTTGAAGAAGGTCGAGTCTACAGTCGATTCTACATTTTCTACTGTATGTTAGAAGACTAAAAGACGGGTTGTATTTGATTATCAAAAGACTTCTTCTTATTCTGAGCATTTATTAAAAGATTGTCGGTTTAGGGGAGAGCACTAATTGGGGGAGTTTGAAATGCCAAATTTAATCCCTAATTAGACCTGCTCACGTTATTCTTCAGCAAGTTGACTCTCACATATACATCTGAGCTAATGATATTCTTCTCAAAATATTTCTAGTATACGGACTTACAAAGAGTTGTTGATTCTGAAGTGTCAAAAACCAGCAAGGAGTAAGGAGATAAGCACCTAAACGCGAGTAAACTTGATGAACTTAATACTTCTAAGTAATTGAAGATATCCCGGGAAGACAAATGTTATTACCGCAGAGAAACTCAAGGTTTGACTCATGACGAGTAAACTTGATGAACTTAAATCTTCTAAGTGATTGAAGATATCTCGGGAAAACAAATGTCATGACCGCAGAGAAACTCAAGGTTTTACTCATCAAGGCGTTTAGTGTTAGTATTTCATCTACGTGGGGGAAGTGATGTTAAAGAAAGTTTCTGAAGATAAAAGAGGTACACAAGTGCGTGATGATCTCGATGGTATCACAATCATCAGAGGAGAGAGAATTGTGTACATTGGGGGCGCTCAGCTGTTTCACTTGAGGGCTTAATCAGTGATTCAGAGATATAATCACTTATTCCGGAGTTGACATCCGCAGAGATTGTTATCCGCAGAGATAATCAGTGACTTGGCCTGCTTCTTCAGTGTTATCAGTTTTTCCTTCCTTGGGTATTGGTATACTTCGGATACTTGAGCTTCATACACGATCATCAGGGAAGAAAAATGTGAACATGAGGAGGTGTTTTCATTCCCCTCATGATGTGTATTCGGGAGAGCTCTTGGGTATAAGTGTACTTCGGGTTCTTGAGCTTCATACACGTTCATTCGGGAAGAAAAATGTGAACATGGGAAGGTGTTCTTCATTCCCCTCATGAAGTGTATTCGGGAGAGTTCTTGAGCATTATACTAAGAGACGGACTGCATCATTTCAACTACACGGGGGAAGTGTTCTCTTGACACCTTTTGGAATGGATCGCTTCAGACTTTAGTGAAAAAAGAAATTTGAGAAGATTATTTATACGTGGGATGATACGTTGTTGTTGTTCTTGTTGATGATATAACCCCGAACGGAGAACCTCGATTATCGTTCTTTAAATGGAGCAGCGGGATAAATGATAATGGTGTGCTTCTTGGTGCACCTTGCTAATGGAAGCTTGAAAGAAAGCTTTGAAACTGCTCAATAAGAATATTTACGGTTTGGGGGGAAGCTACCAAAGTCTCACTTTCAAGTGGCTCAATTTCTCTCTTCGATTCAAGAGTCTTGGAAGCTTTGGTGGTGAATGTTTAAGAGTTGATGACTTCTATCTTCTATGACGTGCTGCTCGATATCCTTATCTCGGTACTCGTATCATCATCTTCTTTAACTATATCATCTATTCTATCTTTGTATATATTTTTTCAAAAAACCAAATACAAAAATATAAAACCAGCAAAACAAAATAGAAAAATATAAAACCAAGAAAAAGAAAATAGAAAAATATAAAACCAACAAAAACCCATAAAAATCAGAAAATTTGAAAAATACCAAAAATATTGTTTTCTCAAGACATGTCTTCTGGTATCGATAACATCTACGGTCTTAGAAATGTCATTCAATAATGGCACGGGACTTTAGATGAAGTTCGAGCAGGAGGTGTAAATATTCTTTTCTAATACATGTCTCAAAGTATGGCTCACAGTTATTTCAGACTGTAACCCGCGCTTCAAATAATGGTTTGCAGTTATTTCAGACTGTAACCCGTGCTTAAAACTATGGCTTGCTATTATTTCTGATAGCAACCCGTTCTTAAAGGAAGGAAAGTGTTGCGCTAAACAATTTTTCAAATATTTCGTGCACTTATCCTAAAAACAAAATAAGGAAAGTATGTCGAAGGACTGCTGTTCCTACACAAATGTTTTTCCGTCTAAAATTCTTCAGAAAAATATTTGGTGTTTTAACAAAATGGTGGTTAATGAGTTGCAAAACCAATCAGTTTCAGAGTTTTTCATAAAAAATTGAAAACTCAATCAATGACTTCAGCGCTTTTAATCTCTTCAGAAAATAAGTCATTGATTGAGGGGGAGAATGTTTTCAAATCTATATCATCTAACGAGTTTTCTTAATTATCCTACGTGCATAATTAAAAATGATATTTGCCTGTGTCGAAGGACTAGGAATTTAGGATATGATTGTTAGGTTTAGATTA
The DNA here is from genome assembly GCA_019973895.1 of Chrysanthemum seticuspe. Classification (NCBI taxonomy): domain Eukaryota; kingdom Viridiplantae; phylum Streptophyta; class Magnoliopsida; order Asterales; family Asteraceae; genus Chrysanthemum; species Chrysanthemum seticuspe. Next base: position 273,198,521 of record BPTQ01000009.1, read on the forward strand.
TTAGAGTTTGATTAACACATAAACCCTGTGCCTTATATGATCTGATTGTTATGTTGAATTGACTTTAATTAGTCGATTGTTTTTTGGGTGATGTCGACCACCATATATTTGTATGTGTGTTCACTAACGTATGCAGGTATATTGGTTTAAAAAAATGTTCCCGATCCGGATCCCACAATTGAATATGATTGGATGCCGAAAGGAAAGGGTAACAATATCTTGGGTTGACAAATGAAGAAACGGAGCTTAACTGGACTTCTATGGAGAGTTGGCATATATGCAATGTAAGAGGTCTCACTGCATCAACAGATGGTTTTCTTCTAAGTGATTGAAGAAACGGAGCTTAATTTGACCTCAGTTGGCATTCAAAATGCAACGTAAGAAGAAGTCTCACTGCATCTGCAGATGGTTTTCTTCCAAGCCCTACAACAACATCAACAAAAGCAGCTTATGATTCTCTCCACCTAACGAATCTTTGTGCAGGATACCATTTTTAAACAATTTTTGAGTAAATTGAATTAAATTGTTTTGAAAATGGAAAAATGTTGTTTTGAAAATATATTGGACTAAATTTTGAAAATCACCGGACTTCATTTTATCAAAACTTAAGTCACTCAATTATCGACTTCGGTCATCGATTGAGGGGGAGAGTGATTTAAAATAAATTATTTTCAAACAATATTGCTTCATAAAAGTCCGGATTGTACAAAATAAGTGGTGATCTAAAGATTTAATGTTATGTCATGGTATGATTTTTTCTTAAGAATCAAGGTCTTTCAAAATGAAATTTTTTCTGTTCTTGTTTGATTGTGAAATTGTTTTGTTTTACTTAAAAGATCTCTTAAAAACTATCATACCTGACACTAACAATCTTTAATGTCTTAAAATGGTCCTTATCTGTCATCTTTCAAAATTGAATCTTGCCACGTCTTTCCCCAAATTTTTCTAAATGATTTAAATCAGATGGGATCACAAATCTCAAATGGTTTGATATTTTTGATCATGGGAGAGATCGTGATTTAAATCTCAAATCTGTTTTAATGGAATTGGTTTTAGTCCTTCAAAGGCACTCCTGCCTCCATGTGCCAAACGATTTCAAATATACAATGCACATGTTGAGGAGGAGCATTTATCCTAAAACAAGATGAGTATTTAAACAAGGCACATATTCTCCCATGTTTTCTAAACCTTATTAAATCACTTGGGATCAAAAATCTCAAAGGGTTTGATATTTTTGATCGGGGGAGAATTTGTGATTTAATAATGAAATTTGATAAAAGGTGATCGTTTTGATTTAATTGTGCGCTGCTCGCTCATATGTGCTAAATGCTTTCGAATCTTGAAGCACATATTGAGGGGGAGAAAATAAACTATCGAGGTACGAAAGCTTTTTAAAGTGATTTATAAAGTACCTTGATTGAGTTTTCAAATGGTTTTCTTAATGGCTCTTGTGATTGTGGTTGTGCTTCAAAAGAACTCTTGCCTCTATGTGTTAAAATGATTTCTCTTATCCTATGCACATATTGAGGGGGAGAATTTACCAAGAAAATCAAATGGCTTTTTCGTATGAAAATTGTGATCAAAGAAAATATTTCAAAGTCCTCTTGCTTCCTGTGCTAAACAATTTCTAAATCATACGCACATGTTGAGGGGGAGGTTTTCTAAATGATCAAAACTATTAAGGTACAAAATGCTTTGATCTCGTATCACAAGTACCTTGATTGTTTTTCCAAATGATTTTTCAATTGGTTTCAATGAACTGTAGCAAAAAACCGACCATTTTACTTTATGTATGGAGTTATAAGGATGGTTAGGTTAGGTATTCGTTCCCACGATCCAGCCAGAGCCGGAGGGATCTACCCAGGGACAATCCACTAGATAGTGTAGAGTCCTTAGGTATGATGTAAAAAGGAGAAAAATGAGAATATGGGAAGAGTGCGGACTGAGATAGAGCTAGAACTGGAATAAACCCAACAAGGTTCTAGTTATGACGTCTCGGTAAGAACTGAAGGGGTTGAAGAATGAAAGAGAAATTGAATGTGAAAAGGGTGAAAAGAAATAGCCCTCCAATAATTCAACCTTAGGGCAGACACCAGGTTCAATACATATGCTACTAGTGTTTACTAAGGTAACACTGGTATTGAAGACAAGACGTCATGGACCCAGTGACGCACTGCACTACAACTTCCCAAGCCACTCAAGTTCCTCTTAAAAGGGCTTGTTTCATTCTCACGGGGAACCGACATAATCTATCGACTTTCTCTTAGAGATTGTTGATATTGAAGAAGGAGACCCTCTCCCTAGTCTCCGGCACAGGAACCAAAAATTGCACAATTGAGTCTAGAGCCAAGAGATCATCCACGATATCTCGTTAGGACACTAAATTCTTGAAGACTTGCTTTTTCACACAATATGGAAAGTAAGTATATATTAAGAGTCCTACGCATTATCCTTGTGGTATTGCCAGAACATCCGAGTGATATGTAAAAATATTCACAATGAAGATGGAAATCCTTCTAGAGTCGACATAAAACAAGCTCTTGGTGGGTGACATGTGAGATCTTCTCGTAAGATCAAGCTTGTGACAACTGGATAGAAACGATGGGGAGATTCATTCTTGAATCAACCTTGGTCCAGGAATGGAATTGACGAATACTTTTGGAAAAACCGTTCGATGTGCAAACCTTCTTTTCTCTAGCACGTCGAATGTGTACTCATTTCAAATTCAAAAAGTATCTCTGATTGAAAAATACTTTTAGAAAAACCGTTCGATGTGCGAATCTCTTCTTTTCGCTAGCACGTCGAATGTGTACTCATTCTCTAATAAAAAAAGTATTTTGATTGAAAATTGATCTTTCTCATAAAACCTTCGTCGTATTGCAAAACTCTGTCTTCAAGCAATACGCGATTGTTTTTTCAAATCATTTTTCATCAATCAGTGAATCTCAATTTGCTGGTTCACTCACTCCGTGTTGTCTTCTTTGAGACGTTCCGGTTTGAGAACAGCTAGAACAGCTGCGAAACCCTGTCAAGGAGATTCTTAGGAATCCTACCTGATCACAGGCAGTACTTGTACTGATCAACGGGGAACTGTGGGCCGTGTACCTCAATTCGACGAAAGTGATCAAAGACACTTTCGTGTGTTTTATTGCTAACTGTTGTTTGCAGGTACATTTGGACGGTTGCAGCTTATCAGAATTGAGCGGTCAATCCAAAGCCGCATGCTCACAGCATCCACACTTAAATTTGAAGAAATCATGACTGGTGCATATCTACATAACCTGGCTTTGATATTTCATACTATGCTTCTGCTTTGCTGCTGCAAATATCATGAACCAGTAAGGCTTCCGCTACTCTGATGGAAAGATGTCATGATTCAAAAGTGTGAGCATGTCAGTCCGAAAGTCACAACTTCACATGAAGGCAACACAACTATGGATGATCCAGAGAGATTTGTTGTGGCTAATGATCTCAATGAAAGCTCGAAGATCATCAAAGATGTGGATCAGTTCAAAGACCTCCACTGAAAGTACTAAACTATGAGGACTTTAAAGAATCACTGCTTAAGCACAAAGATTGCAGAATTGAAGAATTGAAGTCTACGAGCTCAAGAAAAAAGTCAAGAATAGAATGCTAGGATTTAAAATGTAAAACATGGGGTGACCTCCCTTAGGGGGAGATTGTTAGGAATTAGAAAATTCCATAGTGAAGATTCGGTCACCCCAAATATTATCTAGCATAAGTTAGCTCGTAGACTTGTCATTATTTACGTTATTTAGTAGTTTATTAGTTAATTTGTAGCGTAGTTTAGCGTAGTGTTTCATCGTGGAGGAAGGACGGGTCTTTACCCACTGTATACCTGATCCACAGGCCGTCAGGAGGTCGTTTAGGTTGTAAGCTATAAATACCCTCTACCTTGCAAGGTAGAGGGTTGGAAGTTCTAATCTAATCTTTCACTTTTGATAAGCAACTCTCTTTCTAGAACCTCCTCTCAACTCTCTTCATCTATCTAAAATGGCTTTCTTGTTTAATCATTGTCCTAGACCACCCGAATCATCAAATAACATAATATTCACGATCCTACATTTTAGATATCTCAGAACATTGAGGGCACATTCTAGATGAGATTTCAAAGGAGAATGCATATATTGTGCCAGACAACGAACTGAGTATGAGATGTCAGGTCTTGTATGGGTGAGATAGATAAGTTTCCCAAGTAACTTCTGATAACCAGTGATGTTGACAAGTAAGGGATCATCAGCAGTGGGAATGTATGGAAGGACAAAGTTGGGTTCCATAGGAGTGGACACAGGTTTGCACCCAAGAAGACCAAATTCTTTGAGGAGTTCCAGACAGTATTTTCTTTGGGTGAGACATATGTCATTCCGAGTTTTTAAAACCTCAATGCCAAGAAAATATTTTAAGTTCCCAAGTCTTTGATATGAAATTTTGATTTTAGGAACTCTTTGAATAGGTTTATCTCATCAATACAGTTTCCAGTCAGGACAATATCATCCACATAAACAAGCAGGGCAATAAATTTGTTATTCTCTATTTTGGTGAAAAAAGAGTGATCATTGACAGATTGAACAAAGTTATTTTCCTTTAAAACACTAACAAGTTTTTCATTCCATTTCCTGGGAGCTTGTTTTAGGCCATATAGAGACTTGACAAGTTTGCAAACTTTATTCTTATTGTTCTCATTACAGAACCCCTTAGGAATGGTCATATAGATATCCTCATCAAGATCTCCATACAAGAAAGCATTGTTAACATCAAGTTGGAAAAGAGGCCATTTGTTTTTCACAGCTAAGGCAATAAGACATCTAACAGTAGACATTTTCACAACAGGAGAAAAAGTTTCATCATAGTCTATTCCTTCCCTTTGGTTATAACCTTTAACAACTAATCTAGCCTTGTATCTATCAACTTCACCATTGGCTTTATATTTGATTTTAAAGATCCATTTGTAACCAATGGGAGTTCTATTAGGAGGTAGATTAGTTATATCCCAAGCATGATTTTCATTTAAGGCCTCAATTTCAGAGTTCATAGCATCAACCCAATTACTATCAAGGATAGCTTCTTCATAACAGGTAGGTTCAATACTTTTATTAAGACTAGAAGCAAAGCAGTAATTTTCTTTGTTAAGGTTAGAGTAATTAACAACCTTTTCAACACCATATTTGACTTTCCCTTCTACAATAAAGTCATTAAGATTACTGGGCAACTTAGAAACTCTGGTTGACCTTCTAGCAGCAGTGGCTGGCAAGCCTCTTTCTTGTTCAGAGTTCTGATTTGAATCAGATGATGTATCAGCAGAATCAGAAGATGCATCAGCAGGATGTGATTCATGTGATATGGTGCCCTCTAGGTGTGTATTATCATCTATAGATGTTGCAACAGGTTCATCATCCCTAGTAGGATGACTCAACACTGTGCCATCATCATAGGATGTCACTCTCCCTTCATCATTGGGACTTATTTGTGAGTCAAAGAAATTTTTGTGATTTAAATCTTTAGGCACATAAGTTTCAACAAAAGGTTTTGACAAAGTATTTTTCATTTTGAAGGGAAAAACAGTTTCATACAATTTGACATCTCTGGAATAAAAGATATTTTTTGTTTCTAAGCTCAAAAGTATATAACCTTTTTTCTCATTTGAATAACCAATAAAGACACTTTTCTCAGACCTACTACCAAATTTATTAGAGATGTTGAGAATGGTGGCATAGCATAAGCAGCCAAAGACTCTAAGGAGAGAGAGTGAAGGGTCATGCCCATACACAAAGGAGAAGGGAGACTTGCCAGACAACACTGAAGAGGGTAACCTGTTTATGACATAAGCAGCAGTTAGAACACATTCAGGCCAAAGATATAGAGGTAATTCCCCCTGAAACATAAGGGATCTGGCCACATTAAGGAGATTCCTATGTTTCCTTTCTGCAATACCATTTTGTTGTGGTGTATAAACACAAGAGGTTTGATGTAAAATTCCCTTTTCATGAAAGAAGTGTTGAAGTTTGTTATTGACAAATTCTGTCCCATTATCACTTCTGAATATCTTAACATTGTGTTCAAATTGATTTGATAGCATGTGAGTAAAGTTAACAATGGAAACATAAACATCATCCTTTCCCTTAAGCATATACACCCAGACAGCCCTAGAATAGTCATCAACAATGGTTAAAAAATATTTGTAACCATCTCTGCTAGTGACTTTATATGGTCCCCATACATCTAGATGAACAAGTTGACTAATTTTAGTTAACTTGTGTTCACTTAGAGAGAATGGTTCCCTGGTTTGTTTAGCTTTATTGCAAGTATCACAAAGATGGTCAGATTCAGATGTACTATCAAGTTTAAGAGTGGGTTTAAGTATATGTAGGACTTGGTCAGAGGGATGACCAAGTCTTTGATGCCAGAGATTTCTAGAAACATGACAAACAGAAATGCAGTTATTAGAAGTAATCTTACATGTAGAATCAATATCAAACATATATAACCCATTGCATTGTTTACCAATCCCCACAATCCTTTTTTTGATGTAAATCCTGTATATAGCAATTAGATTCATTAAACCCAACAAACATCTTATTGTCTCTAGCAATCTTATGAACAGACAGCAAACTGACATTGTACTCAAGAACAACCAGAACATCAAAAAGAGTTAGGTCATTATTGACCTTTAAATCACCAATTTTAGTAATTAAGGCCTGAGTACCATTGGGATGTCCAACAGTTAGACCAAGAGTTGAAATGTCAACGACATTAATTAAAAGTTTTGTAGACACAGTCATGTGCTGATTTGCACCAGAGTCAACAATCCAACCAAGACAGATGTTTCCAGATAAGGTTTTTGTGTTGTTGTTAAAAAATTTGCTGAATTTTATGTTAAACTTGACACTGCCATTAAAGAAAGTTCTTGAAAAATGTTTACCTGCCATGTTGGCATTAGCAGAAGACACATTGTTGTCATTAAGAAGACTCATAAGTCTGGAGAGCTGTTCATTAGACAAAGAGACAGGAGAGTTGCTAGCTCTATTATCCGTGATATGATTAGTATCAGTGGAAACATTGTTACTGCTGACAGGTTTAGCATTAAAGTTCCTTTTGACATATCCAGCAGGATAGCCAACAAGATCATAGCATCTATCAACAGTGTGACCAGGTTTTTTGCAGTTAGTACATTTGAGATTCATGTTTGGTCCTCTGTTATTAGAGTTGTTGCCAGCATTAAAACCAGAACCTTTATTAAAATTGTTGTTGTTAGATCCTTTTTTGTTATCAAAAAATTTTCCACTATCAAAAGTTTTTGCAGCAAAAGCAGTGGCATTGGGTTTAGCAGAACTATTCCCAGATGACACATTTCTGTGAGATTCTTCTCCAGAGACAACAGAGAAAGCAGTTTTGACATTAGGCAAAGGGTCTCTGGTTAAAATATTACTTCTGATAGGAACATAAGTGTCATCAAGACCCATAAGAAATTGTATTAATTTGATTAGCTCATTGTGTTTTTCAAAATGTTTTGCAGCCTCACAAGTGCATGGAGGCAAGTTAATCATACAATCAAATTGTTTCCATAAAGAGTTAAGGTTGTTGTAATAATCAGCAAGAGAAGACCCACTTTGACTAAGAGAGTTTATATTTTTATGCAAATTAAAAATAGCTGAACCATCAACCTTTTCATAAGTATCTTTAAGATCATTCCACATTTCATAAGCAGTTTTAGCATAGATAGCACCAGCAAATAATTCAGGACTGAGAGAGTTAAGAATCCAGGTAACCACAACAGAGTTACAAGTATCCCATTGATTAGCAAGGCTAGGGTTTGAGTCATCTCTTATGCAAGTACCATCAATAAACCCTAACTTATTATGATTCCTTAAGGCAAAGGTCATGGCCATATTCCATATTTTATAATTTTCAGTTTCAGTGAGTTTGATAGAAATAATGGGAGTACCATTGGTGTTATTGGGGTGTAAATACAAAGCATCACCAAAGGATAAGCTTTTCTCAGTGGAAGAACCACCACCACCACCAATATTATCATCACCAACAGCCATAATGCAAACAATAAGACAGACAAAAACACAGACAGGGATAATAGCAAGAGCAGATAGACAGATAAAGAAATAAATAAGACTTTGTAATTAAGAAACAACAAGCACCAAGCCTGTGGACTGGGGTAAACCAGAGCAGGTATTCATACCACTCAGAGTTGGCAGATCAAAATGTTAGTCTACCCGTTTGCACCCACAAAGACTTAAGTACTGTTTGTTTGAAGAAGAGATTAGACTTAGACTTACAGAGCAATATGCAGCGGAAAGAACAAATCACAATAATAAAAAACCAGTGATTATGCCAATAGCAATAACCCCAAACCATCAACTTGTTGCGGAAGAGATGTCCCCAAGTTTCTATGAAGAAACCCTTGGATGGTGAATCAATAATGATAATGAGCCTGAAGCTCTGATACCATGTTTGAAAGTATCAGCAACAATAAATAAACAGTAGAACCTTTATTCAAACCTAAGCCTCAATAGTCGGCTTAGACTAAATCTACAATAGTATCCAAAGTGTTACAAGATCAGATTAATGTCAATGAGACAATAACCATACAAATATAAAGAAGAGACAAGATCAGTGAAATGATCAGAAAGAAGAGAATGTGAGACAATGACTGCACACACAGTTGTGTCTAACCCTAGATTAAGGGACTTATTAAATAGGGGATAAAGATACAGAAAGACCCCTCTAACGGCTGTAAATGACTCATCAGCAGAAATGAGCTTCTTGGAACTATAAACCATTTATGCTTTGTCCTTGATTAACCCCTGTAATAAACCTGCACTGAACATAACTTGAAGACCATTAGCAATTGATAGAATGACATGTTTGCCACAGATTAATACCCCAAAATTTAACAAATCTGAATAAAAATGGAGAGATTCAGATTATATAACAATAAAGTTCTTGTGATATTACTAACCAAATTCAAATAGGAAAAAACTTTATACTCAAAAATTTGCAACCGTAATAATAAAGATATGAGCTTTACCTCTCAAGGCTTTAGTTGACACCCTCAAATCCTCAATAGTCTGCCCATCATAAAAAGCACTCCATGTGCACCAACCGAATCAATTTTCACGATTGATAAACTGACTCATGTTAGACCCTGCACCAATTTTAGAAGCTGATGTTGCTTGTTCACACAGTCTATCTGCAAGTTACTAACAAAAATGTATTGCCTTTAAAACCCGTTGTAAGTACTTAGTTGTAGTGATGTTGCAGCCCATGAGAAGGACACCACACTGTCATTGTAGTCACAGAGTCGACAATTTTCCCAAAGTTCACACCTTCCATACCTCGAGCTAGTAATGGCCCAGCCTGCAATTTCATTTAACCAACACAAATAAATTTTGGGGGAATAGATGCGGCAAAGGTATTCAAAACAACATAATAAACGAAAGCCACAAATTTTATAATCAAATACTAAAACCCCACTCATCTATTTTGCTATAGCTTTCAAATGTAGATCATATGCAAAACTTAATCACAAACACCCAAAAAAAAGGTCAAACCTCAAAGTCGATAAAAAAGTTGTAAGCTTTTCGCTACAATTAGCTTAATGTAGCCAAAACAAACTGATACAAAGTAAATCCTAAAGCTAACACCCACCCATAAACCAAACCATAAATAAATAATCAAAAGATCTCAAAATAAAAAATTAGTAGCCCCAAAAGCAGTTGTAGCAGCAGCTTCTCATTGTAAATAAATAAAAAGCATTTTAAAGTTTGTCCCCTTCTATATTCCAGTTAGCGCTAAAAAACATAAAATTATGTGTACCTTATCTACAGGTGGCGAATTGAAATCCCCAGCAGTAAGTACCGATGGTTTGCGCTCAAACTTTTCAGATACCATTACGTTGAATTGAGCTACACTTGATAACAAATATTTCGCCTATGGTTTAATCGAGACAACGTAAGGATAAAAGTAGAATTTTCATTACCAGTAAATATGTGTATTTTTTCCAGATGACATAATACTGGTTCTTTAAACTTGAAAGCAGCCATGAGTCCAATACAATCACGTTTCAATCGTACATATGGATCATTAGGATTTACACGTTCATCTGCATTATTTCCTTGACCTATGCCACAATCAAGAAAGAAAAAACATTTTCTTTAGACAGAAACGTGTAAGCTGGTAATATTATTCTTTATCCAGAAACGTGTAACCTTTTTTAAGCAAGCGGTCATGAGGCCTTATCATGTAATCATGGAGTTCCACGAAACCAAACTCTTGACCTAGATTTCGTCAAAAAATTGTACAGCCAAATTCAAACAACCACATTAACCATACATATCAACCAAAGCAGGTTAAACAAACCCATCGGAACCAAACCCATATCTCGTCGCCTCTCATGAACCACCTTTAATTGAACAACCATTGATCGTGCATAAAATGCAAAGCGTCTATTGGTCCAAGCAGCTCAAGATCTAGACTAACTAAAAATCTGTCATTAATAACCTTTGATAGAAGTTGCTTCAACCTGACAAACCATTCCTTTATTAGGCTTAGATTTTTAAACAAAATAGGGTCAAAAAGATCTAAAGTCCGCTATGGCTTCAAAGAAACACGGTTGCATAATCATGCCATCCGGTCCTTTCCCCGCCAAATTATGGATTTAATCTTCGACGACCCACTTCACGTGTGTCATAAAAAAGTCGTTAATCATCATAGCCCTACATGAAGCAACCAAAAGCGTTTTTGACCGAACAAACGGCTAAATCCACTCACACATTTCGTACCTCTAGTGTAAATCTGGTTACCTATACTTGTTTCTTCATCTCAACCCGATCCAAAAGAATGAATAGTAGTAGCTACAGTGCTCTACACACAAAAAGTATCGAACCATTAAAACATTGAGATAAATAACTGGGCTCAGATCTGTATATAGGATTCAAGTCACTCACTTATCTTTATTCCGTAATGGCTATAAACAAACACGGTTGCATAGTAACTATTTAAAGTTATGCCATTCGGTTGTTGCCTTGCTAACTTACGATCAGATCTTCCAAGATACTGTTCATTTGCCTCAGTTACAAGGATCATCACAGCCTTAAGGAAAACATTATAAAGGAAGTGATATTTGTGTGGAAAAAAAGGGGCCAACAGACAAAACCTACCATTGATGAACCATAGCTTTCGCCAGCTAACTACGAAACGGTTATAGACCACATCGTACCCACTTCTCAATAAGCAAACCCAATTTCAACAAACATTTCAACCTGACTACACATGAAGAAATTTTGATTCGACATGTTTTAAGGAACTTTTTCAAAATCGTAGCTCAGGTCTGCAAGCAACATATACCGTCGCCAAACATGGTCCATGGTGCAACCATCAAAGACAATGGTTAACTTTCCAAAATACAAGCATGTGCACCACCATAATTGATCCTTCCCGTGCAACAAATTTTGCCCTCCCTTTACCTCATCCATGTACAATGATTTTACTCGTACCTATGAAAATAATATAGTGTCAAAGGTTAAGATTACATAAAGAACTGTCCATAAACCTCAAAGGCAAAGTCCAAAAGTTTAATCAATGTAAAACCAAAAGTGGCAAAACCTAATGCAAAAGGAAGGTACATACGCAAACACAATTTGAATATGATTCCCCTACCACAATATCCAAGCGAACACGTGCCAACACCCAAACGACGGAAAATAACTTCATAAGCAACAAAATAAGTTGATACTTAGTTAGAATGTGAAAACGTTTGGCTCAGATTTGCATGTGTGTAATCAGATAAAAGGGTATGCGAACCTGCCATGGCTGCAAACACGAATCTGGTCGTGACGCCCCGCCAAGATATAGGCCACAAATACAGATCAAACCCTAATCTGAAACAATTTTTTCTCCAAAGTTTTCTCAAAAGCGTTTTCTTTATTCAATTAACTACATAACTGAATTCCAATCCTTTAAAGAAATCCACGAATTACAAACGAATGCATCTATATATTCACAAAACAAAAAAAAAGATTAAATTTTTGTTATACCTTTGCACACCAACATATCCACGAATTCAAGTATACCAATCTAAAACACATAAACCTGGTATCCCCAGCAAATCGAAAGACACACAACCAAACCTGACACATATTAAAGGCTCATATTTTTAAACCAAATAGGGTGAAGAAGATCTAAAATCCGCCATGGCTGCAAAGAAACATGGTTGCATAATCATGCCATCCGGTCCTTGCCCTACCAATTTATGGATAAAATCTTGGACAACCGTTAATCATCATAGCCCACCACTATATTCTACAATATTCCATTTCGTACTTAGCAAAAATAACCATAATCAGCTTTACAAAATAAATAAGCTCATAAGCACAGAAAATAAGCTAATCCAACCATTTTCAAATCATGTCTTATAAATAAGCCATAAGCTCAACAAACCAACCCCACATGATTGAAATATCGATTCATTACCTTCACATATCAATCAAAGAGACACAATCGTATGAGAGAGAGAGAGAGAGAGAGAGAGAGAAACCGATAGACCAAAAAATCTTTGAGATAGAAAGAAACCGCCACACATATAAACAACAACAAATACGAAGACTGCATAAATGAAATGTTGGATTGTGAACATATTTTTTAAACTTATGTCCGGTTTCGAACTCAAAACTATGGGATTGCGACGTTACGTTTAAAGATTCAATTTATATAATTAATATTAATAATGTATTATATTATTTATTTCACGAAAAAACCACTTATCCCCACATCGGTGGTGGGATGGTTTTTACTAGCTATGAGAAACCTATATAATGAACCCTTTTAGGCTTCATTATTCTCATAACTTGAAACCTAACAAGTCAATCTTCTCTTCTCCTCTATAGCCATAATGAGACTACACAAGTTGCTGCTCAAGACAGTCAAGCAATGTTTGTTACACAACATACAGTCTCTCATGTGCAAAGGTCAAAAAAAGCTCCAAAGATGAGAGTACTTCATGAAACTGCTCTAGTGCATTATGACAAGATGTAGCAAATGTATTTGTAACTATATTATGTCTAGATGCAATGTAAAAGTAGTTTAGTTAACAGTAGTAGCAGAGTAGTATAAATAGCATGTAAACTTTCATTTCAATGTAAGAATTCATTTTAACTCAATACAATTTCACACAGTTTCCTCTCATTTCACTTCTTAAGAGATGCTAAACACGACCACTGCATCTCAATCTGTTTAGGGGTTTTCTCATTGATGATTGATGAATGTTTGCCCTGCACTATTCAAAATAGAGTTTCAAAATTTTGAATTTCAAATGAGCAGTTAAAATTATGGAACCTTATTGTTCACCAATCACAGCCATACCTTCACGTCTGTCTTATTGCTCATTGGCTTTTGTATTCCCCAAGAAGTTGTGGTCTCTATAAACATGAATGCAAAGAAACATCTATTATTCATCAATCATTTACTCACAATCTTAACTCATTTGAAGTTTAGTAGGAGACCCAAACCAACAAAATAATTACAAAAAACCTGGTAAAAGATCCAAATTTAATAAAATGGTTTGTTGTGAAAGAATACTGTATATAACCAAAGCTGCATCATGGTGATGAGCATAAATGTATTATGACAAAATTCCAGTCCATTCAAATTCTCATTACTTAAAATATATTGTGTCAGCGGTACCTTGTGTGAAGCATCATCAAAATCTTCCACTGAACCAAACTCCCTCAAAGTGTATCCATGAGAATAAAAAAATGAATCAGCATACGTAAAAAAAACAATATAATTTGTTAATACAAATAAACCGTAAAAATGTTTATTAATATTTAGCGATCTCTTTGTGTTTTGTTGATAACAAATATAATGTTATCATAACTAAAATTATAAGGATACATGTTATTTTTGTAAAGCATTTACATATAGTCATTTAATACAAATTGTTGTAATAAATCATTTGTTGTAATAGTTTATTAGGATGGGTAAAAACCACAACCAATGGAGCATATCCATGACCCATATCCATTTGACTAGATGCGTTGCATCTATTAGATACATTGTATCTAATGAAATACCCATGGACCAACCCATAACCCATGACCCATAACCAAAAAACCATGGGCAAAGAGGAGCGTCTCACGGATCTCTGAAGTTACACTAGACGGATCCCTTGAGCAAGGGATTCGTGGGATCCGTGCAACAGTGGCAAGATTTTTCCTATAAATAGAGAGCCATTTCTTCATATTTACTCACCCCTCTTCTTACTAACTCTCTCATATATTCTTACACTCTTCTAACAAAATATCACTTAATCTAGAGAGTTGTTCTTCTTTCTTCTATTGTGATTCTCATATAGGTCCTTCTCTAAGGCGAGATCACGAGCTTTCTACAAGTCATCCAAGCAAGGGGTCCTTGATTGATTTGTTCCTCCACAAGATTTCTGTAGCAAAGATCTTGTACTTGATATTTTACATATTTGTTGTGTAAGAGTCGTGTTGGTTTGGTCCTCCGTGTTACGGACTCGGTATTTAGCTTTGTACCGGAAAAAGGTGTAAGCAACGTTGTGAAGGCTTCTCCGCCAAGTTGAAGGAGTTTGTTGACATAGTGCATGAACTCTCGAGTAGGTGGCTCGGGGAGTGGAGTAGGGCAAGGAAGGTGTCCTTGTAGCCGAAACACTATAAATCGGTTGTGTCATTTCTATCCCTTACTTTACTTTCTTTACTTGCATTACTCTTAGATCTATACTTTATCTTCATCCATACGATTTCACATAACATCGAATCTAAAGTTTTTAGAAACTAACTTAAAATCAGCAAAACTATTCAACCCCCCCCCCCTTCTAGTTTTCCACAATTGGCATCAAGAGCTACGTTTATAAAAGTTTTAAAGTAAACCGTATTTTAAAAACTTTTCGATCACTATAGGTTCTGAAAATTACAAGGAAGGGCAATCCACGCAACGACCTCCACTACTTGAAACTAATGGTTTTATATATTGGAAAAATAGATTCGAAACGTATGTGTAGTCTAAAGATATTGATATTTGGTACATCATTGTTGAAGGCGATTTTGAAGCCACTGCAAAAGATGAAAATGGAATTTTAGTTAACATACCTCATGATAAACTCACCGATGAAATTAAAAAAAAGCTTTCCAAAAATAGTGAAGCTAAAATGGTTTTATATAATGCTTTACCCAAAAAGGAATTCGAAAGAATCTCCATGCTTAAAACCTCTAAAGAAATTTGGAATTCTTTAGTTGTAACTCATCAAGGTAATCAACAAGTGAAAAACAATAAAATAGATTTATTTGTTCAACAATATGAACAATTTTCAATATCGGATGAGGAAACTATAGATCATTCTTTTGCTAACTTTAATACTATAATTACATCTTTACAAGCACTTGATGAATCTTTCTCTAGCCGTAACCATGTTAGGAAATATCTAAGGGCACTTCCATCCAAGTGGAGATCTAAGGTGACAGCAATCGAAGAATCAAAAGATTTGACAATCCTCACCCTTGATGAACTCATAGGTAACTTAAAGGTCTATGAGCTTGTCCTTGCTAAAGATTCTGAAGCCTTAAAAGTGAAAAAGAAGCACAAATCTCTTGCCCTTAAAGCCAAGAAGGTCTCAAGCGATGAAGAGGACTCATCTTCGGATAGTGATGACGAGGAGTATGCCATGGCGGTAAGGGACTTCAAAAAGTTCTTTAGAAGGAAGGGAAGATACGTCAAACAACCATATGACGACAAGAAAGGATTCTGGAAAAGTAAAGAGGACGAGAAGCCAAGGGATGATCGCGCTTGCTTTAAATGTGGGGACCCAAACCACTTTATTAGTAAGTGTCCCAAACACGATGATCAAAAGGCATTTGTGAGCGGTTCGTGGGGAATGAGCGAGGAGGAGGATGAAGAAATTTGTCTCATGGCAAATGACGAGATGTGCTTAAAGGTCGACCTAGATCCGGATGAGTGGATCAAGGATAGCGGGTGCAAGAGGCACATGACCGGCAATAAAGATTTATTCTCCACATATGAATCCTTCAATGTAGGAAATGTGGTATTTGGAAATAGCAAAAGCAAAATCATCGGTAAAGGTATAATTTCTAACAAATCTCTAACCATTAACGATGTGTGTCACGTAGAAAACCTAAACTTTAACCTCTTAAGTATAGGACAAATATGTGATAAGAAGTGCAACTTACTTTTTAACGAAACCGGTAGTAAGATATTAAAAACGGTATCACCATAGGTAGAGGAATTAGGAAACATGGAGTCTATGTCATTAAAATTGGTAATAAACTTAAAGAAAAACTTTGTCTTACTTCTAGGATGATACTTCGACCTTATGGCATCGAAGATTGGGTCATGCCAATATGCGACTTCTTCAATCGCTATCATCCAAAGATCTAGTAAGAGATCTACCTAAATTAAAATATGAACATCACTTTTGTGATGCTTGTAACGTAGGGAAACAAGTCCATTCTAGTCACAAAGCTAAAACATGGTGTCTACAACTAAGTGTCTAGAGTTACTACACATGGATTTATTTGGTCCATCCGCTATCCAAAGTTATGGAGGCAACTACTACACATTGGTTATAGTGGATGATTACTCTAGGTACACATGGACTAAATTTTTAAAGAACAAAACTGAAACGTTCAATTACTTTGAAATACTAAGTAAGAAAATCCAAAGACAACTAGGAAGTCCTATAGTGTTTATTAGAACGGATCATGGTAGGGAATTCGATAATGAAGTGCAATTTGGAGCCTTTTGTGACGCTAATGGTATTACTCACAACTTCTCGGCTCCTAGCACTCCACAATCGAATGGGGTAGTTGAAAGAAAGAATAGAACCCTACAAGAAATGAGTCGCACCATGCTAAATGAGAAATCCATACCTCAAAAGTTTTGGTGCAATGCCGTTGATACCTCAACGTACATACTTAATAGAGTCTTAATTAGACCATTTTTAGGTAAAACTCCATACGAGTTACTTCGAGGAAAAAAACCTACGTTAGATCACTTTAGAGTCTTTGGTAGCAAATGTTTTCTACTTAACACTAAATATTACCTTACAAAATTTGATCCTAAATCAACTGAAGGTATCTTTTTAGGTTACTCTCCTAATAGCAAAGCTTACGTCATATTAAATAAAGAAACAATGAAGGTTGAGGAGTCATTAAACGTAAAATTTGATGAAAGTCCACCCAAACCTACTCCACCTCTTGTCGATGACGAGATTGTCGAAAGTGAAGCTATTGTAATAAAGAAAAAGACAAACGAAGAAGAAGAACCTTTAAATGATGAAATCATATATATTAAAGAGTCCAAAGATCACCCCGTAGATAAGGTCATAGGAAAGCTAAATGAAAGAACCTTAAGGTCTCAAGTTCAAAACCAAAGTAGCTTATTTTGTTTTGTCTCAACCATAGAACCTAAGAATACACAAGAAGCCATAAAAGATGAAAGTTGGGTAATGGCTATGCAAGAAGAGTTAAATCAATTTGTTTCTAACGATGTTTGGACACTCGTCCCCCCACCTAGTAATCAAACCATAATAGGAACCAAATGGGTATATAAAAACAAGTTAGATGCAAACGGTATAGTGTCTAGAAACAAAGCTAGACTCGTTGCCCAAGGGTATAATCAACAAGAATAGACGTTGATGAGACATATGCCCTCGTGGCCACATTAAAGTCTATAAGAATAATTATTTCTTATGCTTGTGCTAATGATCTTAAGCTTTATTATATGGATGTCAAAAGTGCTTTTCTAAATGGTTTTATTAATGAAGAAGTATATGTAGCTCAACCTCCGGGCTTCATCGATTTTGAAAAACCTAAACATGTGTATAAGTTAAAGAAAGCCCTTTACGGTCTTAAACAAGCTCCAAAAGCTTGGTATGATAGACTCAAGTCATTCTTAATCAAACACAACTACACCATGGGGTTAGTTGATAACACACTTTTTACTAAGAAAAGAGAGTCACATATAATCATTGTTCAAATATATGTAGATGATATTATATTCGGATCTACTTGTCAAGACATGTGTGATGATTTCTCTAAAATCATGCATGACAAGTTCGAGAAGAGTATGATGGGAGAACTTAGTTTCTTTCTTGGTCTACAAATCAAACAAGTAGAAGATGGTATCTTCTTTAATCAATCTAAATACATAAAGGAGATGTTAAAGAAATTCGGTTTAGAAGAGTCAAAACCAATTAGGACACCAATGTCATCCGACACTAAACTCACAAAAGATGAAGACGGCGAATCCGTTGATAACACAAAATATCGTGGCATGATTGGTAGTCTTCTCTACCTCACGGCTAGTCGGCCGGGTATCATGTTTAGTGTTTGTCTATGTGATAGGTTTCAAGAAGATCCTAAAACATCACATCTAGAAGCCGTCAAAAGGATATTTAGATACATTAAGGGTACGACTCAATTAGGATTGTGGTATCCTAAATGTACGGGGGGTAGAAACAATTGTATATGCAGATTCTGACCATGCAGGTGATTATGTTGACCAAAAAAGTACAAGTGGGGTATGTACTTTTATGGGATGTTTTTTAACATCGTGGTTCTCAAAGAAGCAAACGGCATTGGCCATATCAACAACCGAAGCCGAATATGTATCCACCGGCAAAGCATGCCAACAAGCACTATGGATGAAACAAGCGTTAGTTGACTACGACAATCATCTAAGTGACATAGTCATTCTGTGTGACAACAAAGGTGCCATCGACTTAAGAAAGAATCCGGTATTGCATTCTCGCACCAAGCATATAGAGATTCGTCATCACTTCTTAAGAGACAATGTTCAAAAGGGGAACATCTCTATTGAGAAGGTAGCATCCAAAGACAACATAACCGACGTCCTCACCAAACCGTTGAAGCGGGAACAATTCAACTTACTTCGTCTTGGTCTTGGTCTTATGGAACAATCGTCGTAATTAGCTTTTAAACTCTACAAGGTATGTAAACACTAGCCTTCTTCTTTCTACGTCTAGGATCTTTATTTCACGCACAACTCACAAGAAATACAGGAATTTTCAAAACCCAAGATAAGTTTTTTTTTTTACGCGTACTTTCATAGTCTTCTCTTATTTTTCAAGACAAGTACCTCTTGCAAACACATAATTGCATACCTATTTTTTTAACATTTTATTCACACAAAGAAATCTCTTTTCAAAGTGTTTTCTAAAAGGATACCTCTTCCCGTATCACTTTCATAAAAGCCATTTCTTACGTCTAGGATAAATCGCTTTTGCATTATTAATACAAGGTAAAAACCCGTTTTCATTGCATCTCATGCTTTTTGAATGCTAAAGAGAACACATAACTAATATGTGTTTTCGGGTACATTCATTTAAGCAACAATGAATTAGGAGCACTTGGGCTATCTCACATAATAATGTACTTTTTTACTTCTAGTTTATTTTTCTTTTCTTTTTAGGAGTCGAGATAACCGCAACTCCAAATGGTTTGCATATAGGCACACACTAGGCACAAATGTTTCCATAAGGATAATTTTGAGCTGCCTGAATCACCAGTACCACGGATCCCAGCCTTAATGCTGGACGGATCCCTCAAGGGAAGGATCCGTGGGATCCGTGAGACAGAAGCTAATTTTATCTTCTATTTTTCTCACTTTGGATGAAAACTTCAATATTTTCATCATTTCTTTTATTTTTTTTGGAGTATGCTATTTAATGCTTGTGTTCTCATGATCAAATGCCTTAAATTCATATCTAATCATTAGATTTTAATCCACATTTTGGGTCAAGCATTCATTACAATGCATTATTTTTCTATAAATAGGATTCCCAAAATGCTTGCATATTCATCACTCTCAACCTCACAAACAAACATCATCATGTCACCAAAAAGATCTTCCAACATAGATGAATCACCTAGTGCAAACAACCCCTTTCAAGAAATCCAAAACTTTGTCCTCCCACCTTCCAAAGTACCACCACCCAAATCTAGAAAAACCGCACGGATTAGCATCCGGCCTTGTTTCTTAGCAAAACCATCTTCAAATGGTTCATCACCAACCACTCATTCACCACAAGATGCTTTCATTATAGCACCTCCTTCATCACCAACTTCATCACCCATCAAATCCCCACCTTAAGGTCACTCTTTTGGAACTCCTTAAGACTCCAACAAGATCTCAACAAACCAAGCAAAAAGAACTAGTCTTTTTGACTCCTCCAACTTCTCCAAACACAATTTTCAAAGACCTTGCAACCTCACCACCTTTAGCTCCCATTGTGTTACAAGAACATCTAGGTTCTTTTCCACCACCACTTTCAAACATTCCGGACTTTGATCCGTATTTTCCAACTTTTCCACCACAACTTCCGCATCTCACAAATCAAAGTAAACCAGAAAACTTCCGCACTCATTGCCCACATCACTTACATTGTAAACATTGCCAATCCACTAGGGATATTGCAATAGAAATTAGGGAATAAATGTGAGTCATACTTAACCTCATCCTTGATCGCATCAACATCATTACTCACCAAAACTTCCATTCATAACCTTATGCAAGCATGGAAGGAATCATCTTTATTACTTTTAGTATTTTTCTTTTGAGTCATTTTTTTAGACCAATTCTTGTTCCTACTTTTACATGCTTGTATGTGGCATAAATACCACTATATTTTGTTGTTTTATTACAATGCCTTGTTTACATACCTTGGCTCCCAATCTTGATTCTCGTCAATCACAAGATTATTTATGCATGTTACTACTAACCCTTTCTTTGTAGGATTTTTTATTTTTCTCCCTTGACGCCCCATTCTAGGGGGAGCTACCGTCAAGGGGGAGTTAGAGATTCGTGAACTATTTTTCCACATCTTATTTCTTCGGTCGGGTAACTTTTTGTTTCGACAAAAAGGGTGAGAAGAAGTAAAACTTAATGCTTTCAAAACATACATCTAATCTTAAGTTTTACTCATTATAACATTATGTTTTGTCATCAACAAAAAGGGGGAGATTGTTAATACAAATAAACCGTAAAAACGTTTATTAATATTTAGCGATCTCTTTGTGTTTTGTTGATAACAAATATAATGTTATCATAAGTAAAATTATAAGGATACATGTTATTTTTGTAAAGCATTTACATATAGTCATTTAATACAAATTGTTGTAATAAATCATTTGTTGTAATAGTTTATTAGGATGGGTAAAAATCACAACCCATGGAGCATATCCATAACCCATATCCATTTGACTAGATGCGTTGCATCTATTAGATACATTGTATCTAATGAAATACCCATGGACCAACCCATAACCCATAACCCATGACCCATGACCCATAACCAAAAAACCCATGGGAAAAGAGGAGCGTCTCACGGATCCCTGGAGTTACACTAGACGGATCCCTTGAGCAAGGGATCCGTAGGATCCGTGCAACAGTGGCAAGATTTTGCCTATAAATAGAGAGCCATTTTTCATTTTTACTTACCCCTCTTCTTACTAACTCTCTCATATATTCTTACACTCTTCTAACAAAAGATCACTTGATCTAGAGAGTTGTTCTTCTATCTTCTATTATGATTCTCATATACGTCCTTCTCTAAGGCGAGATCACGAGCTTTCTACAAGTCATCCAAGCAAGGGGTCCTTGACTGATTTGTTTCTCCACAAGATTTCTTTAGCAAAGATCTTGTACTTGATATTTCACATATTTGCTGTGTAATAGTCGTGTTGGTTTGGTCCTCCGTGTTATGGACTCGGTATTTAGCTTTGTACCTGAAAAAGGTGTAAGCAACGTTGTGAAGGCTTTTCCGCCAAGTTGAAGGAGTTTGTTGACATAGTGCTTGAACTCTCGAGTAGGTGACTCGGGGAGTGGAGTAGGGCAAGGAAGGCGTCCTTGTAGCCGAACCACTATAAATCGGTTGTGTCATTTCTATCCATTACTTTACTTTCTTTACTTGCATTACTCTTAGATCTATACTTTATCTTTATCTATACGATTTCACATAACATCGAATCTAATGTTTTTAGAAACTAATTTAAAATCAGCAAAACTATTCAACCCCCCTTCTAGTTTTCCACATAATTTACATGATTTAATATAAATTGGTTTAATGATATTAGGGTTTTGAAAAAAAGGTTCGATAAGAATGATATTAGGGTTTTGTGTGATGAATGAATAAAAGGTCGAATATTAACAAAAAAGATTGTAAACCTATAATTAAGGAATAGATATGGCGGATAATTGTTTGTAGGTTTATAAATTTGGACTTGCAAGATATAATCTAAAAAATGTGTTGGTCTAGTGGTAATCACGTGTGTTAATGTTACAAACAACCCAAGTTCAATTCCTTACATTGTCATTTTTAAACCTAATTAATCCGGATTTTTGTGCTTCTAATTAATGGCAACGTGGCTTAATGCTGCTTAGGTGGATTTAATTATGATTACATGGCTTTTATTCATGATTACATGCCTTTAATGGGATGATGTGGCATTAATCCTTGCTTAGGTCGTATTAATTGTGATGCATAGCTTTTAAGCATGATTACATGGCTTTAATTGGGATGACGTGACATTATATAGGTGTCATGCCTCATGTTATATATAATGCAGAGATATATATGCACACACGTACACTAAACTTCAACATTTTTTTTATCAAATCGTACGTATGTCAATAGGATATATATATATATACATACATATATATAGAATCTGGATCAAATAAGATCAAACTTAAAGTTGTTAAAATGAGATCATACTAAAATTTGACAAGCGACACTCTCCTTACAACAAAAATAAATTTTTTATTAACTACAACTAAAATTATTAAAGTTTCGATAGATTTCTTTTTAAAATTTACGAAACCTAGGTGATACACTTTGATTAGATGTGTAATGTGTATCAGGTTTTTGTATGTGTATCAGATTTTGGAATATTTATTAGTGTAATGTGTATCAGATGTATCACTAATCCAAACTCATGTATCATTTGGTTATTAGTTGCTAAAATGTTAATTTGTATTAAAATATTGTTTTTATGTGTATTATTGCTAAAATTGTTATTTATAAATGTTTTAGCGGTTTTTTAGACTTGATCTTATTTTTACAACTTTAAGCTTGATCTCACGTTAACTCTCCCCCATATATATATATATATATATATATAGGGGCGCGTTATATGCAGTACTCATATTAGATACAGTACTTTACAGTACTCATTTAGACCAATAACAATTTAGCATTATTAAATCTTTTTAATTAATTCAAAAGGGTAAAATAGTAAAACACATTTTACTTTCTTTTTTGTATTTTTTTAATTAAAAACGTTGTTCTAACCCAGTTAATTTTCGGAATTACAAAAAAAAAAAAAAAAAAAAAAAATTCTTTCGCATACGTGTTTTTAGAAAAATCTAGTGCATATGTGTTTTTTTAAATATTGTATAGTTACATATATTTTTTGCGTTTAATTGTTTCGTCGTCAAACTTATTTTGCTTAAAATGGTAATTGCACATATGTTTATAGTGTACATTTTTTTATCTTTGATATTTATGACCAAAAACAAAAACATATACATGTAACCTCTAAAAATTAAATAACAAACCAAAAATATAAATAGTATACACAAAATTCAATATCAAATAAAATACAATGCATGTACAAGTATCTTGTTAAATATAAATGTGGACTTCAATCAAAAACATGAGTGCACTCTTTACTTTATCCTCAAATACATTAGAACATATGTGCACGCTTCCAATAATGTATGTGCACGCGGGGCTTTCTCATAAAATTTTCTAGAACATATGCGCACGCCTTCCAAAAACATGTATGTTTGCGGTGTCCACGTTGCGCTTTCTCGTCAAATTTGATAGAACATATGTGCACGCTTTCCAAAAACATATGTGCACGCTGCATATTTATTGTAGGCGCCTGATCTTGCTTTAACTGCATATTGAGGGAAACAAACATTGCAAATCTCAGTACAAGTATATCTTTTATGACCAGTTTATGAGTTTGGACCAATTCTTTAACGACATACTTAGATTAAGAATTTATTTTTCAACGTTTAGACAAAACAAAGTTGTGTATATATCTTTTATGACCAGTTTATGAATTTGGACCAATTCAA
Source organism: Chrysanthemum seticuspe (assembly GCA_019973895.1). NCBI lineage: Eukaryota > Viridiplantae > Streptophyta > Magnoliopsida > Asterales > Asteraceae > Chrysanthemum > Chrysanthemum seticuspe. Next base: position 273,222,692 of record BPTQ01000009.1, read on the forward strand.
TGTCATGTGGGCCTCCTCAAAGCTTGGACTTACCAAGCCTGGTAAAAAAGTCTGTTGCTTATCTTATGTAAAATAAGCTATTTTTAATAAGCAGTTTGGTACTTGCCAAATTCAAATTATGAATTAAGCATATAAGCATATTTCAATTAGATTCACAAATTCTTAGCAGCAAGAGTGTAAACAAGCCGCCGACCAACCCAAAGTTAAACCACAAATTCTCATTCAGAACACCATACGAAAAAGGAAACAAGCAAAAGCTATTAGCACATTTCCATTTATCCAAAAACATGCAAACAACTACGCTGTCATTTAAGACTTTGACTCCATATGAAGTTAGAGATTTATACACATATATGAGATAACTAGATTACATCAGGACAATGATCTAGAAAACACATATGCACAATCAAAACATATATGCATAAATATTTTTTTATTTCATATCAACTTTAAAACATATATGCACAACTCTTTCATTGATTTTGTAAGAACCACAAGACATATATGCACTTTTCCACTGATTTTAGATTAACCTCGGAACACATATGCACATGTAAGTTGTTCCTCCTCATGTCATGTTAAACTTAAAGTATGCTCGCACATTAAAGAGATCCATTAGATGAGGAGCCAAAGTTAAAGCCCAAATATCCTCGTATTATTGATATGGCTCGTACAATTCATATTCAAATCCCAAAACACAACAAATTAACAAGGTTTTAAAATTTATTTGATCTGAGTTCTCTAAACAAAAGTTACTTTAAACCAAAAAAACCACTTTCAAGACAAATGCACAATCCAAATCCTATATTACATTTGGATATTCATTCTACCTAAACCTAAACAATGCAATTAGCATTTTTTTTAATCTCATCCTTTCTAACTATGTTCTTAAAGCTTATAATCAGTAGTTGACCCTAGCCCATTTCAACATGTTACCTAATCGGCTCATTTTGCCACATTCATACAGATGAATGGTTAAACATACTCAGCACAAATAAGAACATACCTTAAATCTAAGAACACAAAAAGACCTGCTGATTAAATTGTGTAATCTCATCACTTGGCGACTAACTATCCAAAAATTTATATAACCCAAAATCAGTATCACAAGTCAAATGCCCATTGAATAAAAAATAGAAAAAAAAGAACAAAACAAAAAAAACCTGAATGGGTGACGTCGTCATCCTCCTCCAACCCGCCGTCGACATAAACCACAAAAGCCCGTTGTCGTCCTAGTCGCCGCCGTCCTCCTCCTCCAACCTTTGTCGCCGTTGTCCTCCTCCTCCAACCGCAACCGCCTTGGTTCTCCTCCATTATCGATCTACAAACCCATCTGGAACCATGACACTATTGACCTTTATACCAGACCACCACGCTACCAAGACCACCCCGACATAAATATACCACAAAGTGACGGCTAGAATAAAATTTCTAGTGTGGCGGCTGTGTTTTTGTGTTTAGGGTTACAAGAGAGATGTTTTTTTTTCTCTTGTGGTAAATCATCTAAGTGCCAAGATCATCAACACAAAATGGTTTATTGAAATTAAAAATTAAAATGATTAGATTTTTTTGTTTATGATCCAGATTTGATTGATGGAGGCTGTGAAAATGATTTAGGTTTTAGGGATATGAAGAAAGATTAATAAAAGGCAGAAGTTATTTAAGACGGTTTTTTAAAGGGACATTTGAAAATATAATTTGTGATCTGACTATAATACCCTTTCACCCTTTTGTTAAACTGAAAATAAAACCCACATCTTTTGGTTAATTACAATTTTAGCACTTTTAATCCTAGCCTTTGATCAAACTATCCAATGGCCTAGATTCATTTTAATAGTACTGTAAAGTACTGTATCTAATAATGGTACTGCATAGAATACAACACTATATATATATATATATATATATATATATATATATATATATATATATATATATATATATATATATATATATATATATATACATATATATATAATAAAATAAGCTTTTGTACAAGCCTACTAAGCACCCTGTATTAAAAATTGGTTTAATGCCCTACCTTATTTAGCTTCAATTTACAACACACTAAAGCACCTACAAGGTTTTAAGAAAATTAATGATGGGCTTACACATTCCTAAAAAAAATAGCACGCTCCTAAAACCATTATTTTCGGTAACCAATAAATGTCTTCAATTATTTAGACGCTCCTCTTTCAAATCTTCAAATTCAAAACTTCTACCATACCCGATTCACAACACCAACCATTATTCAAATATGCAGTGATTTCATTACATGACCGCCATTGATTTTCATGTTGTCATCATAAAATTGGCAAGTTTTATCAGAACCCTAAAATTTTTTAGGAGAATTCATCCTGATATATTTCTATTTATTATGTTATAATCTATTTTTGTAGGTAGAATTTTATTGGGCAAGATTTACCAGGTTTGACAAGTTTATCTTTTTTCATTCTTCAATTTAACTGTTAGTAGATGATATGGATTGATGAAAGGATTATCTGTAGTTTATGTTCTATGTGTGTTTTTTATGCACACCAACTGTTTGATAAATTGTGTTTGTGTAATTGTCATTTGTAGAGCAAAAACGAAGCACATGATGATTCCTTATAACCAAGAGATGATGTTATATATGATGATTCATTCGTTGTATTACAGGTTTGTATTTATTCACTTTTGTTTCAAGTATTTGTGTTTCAAGTTGGTCAATTGTGGTGCTTTTGTTTGTGTAATTGTGAGTTGTGATGATGTAAACTAATTTATTATGCACTAGCAGGATATGATGTTGCCGGGTGGTTTTGATGCAACAATTAATCCTATAGGTATGGATATACATTACTACACAAAAATGCAGGATTGTCGAAGGTTTGTTGCTTGCAATAGTCTTTCAGAATGAATTTATCAATGCCTAAAGAAGAGCGATATTTTGTTGTTTCGTATGGTATGTGTGCTCATTTATTTGTTATTTTAACCATTCACCATGTGAAATTACCATCAACTCATTGTATAAACTCTAATGTACATACGTTAAGATAAAGCGTCAATCTATTATCCTGAATGTATAAGAAACATTTAAATAAATGTATTTATTTTTTATGTTTATATTTAAATAGGTACCAATACTGGAAAAAAGAATAGAGTTTAACAAATAGGTGCCCATAATGAGAAAAAAAATTTTGATTTAATGTATTCTGATTGAGGTTGAATTTCTTTCACAAGTAGGGATTTAATCCTTTTTACACACTGCTAAAGGTATCACTCTTACGCTCACATCCATATTTAAGGTTATGGATCATGTGTATTTTCTACCAAGTTAAATGGGTATACTACAAAAAAGTTTGGTAAAAAGGAAAAAGTATAAAAAAAAGCTCCAAAGTGGATCAGTGATGCATACTCATAAGCATGTTAACATTCAAAAAGGTGAGATCACTGTTGAAATAAGTTAATAGCAATGATCATATTTTACACAGTTCAAAAGTCAAGAAGTTAGCTGAAAGGAATTCATGTGAACCAAAAATGTTGACAGTTGCAAATGACTAAACGTTTTGGCAACCCCTATAGTTGAATGGTCGGTTAAGCTTTTTCTTAGCCCACTATGCTTCAGTTGTACTACAATCACGGTCGAGAAACTGCTATTGTTTCAGGTATTCGATAAGTTTGAGCTGGAAATATACAAATTCTTACATGAATGATAAAATCTCACTCATAATGTTGCCACTTTTCTCCATTCGGTATGTGAAACTTCTTACGAGTTTTTGCAGTTTAATTTTGTACCTGTATTTGTAACAAATGACTTGACTTTAACTTCGTTGATGTACTTACAAACTATGATGCAAATCATGATTTTATTAAAAGTCAAAACTGGTGCTTCTAACATAGAGATTCCTTCAATTCAGGTATGTACTTATTAGTACATTAATGCTATATGCTAATGAATGACGCAAACTGATTTTTTTGAATAGAGAATCTAAAGCGAAAGCCTTCAGTATAAAAGTATGAGAAAAAGATACAAGAGCTGGTACTCAATGTCAGCACAAGATTGATGAATGCTATCAAGCTTGGATGTCTTTAACAACCGTAAAGTCAAGCAAGCTGGAAAAGGTCCGTATGGAACTTGACAAGTAGGTTGTTCCAAACATCCTCTCTTGGTAAGGCCTGCAGTCAAACATTATATTTATTGTTGGTTAAAGGATTTTTTTTATATGTTTAATCAGCTGAGTTCAAACAACTCGGTCCAAATGGTTGATAATTAGAGTTTCCATTGAGGTAAATTTAAGTTGATAATTTAAGTACGGGTCCAAATGGGTCATGTCAGGTCGGGTTCACCCGAGTGATGTTTTTGTTTGATTGTAAACATCGTTGCATTATGTTGTTGAACTCTTTTAGACTTATTAGCTTATGTGAAGTTACTGATAGGATCTCAGACAGATATGTATTGAATGTTGAGTAGAAAATTGAACAAACTAAAAATAACACAGTTACTCACAAATAAACGACCTATATTTGAGAGATGGCCAGACACACGAACTGTAAGTGGTATACGGCCTTCAAGTGATATGGCAACTGTATAGCGCTAAAAGTTGAGGCTTTGTTTGGTATACCATATCTGTTTATATATATTTTTCTTAAAAAAACACATATGTTGCTAATCTGACACTAATTTTGCATCAGTGGAGGTTTTAAAATTTTGAGGTTGTTACTTCCACCAATCAATAGCTGTGATAAAATGAATGATAGATGCCCTTTTCCCGCTTCAACTTTGTTGTTTAATAAGTGTTTTTTGGATTTGATTTGCTTTTGGGTTTTTTATGTGTGAAGCCCTACTGTTGCAGATTTGCAAGATGATACTGATCAAGAAAGTAAGTTTTTTAGTTATTGCTTTAAATGTTATTTTGATTTTAATGATTGGTGCACTTACTCCTGCTAATTGTATGCGGATAACATGCGTACAGAGACAACCCTGGATAATCGATCTCACTATTGCTAGCAACAGATGCCAACGAATAATAGGTGAGGCCAGCATCTTGATATTACTAAAAGCTCTATGTTTCAGGAGCAGGAATAAGAAATAAATAGGTTGGCGTTGTGGATATTGAGAAATTGAGTAGACATATATGTGGAATTCACAGGAGTACAATTGAATGGACTTGAAAAGGTCAATTATCGTCTAAGCAGCAAGTGAGGTACATGTAGCTTGCTCAACAGGGTTGTTTGGGCTATTTTGTAACTTCGTTTTCATTGTTAATGAATAGTATAATGCGATGTTGATTGTATTCTCACTTTACGACTCAAGTTTTGATAATGGGTAGGTAGGTATTGGGTAAAATTGTAGGTTTACTTTCATTGATTGCATTGTTATAATTGAATTTAGGGTTAAATTTAGTTAACCATAAATGTCGCCTAATAGAAGCTGTAAATCTTTATACAATTTCCAATAGCCCCAGAGCACTAATTGCTGGGGAAAGAATACCAGGATTAATATCCTTGCCATTACTTAATGGTAATTTCATAAGCCTTTTTAGCTAATGTTACTTTTTCATCCTTTATACCATGGACGATTTTCTTATAACTAAACTTGCTCATTTCTAAACCATTTGTGGTATTTGCACCCTCACATGTGATGAAGGAATTTTGAAACATATCTTTGGTGGGCACATGCTCTTACGGCAAAATATTTTAGTATGCATCTGCATAGATATGGCAACATGACTAAGATATGCTTCGACTCAAAGGGTACTCTAATTATTAAAACAACCCAACTTATTTTAGTGATAAGTAAAATCAGGCTATAATTTGAACTGGATTACACGCGTTGCCAAACACCCCTTATATTTTTTTTAGCACTACATTGTCAGACTTATGCCGTTGTGTCTTATGGCTGAACTAGATTGCTATCGTTAGGCATTTTCCGTCCATCACGTAAATAAGGAATGTTTGAGTTGTCTGTTTTTATGCTTATGTACTTACTTTTCGAGTTTATTTAACTAATTGATTCACCAAATATTTTGATAAAAAAGGAGCTTTACTGGTAGAAACTCCTAAAACATGTCACTATTAGGTGTAGAATTAGGAGCTTAAATAGGAGCTGCCATAGGTGCGCGTATGCGGGCTGAAATAGGCAGGTTAGGCTGATAAAATGGGATTAATATGGATGTGTTTCACGTCTGAAGTAGGGGCTAAAATGAGCCTGTTTTGAAGATGAAATAGAAGTGGTGTTGCGCCCTGAGATGAATGTGTTTAGATGGTATGAATTGCACGTCTCTCGACAACATTATGCTTGAATTATACAAAGTACATTACTCCATTACATTCATTTACCACTGTCGAGTAACATAATAGGAATACACTATAAGGACTTTTGACGTACTTGCTATCCTTTTTTCTAGCATTGGCTGATAAATGGATCAAAATACGGCCTCTATTCTCACCAGTTTCTGATAATTTCAGGATGACCTTACTGCAAAGGTCACAGGAATGCTGTTGAAGCTGGAAAACATGAAGCTCATTTTGATATTGGAGTCACTGGCATCTTTAGCTGCAAAATTGAAAGAAGCTGTGCAGGTGCAAAACCTATCCAATCGGTCGCGTTTATCAAGCCACGAGGATTTCACACTAATTTATTATCTGCCCAAGTTCCCGTCAACTAAGAGATGCAAACATAGTAGGATTTGCAAAAGTGATAGATAATCGGTTAGATATTTATATAGATGAAGCATGTACAAAACCGTCCTCAAGGATTCTACAACCAATTTTGTTAAAACTAATTGTACAACTTGGGTTACTACATATCACCTACTGTAGTGTGATGGCACAAATCTGAAATCAAGACACTTTCAACAGTGATGGCCCAACCATGTAATAACCTTTTGTATATATGCTTTTCAGTACCGTACCATCTGAACAATCCAGTTATATGAGCAATCAAGTTATTTATGGAAGTAGGCATGTACACTTTTGGGTTATGTTTTCATGAACTAACGTATGCAAACACCCGCGGCAACGCATAAAGATTCAATTTAGTTACAACAAGCATAAAGAAAAATAGCATAACTAGCAAGGGATAATATAATAGATGTTTTCAAGAGTTTAAAAGATTGTGTAATCAATTTGCAGGTTAGCTTCAACTTCGCATTCACCTTTGCTAAAGCTATGTTAGCTTATGTACATCAAAGAAATAATTAAAGTAATTAGCTCTATTTATTGAATTAGCTCCATTTATAAGGTACTCCCACGTATGTTGGTCAGCTGGTGCGTTCAATGTTGCAAGAATAAGTTCCACAAGACAAGCAAGCGGGGTTTGAAGGTTGTCGTTTGTGATCAGGATGGTAATCTCTTCAAAACCACAACAAATGTCGTGTATAAAGAAGTACTTGAAGGTCTTTGAACAAGGTTCATGTTATATCATGTATGTATCATTGGTGTAATCACGTTATATTATACTATGGTTCATTATTTTTAATGTTACAAGGTTTGTTAGAAACTCAATTGATCATTGAAATCACACATAATTTTATGTTCGAGTCAATCTATTTTAGATTGGCAATGCAAGAGTTGTAAATCGATTGTGACTCAAACATATTTTAAATTTAACAAATTTACGTTATTACTTTTATTATCATCTCATTTATCTATTTTTTTAAAACTAACCCGGTGTCAACGGGTCTCTAAGCTAGTATTATATATAACAGGAGGCATTGGCATTAGTGTCACCTCAATGCCAAATAATCCATTTTAATGTCACATAAGCATTTGTTGTCCAACTAAGCAATTTTTTAATCCACCTAAGCAATAATTTTTTTAATTTAATTTGTTATTTTGTAAATTTCGGATTTTATTTAATTATTTTCGATTTTTTTTTTAAAAAATGAGTCTTACAAGGATTGAACCTTGGTTGGTTGGTACAATAACATGTGTGTTTACCACTAAGGCAACACAACTTTTTGGAATATATGTTGCAAGTCCAAAATTATAAATCTATGCAACCAATTATGTAGGAGAATCCCTACAACTTAGGTAACCCTAAACAAAACATATACATAAAAACTTATATAGTTCATAATAACGTAATACACATTCATCCCTCTTCATTCATAACTAAATCACTCCTGAAAAATACCTAGGTCCCTATTCGATCTAAACATGATCAGTCGTATCAACAACTTGCTTTTCATGAATTAGAAGGTATGTTCATAAACAATATTCAGTAACAATATATCAATTCTAATCATGTTTGATACATTGATTTTATGTGATTCTAGAGGTTTTTTTGTTTTGTTTCTTATTTTTATTTTTTTATTTTTTAATTTGTTTGCTGCAATTTCGTGTAAAATGATAGTGTTCTTACTTTTGTTAATATCATTATTATAGCATAATTATCACAAACCGAATGAACTAAAAACAAATTGTCGTCAAGCTACATCTAGCATAATTTATAGTTTTGGTATATGTTGTAGGGACTGTTTTACTTTGTCAATATAATCTCTCAAACTTTTAAGTGCGACTTCTCAACTAATTCATGGAACTGGAAAAACACTATTGGATAAATTGATATAAGCTCTTTTAACTGTATTCAAACAGTATGTCCATTGGACACTTGGTCGTTGTTGTCCATAATTTAGTAATTGAAGATTGAGAAACAACGAATGTCTCTACCTTCAATCAATATTCATAGTAAAAACAAGCTAAATATTACAGCTAAATTATAACAAACAACATATTTTTTTATTTTGATATTATATAAAATGATTTTTAGCTCTTATATTAACATAATTTTCTTTGTTCTCTTTTATAATTAGGTGAAGCCGTGGAGTTCCAGGCATTGGTTAACATAACTCGGGTATACGTTTGCATTTGCTTTTTTTTTCCACCCACATTTTTTGTCTGCGTTATCATACTGGTACCATAAGTATAATTTAGCATTTGTCTTTGTCTTCCTTATCATACTACTAACACAAGTATAAGTTAGCAGTTGTCTTTTTCTTTTTGCTCCAGGTATTTTTAATTATTACATTTTGTGTCTTTTGATGTTAGACACTGAGATCAGCTTCATGGTTAAGCTAGGATGTATTGGACCAGTCTCCATTGCTAAAACCTTTTTTAGGAATTTTATAGGTATCCAAGTGCTTTACGATGGATTAGAGCTTTTATAAGATACATATATATCGATTATTTCAACATTGGATTAAATTTTTTAGTCATTCTTTTACTGATTCAATTCCATCTAGGCTAAAACAGGAGGTATAATACAGGTCGAGCAGGAGTGATACAACGGCAGAAGTGATAGTTGCTCTATGTGAGTTTCTATATATGAACAGTCTCTAGCTGTTGGATGTTTCTTTGAATTGCTTGACTGTGATTAAACATTTATAACTTTCAACAAACTTGAAATATTAGAACAAGTCAAAGGCGTTGATCTGATGATGTTAATGGACGGAAATTTGAGTTAGAACATGATTTGTTATGATTATGAAAAGTGGGATACTAAGGATTTGGAACTGAGTAGTTATGAATTAGTCAATATGCAACATAGACATACCACAAAAGTTACTGAGATCGAAGTAGATGTCAATAAGGATGAAACTGATGATTATCATGTTGACGTTATGTATAATAACAAACCTGATCTTTTTTGTTTTTGTTTTTTGTTTAAAATATACAGAGTATAAAATCCTTCCGATTCACATGGCGGTATGTTAAACTTGTAATTACTTTTTCTTTTTTTGCCCTTCCTTAACTTGATGGTTGGCTGGCTGGCTGGTGTGTCTAGGTTGAAAGAATTTTTAAAGATGAAGCTACTGAAGAGAAGGGTGAACGGGCAAGAATGGTGAGTAGTGTTCTTACCCTTCCCTGATTTCAAAATTTTATAATGAGTTAGTTTTTTACATTATCATTTCGATTCAGTCATCCTTTGCTGGAGGGATGGCGGTACAAGACTTGGTGAAGACGACATTAGGGCCTAAGGGAATGGTTTGTATTTCTACCTTATTGCATGTAATCTATTTATTTATACATACATGCATACATACTTAGTTATTGATACTTTGCAGGATAAAATATTACAATCAACAGGTAGAGGCCACAGTGTTACAGACACGAATGATGGTGCTACGATCTTAAAGTCCCTTCATATTGACAACCCTGCTGCTAAAGTCCTTATTGGTACGCGTTCCTTTATCTTTTGCCCAGTGCTACTCGCATTTGGATCATTGAGGCTAGGGGAAGTGCCGGATGACGTGTACAAAAGTTTGGATGCGGTTGGTGAAGGTGAAAACTGGTGGGAGGTATCCGTCAACATACAAAACAAAACTCATTGATATTTGTAACACGAGGTTTGTTCCTGACTTATTTTAGTGTTTATTCAACTGTTGCAGGGAGTGGAGTTACAGAAGCTCATATTGGCTCATAACGAGATTCAATCACTAAAGGAAGACATAAGAAACTTACCTTTTTTGGCCGTGCTGAATATTAGCCACAATAAGCTTTCTCACCTTCCAGCCGCTATAGGAGAGTAAGACACGCTAAAGCCTATTGATTTGAACTATTTTTTCGTTTTCTGAGTTGTAATTTATCTTTTTATATAATCGCTTACAGGCTTAAATCACTTAAGGCATTAGATGTGTCCAAGAATTTGCTACGTGAGATACCTGAAGACGTTGGATCAGCAACTTCTTTGATCAAGTAGGTCTCATTGAGGTGGGTGACGGGACTACCTCTGTGGTAGTTTTTGCTGGGGAACTTTTAAGGGAGGCCGAAAAGTTGTTTGCCATGAAAATTCATCCAATGACCATCATTGAAGGTCTGTTTTGATGTGTGCCATCAGTTCTCACATTTATGTATGTCATTCTTATATTTAATCTTCAGGTTATCGCATGGCTGCTGCCTGTGCAAAAATTGCATTGTTGGGAAGGGTTAAGGATAACAAGGAAGATGCAGGTTGTATTGTATACATCAATTATACTGTTGCAAAGTTCTTTTTGGTGCAGCTTTTCAGTTGTACTTTGTTACAAATCACGTCACTTGATGTTCATTAATTTTATATTACTTACAAAAATTATTCCATAACAACTCAGCTTAGCGTGTCATCTGAGGCACCTAAGAAATTGGATTTAGTTAGTTTATTATCTAATGGAAGTGTACTCTGCAAATTAATGAAGCATTAACGAATATTAAGAAATTGGATTTTGTTGTTTATGTTAGTTTATTATATTGGTTTTTGGTAAGTTATTCTATTAAAATTGAACGAATATTAAGCAATCACATATGTGCATGCTTGGCCATGTGGCCTGTACGCATTGAATGAATATTAGTAAAATTGAAGTCTGGTACATGTTCAAATCAGAAAAGAGAATAACAAAGATTTAAGAGGTTACAAAAAGGTACCTGATGGAATGAATAGATTGTACAACATGGAAATGGAAGCATCAGAAACGATAATCATGAAGCTATAATAAGATATAATATATCAAGACTAAAAGTACGAAATTCAAAGCTACATTATTTACCTGGTCAAGTCGTTATCTCACGAATTCCTACCAGGTATATATTTGCTTAAGGCAGCCCTTGTAATGGAATTTACATATGGCAACCGGAAAGTAATACAGCTCCTACGTTGATTTTTAAAGCTATCTTTAGACTTGATATAATAGACCAATATCAGTATTAGCATCAAACAAAACAAAGTACTGAAGGCTAGAGAATTGAATTAACTGACCTATGAAATAAAACGAAGTTTGAAAAATAATTGAGGCTCAAGAATTATAGGTTGGTACAGTAGAAGCAACTTTTAAAAAATAAGATACAGAATCGTTACATCATGGTAAGCTTCTTGACACACTGATGAAAGACTTTGTACGCCATATTTCGAAGGGCAAATGGCACAAAAATGTACCAAACTTAGGGTTCATTTCCAATTAAGGTACTATTCTTTTTTTCTTGCATAAAAAGGTACTCAACAAATATTTTTGGCGGATTTGGGTTTTTTATTAACGATCGTTAACTCTCTTTGTTAGTAATTACACATTTGGTCCTCGAATTCGTATAATAATTTCATGCAACATCCAAAAACATTATTGAATTTTTTTTACATGTTTGGTCCTCGAAAAAAAATTTCAAAAATAAAAATTACATGTTTGGTCCTCGAATTTATTTTTTTTGGAAAAAAAATTTGAAAAATTTTGAAATTTTTTTGAAAATCCATTTCGAATTTATATAATTATTTTTGAAAATTCTAAAAAAATTTTGAAAATTTTCAAAAAATTTCGAAAAAAATTCTAAAAATTTGAAAATTCTAAAAAATTTTGAAATATTTTTGAAAATCCATTTCGAATTTATATAATTATTTTTGAAAATTCTAAAAAAAATTGAAAAATTCTAAAAAAAAATTTTCAAAATTTTTTGAATTTTCGAAAATGATTATACGAATTCGAAAAGAATTTTCGAAATTTTTCAAATTTTTTTAGAATTTTCAAAAATAATTATATAAATTCGAAATGGATTTTCAAAAAAAATTTCGAAATTTTTCAATTTTTTTTAGAATTTTAAAAAATAGTTATAAAAATTCGAAATGGATTTTCAAAAAAAATTCAAAATTTTTTGAAAATTTTCAAAATTTTTCGAAATTTTTCAATTTTTTTCAAAAAAAAATAAATTCGAGGACCAAACATGTAATTTTTATTTTTGAATTTTTTTTTCGAGGACCAAACATGTAAAAAAAATTCAATAATGTTTTTTGATGTTGCATGAAATTATTATACGAATTCGAGGACCAAATGTGTAATTACTAACAAAGAGAGTTAACGATTGTCAATAAAAAACCCAAATCCGCCAAAAATATTTGTTGAGTACCTTTTTATGCAAGAAAAAAAGAATAGTACCTTAATTGGAAATGAACCCTAAGTTTGGTACCTTTTTGTGCCATTTGCCCTATTTCGAAAGGTACAATCTCTAAGCAAATTAGCATTATTTAAAGACATGAACGCTCTAACTGTTCTTTTAAAAATTTGTGCAGTTTACTTCACTGATGTTAGAGGATTTGATCTTGATTCCCATCATGGATTTGTGGTCGAGTATGGAGTAGATAGAGATGTTGATCTAGGTTTCCATACGGATGACTCAAAAGTAACCTTAAATGTATGCTTAGGCAAGCAGTTTACTTGCGGGGACTTGTTTTTTAGAGGTATGCGATGTGAGGATCATGTGAATGGTCAAATATATCCAGAGGTATGTTGATATCTTTTTATTGTACTACGTTCTCAATCATCGATTAACCAGCTTTATCCTTGATTTGTTTTTAAGTTTGTAATATAAATGGAGATATAACTGAATAATGGTTAAAAGAAATTTTTATATACATTCACAGGAAGTTTTTGATTTTTCTCATACCGTTGGACATGCAATCGTTCATCGTGGTCGTCATCGACATGGTGCTTCAGCTACCACTTCTGGACACAGAATTAACTTAATTATGTGGTGTAGAAGGTATGTGATTCTTCATTTTCTTAGCTTTTTTTTATCGAGTAACAAACGAAGTCAATTAAATGCTTACAACATGTGGTTTCTTTGACTATCATAGTCTTCAGTTATTAGATTGCGCAAGTGATCATCTACCATGTTTCAAGACCTTTTTGTTTAAACCAGAAAGTATTTGGTTTTTAGTAGATTCTCCATTTTAGTTATTGTAAAACTAGCAGTAGAAAAGATGGACAGGTTAAGAGAAGTGACTGCGAAAGTTCTTCAAAGGATTTTATACAGTGAAAGCTTGCATTTTAAGATGGCTTCGTTCACAAGGCGTGACTGTTGTGATTGTTAGCAATGCAGAGTATATATATCAGGATGTAATTCTTCCCGTCCTTGACTTAAATGAGGTTAGCTAATTCAACTAGCCCATTTATGACCTCTAATAAAACATCAACAAACTAAAAAAAAATAGTAGTCCGTTACTTGACATTTTACCATCTTACATTTTGGAAATTAGGGATCTGAAGATACTGCCTTAAAAGCTTTTACTTTTGTGTATCAGGGTGTTTGGATGTGTGTTTAAGTTACATGAGGTTGTAACATCAGTTGCTAATAACGTTGGTTGTTTGTCCCCATTGTTGTTCAAAATCCAGATGACGTTGATGTGAAAGCAATTACACGTACTACACCAGGGCTCAATGGTGGCAGTATGTTTCTACACTTTAAGAGATTGACTCTCGATTACCAGTTGATTAGAACTTTGACAATATTTGAATCTTTAAGTAAGCCATAATAGATATATACTGACTAAAGGGACATCTTTATAGGTTGGTGAGCAATTTAAGCTTAAATCGTATCTTTTATATCAATTTCTTCTAAATAAATTTTTTTTAAGTAAAGTAAAGAATTAGGACTAAATAATCATCGTTTTACAACTGTTACGGAATTGATTATCCAGAACTTATGTTTGACCCATAAAACTTGCAAATATGCAGGAACCTGTGGTTGCTTGGATGTTAAAGTAATTTTGATGTATTGCTTCATTTCTACAGGCGTCATTATCTACAGTGCCCACAAGGGTTATTAGGCAAGCACTTTGAGATACTTATCCAGTGTGACCCTCGTCTTAATTTCCTGAGTCAGCAAGCATAGGTAGAATTGGAGTCTCCATACTTCGAACCTGGGACATCAGTGTTTGATGAGTCAAATGAGACCAATGAATATGAGTTAAGCAGGGAAGCACGGCCTGGCATCTTTGATTTACACATAATAGCTTCACCATCCTCTCCATCTAGGAGTGAGTTGCATGATCCTACTGGTCGACCGGCTGAGTTCTCTCGTGAAGCACCTTCACCCAGCTCAGGTAACCTTCCACCTAGATATGGAAAAATGGGTGGGACATCTTTCAGCCAGTGGTATGTGTTAGCTGCACGCTGTCAGGTTGGGTAACAGGTCAAAGTGGGTAATTTTTAATGGGTCGGGTTGAGTTGTTTAACCTAACCACTTTTTCTCGAAAATTATTAATTGCTTTAAAAAGGGTAGATTGCACAAGAAATAACAACTTTAGGCTGATTTCTGATTTGAGTAACCATGACAGGTATCGCCATTGTCCTGCAGTTTATGTTTAACAGTTAAAAAGAATGATGAACCTTTGTTTATAAATAACCTAATATTTATAACGCTCTGGTAGTTAAGGGCCAAGATATCGATGGTAAACCAATTAATGTGACTTGTGAGGTACAGCAATTATTAGGAAACAATCGAGTTAGGGCCGTAGCTATGAGTGCTACAAAAGGTACCTACTCTTAAGTTAAAATTCACATGGGATAACTCTAATGACGATAAAAGAGTTGTATAAACATCAGAAGATGACTTCATGCGGATACTGTTGGCGTTTGAATTTCTTAGATCAAGGAAGTTGAAAACCAAAACTTACTTTAGATGTTGTTTCTTATATGAAACGAATGAACGTTAGGGTTTCAGATTGTATCTTTTGTGCTATCGTGAACGCATTCTCTAGGAAAAGAGGGCCAACTTCAGCATCCAAAGTTTATGAAGATTTAGTCTTGGATGGAAGCGTGCTAGGATAAGTGACATTCGCTTCGGTCCTTAATGTATATTGTAGAATTGGGCTCTATGAAAAAGCTGAAGGGGTATTTTGGAAATGGAAAATAAGGGGTACGACAAATGTGTAGTGGCGTACTCTAGCATGATCGCAATGTATGGGAAAACTAATAGGATTAGAGACGCAATGAGACTCATTGCTAAAATGAAAGAAAAAGGGGTTGAACCTAACGTGTGGATTTACAATTTTCTACTCGATATTCATGGGAAAGTCTTGAATTTAAGGCAAGTCGAGTAGATATGGAAAGAGATGAAAAGAAGTAAAGTCGTGCCCGATAAAGTGAGTTACACAAGTGTTATAAGTGCATATAGTAAGGCGCGGGAGTTTAAAACATGTGTAAAAAAGTATTATAACAAGTGTAGACTCAATGGTGGTGGGATTGATAGGGTGCTGGGTGGGATCATGGTGGGCGTGTACTCGAAAATGAGTAGAGTTGATGAATTGGTGAAGCTTTTTCAAGATATGAAAGCCGAAGGTACACGTTTGGATGCAAGGCTTTATCGATTATCGTTGCATGCTTTAAGGGATACTGGTGTACAGATTCAGCCTAAATGGTTGGAAGAAAGCTTAGATCAGTTTTGAATAGTGTACAATTGTAGACTATTAGTAACTGCATCTTATATTATTTTAAATTGTTTCAAAGGTTGTTAATACTGTGACAAAATGCCAATCCTTCTGGCTAAGTTTCAATATACCAAAGAGAATATCCTCCCCTGCCTATCCAACCACTCACATTTTGTTATATAATTTTGGTACTACATAGAATTTCTTTTGTTATTACTTTTAGGTGTATTAATTGTATCTGGATCATGTGTTAGTAACAAGTTAATATGTAATTTCTTAAAGCTATAGGCCTTTGGAATTTTAATTAATTATGTTCCCATTTAAACAAGTGTTATTCAAATGAAGGCATCTATGCTTCAGTTTCAAAAAAATTCAAGCCACTTAAGAAAAAGAAGTTGGTAAATGTTTACTACATGAAGCCATCATTCGAAGTACATGGTTTGGGTCTTTGGGATTGTTACATACTTACATTAATACATAGAATTAGCTGTTACGAACGAGTTCTTTTTTTTCTTTTTTTTTCTTTTTTTTTCTAGAATTACGCAGGGTTTGTAATAGAAAACTGAGGAAGCAATAGAAACATTCAATTTCCATGATAATTAGAGGGATAGAGAGGAGCTTTGTAAAAAAATTCAAAGCTGAGAACTTAATGGTGATCTTTTTCACGGTTGACGATGAAGACCGAGTAGATCTGTTTGATGACACCATTTAACAAGCTATGATGATTTGGTCTTTTTGCTTAAGTACTCCAGTAAAGCTTTATATTGATAATTATTATTTTGTTTAGTTTTTTTTAGGCAATGAGACACTCTTTGATAACTTATATCATTTGATGACAAATTATATCCACGTCAAAAACGATCTAAAGAGCGGTCTAAGAGATTCAGACAATATGTCACGAATCTTCTTGCCTCTCAAGACCCACACATCAAGGTCGAAAAGTTTCACCTTAGTTGCACTTCTTCTTTACGATTACCCTCCTTCTTTCTCTATAGCAAATTATGTCAACGATAATTATAAGACATGCCCGCCCATTGGGCGGGCTTCGACCACTAGTATATATATATATATATATATATATATATATATATATAGTGTAGGGTTATTTTCAGAACCAAGAAAAGGTCGAGAACTGCGAGAACCAATCTCAGCCATTAAATATTTGATCAATGGATGACAACACTTGTGGCAATTTCGTAATAAACGAGATGATTGATAGATATTTTAAAAAAACAGGAGGGGCGTTATTGGTATTTCATATCTAAATTATCATAAAACCGTCCTTTATTATTTAGGTTAAAATACCCTATTTTGAATTTTGGATCTCACCCACAAACAAAACCTAGCCATCACTTTTACAGCCTCCATCCTAGAAATCCAGATCTAAAACTGAGATTCAATCATGTATAATTGTTTTCAATTGAAAAGAAAACCACGAAAACAAAACCATGACCTCAATCTCTTCAATTGAAAGGAATACTCCGAAAATAAAACAATGGCATCAATTTCTCATCTTCATCAGATTGTTGGTTTTTAGTAATGGTTGATTGGGTTTTAGTCTTTTATGCAAACATGTAAGTACTTTATAATGCTGTTAGATATTACAATTTAACATTTGCTTGGAAAAATTGTGGCACAACAAAACATGTTTAATAATGGAGTTGATCCGCTAAGCGACGGTTTGAGATTATAATTAAACCTTTATTAACTTTGTTTTTGGTGATATGATTTAGTTTTCTATTGGCCAAACATGTTAAAAGTTGATTCTAGACAATTGTTAGGTTGTTAGTGTGAATCCAATTGTAATAATTATATCGATTTTTATGTACGTATTTGTTGATGATTTCGTTTTGTATCACTCAAGTTCCTAATTTTTTATAAGTTTTTTACAATTGGTATAGATAAAAAAATTAGATGGATTAGGATAAATATATGTTTCAGTTGGTGATTTAATTATTTACTAATAGACGCAATAACTGTCGAGTTCCCCGATTCATATATTTTAAATGGTATTTGTACAACTTGTTTATAGTTTTAAACATTGCAGACATAAATACACTAAGTTCTCAAAATAGATTGTTGGAGCCACTGTGTTTCTGTTTTAGAAAAATTGAATTAGTGTTTATCTTTTATAGTTTTACTATTGTTTGATCTGAAACAGTAGGGAAATAACTTTGTTGTTGTGTGTTTGTGAGCCTATGGTGGGCATTAAATAATGAATTTTTTTTATACTTAACTGTTGATCATTGGTTTACATTAAAGTGATAAGGAAGGATAAGTACTTGAGAATACATTCAATCTTTATTTTGTAACTAATATACTATTGTTTTATCCCCTTTAGAGTATGTTGTGATGGGTTACATTTTAAAATTTTGCAGGTTTCCATTAAAAAATCTAAAATGAAAGGCCTGCACATGTGTAGCACAAGGCATGCACTTGTATAATTGACGCATTTGTGCATGAACAATGTTCGATGCATATGTGCATAGATCAAAACCAAAGTTGCAATCAAACATACTCACATATGTATACAAATTCAATACATAGGAAGATGGACTTTGGATAGATCGGTGCCGCAACCATCAATACATATCAATTGGAAGCATTAGAAATTTAGAAGCAGATTGCATCTACACCATTCGAGCACTTTGAGAAACAGGGTAACCGATGAGTCTCTCTTAAGGAACTTGCTCAGGTGAGTATGATCTATTTCTTTGTTTTTTGTTTTGTTTTGAAGTTATGATGGTACTGCCATGGTTTGCTGTTGTTTTTTTATCATAGTGAATACGTCAATAGTTTTAAAGTGAGTCAATAGTTTTAAAGTGTGCATATGTGTTTCAGTAAAATGCACATCATGCCTTCTAGTCTTGCATTTGGTGTTGCTGTGTTCTAATCCATTCAATGTTATGTTTGGGAAATTACAAGAAAAGAATCTGAGACTGGTTTTGCAACCTGCTATAATCTGAGTCTGGTGTTGAAAAGTTACCATAATTTGTTGTTGGAGTCAAGTCAGTAGTATTAACTTATTAATTGTGTATTATCTTAAAGTTAATAGTGCTGCAACTAAGAATATTGGGATTTATTGCAACATGCCTTAAAGTACAATGGAAATGTGAGCCTATGGTGGGCATTAAATAATGGATTTTTTTTACCATGGTGCTTCTGAATATGAACTAGTTGTTCTAGGTGTTGTGAGCCTATCGTGAGCCTATGGTGGTTTTATGGGTGCATACGTCGAGTGAGACAATAGTTATAAAGTAAGTAAATAATTTTAAAGTGTGCATATGTGTTTGAAGGTACACACAAAATTAATGAAATGGGTTTGCACATGTGTTTAGATTTTTCATATATGTTTGCTAGTTGTTTATGATATAAATAACAATTTTTTATGTTTTCAGGTATTGAATATGTTTGATAAAGATGAGGATAATGACCAATATAGGAAGTGCACACGTGTCTTCAGCAAACATATACCTTCTAAAGATAATTTGATTGTGATAAAGATGTAAAGATACATGTGCACATTGACGAATGCGAATACATGTACATACAAAGTGCACACATGTATAATCGATATATTGTACTTGCATTTTTTTAGACATATGTATAATGTTTATGTTATTGAATTTCAGTTTTTGAATATTAAAGAATTGTACGCTAAAACATATGTGCAATTATCTTCTTAAGTGAAACACATACGCACCATACTTTTAAAAAACATAAATGTTGAAAAAAAAAACTATTCAAAAATTAAGTGGTTTAAGCAATTGAACACTACATCACGAAGAAAAACACATATTTAAAAAAACACATGTGCACCTTGACTTATATGAGAAAAACACATATGCATCTTACTTTTTGAAATCATGAAAAAAAAAATATTTTTCCAAAAAAAAAAAAAATCCTAAAATTTAGGAACAAAAAAAACGTTTTTTATTAAAAAAATCAAAAATAAAATAAAAAATGTACTTTTACTATTATGCCCTTTTGAATTAAATAATAAAATTAAATATCCAAAAAAATCTGATTGGTTGATGTTGGTTCTCGCAGTTCTCGACCTTTTCTTGGTTCTGAAAAGAACCCTTCCCTATATATATATATATAGTGAAACTTTATTTTCAGAACCCACTTTATCTGCGAGAACCACATTTTGACCCTAGGATGTTAAGATCAATGGTTATAAATGAATGTGGCAGTTTTGTAATTAAAATGATAACAAAATATAATTAATTAAAAGAAGAAGGGTATTATAGGAAGTCACTAAATAAGAAAAGAAAACTCATTGTAAAGAATCAGTTTCATACAAACCACACATCACATTCACACGACTCTCTCTCCCTTCTTCAAGATTATACCGCCGCCGCCTCTCGGTTTCTTCATCAAAAACCCGCTGAAAAACCCACCATTAACGAATATCATCACCTTCGTTCTTATCTCCTCACCAGCTAAAGCCCCACCATCGAAACTCCATGTTTTGAGGTTTTTTTTTCTAGATCTATTATATACATTTCAAGTTATAAAGTTTGTTTTAGATCTATGTATTTACTTTACAGATCTGAGTTTTTATAACACTCATGACATCGCCGTTCTTGCCGGAATATGTTGTTGCTTCCACCGGAATCTGCGCTGTGGACGTATGGTCCGGACTGGGCCAGGAATGGGTCAGGCCCGGCAGATGCGGCCCACTCTACGCCTAAACCCTAATCCATGTCCTATATATACATGACAGGTTATCTCTAAACCTAACAACTTATGTTATGCTACATCGCATACTAACTTGACCGTCGGAGGTGGACCCCGGGGCTACGGCCTCGGGTCCACTCCTAACGGGTTTTCTTTGTTGACAGGTCTACTAGGGCTCGAGAAGACGACTAACGGCCAAGGAGAGTCGTTGAATCCTGCCCGCGCCAGATTATGCATATGGTAAACCTTTATCGTAAACCTTTATGGTAAACCTTTATCGTAAACCTTTATGGTAAACCTTTATCGTAAACCTTTACGCATCCCACGACGGGTGCGCACTGCCATTTTTCTTATATGCTATGTGCTATATATTTTTTATGCCATGTGCTATATATATTGCTTAACTTCATTAGGTTTTATATGTTGAGATTACCGGCATATACTTTTAATCTTTGCATTCAGTGTTTTTCGCAGATTAAATAAGTTTAATGCTCCTACTCGAGTAGCACCATCAAACTTGGGGGGCTACCAGGGTATATACTACCACTGTTTCCGTACGCATCGCGCAAGTATATTTGGAAGCAGAACGCAAGCCCGATACAAAGACGGATTTGAATATTCGCACTATCTCGCCGCAGGGGAGACGTCCTCTGTCGGTTGTAAAGACGGATGTAATGCGCGCAGAAGCACGTCTTCTGTCGCACCTCTTTGTCGCGCACAGCGCGCACTTCTGCTACAGAAGCACGTCTTCTGTTGCAACTCTTTGTCGCGCACAGCGCGCGCTTCTGCTACAGAAGCACGTCTTCTGTTGCACCTCTTTGTCGCGCACAGCGCGCACTTCTGCTACAGAAGCACGTCTTCTGTCGCACCATGCTGCGTTGCTACTGGTACAAGAGGTACGCCCTCACCCAGGATGCAGCATGCGGGTTCCACTTTCACCTACGCGGCCATCAGAACTTAAGTCTAGCATAACATAGCCATGCGCTATCTCATACTAGACTTGGGGGGCTTGTGGACGTATGGTCCGGACTGGGCCAGGAATGGGTCAGGCCCGGCAGATGCGGCCCACTCTACGCCTAAACCCTAATCCATGTCATATAAATACATGACATGTTATCTCTAAACCTAACAACTTATGTTATGCTACATCGCATACTAACTTGACCGTCGGAGGTGGACCCCGGGGCTACGGCCTCGGGTCCACTCCTAACGGTTTTTCTTTGTTGACAGGTCTACTAGGGCTCGAGAAGACGACCAACGGCCAAGGAGAGTCGTTGAATCCTGCCCGCGCCAGATTATGCATCAACATGCGCCGATGCCGCCACTGAAACTGCTACTGTCGCGGGTAAATGTTATAATGTTTATTGTGTTTTTGTTTCAAGTGGTTCTGATATCTTGCTTTGGTGATATTTAAGAAACCTGAAATCATTTGTTTTGGTGATGTTGTTTTGGTGATATTATTTTTTTACAAAGCAATCGATTAATTTGATAGATACAAATGGTAAGTTTAATTAATCTTTGTGTACACTGTTTTAGCAACTCAAATAATAACTTAAGTTTATCTTGAATAAATTAAACCATTATAATGCTTATTGAACCACTCGCCATTTACATTAACAACAAACTCAGACAATATCTTATTTTATATGAGTACTTAGAATCTAACAGTTTTCATCCACATAGAACCATTTGATATATAGGAATTTAATGGTTTACCTGGTAAACATAAATGATCCCTATCAAGTTCATGCATACGCATTTATCATGTTCTTAAATGGTTGAATCGGTGTGTTATTTATCAGTCCATTTTAGGTTTAAAGTTTGACTATGCTCAGTTCTCGAGTTTTTAGGGAAGGGAAATGGAAAAGAATAGGAAAGGGAAAAGAAATGGAAGAGGAAAGTAAGTGTTAGTTGTTATGTTCTTGAGATAGAGGAAAGGAAAATGAAAGTAATCATAATCATATTCTTGAGTGAGAGAAAAAGGAAAATAACTAGGTCAAATTACATATATGGCCTTTAATTATTAATGTCAAATGTTTTAAAAAGGGTATATTAGTCTTTACACAACATATGGTTCCGTTTCCTTTCCCTTTCCTCCCAAAAGTGAGAGGAAGATTTACTTATCAAATCTTCCTCTCTATTTCCTTTCCGTTTCCCTTTCCTCTTTTAAAAAAGACTCGAGAACACAAAAAACTTTCCGTTTTCTTTAATTTCCTCTTCCTTTTTAACTCGAGAACTGAGCGTAATAAATGAATGATTCAAGTTTTGTTTACTTTTTTTTCTTGGACCATAAAGATCTATAGTGCCCAGAATATTGGACCAAGTGGGTCAAATAAGTGAGGCTTTGATAGTTTGATCAAAGGATTATTTTATTATTGTTATTTTTTTCAAGTTTGATGGAGTATATGCATAAAACGTGTAACTGCTTGCAAGTCCAAAAGTAGCCTCACGTGAATTATTTTATATGAAACATACATGTTTGAGAACATACATATTGGACCAAACGCTTGCCACTGTACTTTAAAGTGATGGTTTTCATGCTTTTGTTATCTTCAAAACATACATGTTCAAAAACATATATGTTTTAATTAGTGGACCTAACTAATGAAAACCATATATGTTTGAGAACATGATGTTTTTAAACATATTTGTTTGAGTTATGAAATATATTTTTCTTTGTAATTCTATTTTAATAATATTAATGTTGCTAATTTTTAGACTTTTCTTTGTATCAGGTGTTATTAAAAGAATGTCCATGGCTACGAGTGTGCATATATGTTCGACTTTTGAAAATGTTGACTGCTACGCGAGTGCATATATGTCCGACTTCTAAAAATGTTGATAACAATGTGCACATATGTCCATTTTTGTTAAATATTATTAGTTCTCACATGTATATATTGATTAAATTCATGTATTTTATGCTTTTTAGAAATTTGTATTTTTAATTGTATTTCAATCTATATTGAATTTTGTGTATAACATTTATGTTCTTTTTTGTTATAAATTTACATTATATGAAAAAAACATATATGCACCTAAAAACATATATTGTAGCACTAAATCTGAAAATATGTTATCTTAAAAAAAACATACATGAACTAAATCTGGAAACATACTGGCTTAAAAACATATACAGTAAAACCTCTATAAATTAATACTCGATAAATTAATAACCTTGATAAAATTAATAATTTGTCCGGTCCCAACTTGGGACCAGTACAAATTTGGACACCAATCGATAAAATAATAAGATAATAATTTTTTTGAAACCCAATGTATATATATTAGTCCCAAACGAAACTATAAATTAATAACTACTAAAAATAACATATATATATGTATATATGTGTGTGAGAGAGATACACTTCAAAAATCCTAAGATTGTTTAGTAAAAAATAATCCATAGTCACTTGTTTTTTGTTGAACTTCAAATCTATATTGAGTTTACCTTGAAGTCTCCTTATTGCACTAAATAGTTGGTGCATTGTCTTCGCGTATTGCAACAAAAGATGTTATTTTATTTTTCATAAAATATAAATGTGAATTCATAAAATGTTAATTTAAATTTGACTTTCAGATTTATTTTTCGTCTCTAATGTATATATATTGTAACTAGCTATTATATTAGACTTGAAAATTTAAAAGCCATACGTAAATTTTTTTTAAATTAATAAATTATTAATTTATCGATATAATAATATCTCGCTAAATTAATAAAATATTCTGGTCCCAACACTATTAATTTATAGAGTTTTTACTGTATGTACAAAATCTGGAAACATGCTAGTTTAAAAAAAAATTAAAAAACATATATGCACTAAATTTGAAAACATGCTAGTTAAAAAATAAATAAATAAATAATAATAATAATAAAAAAAACGGGATTTAATAAAAAAAATCAAAAAAATTATCTTTTACTATTATACCCTTTTGAACTAAATAAAAAAGTTAATATAAAAAAAATTATAGATATTTTCAAAAATGGCATTTTGCATTAATATGTTGCACACTATGTATTATTAGGAGTACATAAATGGTTCTCGCAGTTCTCGCACTTAAAGTGGGTTCTGGAAATAAAGCCCATCTATATATATATATATATATATATATATATATATATATATATATATATATATAGAGTCCGGTTCTAGAGAAAAGTGTAATTAGAGAGAAAAGCGAGAAAAAAAGTTACAGGGTTGATTTTGATAACAATCAAAACTTCAGGGTAAAATTTTAAACAAATGCAAACAAATACGGTTATCACTTCTCTCGATTCAAACACACAGATACAAACACACAGTTATCACTTCTCTTCACCACCACCAACACCACATACTCTCCGTCACCACCACCACCAACACCACAGTCGTCACCGTCTTCCATCGTGCTTCAGTTTATCAGTAGACGAACACAAGTACAACGACACTCAATCGCTGATACCTGTTCCGGCAACCACAGCGGAGATCCACCGTAGTAGCTTAGGGTTCCGGTTATCCGAATTGGTGGAGTGGTGATGAATGGAGAAGATGCGGTGGAGATTGAACGGAGGTGACGGTGGATGGTGGTTGGTGTGCGACGGAATGGTCACATGGCATTGGTAGTGGTTGGGAAATGATTGCGTTGTCATAATTTTATTCAGGTTATGCGTACATTTTAAGCTTAATTTTTCTTATTATTGTGAATTTGTGTAAAATTAGGGCATCGATTTTAAACTTTTTTTTTTATATTATATTCTGAATTTGTGTATAATTATGGCATCTCTTTTGGAGATTTAAAAATAAAATTAGGGCATCGATTTGTGTAAAATTGGTGAATCGAAAAGTAGATATTAGGGCATCTATGAATATGATTAGTGCATCGAAAAGATATATAATAGTGCATCGATTTGTGTAAAATTAGGGCATCGATTCGTGTAAAATTAGGGCATCGATTATACACTGCATCTTTTAGGCGCCATTCCTCGTCAATTGGTGCATCGAAAAGTAGATATTGGGGCATCTATGAATATGATTAGTGCATCGAAAAATAGTTGGGTTGGATGGGGCCCCCAACAGTAATGACAAGTCTTTCGTTGGACTACTTGTGCTTGAAGCTTTAAGGGATGAAAGCGTGAAACATCAAGGGTCCGCAGGTATGAATATTCCATCTGGAAGATCAATGAATGCACCTTTGAAGATTAATGATGGAAAAAAAGTCGATGTGTCAAATGGGCCTAAGTCTGGTGTTGAAGAAGATGAAGACATGAAGTTGGCTCGAGTTTTGCAAGAAAATGAAGACTGGCAAGCAACAAGACAGAATAAAAGGCAAAGACACGCTCCTTCATCAAGCAAGCTGTACATTCAGATAAATGAAGATGAGATAGCAAATGACTACCCACTTCCTGCATATTACAAAACCTCTGCGGAAGAAACAGATGAGTATATTATCTTTGATAATTTCGATACCATGGATGCTGATCAGCTTCCAAGAAGCATGCTTCATAACTGGTCACTCTACAACTGTGACTCCAGGTTGATTTCTTTAGAGCTTCTTCCTATGAAGCCATGTGCAGACATCGATGTCACAGTGTTTGGATCAGGGGTAATGACGGCAGATGATGGAAGTGGATTCTGTTTAGATGATGAACCTGGTAGTGCATCAGGTTCCTCTACTGCACCAAATGAAGACGGCATCCCTATATATACCTGAGCGCTATAAAGGAATGGATGATTGAATTTGGATCATCAATGGTTTTCTTTTCAATTCGAACAGATGTGGCCTGGTGAGTGTAACTGTAGTTATCTAAATAATATTATTTGGCAGGTTTTACGAGTTCTACTAGTTCGACTTGAACTTTCTTACATATGGATTTCTTTTGTTTGTTTGTTTCAGGTATAGACTTGGAAAGCCTTCAAAGCAATATGCCCCCTGGTATCAAACAGTTCTAAAGACAGCAAAGCTTGCTATTGGGATTATCACATTACTGAAAGAGCAAACACGTGCATCAAAGTTGTCATTTGCTGAAGTCATAAAGAGATTGTCTGATACTGACAAGAGTCACCCTGCTTACATATCTTCAAACCCTGTGATTGTAGAGAGGTTTGTTGTGGTTCATGGACAAATTATTTTGCAATAATTAGCAGAGTTTCCAGATGTTACAATCAGGAGGTGTGCATTTGTGTCTGGTCTGGAGTGTAAGATGGAGGAAAGACATCATACCAAATGGTTAGTGAAGAAAAAAGCAGTGTTGAAAAAGGCAGAAAATATGAACCCAAGAGCATCAATGGCTCCTGTTGTCTCAAACTGGAAGGCAATGCCTGCAAGCACAACACGCTTGATCAATAGGATTTGGGGTGAATTTTACTCAAATTACTCACCTGAAGAGGTAAAGGAAGGTGATGCTCTGGATGTGAAGAAAGATGACGAAGAGGATGAACCAGAAGACAATGAGCAGGAAGATTGTGAAGAACCTGAAGAAGAAAGCACCCTTCCTGTTTAGGAACCTCAAAAACCTCATTCTGCATCAAAGGAAAAGAAATATCGCATTTCAAAAACCGACATCAGTTGGGTTGGGAAAATGGCTGATGGCAAGGCTCTTTATAAGGAGGATGTTCTTCGGGGAGAGGTGGTTGCTTTAGGCATCCGGAGTGTTTGGTTGGTGCATCAAGTGACAAATTTAAGGCATCAAAGAGTATGATTAGTGCATTGTCATACACATTAGGGGCATCAATTAGTCCCTCGTGTTTGCGATGTGATTGAATCTGCAGTGAGTTTATTTATCAAGATAGTTTCTTAGACAACATTTTATTAAAAAACAGTATAGAGCTTTAGCCTTCATATAGATGTATTTTTAAGATTAAAAATTAGTCTAGTATCTTTTATTCAAAATAATAATAATAAAGGTGCAGATAGGGCAGGCAGTTGATACCTCTATAAAAAATGAATCGAAAATAACAAGCACTATGTATTATACACTGGATCACAACCCAACACGAGTTCTGCCGATGAGCTTTCATCCGTTTCGGGTTTAGAGATGTGAGTTAAGTTGATTGTTTAAAAAAACTGTTATAGTGAAATTAGAGTTTTTTTTTTTTTTCCTAATATTGTTTTGATATTTGTAGGGGCATGGGAAATGATGATAACATTACAGCATTTTGCTAGGTATACGTCAAATTGTGAGTTACGTTAACTCTTCTTTTTACAAGGTGTTTGGGCTTGCTATCTAAATTGCTTATTCTTGTATTATATAACAGATACATAGTTTTTGGCTTTTTCAGAAAAGAAAATAGATAAAGGATTTTTTGTGTGTTTGGATAGAAGTAATTAAGTAAAGTGTTAATGCTCACTTGATTATATGAAGGTCAAACAAGAAGCTTAAAATATGAGTTTCGGATTGCGT
Organism: Chrysanthemum seticuspe; assembly: GCA_019973895.1. NCBI lineage: Eukaryota > Viridiplantae > Streptophyta > Magnoliopsida > Asterales > Asteraceae > Chrysanthemum > Chrysanthemum seticuspe. Next base: position 273,250,900 of record BPTQ01000009.1, read on the forward strand.
TGCACTAGAGCACAAAACAAAATAAACACATTGTCTGGTGCATTGGGGTTCATTGCAGCTGATTATATGCTTCTTTATTTCAAAAGCTAGTAGTTTCATATAGTGAAGTAATAGTTCATCGATGACAACTACCAATCTCTTCTAAAGAGTTAGTATAATGTATGCTTTTATAATATATAAAGATTGATAACTGGCATTAAGTTTGAGCTTATTTAAACTAATGAAGTGCTAAGAAAATGGTTGGGAAGAGGCCATGATTTTCATTATTGTCCTGTCAATGATGCTGGTGGAATTGATCTAAATATTTGTAAATGATACATGATGTTATATTGTTTGCAACTTGGTAGGTCTTCGGAAAACTATTTCACTATAACACAGCTCTTTATGTATAATAGTAGCATGTACATATGTGAAAATGGTATGTTAGATTTTTGGCGTTTTCTCTTATTCTACCAGTAAGGAAATTTTAAGGTAATCCAGAATACTGAGGAGTTGTGATCATAGCGTACTAGAAAATTGTATGTTAAAAGCTCATCGAAAAAAATTGATGTACTAAGAGTTGTCCGTAAGCTTTTGATGATCACAGCTAGCTAGGTGGTTGCCTGATTGGTAAGTAAAAGCTAACTTTTGGCTGTTATTAACTGATAATCCAATTTTAATCATAAAAGCTAGGGGTGATTAGAAACTTTTTTAACTTTGCCTAAAGTTTGGTTACCTTTTCTAGAGGCCAGAGCCAACAAAATTGGTAGCTTTTTAGCACACAAAATATACAATACAGATTGGAACATTTAGTCAAAAGAGGTGAAACAAGATTTTTCCTCATACCCATTTGGTATGTCAAGATTCTTGTGAATGACACCTCAGATTTCCTGCTTTTTTTTTACTTGAGGTAGTTGATTTTTATAACATCTTTATTGGTTTTATTGATAATTTATATTCGTCTTGGTATCTTTTTCAATGGATTGTGAACTTAACGCCGTACAAACGTTGAAGGATACTATGCTCACTGGCGATCATAAGGCGTTGTTACTGACATAATTAGTGATTGTATCAGCTTCTTCAGTTATAGCAACCATAGTCAAGTTAATTATTGAAAATAGTTAATCAATGAACATTCATACTTGTGTCCATTGACTAAAGGGCAATATAGTAAATAGAGACAATAATCTGTTCTTGCAATATTGCAATAGACAGCCTGATAGGGAACCTTCTTAATCATGGATTGATACTGGAGTTTTTCTATGGGTCAATGACTGATAATGAGATGCACAACATTAGGGCATCAATGAGTACAATTAGTGCATCAATGGACAACATTAGGGCATCAATGAGTACAATTAGTGCATCAATGTTTCTGTCCTGCCTCTTTCACATTAACTTCTAATGAACAGTTGTCTAATTAACTTCGTTTTAGAGGAAAAATTATAATAATGAAGAGTTGTGACTTGTGATCAGTTCAAGTATAAAAAGATTTGTTTGAGTACTTCTAGCTTAAGAAAAACTAACGATAGAAGATGTGAAAGGAAAAGTTGCAACCTTAATGAAAAATGTACCCAGTACATATCCAGCACTGTATATTACAGTATATTTTTTTAACTGATTATGACTTGTAATGAGCAGTAGCAATGGCATGTAGACAACAATAATGATATTTGCACTTTTGTTCATAAAATTAAAAGAAACCTGATCATATATTTTTGTTCTAATATTTCACTGCAGCATTCATGTTTTTGTCCTCCCTCTTTCACATTCCATTTCCAGCCACCCCTTTAATTTTATTTTATCATGTTACGTACAGTGTTTGTTTTAAGATTTTACAAAAAGTTACAAAAAAGTGATGAATAGAGGCATGTAATCCCTAGTTTTTGAAGTGAGGTCTATAGTCTAGCGTTTGCTTTGATGTCTATCCTTTTTAAATCGTCTCATGTTTGCGTGCTTCTGGTATGATTTGCCTTTTTTGTCCATATAATAAGCCTAGCTAGCTTTTATTTACTTACTTTAAATATTATGCGACTTTGTTCTCTTTATTCCAATCCATAGGGCACTAAGTATTATACTGCATCTTCTAGGCGCCCTTCCTCGTCAATTGGTGCATCAAAATGTAGATATTAGGGCATCTATGAGTATGATTAGTGCATCGAAAAGGTATATAATAGTGCATCGATGGACATAGCAGTTAGAGGTAAAGCATCTATATTAGGGCATCCATATGATTATACATTGAAGCATCTATACTATATTATTGCATCAGTATTATCCATTACCCCTAGAGCCGAGACATGTAGGCATTGCTCCGAAGCTAGTTCCATGTTTGTAAAAGGATATTTTAGACCAACTCTGAGGTGAGTGGTGTTCTAATGTTTGCTCGATACTGGTATATAGCAGTTAGAGGTAAATCGTAAGCATATCTCGTGACACTTTCTTGTTTGAGCCAACTGATAAATGAGCCTCTTCGTAGTGAAGAATTATGGTGGAATTAAAGAAAAACAAGATAAGGAACAATGGTCTAGGTGGCAAAAGAAGCTTCCTGATGCTGAAACGGTTAGTACAAAGTTAGATGTTGATATATATTTCAAACGGGTCAAATGAGTCAAATTTGAAATTTGCCTATAATGTATTTGAAGATGCCTTGAATTTGATCAAACAGGTGTTTTTCAAGGCCATGGCTGAAATGGGTAAGCTTTATGGTGAACAACCAACCTTAACGGAAACCACTCTTTACAAGGCTAGGAAGCATTTATATAAAGAAGAAAGGTATAACCGATCTAACTTTTGGATTTGTAATGTTTAATAGTTTGAAATAGAAAATATTTATAGTCGTTGGCCATTGAAAAACTCATTCAGTGAGGTGTGTTCTTATTCATATATACTAATGTGGTTTAGTACATCTATCTGCATGTTTAGTGCATTTTTAGACATAACTGAGCATCTGTTTATATTTTTAGTGCGGAAAATGAAGGTAAACACATATTCTCAAATGAACACTTTATTCACAAATATCATGTTACTTTTATTCTGGTAAATGCTTTTGAATTTGCTACTGGATTAGGAGTTGAGGGCTAGACCATGTCTATTAGTCCTTGCATCCTTTTCTGGTAGTCCACAAGCTTGTATGTACAAGGTTTTTTAGGTAAATATGCAAACTGTAATTTTAAATTATTATGATCACACATATTGGTGAATAATGGCATGTGTATCTGGTCAAATGTACGATTCTGGTCTAGTTAATACTACTGGTGATTTGGTCCTTGCATCCTTTGTTGCTATGGGGTGGTGCGGTCCTTATATGCAGATAAAAGTGTCATCATTATAGAAGTTGAAAGCAACTATAGTATTACTATTACCAGCTATAGTTTTGGCATTTGCATATTGTTTATCCAGGTAATAGTCTATCCTGTGTTACATCTTATTTGTTAAAGCTTGAGCACTTGGAACCCAAAAATCCTATCTATTAGTTCATTGCGTCAGTATTTCTCTATTTCGGCTTTATATATGTATATACTACGGGGAATCCTAGTACTAATTTCTGATCGTGTTTAATGAATTTAATGCAGTGATGTTTGTTGACTGAGAAACAAGAAGTTATGAGAAGTGTCCAGCACGGGGCTTGTGACTATCTTCTGAAGCCAATTCGAATGAAGAAACTAAGAAACATACGGCAGCATGTTTAAAGGAAGAAGATACACGAGATGGAGTACTAAAAGTCTCGTAGATATTGAAGAGATTTTGATGATGAGAAATGTAACTGAAAACTCTGATGAGGTTAATTACTTTCTTAGTGGAGGTGACATCACACCAGGTAAGAAAAGAAAATATGTTGAACATAAGTACGATCGAGAAAGACTTTTCTAACCATTCGTCAGTCAAGAAAGCAAGAGTAGCTTGGACTATCGATCTGCAACAGAAAACTGTTCAAAAGGATGTTTAAATACTTAAATCTCGACTTCAAAGTATGTGTTTTTAGTTAATTGTACTTGTTTTGTATTTGAACTATGAATGGTAACATTGTTACGTATGTAGTTTGATGAATAAATATATTTTCAATTATAAACGTAGTATGTTCAAAAATAATTATAAACGTAGCACTTGATTGAGATTTGTTTAGCTTAAATGCTTAAAAAGTTACAAAACATCCCTCAAGAAATAAAGAAAGTAACAAAGAAGCCACCCTATAAAACACAAGAAGTTACAATGAGGCCCCTATGATTGGGAAAAAAAGGATGGGAGAGGGTGATTTGTACACTTTTCTCACTTTTCTCTTGAGATGGACTTTTCAAATGATCCAATTTATATATATATATATATATATATATATATATATATATATATATATATATATATATATATATATATATATATATTGGGTTCGTTTTATTTGTAATCTGCATGTATTTTTGACAGTATATTTTTATTAAATAAATCTCTAGATATTTGTCAGATATTTGATAAATAAAGTTTGTTATATAAAAAATAATTATTTATATATAATTCAAACATTTATAGAATTGCAAGTTTTTTACCCCGGTAGCTTAAATTTTTTTTAAGGTAGTTTTTAAAATTATTTGATAAGTTAAGGGTGCATTGTGGAAGTTTATTTATTAAAAGAATGTATATATATTAAACTTTAACAATTTTTATAAAATTTTATGTATGTTAAAACTTAAAAGTATATCAATATTGAGCTCGTTTTGTTCGTAACTGAAAGACCTCTTTGGTGGTATTTGTTTATTAAAAAAATCGCTAAATATCTGTTAGATATTAAGTAAATAAAGTTTGTTATATAAAAAAAAGTCTTAAATAGCAAAAAGTTCAGGGTAATTTTTGCAATTTTTTGCATAGTTTGGAGGATTTTTTGTAATTTTATTAAAAGTTTTTAGGTGATAAAGTACTTGTATTTGAATTGATAAAAGTATAATACTACTTGTAACTCGAAAAATATTCTAACTACATTGATCAAAAAACGTATTGTAAAAGATTGTAAATTAACACATGGGAGTTTAATGTACAAATATAAGTTTGACGTGCTATGTAAAAACCAACCATTTTTCTTGAAGGAAACTCGCTAGTTGCACAATTTTGAACATCCTTTGTAGTTTAATACCTTAAATGACCAAAATAAAGTTTGATATCTCAATTAGATATTGATCATAAGTTTGGTACCTTTTTATGCATTTGCCCTATTTTGTTCTTGTACGATTATTTTAAACGACATCAAAACGTCGTGATTTCAGAGCGCTATAATATATAGTTATAATAACAAGTTTGTGGATATTTGTACTTTTTGTTGAAGATTTGAGGATGTGTAAAGAGATTTAAAGTTTGATATTTGGTTAAGACTTGAAGTTGTTAGTTCATGTCAAGCAGAGGCGGAGCTACATGTCAGGTAGTGGGGGGCGTTGCCCCCAACCAACCTCTTGCGGAATACCCATATTACACAGGAAAAAAAGTTCAAATAGGTAACAAAAAAGATCAATGCCTTCAGGAAAATGATCTGGTGCCCTCAACCCAATTTACTAGCAACCACAATGCTCGTTAATGTCGAAATTGTTTTTGTTTTGTTCATTGGAGAAAATGGAGCTAAATAAGGTTATTGGAGAGTAAGAAAGTGACTTGAAGAGGTGACTTGATATGGACCTTGGGTGGTGGGTCAGCCACGTAATATTCATTTGCTTTATTAACTTTACAAAGTTGATATAATATAAAACAAGCTGGGTAGTCCGCGCGTTGCTGCGGGAGTGCGTTTGTTTGATAAATTTTGTAATTTTTCTTCTGTAATATTGTCGTTGTTTTACGTTTATTTATGTAAAAAATGCTTTAAGATTTTTTTTTGCGCACATTTTTTTGTGTATCATGAACAATAACTTTGCTCGGATTTTTTTTGATAACCTACCAAAAGGTTTGTAAAAAGTAAAAACAACACCATATCATAAGTCAAAAATTAATTAGGCTTCATATTATATTTGAAGGTTTACACTTTACACATCAAACAGCCGGAAAAAAAAAATGCATCTTTGGCAAAAAAAAAAAGATAGTTGTGACTCGCTGGAATGTTATGCCTTTCTCACCTTCATAGCTTGCTTCATAACCCATGTTGGGAGCAAAAGAATATGCCATAAGAATCCTAGCCGAGCAAAAAATGAGGCTCATATCTGCAAAAGCAAAATATCCATCTAGTGATTTATCTACTATAAGAATCATTTATTCACTATACCCTCGATAATCAGGCCACAGTAGAGCATAAACATTAATATATCCAAACCATTAATGTTGCTGGTAGTAAGAAGACCTTACCCTCAATAATGAGCCCATAGTAGAGCATAAACATTAAGTTATTCCATGGAAAAGTTGTCACTTGTTCGAGCAGCACCTGCAATTGTCGATGGAATCACCAATTAGGCATCAAATAACTTGGTGTTGCAAGATTGTATATTTTCGTATTTATCCTTATTTAAAGGTTCATATAATACCTTCTTGCCGACTGTTGCAGAATCTTTTTTTCTCTTGAACAACTTATCCAACAATAAGTGATAGAAATGCCGAAACGGTCCAAGATACGCACATCCAAAAAGCTTCATAACTTCAGCCCTTAAAAGCAAAAATTACACGAACAACCGCCAATTAGGCGTCGACTAAACACCCAAAAAGCTGCATAACTTCAACCCTTGAAATCACCAATTAGGCATCGACTAAACACGCTCAAGATACAATGCACAAACATAAAAAACACTTAATTAACTCTATACTCAATTTACTAATTACTTTTAACAATTTATAATACCTTCAACATCATCACCAGATTCAGCTGTACACCACACATCACCTTCTTTCAACAATTTCTTCTTCAAAGCTTGACTCCCGATCTCATTCTCTTGACCTACTTTCATGGACACAGGAGATCGGTTAATCTTAAATACCTTCATTAGAAGCACCTGAAGCAATCATCTATAACATAAAATAAAACGGACACACTAACTTAATACATGTTGTTTTTTTTTTTGCATTCGATGTTAATCAGTTCTTTTATTTAATGAACCTTTATATGCTTTATGTGAAAATAAAACGGGCACACTCCATTAGAAAATCCAACTCATTTTTCAACATTTTTACTACTATAACATCTCACAAATATTCAATTTATATTAGACAACCCTCAAATACAAACCTGAATTTGTAATGATCCGATGTGAGAACCCGATAGTGACAAAATATTGTTAAAGTCACCGTCGTTTCATACCACGTTGTCTGTGGTTGTGCCGGCCTTCTCTTTCGTTTCGATTTACCATACTATAGTAACACCATCGCACCTGCATAGTGACAATCGAGATTGTACATTATCCATTCATTAACTTTGGGCAAAACTTATTTCTTAGTGATGCTCAACTTTATGAACCAAGAAACATTGATCCAACGTTCAAATTGACTAATAACATAATTGAAACCAAAAGATTAAACCTTGATTACAACCCATCTCACGTAATTAAGAAGTAGTAATGCATTTTAAGCAATTTATTACATTTCAATCAAACAAAATTTTTATGATTAAACAAAAACAAAAATTCAAAGGTTAGTTAAAACTCTAAATTTGTGAGATTCAAATTTAAGATAGCATTCAATCACAGCTTATAATCCCAATCTTGAAACAACTTATTCTTTGGAAATCAAAAATTACTCAAACACATAACAAAAATAAAAAATTATTCCAAAACCATAGTATGTTTGTGCCGGAAACAACCGCAATACGCATCCACCAACACCTTCACATCACTCCCATACCTCAAATCAACACATCAAAAAAAAAAAAAAAAAAAAAAAAAAAAAAAAAAAAAAAAAAAAAAACCCCAAACTAAAACCCGAATTTAAAAAAAAAAGGAAAAAAATGTTTTTTTTCATACCTGGTTATTGTAAGGTTGGTGTCTCAGTGTTTTGGAGTGTGGGATCAGCCGCTATCTCTGTAATAGAAAATATAAAACTAATTAATTATAAGAAATATAAATAAGAACTTATAAACATCTTTTTATACAACTAAGGGATGATTCGCTTACAGGAAAAATTAAACTTAAAACACTCGAGTTTTGGATTGATGATTACCCTGTGTGTGGTAACCTGTGGTTGGACAAAACTGATCCATGGCCAGATTAAAATACAGTAAAACAACATACTTGTAACCTGAAATCGTGCTCACTTTCTCAAGTGGTTGACATTTCAACAAACACATGGGTGACAGCTTCAAGTGGCTACAAAAATTCTCAAATCAACAAAATATGTATCAACACACACATGTATCATATTTGTTACAATTCAAAGATGTAAAATGGTTAACAAAGACAAACCTAAAAAAGATTTCCCATACCAACTCCTCAACGCAAATCCATGAACCTGAAAAACAGCATACAACAATCAATAAATGGATATATGGTATGATCTAATATTTGTAGTTTTGTACCACACACTACATGTATTAATGGTTTGCTGAGCTTGCTTACACAATATATGTGTTTATCAAATCCACCAATTGTGTGCTTATCGCCTTATTAAGATTATGAAAACCGCATAAAGCTAACTTTTTTCGGCTTATTAGTTTATCAAATTGAGCTTGTAGCTTATAAGCTCAAGTAAATAAGCCCAAAAAAATGATCTTTATTGGCTTTTCATGATTTTAATAAGGTGATAAGCCCACAAAATAATGGTTGGCATGATGTGGCATCAAACATGATCTTAATAAGGTGGAGGTTAGACATTCAACTAATTATTATACAAATATTAAAAGTGTAGTAATTATACTACCTGTGTGCTTTTGTGTGAATGGTCTTGTGAACAATTATTTTTGACACAGATAATTTTACACAGCCAATGCAATTTATTTTACCATACTCACAAACGATCGAATTTGATTAAACATGAGTCAAATACTTAATATCGTTTCGCCAATATAAATTTACTGTTCCTAATTTGTTCATTTCATATTCTAAAGTGTAACTTTTTTCACCACTTTTTCCTCTTGATACTATCGATCATTTCAATAAACACCTCAACACAATTGTTTAATCAAATAACGATCAACTAACAACCAAGTACTTATTAAATAAAAGAGACCTGATAATGAAGATTCGGACGCTCTTGAAGGCGCTTAACCTCATCAGGCTGTTCAAAATCCTTACCTGCATTTTCACACAAAATCATAGACGTTAAATTAACCCGTAAATGTTACAGTTACATTTGTGAACCTTAAATTTCTGTGAGAAATATAGGTAGATAAATTTACTTGCGTTTAGAAGGTATACGTATATTGTTTTAGAGAAAATGTTATACTAAATTTAGAAAATAAAATCACAATGGGCAATAATCATGATAAATAAACAACCTATTACAGCCCTCACTTCAACCCCAAACGCACCTGTTTCAGTCCCATTTCGACATCCAAACGCACCCACTTCAGCCCCCATTGCAGCACGGAAGTCCATCATTTTCAGCCCCCGATTTAGCAGTTATACACCCTGATTTCAGTCACCAAACCCGCTTATTTCAGCCTACAAACCCACACCTATTTGAGCCCCAAAAGTTACCCATTTGAGCCTCCAAACCCACCCATTTCATCCCCTAAATCCACACGCTTCAGCCCCCATTTGAGCACCCAAGCGCAACAAATTTCAGCCCCTGTTTCCAGTACTCAAACCCACCCATTTCAACCTCCACTTCAGCCCCCAAACCCACCCATTCCAACCTCCACTTCAGCCCCCAAAGCTGGATAATCAAGGCACCACTTTCTCGTGCTCTAAACTCTAAAGTGGTTGACTAATGAATGTATTGTAGTTGTAGTGTTTTTATACAGCCTGTGTGAAAATATAGCATGATGGTATATTAATAAGGTTTTTTCCAAACAATCTTAATATTTAGTAGTTTGAGCAAACTGAAACAGGCCGTAAAAGTAGTTTCAATAAGAAATCTCAAGCAACGTGTTTCAATAAGAAATCTCAAAAATGAACTCATTACTCATGCAATAAAGTAATTCAACCTAAATTTGGCAAAGCACTTGGGATAATGATGAGTGATGCCAAATAAAACTGTTTTTTGTTCTGCATGTTTGATTTTTATACATACTTATATGGGGGCGAAAATTATGTATTTCACATTAATACCAATTATCAACTTTACCACAAAATAAACAGTAACAAAAGACTCTAGAAAGAAAGGCCATGGTAAATTATCGTTATTGTATGGAAGAGCACTAATACCTTCATTTAATCCTATGAAGATGGTGTCATGTTATAATTAAGATGCGCTTAAAAATTCTGCATAACTTCAAAACACATCGAAAACATTTTAATATATTGGGACAACGTTTTTAGCTATTAGTCAAAGTGTCAAACCAAATGATGTTATAGTTATTCACCTAAAGTGGGTGGGGTGTTGCAACAATGTAACTAATAGAAAGTTTGGTTGCAAAAGTAGATATATGAAAGCTAGAGATAAAATATCACGAATGACTGGAAAGTATATGTTTTAGAAACTTCCAATAGATGTTTGAAACAAATATCCATATCAAGTATGAGTAAATGGTCGCATATCTTGAACACCATAGGTCAATTACCTCGTTCGCACACACTAAAAAAAGTATTTGTTTGCAATACTTAGCCTCCACTGATATATAAAATGGATGGTAATCAAAAAAGATTTCAATTAGAGAACAATCCTCCTAATGCACTCCAAAACATGAAGTAGTTGGGCAACTTACCTGCACAACAAAAACAATAACGACAAAGTCAACCATGTGCTTTAATCTGGTGTCATTAGATTATAAAAAAGAATTAACTACAAATATTACATGGCTACCCAATTAATCGATCACAACCCCACTCCGCCAAAACCTTAACATTCACTGTACCGCCACTCACAATTCCTCCACCACCGCCATTAGTATTATTAGATTTTCTCATATTACCAATCCCGACCATCCACGGCTCTACAACCTGCAACCTTTGCGTAAACCACCAATCCTCTGAAAATTCACAGAAGGTTGAACCATCATTTTGACCAACACTATTACCATGATACTGTAAAATTAACTTCCTTTTTAATACCTCTAATAACCATGATACTGTAAAATTATTCAAAATGAAGAAACCCCATTTGAGATAAGCTAAAAAGATGTTAAACCCCAGATGGGAATTTAACTAAAAACATACCTAATAAAACCATCACACTATAAAATTACTCAAAATGAAAAAAAACCCATTTGAGATAAACTACAAAGAAGTTAAACCCAGTTGGGAATTTAACTAAAAACATGAAATGAAGCACCTTTTTAATACCTGATAAAACCATGATATCTTTCGGCCTGACAGGAATGAAGAGACTGAATTGAGGTGGGAAGATCTGGAAGGATCTGTCAAAATAAATGGACGGTGGTAACTGTTTTAAGGCGTGGAACAAAGTATACGTATATAACTGTATATACATGTGTATTGCCTGCAAGTGTATAGATGCGTGAACAGTAAGTTCCCAAACACTTTTCAACTCATAAGAGCCGATCATATATTGACAACTACACATTTATACACATTTATACCTTGTATTTTTATACATCTCCCAGCTCATAAGAGCATCAACTATGATAAACCTTTACAAAAGTTTATAATTATGCCACATCACAAACACATAAACCTTTTAGATTTATAAACCTATTTCTTCCACTATAGATAAACTTGTTAAAGCTTTATAAATATATAACATAACTCAATGCATTAAATTGTGAAAAGGTCTAAGATATTAGACCTCTTCATGCCATGTAAGCATAAAATTGATGTCCACTATGGTTAACAATATTATGGACCTCTTCATCTTTTTATAAACCCTTTTATAAACCACCATAGTGGATGCCCTAACACTAGATTTTTTTTTATTTTATTATTATTATTATTTATTTTTTTTAATTTTTTTTTTCTCTTTTTTTTAATGATATGTTAAAGTGACCACTTCATGTATGTTTTAAGTGGTAAATGCACTGTAATCGATTATTTTTTTCTATAATTAAACCCGACCCGATTTGTTAAAAAAGTTATCATACATAACCTGATTTATTTCAAGTTACACTAACACTGTGTTCTTGAGTTTCAAATAAGTGGAAAAGAAAAGAACATGAAAGAAGTGAAACTAGAAGAAAAGAAAAGAAAGGAAGTAAAGTTAACTTATGTGTGTTCTTGAGATAGGCAGAAAAGAAAAGAAATCAAAAACAGATTCATGTTCTCAAGTCTGATGAGATGGAAAAGAAAATGTCACATTTACATGTCTGCCCTTCCTTGATAAATTGCTATAAGGAGACATGAAACTAAACTGAGATATGCACCAGGCAAATAGAGTAAATTGCAGCTAACTGTTTCTATTGGTAAGCCTACGATATGCACCAGATTGCCATCACACAGCCCTATCTCTACCAAACAACTGATGCATCTCATTGTAATTATTAATCGGTTTTGTCCTCCACTTTGCAGCTTCAGGCTTTGCCTATATATAAACAATAAAAATAATAAGATTAACAGAAAGGCTGGAAATAATATAAAACAAAGCTCCAAATGAGAGCCAAACAAGAAAAAGAGTACATCCAAGATACAAGACAGTAGCAACAAAAAGCTACTGCACAACCAAACAACAAACTAAACAAACTTAAGCATTAAGGCTTCTGCAATACATACTTAGACCATATTTGACCAAAGAAATCGACCACATGGTTGTCAAAAATATATACTTCATACCTCAATAAGGTTTTCCCAGACCTCGTTTTCTGCCTCTATTAATTTGCTAACCATGTTCCATGAAAAGCCATTTAATCCTCGAAAAATTTCATAGTATCGAGAAAAGTTTGCTTTAAGAATTTTCATACGATTCTTTAGATGTTCTTTTTTTATGTCTGCTTTGCACTTGCTTAGCTCCTCCACCATGTAAGTGGTCCAAAAATTTCATCAGGTCTGTTACCATTTTCTTGCTCCTTAATCATCGCTTCAATGAACACAGCATCCATTTGGGTGGTCCAAATAAGAAGCTCCCTTTTTGTTGTTGTTAAATAACTTCGCGAATTGCTCATTGTTACTTGAATACTTTCTACATAATAATCAAACATTTTTAACTTAAGTATATCACATATCACGAACAGGGAACATATATAAATAACAAGATTGTAAACATAAATGAAACTATAGAAAGAGAAAGTGTGACAAAAAGAAAGTGACATAGCATATTGAGATATTAAAACAAAGATGATTTTTGAAAAACTATGTTACCTGAGAACCAGTGATGGTGTATGAGTGAAGAGAAACACAAGAGATGTGTGTTGGTGACTTGGTAAGAAGAGGCGTATGATTGAGGTTGAGAGGGCATATTGGTAAATTTTACTTTTGTTAGGTGAGCCAATATTCCTTTCCTTCCGAATCTCTCCAAAATTGGGCGGAAGATTTTGGAGCCAAAACTTGCAAAAGATCCCTCCACACTTCTTTCCTGTTCTCTTCTCTTTCTTCCCAAATTTAACTTGAGAACACACTTTTTTTTTAAGTTCTTTCCACTTCCTTTCTTTTCTTTTAAAAAAAGGAGTCAAGAACACAGTGTAAAACCCCTTTTATCACCCAATGCCCCTTCAGTTACATTACTTGGCTCCGCCACTGATGTCAAGTCAGACGATGGTATTTTAATCATTTTACTTTAGTTATGGACGAAAACGAAGCCAAAGTTTCCTCAACAAGACTGTACCCAATTTTGGAACCACATAAATGAAAGAGTAAATCACACCGTTGGAATCTGATGTAGTGCCAGATTTCATACGATATCCAAAAACGTGAAATTTTGCTTTTTTAGTCTAGGATTGAGAAAATATTACGCCGCTAGTCTAATTTTCTAACGATCGTTAGTTTTACTCGTTATCTCGTTCACATGCCAGGCACATGAGGTTAGGTTGGTCTTTTCACAGTTTTTGTCCTTTAATGTGTTTTTTATTTTTACTTTTTTGTCTTTCTATTAATTTTTTTAATTTTCTTTTTTATAAGTGGTCCCACCACCACCGCCACCGCCACCACCAACACATAATAACTAACACAAACACCTCATTCTTTTACCTCGCCACTCTTTTTCAACCTCCATCCCTCCTCACCACTGTCACCACCATCACCTACCACCACCATCTCCTTAATCCTTTGTATGGCTCACCACACCACCAATCCTGGACTAAAAAAGAAAAAATTCGTGTTTTTAGATGTCGTATGAAATCTTGCACTACTTCAGGGACCAACGGTGTAATTTACTCAAAATGAGGTTTGCAATTTGACCGAACCAGAAAAACAATATTTTCAATTTATTCTCGTTTCAAATACTCTTTTACTGGTTGCAACTCAAACCCCCGAACTTGTCATTGCTTCATTTTGTAAACATCAAAATGGGGCGAAAATCAACATTTTTAATCTAGAGTTTTGGACTATGATAAGTAAGTTCATTATATCCCCAATTATTATACAACAATTTAATGTTTTATCAACTTCGTAGATCGTAAATGAAATTGCTAGTATTACGTGATGCTTTGTGGTTAATTTCGTATTTATATCCAAATTTTCTAGCCTGGTTAGTAATTACTTTCGGAAGTTGTGGCTGAAATTGCTTGGCTTGTACTATGTGAGTGTGCCCCCCTAGCGAAAAAAATGTATTATAAAATTTTAAAATATTTGGTTTTTCTTGTAATTAGCTCTTTCTAAGAACCAATTTGTAGTAGTTTTTAAAATTTATGAAAGTGTACCCCCCCCCTCGAGCAAAACTTTCAGCCCCCGCCCTTGTTTATTGATCTTGTATGCAACAACCGAATCATGAGTGAATATGAAATGGTGGATTTGGAGTTTAATGTCAACGTGTTTGAAATAGGAAATTGAACCTAGTCGTGTGTAAAGGATAGATGATGAGATGAGAATATAATGGGTCCTCGTTTTCAGATCCTTTTCCTCTTCATGTGAAAATGAAAAATAAAAGCCAGTTAAACTTCTAATCACGACATAATGTCAACCATTTTCAAGCTTCTCATGTATATATATTCATTGATCAGACACTCGTTATCTCTTTCTTTTACATATACCTGGAAATATTGCGTGTTTATTCATCAAACATTTTGAATCAATTTAAATGAATAGGAATAAAGGGAAACGTCAAGTGTCACTCAGAAATCCTCAGAACATTTCACTGAGACATTTTACTTATGATTTCCTACTGAAGTGTTTGGTGGAACTCCAAGTGGCACTTGACACCAGCAAACTAGGGGTCTTGCACGTGACACTTAAATACGTCAAGTGTCCCTCAAAGATTCTCTGAACACTTCACTAGGATGTATTGTTAACGGTTTCCTACTGAAGCGTTTGGGGGAACTCCAAGTGACACTCGACACTAGCAATGTGACACTAGCAAAGTCGAGCTTTTTCATATTGCTTTTTATACTTGGTAAGTGATTCAATAACAATATTGGTTCAACAAAACAATTGTTTCATAAATAAATCTCAGTTTTTTTTTTTTTTTTTTTTTTTTTTTTTTTCTGTCACACATTAAGAGATTGGAGATAATTAATAACCTTCAACTTATACTGGTTTGCTGCAAGAAGAGTCTGGTTTACTGACATTATAAAATAGTCTTGTGCGAGTCCAAACTACTGAAGTTATAAGAGTATTCACCTGTCAACTGAGGCTAATCCTCAGGAACTGCTAAAGTGCTAAATTACCAAAACTGTGTCAACCATTTGAGTTCAAGCAGATCTTAAATCATCTTCTTGCATGTATTATTAAGGCTGACGAGAAATCATCTTTCGCTAGAACTTAGCGTAACTGTGTAAGGTAGTTGAGCCAATCTCGAACTTCCCTGGCTCTTTTGCAACTTTAGGTTATGGCATCAACATATATGTCCTATATCCTTCATGTATTCATGCTAAGAATCATCTATATATGAACCATACGGTTGTGTCCTGTTTCATTCATGTGGGTTATTGAAACCAGAGGCAAGAAAGTCGTCTTTCTGTTTTTCTTTTTCTTTGTTTCCATCGTAGGGAATTGATGGTGTTCTTGCATACAAACACGGTCCAAATGGACGAGATTATGAACATAAGGCTTTAAAGGGACTTGCATGAGATATATGAAAATTATTAAGTATGAGTGAGCAACATGTAACATAAGGGACCGGTTAGGTATTTATTAAGAAGATCAAATTAGGAAAAAGGTAAAATGGATCGATTTGTATGCTTGACCTCACACCCAAGCCATCATTCTGCAACTAAAACAGTCAATTGTTTATAGTACTTGTGACACAGACCCACCGATAATCAGAAACAGCACACAAGCATCAGGTTTCACACATTGAACATTAAAAGTACACAGCGATTGACTGATATAAAAATCAAATACATTTGCATTGTGACAGTAATTTAAACATGCAGATTAAAGTAGGCTTCTTTTTTTTGTACACGTCTATGTCCTCAAGTGGTTACAGTTTCGGCCCTTAATGAAATTTGTGCTTGCAGAGGGTTCTTCATAACAATAGTGAACTCAACTTTCTCAGAGAGATCAACACAATAACCATCCGGGACACTCCAATTAAAATACCATATCAAATTTGCAACAAAATATTCCAAATGAAGCAACGCCAAATCAGAGCCAACACATATCCTTCTTCCCGCACCAAACGGCATCATCTTAATCTCTTTACTTCCACTTATATCAAACACACCATTACTACAATCATTTGACATAAACCTCTCTGGCTTGAACTCCATCGGATCATCCCACACCCCTGGATCCATACCCATCTCAGCCACCATGAAATTGACGGTTGCACCCTGCGGAATCACATAACCTTTTACCTCAGCATCCTCTGTGACTATATGAGGCAGCACGAAATGCACAGGTGGGTGTCTCCTCAGCCCTTCCAAAACCACTGCTTTCAGATACGGCATTTTCTGTAAGTCCTCTTCGTTTATAACTGATTCTAACGCCACCCCTTTTTGCGGTATTTTTGGTGGTTGTCCAACAACAGAGATAATTTCATCGTATAGCTTACTCTGAATGTGAGGATGCTTTAGGATATTAGCCATAATCCATTGTAGTGCAGTAGTGGTGTTGTCTGTTCCAGCATTAAGGAACTCACTACACATACTTACCATCTCTTTATAAGTGAGCTTTCCACCATTTCCATTATTACATTCGTCTTCAGGAAGCTGCAGATTCTCCAGTGTATCAACATAGGCCACGATCTCCTTGTCAGAATTAGCTGATTCAATTCGAGATTTGATTATTGGAATTAAAATTCGTTCTTTATCACGAGTCAATTTCTCAAACTCTTTCCATCTGCTTCTAAACAATATCTTCCCTAACCTTGGGTACATAGTGAGCACCAAAAACCGCCTCCATACCAACAGCATATCGCGCTGTGCCTTGGCAATCTCATTAATCCGACCCTCATCAAACTTCTCTCCAAAACACATCAACACCAACAAGCTGAACATAGTATACTGAAAATGATCAACCACCTTGATCCCATCAGCCTCATGACGCTGCTCCTGGAGTTTATCAATCAAGTTACAAAGGACCCACTTACGAGCCCATGAGTACGACTTGATCCTATACGGATTCATGATCTCAGATGCAAGGTTTCGTCTAAGAAGCCGCCAAGTAGGGCCATAGGAGGAAGTAGAGATGTTGCGGATATTGATAGTTTTAGGACGGTCAGAAGACAAGGCACCTTTTTGAATGAGGATTTCGTGGGCGAGTGAATGGCTTCCAACAAAAACAGAAGGTCGAAAACCAATGGAAAGACTGATGAGTGGTCCGTATGTGGCCTTGAGCTTTATCAGAATGGGTTCAAACTCTAGTATGGAGTTGGTTAGCAGTAAGAAGGTGGAGTAAAGGAAGGATGGGCCTGGTGGTTGCTTCTTAACGGTTCTTCTGCTGGATAGTATGGATCTGATAAGGGCGGTAACGCAGAGAGTAACTACTATAACGAACCAGGCTTCCATTGTTGATGATCAAAAGTCAATGACTGGTGGCTAAGGTATCTAATACATCTCATCGATAATTGAGGTATTAGAATTTATTTTTATCAATTTAATATATTATATACTTGACTATAAAGCATGATTAAAATTATGCAACCAACATGTTTCTCTCAAAATTAGCCAGTTACTTAAGCTACTTTGTGCTCATTTTTTATTTCTAAAGCTTAACTTACTCTTTTACTGGTTGCAACTCAAACCCCCGAACTTGTCATTGCTTCATTTTGTAAACATCACAATGGGGCCAAAATCAATATTTTTAATCCAGAGTTTTGGATTCTGATAATAAGTAAGTTCATTATATCCCCAATTATTATATCAACAATTTAATGTTTTATCAACTTCGTAGATCGTAAATGAAATTGCTAATATCACGTGATGCTTTGTGGTTAATTTCGTATTTATATCCAAATTTTCTAGCCTGGTTAGTAATTACTTTCGAAAGTTGTTGCTAAAATTGCTTGGCTTGTACTATGTGAGTATGTGGTGGTTGAGTTTACTTTATTGACATGGGTGGAGACAAGAGGGGGGCACGTGCCCCCTAACGAAAAAAATTGTAGTATAAAATTTTAAAATATTTGATATTTCTTGTAATTTAATCTCCCTAAAAAACTAATTTGTAGTGTCGTTTCTAAATTTTATCAAAGTGTACCCCCCTAGAGCAAAACTTTCTGGCTCTGCCATTGTTTATTGATCTTGTATGCAACAACCGAATCATGAGTGAATATGAAGTGGTGGATATGGAGTTTAATGTCAACGTGTTTGAAATAGGAAATTGGACCTAGTCGTGTGTAAAGGATAGATGATGAAACGAGAGTATAATGGTCCTCGTTTTCAGATCCTTTTCCTCTTCATGTGAAAATGAAAAATAAAAGTCAATTAAACTTCTAATCAAGACATAATGTCAACCATGTTCAAGCTTCTCATGTATATATATTCATTGATCAGACACTCGTTATCTCTTTTTTTTTTTTTTTTTACATATACCTGGAAATATTACGTGTTTATTCATCAAACATTTTGAATCAATTTAAATGAATAGGAATAAAGGGAAACGTCAAGTGTCACTCAGAAATCCTCAGAACACTTCACTGAGATATTTTACTTATGATTTCCTACTGAAGTGTTTGGTGGAACTCCAAGTGGCACTTGACACCGGCAAACTAGGGGTCTTGCACGTGACACTTAAATACGTCAAGTGTCCCTCAAAGATTCTCTGAACACTTCACTAGGATGTATTGTTAACGGTTTCCTAACAATATTGGTTCAATAAAACAATTGTTTCATAAAGAAATCTGTTTTTTTTTTTTTTTTTTTTTTTTTTTTTTTTTGTCACACATTAAGAGATTGGAGATAATTAATAACCTTCAAATTATACTGGTTTGCTGCAAGATTACTGACATTATAAAATAGTCTTGTATAAGTGCTAAATTACCAAAACTGTGTCAACGATTTGAGTTCAAGCCGATCTTAAATCATCTTCTTGCATATATTATTAAGGCTGATGAGAAATCATCTTTAGCTAGAACTTTGCGTAACTGCGTAAGGTAGTTGAGTCAATCTCGAACTTCCCTGGCCCTTTTGTAACTTTAGGTTATGGCATCAACATATATGTCCTATATCCTTCATGTATTTCATGCTAAGAATCATCTATATATGAACCATACGGTTGTGTCCTGTTTTATTCATGTGGACATGTGGTTTATTGACGACAAAATGTTCTTCTATGGATTCTATTGAGGTATTTCTTACATCCAAATGGTTGGAGCTCTCGTTCTTGAGTCAATTGACCCGGGTTCGAGTCCCATCCTTGGCATTTGCTTCAGATAGGTACCCACGTCCGCAAAACCTATGGGCACACTGGAGAGACTTTGTGAAATAAGAGATAGGGGGTCGAGTTTCGGCTCGTCTCACTCTAGGTGGTGCTCCTCTGGCCAGGAGAGTTGCCGGAGCTATTCCTTGTGGGGTGGACAATGGCTGGTGCCAAAAGGCACCCGGGATCAGGGTGTTCCTGCCAATCTACACCTTTTAGGTCTTTATTAAGAAGATCAAATTAGGCAACATGTATGAAAATTATTAAGTATGAGTGAGCAACATGTAACATAAGGGACGTGTTAGGTCTTTATTAAGAAGATCAAATTAGGCAAAAGGTAAAATGGGTCGATTTGTATGCTTGACCTCACACCCAAGCCATCATTCTGCAACTAAAACAGTCAATTGTTTATAGTACTTATGGCACAGACCCACCGATAATCAGAAACAGCACACAAGCAACAGGTTTCACACGTTGAACATTAAAAGTACACAGCGATTGACTGATATAAAAATCAAATACATTTGCATTGTGACGGTAATTTAAACATGCAGATTAAAGTAGGCTTCTTTTTCTTGTAGGCATGTCTATATCCTCAAGTGGTTACAGTTTCGGCCCTTAATGAAATTTGTGCTTGCAGAGGGTTCTTCATAACAATAGTAAACTCATATTTGTCAGAAAGATCAATAAAATAACCATCTGGAACACTCCAATCAAAATACCATATCAAATTTGCAACAAAATATTCCAAATTAAGCAAGGCCAAATCAGAGCCAGGACATATCCTTCTTCCCGCCCCAAACGGCATCATCTTAATCCCTTTACTTCCACTTATGTCAAACACCCCGTTACTACCATCATTAGACATAAACCTCTCTGGCTTGAACTCCATCGGATCATCCCACACTGTTGGATCCACACCCATCTCAGCCACCATGAAATTGACGGTTCCACCCTGCGGAATCACGTACCCTTTTACCTGTACATCCTCTGTGACTTTATGAGGCAGCAGGAAATGCAAAGGTGGGTGTCTCCTCATCCCTTCCAAAACCACTGCTTTCAGATACGGCATTTTCTGTAAGTCCTCTTCGTTTATAACTGATTCTAACTCCACCCCCTTTTGCGGTATTTTTGGTGGTTGTCCAACAACAGAGATAATTTCATCTTATAGCTTACTCTGAATGTGAGGATGCTTTAGGATATTAGCCATAATCCATTGTAGTGCAGTAGTGGTGGTGTCTGTTCCAGCATTAAGGAACTCACTACACATACTTACCATCTCTTTGTAAGTGAGCTTTCCACCATTTCCATTATTACATTCGTCTTCAGGAAGCTGCAGATTCACCAGTGTATCAACATAGGCCACGATCTCCTTGTCAGAGTTAGCTGATTGAATTCGAGATTTGATGATTGGAATTAAAAGTCGTTCTTTATCACCAGTCAATTTCTCAAACTCTTTCCATCTGTTTCTAAACAATATCTTCCCTAACCTTGGGTACATAGTAAGGGCCATAAACCGCCCCGATACCAACAGCATATTGCGCTGTGCCTTGGAAATATCATTAATCCGACCCTCATCAAACTTCTCTCCAAAACACATCAACACCAACAAGCTGAACATAGCATACTGAAAATGTTCAACTACCTTGATCCCATCACCTTCATGGCACTGCTCTTGGAGTTTATCAATCAAGTTACAAAGGACCCACTTACGAGCCCATGAGTACGAATTGATCTTATACGGATGCATGATCTCAGATGCAAGGTTTCGTCTAAGAAGCCGCCAAGTAGAGCCATAGGAGGAAGTAGAGATGTTGCGGATATTGATAGTTTTAGGACGGTCAGAAGACGAGGCACCTTTTTGAATGAGGATTTCGTGGGCGAGTGAATGGCTTCCAACAAAAACAGACGGTTGAAAACCAATGGAAAGACTGATGAGTGGTCCGTATGTGGCCTTGAGCC
The DNA here is from genome assembly GCA_019973895.1 of Chrysanthemum seticuspe. Lineage (NCBI taxonomy): Eukaryota > Viridiplantae > Streptophyta > Magnoliopsida > Asterales > Asteraceae > Chrysanthemum > Chrysanthemum seticuspe. The sequence continues at coordinate 273,272,727 of BPTQ01000009.1, forward strand.
TTATCAGAATGGGTTCAAACTCTAGTATGGAGTTGGTTAGCAGTAAGAAGGTGGAGTAAAGGAAGGATGGGCCTGGTGGTTGCTTCTTAACGGTTCTTCTGCTGGATAGTATGGATCTGATAAGGGCGGTTATGCAGAGAGTAACTACTATAACGAACCAGGCTTCCATTGTTGATGATCAAAAGTCAATGACTGGTGGCTAAGGTATCTAATACATCTCATCAATAATTGAGGTATCAAACTTTATTTTTATCAATTTAATATACTCAAGTATAAAGCATGATTAAAATTATGCAACCAACATGTTTTTCTCAAAATTACCAGTTACTTAAGCTACATCGTGCTTATTTTTTATTTTGAAAGCTTAATATACAGCGTTTTAAACATTTTAACAATGAAAACCTTTCTTAAAATCCCAAATACAAATCGACAGTACCCTAATATCTTCTATTGCAACAAAGGAGACAAAAACAAAAATTATTTTAAGGCTAGAGGATACACCATGTTTCATGTTATTTTTTCATTTATTGTTGTTGCGAGACACTTTAGTATTTGGGTGATAAACTATTGGTATTTGAATTGGTAAAAGTATATAATACTGCTTGTAACTAGAAAAATATTCTGACTACATTGATCAAAAAGTGTTTTGTAAAGGATCGTAAATTAATACATTGGAGTTTAATGTACAAAGTGTTCAGTCATTGAGCATATATACATCAGAAGCTTGAACATGGTTAGCATTGAGTCTCTTTTAGGAGACTGATGTGTTCATTTTACTTAAAGCTAGCTAGCTGAAAAGATCTGAATGAAAAGTTATGGAGAAGACCAGATAAAGAGAGGTATTATATTCTCATTTCATTATGTATCCATAATACACGACTAGGTTCAATTTTTCACTTCATATATGTTCATGTGGAAATACAGGATAGAATTAGGACTTGTACCTTTGGATATTCAGTAGAAGATTACTGTCGGTGTAAATATGGTTCAAATTTATGGACTAAACATCAAACTGTCAGCAAAATGTTGAATCAAGGAAGTCGAAATAGAAAGTCTAATTGCGTGTTCATCATAGATAGAAGTTATGGAACTTTATGTGGAAATATCGAAAACAAACACATACTTTGGTGGCCTGTAAGATAGTTTTAATAAACGGACGGCCCAAATGAAAAAAAAATTGAGTATTTGAGCGGCCTCCGTGTACATTATCCCAATTTATTTTGGTTATATGCTTGATAGATTAGTTTTTGAAAGTATCATCATTAAATCGACGTAAGAGTTCATGGGACTAATGTGTATGCATCTCTCAGCAATGGTGTCATTTGTTAAGAAGGTACAATAATGAGCAATTTCATATACATAAATCCTTATAAAAATAGAAAATCCCTCGGCAAATAAATAGAAAAACATAAAAGACGTGTTTAGTGATTATATAACTACGGGATTGATGTGATATTGCAGTTGATTTAATGATTTAATATTTTTTGGTGGCATTGTTCAATAGACAAACATGAAAAACATATACCCAATCATTAGTTTTATAGACTTAACTAATCAGTTATGGACCACCTGTCAATTATATATCTACTCGTCGTGACAAAGCCATATCATATAACTTCAAAAGATGTTCACTTCCATCGTACGGTGCTATATATACTAATAAAATTTGTATGAAAAAGACTCATGTATTAGGGATTAAGTGATTAGGAACAATATTTAAGTTGCAGGAGTTGCTCGCTTACAAGTTACTACAACTAGTATTAGGGGGAAATGGAGCTGATGAAAAATTTAGTGATTTTACTAGCAATTCTTCTGTTCGTTAGTTAAGTTTCTTCACAAAGTATTTTGGATGCCTAATCATATAAAAAGCGTCATGAGATCTCAAGGAATCAAAGGCCCCTCGTACAAATTCCTCCATGGAAACACCAAGGAGATATTGGATATGCTAATGAAGTCCATGGGTCGACCCATGGATCATTTATCGCATGAAATCTTCCCAAGGATTACGCCTCATGTTCATTCGTGGGTTAGCTTATATGGTAAACTGATTATGTATCTGCATTTCATATTCTATATGTGAAGATTGAAGGGTCATATTTCTAATAATTTTTTTAATTCTAGGCCGGAATTTCTTGAATTGGTATGGTCCTCAAGCTCAGTTAGTGGTTACAGAAGCTGAATTAATTAAAGAAATAATGAACAATAAAGATGGTGTTTATCCAAAGATCGATCTCGAAGGCCATGCAAAGAAGCTGTTAGGAAATGGGCTTTCGTCAACCAAAGGTGATAAGTGGACAAAGCTAAGAAAGATTGCTAATGGTGTCTTCCATGGCGAAAGCTTGAAAGTAAGAGTTCATAATTCATTTACCTCTATATATATTCCTGTACACTGTGCCTAAAAATCAAGGACGGATTTACTTGGTTTGCCGGTGGCACATGTACGTCATACTCAGTTTTGGCCCATGGAATGCTACATAATGTGTGCTCACTTGGATAGTTGGATACGTTAAGAGTACACTTAAACTTTCCTTTTAGTTGTAAAAGTACATTTTATAAACAATCATCAAAACCTATAATTTACTTCGATTAAATGTAATTCTGCATAATATGTGTGTCAAGAACTTTTTGCAACTCTTCATGTTTAAAAAGATAAGCTTGTCTGAAGTTGGGCATCTAGCTTGATCCAATTATGTGCTCCATGTGTTCCTAAGCTCCGGTTTTGGAGTTTGGAATCCAAGATCCTGATATTTGGGCTTAAACACAACAAACAAACATAAATTAATCAGCCCAATAAACCACAAAATATTTATTCAGCATACAGTCTTCATTTCAATGGGCCAATCTTCATCTATGAAAAAATATATTTGTATTATGAATTTAAAACCAGTTATAAAATCTCTAATTTCACAATGTTTTGTGTTAACATGGAAAAGAAGATAAATACTTGTTCATTTAACAATTGACACTAATGAAAATCCAACACTTACTGCGTGTTATAAGCAAATTACAAGGCTTCTAATTTGCTAGTGTCAAGTGTCACTTGGAATTCCCCCAAACACTTCAGTAGGATATGCTAAATGAAAAATATCCCAGTGACTAAACGAAAATATAACCCAGTGAAGTGTTTAGAGGATTTCGGAGGGACATTTGGCGTTATTTGTAGTAGATGTGGTTGATGAATAAAGATGCATTTCTACTTGTATATATAGAAGAGAGTTGAGGGAAGTGTATGATAGATGAACATGAGGTCATCGAAAGCATGAACTTGGTTGGCATTGAGTCTCGATTAGGAGTCAAACAGAAGTTGGTTGAGAATTCTGTCATGGTGAGGACCAAGTAAAAAGAGGTATTATATTCTCAATTTTACACTTCATGTAATATAGGCATATATGATTATGTACACAGACACATAAATATAGATTGGCCTATAGTGAATCAAACGGATAAGGTATCTCTAATATATTTTAGGTTTTGCGTATAAAAGAAAAACAGCTATCGAGCATAGTATTGTAACCTTTAAATTGATCCATACGATTGTGTTGTGGTCAGCGGCGAGGCTAGCTAGAACTATTAATAGCCTGGTGCATAATATAACATGTTTGCCTATAATATGACGTAATTAAACAAGACATGTAAAACAAAATTTGGACATCTAATTCATCTTGAAAAGTTCAGAATTTTTTGACAAAAAATTACTCTACCCAATAAAAGTCCATATTGCTCACGCGAATTTGAACTCCTTGAATCCACCCCTAATTGCAGTAACGTTAGCACAAACCCAAATTGTAATATCAAGCAAAGTGAAACAACAATATGTTGAAGTGGTTTTGGCTAGTTTTCTGTTTCTTAGGGACAGGTCTAATTACCGTAATATTATAGTGTCGCAATTCCATTATAAAATTCAAGCTTATGTAATCAGTGATGTAAAGAGGGATAATATAAATTATGTATGTCATTCATTCGCATTGAATACCATGTTCATATTCATGTTCAAAAAATAAAAAAATAATAATAATAAAAAAATACCATGTTCTAAAAATTGTAAATGTTAGGATTTAAGAGGGATAGTCATGGCAAAAGGACAGTAGCAGCAGCACAAAACCAGAATAAGAGCATAACAGGTATGAGATCAAATTGTCTGATATTTATATTATGAAGAGTCTGAACTACAAGTTCTGTGTTTCTGCTATAGTAATACAAGTAAACAACCGACATTCACATATCTTACTTCTTAAGATACTAACAAAATAACCAAAATACCTTTAGTAGATAAACTAAACTATACTGTTAAAAAAAAAAAGATAAACTAAACTATATTATGCCAAATTACTGAAATACCCTTACGACTACAAGTCAAAACATCTAACACTAAATTAATACAATCACTGGTTATTTGATACTTTTAAATTTTTAAATATTGGCATACTTATATTATACAAATATTTGGTTTTGCCTATATGGTCTAATGGTCTATGTGTCTTAACCATGTGATAGACGTTTATGATCTTTTTTTGACCGTCTATTTTCTTTGTGATGTATGTAGACAATAATTTTTGTTGGTTATCACGAAAACTATCTGCCGTTATAAAATCTTATTGCTATCCACTGATAATCATCTAACTCTTTATGATATGTGCAGACAATATGTTTTGTTGGTTGTCAATAATTCAACATTAAATATAAACAGTTCTGATTCGTTAGGTACTTTGACTTTGTCGTTAGTACCTAAAAAATGGCAGACTTTTGTTTGCTATATTTAATAACACAAAAGTTGAAAAAGTGTGAACTGTGAGGAGAAGGATTCTCTCAAGTTATTTTTATAACTTGAGTCAAGTTAAGAGGATGTGAGCCATTGGATTTGATCCAATGACTCAAATCAAAAGAACTTATTTTGATTTGAGCCATTAGATCAAATCCAATGGCTCACACACATCCAACTTGACTCAAGTTGTAAAAACAACTTGATCAAATCCTCCTCCGAACTGTGAAGTGTATCTATTATAGATCATTTTATATTTGTTAGTCTAGTTCCTTAATTGATAAGAGTTAGATCCATGGACTTACATACAACTCTTTATGGATCATATCACCAATCAATATATATATCTAGTTGTTTTGATAAATCATATCAAATATCTTCAAAATAAGCTCACTTTCATCCTAAGGGTGATATACTCTAAGCAATTAAGCATCATTGTGTGATAGGACACTTTTTGCTTACACTTGCTGTTACACCAAGTTGAAGAGCAGAAAATGGATCCGATGGTAAAAAATCTCGCGGTGTTTTCAGCGAGTTTTTTGTCTGTGTATCTTATAGCGATGATGGTGAAGTTTCTTCACAAAGTATGTTGGATGCCTATACGTGTACAATACGCCTTGAGATCTCAAGGAATCAAAGGACCTTCTTACAAATTCCTCCATGGCAATATCAAGGAGATATCTGATATGCGAAAGCAATCCATGGGCAAACCCATGGATCATCTATCGCATGAGATCTTTCCTAGGCTTATGCCTCATGTTCATTCATGGGTGAACTTATATGGTAACATATTATATTTAATTCATGTATATTTCATCATCTTCAAGTAAGGATTGCAGTCTATAAGTTTCTAATCTTTTGTCGAATTTCTTGATTTTAGGAAGGAATTTTTTGTATTGGCATGGTCCTCAACCTCAGTTAGTGGTAACAGATGCTGAACTCATTAAGGAAATAATGAACAATAAAGATGGTGCTTATCCAAAACTGGAACTTGGACGCTATGCAAAGAAGCTGTTAGGAGATGGGCTCTCTTCAACGGAAGGTGCTAAGTGGGTAAAGCTTCGAAAGCTCGCTAATGGTGTCTTTCATGGCGAGCGCTTGAAAGTAAGTGCTCATTATCCTTCATATTCATCATTTTTCATTGATGAATTTTGATGCATAATTAAAGCAAACACGCAATGTAGGCACACATTTTTTTGAAAATTACTTAATTTGTAATAGTATAAGAAAATGATAATTGTTGAAAATGTATCTTACTTGACATTCTTATGCTTTGTTGTGTAGGCTAGTAAGTTTTTTTTTTCCAGATTAAATTACCAAACTCTTCATTTCCTCATTTATTGTGTAAAAAACTCTTGTCTGATGCGTACACAACATAGGAAATGCCCCAAAGTAACTAAAAGTTGCTAGCTAAGTTCAAGTTTAATTGATAGAATCACTAGTTTCATGTGATTTACCGCAGAAGCATAAATATATACACCATGGATTTTTTTTTTTTTTTTTTTTTTTTTTTTACTTATATCCTTGAATTCGAAGTCCTCTAGAAAAGGTTTAAATCAGCGGGAACCCTGACCCCGTGCAACCAAAAAGGGTGCGACTGTCCCTTCCCCAAGGACCTCCCCAGGCAAAGATCAAATGCTCCATTGACCTTATGTTTTTGCAATTACACTTAAGCACATGACTTGGATCATAGTAAAGATACTAACATAAGTTTTGCATATGTAGGGCATGATTCCATCAATGATTACTAGCACCGAAACAATGCTACAAAGATGGAAAGAACGCAAAGGGGAGGAAATAGAAGTATTTGAAGAATTTAGACTATTAACATCAGAAGTCATCTCCAAAACTGCATTTGGAAGTAGTTATTTAGAAGGGCAGAAAATATTTGATATGATGATGAAGATGGCAAAGATTATTGCAAGAAACATGAATATAGTCCAGCTTCCTGTCATAAGGTCATCGATCTTTTATACAAAATCCCATGAAAATTTATCTTGTGAGTAGTTAAGCTAATGTACATGGTTTTTTTTTATTATTGCAGCAACATGATCAAGAATAAAGATGACATAGCGTCGGATAAACTTGAGCAAGGAATCAAGGATTGCGTTGTTGAGATAATTCGGAAAAAAGATCAACAAGATAATGTGGACACCAGCATAAGTGACTATCTTGGAGAGTTGATCAAGGCTTCTCATGATAAAGATGATCTAAAGCGAGTCTTTTTAGATGAAATGGTGGACGAATGCAGAACATTTTATTTTGCAGGACATGAAACAACTACAGTTTTACTTGGATGGACTATTTTTCTTCTAGCATCCCACCAAGAATGGCAAGAGAAAGCTAGAGAAGAAGTGTTTGAGTTCTTCGGAAAAACAATCCCTGATCAAGATTTAATCACAAGACTCAAAATAGTAAAACTTTATAATTACCATTTATTGTTCTAAAGTATGCAACATAAATCTTTTTGACTATCATTAACAACGTTTCTTTCTTTATTTTTAATACTTTTTAGATGAACATGATACTTGAAGAATCACTAAGACTATATCCACCTGTTATTTTGGTTAAAAGAAGAGTTGCAAGGGAAGTTCGATTAGGGAATATGAAACTTCCACTAAACACAGAGCTGTACATTTCACCATTAGCGGTTCACCATGACCCTAAAATATGGGGAATTGATGTTCATCTTTTCAAGCCAGATAGATTCGAAGGTGGCATAGCTAAAGCAACAAACAACACACCAGCAGCATTTATACCGTTCGGGTTCGGACCAAGGATATGTGTAGGTTCAAATTTCGCAATGGCAGAAGCCAAGATTGCACTTGCTATGATTCTACAAAGATTTAAGTTTAAACTGTCACCGAACTATGTTCATTCCCCTATTCAAGTTATCATGGTTAAACCCCAACATGGAGTTCAAATCATTCTCGAGGCTATCTGAACCGAAAAGTTGTACTAGACTTCACATGCATTTAGGCATGGATGCTCGAGTTTATTAGTCTTTTCTCAGAAAACATGATACACCCTATGCTTGAGTACCTATAATACGATGCATTTTATTTGGCAAAGATTCATTCAGAACAATTTAATATGTGTAATATTATTTGTAGTTTGTGTCGTAATTAATCTTCATTCTCCTTTCTAAGAGGGCGGATTAGTATTACATTCTTAAAAAGCTTATTACGTTACTGCACATTTTTAGGACAATGATAAATTTAGTGATGAAATGCAACTTAAAAAGTGAAGATCGTTGGGATCACCCTGGTCCCATGCATGCATTCTATGGATGCCAACCGGACCCTCCCCCAAGGACCCGGCCCCAGGAAATGAGCACATGTCCCAGTGACTGTACTTATCAGAAGGTGGGCTTTGAATAATCACTTTTTACACTGCATTTTGATCGTTATTTCCAATTCTAATCCGTGTAATCGATTCAATTTTATTTTCTAAATCGATTGATATTGTTTTCCCCAATTTTCGACCAGTATTACTTCAAAACCCAGTTTTGTATTTTGGCGCCAAATTTTATTTTTGAAAATTTTCTTCTTCTATTTCACTCCAAAGCTCTTTTCTGATTTTTCCTATAGTATCCTGAACTGTTTGTGATTCATTTGAGCTAAAAAAACATGTCAACTAAAGGAAAATCAAAAAGGAAGGTTCGACAACCTAATAATCGGGAGTTTTGACATTTAATCTATTCTTCACACAATTAGGTTCCTTCAATTTCTTATCCATTTTCTCTCTAGAGGCATTCTCTAACTCTATGTCCTCTTCAGTGTTATGTACGCAAGTTGGCTTTTGTTTGGGCTTAAGAATCTCACTACCATCATAAATAACTTCTTGAGCCCTTTTGGCTTTCTTAAGATACACAGGATTTGGATCTTCTACAAGGCTTTCACTGTGTTTATCACTTAAAACTCTGTGCTTTGTAATCATGTGAGCAGTTTGAATGGTGTTGCCTTATATGTACAACTTGTTTTCAAGCTTGTTCTTTAAAGTTTTAAGGTTAGAAAAATCATTTAGGAGTTTTGATTCCTTTTCTTTGAATTATTGTTTAAGCGTTTTGACATTTTCTTGAAGTTCTTGTTTTTGCTTAACAGTTTGATTAAGTTTCTCTTGTAAGGAATTTAACTCTTGTTTTAACGTTTCTTCCCTTAAATTACTTTTATTAATCAATGTACGCATTTGGCTATCCATTTCCTGCTCACGTGTGGTCAGCTCAAAGTTAGCACGCTGTTCATAGATGGCAACTTGATCCTTATATATATTTAGCTTAGTGGTCATGGAGTCATCAGACACATATTCAGTGTACTCATTAAACACATATTCATCATTAATGGCAGAAGATGCACTACTTGGTACAACAAGACTTTCATCGTGCTTCACATATTGCTCATATGTGACAACATTGCTATTACCCATATTTACAATATCTGACTCAACGACTTCTGTTGGTTGTACTTTGTTGGGAATCTTTTGCTCATCAACCATATCATATAGCTTTAGTACCTCTGATATGACTGAAGCATTGGAGGGACCAGCTTGTTGAGGTGATGAAACCATGGGAGAAATATTAGTCATGAAAATAGTCTGTGTAGTTGGTTCATCATCAACATCAGAGTCGAAGGTATCACAGTCAGCAACCTGGAAGACATTGGGATTGTTTTGTGCCAAATCATATACTGGTTGTTCATCTACGTTAGCATCAAATGTTTTGGCATTCCCATCAGCAAGAAACAACAACTCTTCCTCATCCAACACTGCTCCACTGTCTTGAGCCTGCATCAGCAACATTTTATCCCTTAAGTACTCAACATTTTGTGGACGCTTGGGTTGAGTGTAGTTCCTAGCAATATGTCCCTCACCTCCACAGTTGTAATACTCAATCGGTTTGCCTTGAACCTGAACTATAAACCTTCCTCTGTTCTGAGCCCCCGCATAACCAGCTGCAACATTTCCTCGTGCAACATTCCTTGTATTCACATTTTGCCTTCCTTGCACATTCTGAACCACAACCCTTCCATCTTCCATTGTAGCTTGATTGTGTGGGTTAGATGAGGTCCTAAGTTGGTTGTTGGTTTGAGGAAGTGAGGTTCTAGATTGTTGAACCAATAGAGCAACTTGATTTGCGAGGTTTTCAATCAACATGTTTGTTGGGGTAAATCCCGAGTCTAGTATGGTAATCTGATTCTGATTCTGAGAAGATGATATGACTTATGATGTTCGAGTGTTTAGCTTCACATTTGAAACAAATGCAGCTGAGTCATTTTTCGGGCTTGTTGTTGTAGTAGAATTGCATTTTTCCATGATCAAACGCTCAAATGTAGCATGCTTCTCACGTTGAAGTAAGTAAGCGTACAACGGTCATAGTTAGTATTTCTCAATCCTTTGTTCAGCTTCACTGCAGTAATAAATCTGTGCCATTTAGGGTTCATGTTGTTTATGAACTTGGAATTGAGTTGGATATTTGGCATAGTCATAATGATATTCCTCATATCATTCACAAGTTTGTGAAACCTCACATGATACTCTGTAATGCTCTCCCCTGGGTTCATCTTAAATTTCTCAAAGTCATTATAAAGCTGTGACTCTCGATCTTCCTTAGTCAGTTCTGAGCCAGAGATAAGCATCTTGACATTGTCCCAAACTGCTTTGGCCTGGGTGTTGTGATTAATCAGCTTGTAGATGTCCTTGGGTGGACCTTGAAGTATGATGTTTAAAGCTCTAATGTCAGCATCGTATTTTTTTCTTCTCCTTCTCATTGAAATCATCATAAGTCCTTGGTCTATCCAAACCCAGAGTGACACTTCCATCTTCACAAGTCTCAAGTTGATATCTGGTGGTGCCCATTTGGAAGGGTCCTTCATCAATTGACTGAAGAATGTTAAGACCATTTTCTTTGCCCAAGCAGTACAATCTGATTCTCTGTGCCCAAGAGTCATAATCAGTTATATCCAGCATAGGAGGGCGGGTATTGGACCCAGCAGCTTGAACATCATCAGAAATAGTAGACATGATTTCTAAATTCACGGGATTTTACAACTCTTTGATTTAACCAAGAAATCGAATCTTTCGCGGGATTTTACAAAATCAAGAGGAAACCATAGAACTCAAATCTCAAGTGTTAAATTTCAAGAGACAAATCGCAACTAACAAGTCGCAGCACACAAATCGCAGTACTAGACAAAACGCAGATATACAAACCACAACACTTGACAAAACGCATAAACAAATCGCAACACCTGTCAAATCGCAGAGATATTAAAACGTAAAAACACAAGTCGCTGCACTTAACAAAACGCAGAGACAAATCGCAGACTATCGAAGACGCAACAATCAAGTCGCAGTCAACACAAATCGCAACCTGTCAAAATGCAAGATACCAAAACGCAGAGACACAAATCGCAGCACTTGACAAAACGCAGGGACAAGTCACATCACTAGACAAAACGCAGGGACAATTCGTAGGTCGCTTTCAACAAACAAGTCGCAACACTATATTCATATAATAATCAAACTGCACCACTGGAACTAGACAAGTCGCACCGAGGAACCAACAAAACGCATCTCAGTAATGGCAAAACGCAACCAAGAAAACTTTTACCGTGAGACACAACGCACCCAAGAAACACAACCAAACCTTGCGTTTTCAATCAAAATCCACCACAAACTAGAAGAAACAATAATTCCAAACCCAAAACTACGCTAATATGATTAACCTAAACACAAAAGTACAACTAAATAACAAACTTAACCACTAAATAAGATCAAAATAGTGAAAAAGTCTCCAAACTCATTCAAACCATAAACTTATGAATAACCAATCAAGAATCCAAGCACACACAAAGTAGATGATCAAACCAAGACTCTTGATACAAATTGTTAGTTATTGGTTATCATAAACACACAAACACAAACTATATGGATCGAATGGTGGATGAGTTTAGAGAGAGAAAGTAGAGAGAAATAGAAACTTAGTGAGAGAAAGTAAATGTCATATTATGAAGCTCCAACCTTCTACCTTGGGAGGTAGAAGGTATTTATAGTTTTTACAATATACGCCACCTACGGGCTGTGGATCAGGTATACAGTGGGTAAAGACACGTCCGTTATCCACGGTGTTACTTAATTAACTACGTATAATAACTAAACGACTAAGACTACGAGCTTTCTAATGCTTACAAATACTTGAGGTGGCCTAGTCTTTAACTTACGGATTTACTAAATCCTAACACATGTGAATCCTATGATTTAGGTGTCTAAGGTGTAAGTTGAATCGATTAAGGAAATGTAAATGGTGTTACAATTTGTTTTGTGTCATGTTGAAATATGAGAAATGACCGTGGTGGTCATAAAGTAAATGGAAATTATTGTAGAGAAGTGGAGATAATGAAGCATATTAGTAAAAGTGTTAAAGAGATAGTGAAGTGGTTATGGTAAAATATGGTACTAATGGTAAGGATGGTGTGTTATGTTCAAGTGACATATAGTCCTTGACGGAAAAGTTAGAATGGAATGAGTTTGAACGTCGTGTAATAGTAATAGAAATGGTTAAATGGTATACAATAACGGTAATAACTATGTCTCGAATGACATAATGATTAAGTAGAAACATATGGTTAAAGAAGTTAAGCAAGAAATAGAATGGGTCAAGGATGTAAAGTGTGTTATAGTGTGATTAGAATTGCAAGATCACTTAGATCGTTGCAATTAAATGGACGAAGAACTAGAAGTGTTAAGAATGAGGTGTGTTATGAGACTAAGTTTTGGTTAGTAATAGACGAGAGATTTTAAGGACAAATTCTAAATAAAGGGGTGGTATTGTTACACTCGTTTCTCGGATACAAATAGGCCCCACCTTAGATGAAATTGACTAAGGACTTAACGTGATTGACTGGTCGAACCCGATAGTCAACCTAATAGTCAACGAATGTATTATATGGTTATAAAAAGTATATTGTGTCACAAATAGAATGGAAGTAGACTTAAGGGGCTTAAGTTGTCATATACTAAATGTGTTTTAAGTTTATTGTGGCCAAAGTAGAAGGAAAGAGACTAGAGGGACCATTCTTGCCATAGGCCCAACCTTGTGAAAGTAAATATCTTCTATGTGGAGATTTCTAGAAAATGTGAGAAGTGTGGAAAGATCGGTTATATAATAAAAATGAGGGAAAGAAGATGAGTTTGATGGGCTAGGAAGAATGGTTATTAAGACCTTATGCTTAAGGTCATCCATGGTAATGATCTCCCCAAGTAAGTAACCCCTCTATCTTGATTATGTTAAGGTTATAGCTTATAAGGAAAGTGGGATTTCATCATATGATCAAGGTATGATCATATGATGATTTAGAAAGGAAGTTGAGTATGTTTGATGGGTTATGTAAACACTTGTTCATGGTGTTGATTTATTATATTGTTAGGTTTTGATTTTAATTATGAAAGATGGTGATGATGATAGTGGCGAGAATGATGATGATGAAGGAGATGAGAATGAAGTTCTTGTTAAACTTAGCATGGATTCAAGGTAAGTAAACCGGTTATAAGTTGATATTATATGGATTTCATTACATTATGTGTTGCTTATGTTAAGATCATAGAATGTTTTGATATGTATGTGCTTATGTGAAAGTAGATCGTAAGGCTAGTTTGGTATAACTAGCAAAAGGGAAGGATAGAATAGTGTGAATTTAGTTAGAATGTGAATGGTGATGCTTGGAAAGGCTTAAGGTATGTGTTTATGATTAATGTTTTAGTGGATTAATGGTTATGATGCGTAATGTGTGTTTGATGTATGATGTTAAGTTATAATCGCTTTACTTACTAAGCTTTATGCTTACTGTTTAAGTGACCAATGTTTTTTAGGTTCATGTTTTATGCAATGGCTTGGAATAAGGAATAAGGAATAAGGCTTGGTTAACCGAAGGTTAGAAGTCCCTGGTAAGAATGTAAGAGTTAGGTAGAATACCGAGCTCAATAAATGTTGTACCCCCGCCGGTCCTTCAATTGTTTCTAATGTGTAGTTGAGTGTCAAATTCTATGTCAAGGTTGTCATAGTGAATTGGTGGTCAAATGGTATGTCAAAGTATGTTTTAAGTATTTATGATCATGGATAAAGGGGTGTTTGGAATAAGTGTAAATATACCCATTTTGGGTTGCAAACGGGTTAAATGATCTTGTATATGACTTATTATGTTATGTTAATGGGTTTGGTTAAGTTTGGTGTGAAAATGAAGTGGTAAAGGTTGTTTGTTGTGAAAATGGGTCGAAACAGGTTTTGGCACATAACCCGTCAATTTGTAATACTATTTCGAAGGTCATTTAATGTTACTGTATGAAAACGAGGTTTATAAGGTGTTTATGAAATCTAGAAAGTTTGGTGAATTATAGAGTCTTGGAAGTCGAGTTTTCGAAAAATGGATAAAGTATAATTTCTAGTAGTACCTGATACATGGGCATAAAGCCATACCATTTCAAGCATATGGATGTACACTAGTTATTGAAGATTCGAACAGAACCATAAAGCCATACACATCTGAGCATATGGTTGTATGCTAGAGGACATGTTATCTGAGTAGACCATATGGCTGTATGCCCAGAAGCATAAAGCCGTATGCTATAGTTTTCGGTCATTTTCTTTATTTCATATAAAATTAACCGTGGCTCGTTGGAAGTCGTGTCTCCCGTTGTCTTGAAGGTAATTAAGTCTATTTTCATTTAAAAGTACTTTCAAAGGTTGAATGGTAACGGAATTTTGTCAGTTGTAAAAGAGTAACAGAAGGTACGTTAAAGTTCGGTCGTTTCTGCATAAAAGTTTAAATTTTAGTCAAACCGGGCACGGGGCATAACATCAAAATAAGAGCACCACGTGTGGTTGCTTAATGTGGCATGACGCGTTAAGCCTTGCTACACCCCCGAAGGTTATAACATGGTCATGGTTCAAATGGATTGGTTTGGTCATCCCAACAAACACACGAAATTTATTATATTTTGCGTGTGTATGAGTATGTTCAGGGGTATATTTGTGCCCAAATGTTGTATGTTTATGTAAGGGATTTGATGTTAGATACTACAAAGATTTATTAGTCGGTTTAAATGTGAGACTATATGTTGATGTGGCCATAATGTTGGATCCAACCATACCTACACACCGATGACTATTATATTTATATCTTATTTTATTTTCGATAGAGATTATCTCATATTTAAAGTGAACATAATATGTCATGTTGATAATGTCATGAGAGCAAGTAAGATAATGGGCTATTGATTTTAACTAAGAAAAGGACTCTTATTTATCTTTATCCCTTACTTTTTACTTGAGAACAATATGTTCCTAATGTACACATTAGTATGGGTGTAGACGAGCCGTGTGGAGCCCATTACTGTCAAGCTAGTGCTCAACTCGACTATTAAAACTCGAGCTTAAAGCTCCACTCGATCGAGCTTTAGACTTCAAGCTCGAGCTCAAATCGTCATCAAAAACTTGAACTCGAAACTCGACTCGAGCTCGATTATTTCCATATTTCAAGCTCGAACTCAATGAAGAATCGGTATATCAATCTTGACTCGACTAGACTTTTTTGAAGATTAAGTAATTACATGTAAATAAAGTGGAAAAGTCTAATTTAGTCGAAGCTGAATAAGCCTCGCGAGTTTTACGGGACTAGTATTTTGAAGCTCAAACTCGACTCAAAAGTATACTTGAATAGCTCGAGATCGACTCGTTTAAAACAAATCAATTATGAAAAGTTTACGATCCGATCTCGAATAACTCGCGAGTTGTCTTGTCTCGTTTTCGTGTCTAAGTTATTTTTGTACAACGTTAAAATCTGTTTTCTGAAAGTCCTAAATTTTATTTTATTTTTTATTAAAAGTCCCAAAATTCTAAAGTTAGCAAAAAAGATATTATACAGTAATAACTAGCGGGTTAACCCGCGCGTTGCGACGGGAGTGCATTGCCCTCGATCATTTTATTCACGGGAATGAATTTGCTAAAGTTTTTTTTTTTTTTTTTTTTTTTGCGCGCACTGTTCATGGCATGTTACTGTTCATGGCATTGTACTGTTCATGGGCCAATGACTTTTAGTATATATATATAACTAGCGGGTTAACCCGCGCGTTGCGCCGGGAGTGCGTTGCCCTCGATCATTTTATTCACGAGAATGAATTTGCTAAAGTTTTTTTTTTTTTTTTGCGCACTGTTCATGCGCGGGCACTGTTCATGCCCGCGTTACTGTTCATCCCCCAATGTATTTTAGTATATACTAGCGGGTTAACCAGCGCGTTGCGCCGGGAGTGCGTTGCCCTCGATCATTTTATTCACAGGAATGAATTTGCTAAAGTTTTTTTTTTTTTTTTTTTTTTTTTTTTTTTTTTTTTTTTTTGCGCACTGTTCATGCGCGGGCACTGTTCATGCCCGCGTTACTGTTCATCCCCCGATGTATTTTAGTATATATATATATAATATATAATATATAATTGCAAAAATCGTCCCTAAACTTTGGCCAAATTGCACGTTTCGTCCCAAAACTTTGGAAAGTGCAAATATCGTCCCTGTGGGGAAACTTTGGGGCAGAAATCGTCCCTGGCCTAGATCAAATGACTAAAATACCCTTCTCTCTTTATTACTTTTCAGTTTGTTGCGCAAATGGTCCCTGTGTTTCGCCAGATTTTGCAAATTTAGTCCTTTTTTTTTTTAATTAACTATTAATATTAGTATTATTTTTTTTACGTTTTCGTCTGATTTTTTACGTTTTCGTCCGTTTTTTTACGTTTTCGTCCGATTTTTTACGTTTTCGTCCGTTTTTTTACGTTTTCGTCCGATTTTTTACTTTTTCGTCCGTATTTATACGTTTTCATCCGATTTTTTACGTTTTCGTCCGTTTTTTTACGTTTTCGTCAGATTTTTTAATTTTTCGTCCGTTTTTTTACGTTTTTGTCCGCTTTTTTACGTTTTTGTCTGATTTTTACGTTTTCGTCTGATTTTTTACGTTTTCGTCTGATTTTTTACGTTTTCGTACGTTTTTTTACGTTTTCGTCCGATTTTTTGCGTTTTCGTCCTTTTTTTTACGTTTTCGTCCTTTTTTTACGTTTTCGTCTGATTTTTTACGTTTCCGTCCGATTTTTTACGTTTTCGTCCGTTTTTTTACGTTTTCGTCCGATTTTTTTACGTTTTCGTCCGTTTTTTACGTTTTTTTACGTTTTCGTCCGATTGTTATTATGTTTTTGTCTGATTTTTTACGTAAAACGTAAAAAAACGTAAAAAATCGGACGAAAACGTAACAAATCGGACGAAAACGTAAAAAAAGGGACGAAAACGTAAAAAATTGGACGAAAACGTAAAAAAAACGGACGAAAACGTAAAAAATGGACGAAAACGTAAAAAATCGGACGAAAACGTAAAAAATGGACGAAAACGTAAAAAATGGACGAAAACGTAAAAAAACGGACGAAAATGAAAAAAATCGGACGAAAAACGTAACAAAAGGACGAAAACGTAAAAAAAACGGACGAAAACGCAAAAAATCGGACGAAAACGTAAAGACACGGACGAAAACGTAAAAAATCATACGAAAACGTAAAAAATCAGACGAAAACGTAAAAATCAGACAAAAACGTAAAAAAGCGGACAAAAACGTAAAAAATCGGACGAAAACGTAAAAAAAAACGGACGAAAACGTAAAAAAAATGGACGAAAACGTAAAAAATCGGACGAAAACGTAAAAAAAAGGACGAAAACGTAAAAAAAACGGACGAAAATGTAAAAAATCGGACGAAAACGTAAAAAAAGGACGAAAACGTAAAAAAACGAACGAAAACGCAAAAAATCGGACGAAAACGTAAAAACACGGACGAAAACGTAAAAAATCAGACGAAAACGTAAAAAATCAGACGAAAACGTAAAAATCAGACAAAAACGTAAAAAAGCGGACAAAAACGTAAAAAAAACGGACGAAAACGTAAAAAATCTGACGAAAACGTAAAAACACGGACGAAAACGTAAAAAATCAGACGAAAACGTAAAAAATCAGACGAAAACGTAAAAATCAGACAAAAACGTAAAAAAGCGGACAAAAACGTAAAAAAACGGACGAAAACGTAAAAAATCTGACGAAAACGTAAAAAAACGGACGAAAACGTAAAAAATCGAACGAAAACGTAAAAAAACATAAAAAAATCAGACGAAAACGTAAAAAATCAGACGAAAACGTAAAAAAAATAATACTAATATTTATAGTTAAATAAAAAAAAAAAAAAAAAAAAAAAGACTAAATTTGCAAAATCTGGCGAAACACAGGGACCATTTGCGCAACAAACTGAAAAGTAATAAAGAGAGAAGGGTATTTTAGTCATTTGATCTAGGCCAGGGACGATTTCTGCCCCAAAGTTTCCCCACAGGGACGATATTTGCACTTTTCAAAGTTTTGTGACGAAACGTGCAATTTGGCCAAAGTTTAGGGACGATTTTTGCAATTTACTCTTTTCTTTATCAAAAACGTAAGAAACCATTTTGTGTTTGAGAAAAAAAGAGTCTGCAATAACAATAATAGGGATCTTGAATGGCGTACGTCGAACGAG
The DNA here is from genome assembly GCA_019973895.1 of Chrysanthemum seticuspe. NCBI lineage: Eukaryota > Viridiplantae > Streptophyta > Magnoliopsida > Asterales > Asteraceae > Chrysanthemum > Chrysanthemum seticuspe. The sequence goes on from BPTQ01000009.1 coordinate 273,291,067, forward strand.
GTATCCCTCAATTTCCATCATCTATTTTTTATCAATGATTTTTGTGTTTTAATTATCATCCCCAATCTAGGATATCTTGTTTAAAGTTTGTTAAATAATTCTGATTAAATTGTTGCCATTTTGTTTGAAATTAGGATTAAAATTGGATTACCAATTAGATATTTTTTTATTGTTTGTTAAAATTGGTTTACTTTGATTAATCATGTTTTGACCCGAAATGAGAACATGTGATGTTAACTAGCTAATTTCAAGCCCTTATTAGGTTTATATGGATGTTGATATCACTGATATCCGTAGGTGGTTTTGATCGAACATGTGATGTTAGCTTGGCCGTGGACGACGTAGGTTGAGAACATCTCTTGATTGAACGGCATAAATATGTGGTTTTGAGTTTCTGCACTTAACTTTTGTGTTGCCGTTGTGTATGTGATTTTGTGTGACTAGGTTGGGCCCCGATTTCCTAACAGATAAAACAGCTTAAATGCATTTTCTACATAAACCTGCCGTAGTCTGAGTCGATAAGTAAACGGTAGAGGTAAACGGATGAAGTTTTCCTTGTTCAGGTTACCCGGGGAGGGCGAGTCTTTGATTCAGATGCACGCGGCCTAACCGGGGTATCCCCTTGATCGTTTCCGACCCTTCTCTGGCATAGTAAACATAGCTGCTGGATCTGTGGCATGAAGCTTATCTTCTTCTTATTAATAGATTTTTTTTCAAGTAGTTTTACTCTGGAGCATCAATTGTTTTGACATGAATTACATTTTTGTGACCATTTATCTGCTGTCAGTTTTTGGTGATCACAATTTTCATGACAGTGTTTCAGTCCACTTTGGTATTGTTGACATGAAATTCAGCTTTAACAAAGTCCATTGAACGTTAAACTCGATGTATAGTAATATCTCTAACATATGTCTTAAACGCACACTAGTAATGAAATAAGTAAAGCGACATTAGGATTGGTAGGAAAAGAATAAGCAGCTAAAGTTATAGCCTATTACTCAATGATATCAACTGTTTATACAGTTATCGTTTATCAGTTGACATTAACATCCTCATATGCACGTCATGCTATATAGTAAGACTCGGGATTTCAACTTGTTTCTTTAGGTCACCACCTCATAGTCTTATACATGTCTTGTGTCCTAATTCTTGTCTAACATGAATGTCTTCAAAAAAGTACCTTCTGTTCATCAAGTTGCCAGTTGTCTAATTCACCTAATCGTTATATTGGAATATCGGATTTAAAGACCAGCTCAACGTGCCCCTACAATGTTCTTTGCTCTCTTCATATAATCATATCTAGGAATCTCCCTTAAAACAAAACTGAGGCCATTAAATATCGTATAACACTCTTTTTCATTTCCTCCCTGCACAAAGTTCCGCTTTAAATGGTGGTATGATTTATATATCTTTTCTTATATTCACAAGGTATTTTTTGACTGATTAGGAATACTTAGCCTCATTCAATGTCTTTTTAGAAGAACACAATCACTCACTTCCAATATTGCTATTTTTCTTTCCCCTTCTCTTCTCGTGCATGATTATATAACACAGAAAGTTTATGTCCGCTTATTTTGTGAAGTTTATGTGTCAAATTTCTTGTTTCTCTCTTAAATGTGCACACATTTTATTTGGTATTTTGTGGAACAGGGGTATATAATTTATTAGTTTTCTTGCTTGTATGTGTTGAACTTACAGTTAATTTGTGTTGTTTACTCAGGTGTTGTGAAATCCAATCGTACAATATGGCGTCTAAGGACAATTATTGATTTCTTTTGGGGAATCATCAATTTCATATCTGTGTTTTTCGCCACTATGTTTTCGGTATTGATTCCTGACATTTGTCTCCTCAAACAGCAAACCCGTTATGCAATGCTTATTTAACAACTCATTTTATATGTGATGCATTTGTAGATGGAGAAGTCTGATGGCTATAAGAAACTATCTGGTTCCAGCAAGAAATGGGACGGTGGTGGCCCTGGTGGCGGCCCATACGGTGGTGGGCCATATGGTGGTGGGCCAGGACGGCCTCCACGTGGATTAGACAATGTTAGAGGCATAGACCACAGTATGTTATTACCTATTTTATTTCCAGTTGTAATTCTATTTACTTACATCATAGATGGTATTATTTGGTTTTTTATAATCTATATGGGTAAATATTAAATTAGTTTAAAGGAACCATCATGTGGGTTGTACGGGTCAAAAGTTTTCCAAAGTGTATTCCTAACTTGTAAAACCGCTTAAATAGTTTAATATCATAAATAGATGATTACTGAAATAATTTACTTTTCTGATCACATTTGACAGGCTTATTGTTTTTAAAAACATGGACTGTTAAACCAACATACCCAAATACCCATTTTGACCCATCCATTTTTCTGCCTCTAATAAATCCAGCATGTTTAAGACTTATTTTCACTCTGTCTCTCTTTGCAGACTCTCTTCCAGCATGCGGATCCTGCTGTGGAGGCTAAAAGTAGCAGATACAGATACGGATTTCTGATGCCATGCTCTTTGCTCTTAACATTTTCAAGTCAAAACAATAAAGTTCTGTAAGAAATTTGTCTTTTGTATCATTATGAACGTGTTTGTGATTGCTTTGCTTATATGCACACGATCTGATTTAGTATCATATCATGTTATTACAATTTGTAAATCTGAATGTGAAGTCATATGTTCCCTCTATAGTCGCTTGCATGTATTAGTTCTTCAAAACCTTGATTAACAACCAAGTAGATCAATTCATTTTACATGGTTCAGGACATTAATGTACAACGTGGCAACATACTCGGTTCTTTTATTATGTTATTTAGCTCCTTTTCTCCATGGGGGCAATTTCATATCTCCCCTCATTAAATTTGAAAATTTCATATTTACCCAAACATGCTTTAAAACATTGTACATTATGCATTGAATGGTTGTTCTTTGGGTACATATGAAATTAATCGTAAAAGTAGGGGGAGAGATGAAATTCATCCTTTAGCAATGTAGCTAACAGGCAGTTACTTTTAGGTGTGGAAAGGATAAAACTCAAAGCACTATTTAGCATTTTTATTTGAGCCTTTAATTGATGTATCAAGTATCATTAGATTAAGCCCTTCTGGTAATAATTCATTTATATGGACCCCTCATTGGCTAAACCTTAAATGGTCCTCCATATCTGAAAATAGCTGTCTTATTTTGATAAACTGCATATTTATTCATATATTGTGTACGACTAAAGTAAAGATAGTCTATGTATGATGTAAGTTTGGTGGTTGATTCATGGATGTACTCGTTGTTTGGGACCATTCTTAGATCATTCATAGACCTTGTCACTCTTTTGTCTTTGCTTGATTTATATATTGATTCTTCTAGATACTTGAAAAATACCAACTTAATCGATCTTTTGGGAATAGTATAGCAATAGTTAATATGTGTGTCCGTCCAATGGTGCATGAGAAGATAGCTAATCGTTGGTGTGTTTGCATTAGGGTCAGATTCTGGTTCTTTGAAAAAGATAAGAATCAATTGTTTCGCTTCATTATTGTCAGAATTTTATAGCGTAGCAACCACATGCAGTGCAACCTCATTTACGGCTCAAATGCCTACCAATGGAGCATTAGTCCAATGGTTGAAGCACTTGTGCTTGAGTCAATAGACCCAAGTTCAAGTCTCATCCTTGGCATTTGCTTCATATAGGTACCCACCTCCGCAAAACCTATGGGCACGCTGGAGAGACTTTGTGGAATAAGAGCTCAGGGGTCCGAGTCTTGGCTCGTGCTCACTCCAGTTGGTGCCCCACTAGGCCAGGAGAGTTGCCGGAGTTATTCCTTGTGGGGTGGACAATGGCTGGTGCCAAAAGGCACCCGGGGTCAGGGTGTTCCCGCCAATCTACACCTTTTTGTGGAATAACAATGCCTAAGGTATAAGTATATGGATACTCTATACAAATCAGGTGTAATGGTTGCAATAAGTTTCCTTTCGCCTTTTTAGAGATCCACAATTTTGCTAGGATTTTGAGCTATAGTATCCACTCCATTGTTAATTTCAAGTTTCATATCCTTGCCAATAAGAAGACTTATCAAACTTTGATACTATTAAAAAGATCAAGAAATTTGTGGAAATTGTCAACCATCGTCCTCAAATCAGTCTTAACTCTTTCACACACCATTCTTGACTCGGTCAAAGGATCGTTGATGAAACATACATCGTGATCCATGTACCCATAGCTCATAAACCTTAGCATCGACTTGATAGTGATATTTCGCAACTTATATGATTGAAAAGGGTCATATTTTAATCCTATGGGTCCATTAAATATTATCCCTCATATTTCTTAGAACAATAGTGAGAAGAAAAGATAGAATAAGATTAGATATATGTACATCGATGAGTCAACGTGACAGTGAAACAACATATAAGAAATATCCATCGTACATGTTTCTGGGTCATTCTGAAAGAAGAAAACGATAGATTCTAGCTAGCGAGTTAACTTGCAACGCGAATAATTATAATGAATGAGCTAACACAAATGCACGTTGATCCTCGTGTGCTCGAGTCCAACACAAGTAACTTAAGAATTCAATAGGCACATGATAAAAGTTGCTTCCCAAATAAATATGCAGACACATGTAATTGAAAAGCGAAGTGAACTATCCTTTAAACTATTTCTGATTGAGGAATATGAACCTGATAACATCTCACAAACATAACAACTCAATACCCGTGAACCAAAATACGTGTAATCGTATTTCAAACAATATAAAGGATACCTTCAACACTGTTCTCATTAATACAATGATATTGATCTGTCACCCTTATAAGGTTTTTGTTTTTTGAACGACACCCTTATAATGTTTGAAGTGACTATATTATAGTCCAATCATTAACTCTTATGATTTATAACTCAGAATGGACAAAAAGAACATAAAGTACCATAGATATGTGGTATGGGTTGAGTTATTAATACCCCCCCCCCCCCCCCCCCCCTTTTTTTTTTTATTTTTTTTTTATTTTTATAATTTTGTTTATATCAAAAAGCTATAAATCTGAAAATGCGGAACTGTAAATATAAAGTTTAATAAGCCAAACGCTTAAAACTGTCAAAAATACGGAACAGAAACTGACAAAAAACTGTGTTGTACTGGAAAAAGCGGGGGGACAAAGGGGGGACAAGGGTGGCAGGCTACGGGTAGCCCCCGTAGCAATAGAAGGACCCGTGTGGTATACATCACATTGATTTAAATAATGCTTTCTTTTATGAAAGGCAATAAATTTACAAAGACAACTATAATACATACATCCTAACACAACTACATCAATCTCACTTTCGCTAAAATGTATTGTGAAGAAGTATAACACCAACCCAATAATGGATTTATGTGTCGTCTCCTTATTATTTCTTATTGAAGAACATAACTGAGGATTATATCTTATAAACATTACAAATTACAAATAAAACATGCAAGAAGACAAATAAACATAATCCATATTCAAATCTTATGAAGAATAACTTGAACACCCTTCTTTGGGATAAGAATGAACATATCAACCGGGTAATGAACATAATTACTTGAAAGGGTGAACCTATAACGCTGCAAGATCAATGAAAGTGCAATCTTGGCCTCGTTTGTGGTAAAGTTTAAACCAACACAAGTCCGGGGTCCCATTCCGAATGGAAAAAAAGCTGCAGCATTGTTGTTGGTAGCTCGAGCAACCCCATTAGCAAATCTCCCGGGTCTGAAATAATGAACATCGTTTCCCCATATTTCCGGGTTGTGATGAAGTGCAAGTAGTGACATGAAAATATTCACATTTGCAGGAAGTGTGAAGTTTCCCAATTTGATTTCCCTGTCTACTTTTCTTGTCATTGTAATCACAGGAGGATATAGCCTGAGTGACTCATTGATCACCATGTTCATCTGCATTCAAGATACCAAAATATTCAAATCGTTCAAAGTTAGAAAAAAGGATTATAATTATGCCGTCCCCTTAACTTTGAGTTTGATCGATTCAAATTTTTAACCTGTCTCCTGTCTGTGTGGGGATCCTAGTAGTTTTCCTTCTTTTTTTTTTCTTTTTTTTTTTTTTTTTTTTTTTTGTTCTATCTTTTTTCTGTACTTGGTGGAAAGTTGCATAAAAATAATCCAAAAACAGTTGAGGCGCCAAACCATTGCGATTTTTTGTTGTTAACAGCCAGAAGTGTAAAACTTAATTGGTCTTACCTATTATTAACCCAGAAAAAGAAATATTGTCTTACGTTTTTAAGTCTTGCAATGCCATCAGAAGTTGGGGAGTTTTGACCAAAGAACTCGTACACTTCTTCCCTTACTTTGTCTTGCCAATCTTGATTAATAGCTAAAAGGAAGACAGTCCACGAAAGTAAGCTAGTGGTCGTGAGATGTCCAGCACCGTATATGGCTTTGAGCTCGTCAATCATTTGATCTATTGTGATCCTCTTAATTCCGTTAGGATCATTAGCAATTCTCACAAGTTGTCCAAGGTAATCACTTCCAAACTCATCAACCCCTGTACTCTTATTCACCTTTCTTTTCTCCACAATGTCTAGAATCGATATCTTTATCGCTTTTTCAAGCTTCTCCGCTTCAATTTCATCAGTTGTCTTCAATATCAAACTGAAAAAGAAAAACATATAGTACTAGACTCCGAATGTATCTATTTGAATGCCCCAATAGGCCAATAGTTTGTTTTGTATTTTCTAGCCTTTTTTTCTGCATACTTAAGAAAAGGTACAGTAGAAAAAAGTCTGGTACTGATCAATATTTATTGTACTGAGCTAAATTTTACCTCATACCCGGAAACCGTAACTTGTACACATTTCTAACGGTTATTGCAGTTAGTTTCGCCACCATGTCAAATATATGCTTCCCTTCAATATAACTACTACCAAAAGCTGTTCTCGATATCACGTCAGTTGTTACTAGCCCAAATTCTTTGTGTACGTCGATTTCTTGGCCATCGTAGTCTTTCCACTTCTCTAGCATCATCTCAAAGCTTTTGCTCATCTCCGGAATCATATTCTATGTTATTGTTTGGTTTAAAGTGACAAAGTTACTTACACATACAAAGTTCGGATCATCTTTTCTCAAAATTAGAGCACATATATATTATTGTAATGATCTTGTTAATTCGATATACTCACCTTCAAGCTCTCGGCATGGAAAGTATGGTTAGCTAGTTTTCGAACTTTTGCCCACTTTTCACCTTCATTTGTTATAAGTGCTTCACCTAAGAGCTTCTTTGCAAACCCATCCACTTCCATTTTCGGATAAGCTCCTTCCCGGTTGTTTAGTACTTCCTTTACTAGCTCCGGTTCTGTAACAAAAATCTGTGCTTCTGAACCATGCCAGTTGATAAAATTCTTTCCTATACAACACCAAAAAAAATCAAAAAATAAAATAAAATAAAATAAAATAAATAAGCATATGCATTAAATATACAAATGTTAATGCATAGCGAAATTATTACCATAGATTTTGATCCAAGAGTCGACATGTGGCTGAATTCTTGAAAATATGTCATGTGAAATATCCAACGGGTGGTTCGTGGATTGGTTTCTCATGGCAGTGATCACTTTGGTGTTTCCATGAGGAAATGCATATGGAAGGCCTTCAATTCCTTGTGATTTCATCATTCTTTGTATATTGATCGGAGTCCACCATACCTTATCAACGAATGAAATGAGGGCGCGAAGGAGAAACAGACTCGATACTATGATTACAAGTACTAGAACTAGAGCCATGAGTAGGAAAAATTAAATCTTTTTCTGCAGCAAAGACGTTGGATGCATTGTTTTATAAAGAGGTCAAAGAATTATAATTAATGTATGTTGCGTACTTGCATGACTACATCTGTTTTAACATATTCTGGAAAGGTATTGCACATTATTTATATTGAGTAAATTGCAAAAATCGTCCTCGTGATTTAGCCAAATTGCAGGTTTCGTCCTTACTGTTCATTAAGTGCAAAAACAGTCCGTTGACTGCATTGTTTGGTGCGCTTTTGGTCCTTTGACTTAACTGCCGTTAAATGGACTGCGTTAGTAGTTACACTTTAGCCCTTTTGACTAACCACCGTTGCAGCACACATCCTTCAAACCACAAGGACGATTTTTGCAATTTTTTTTTCGAATTAAAAAAAAAAAAAAAAAAAAAAAAAAAAAAAAAATTCCTACGTTTTTTTTTAATATTTTTTTTCAAAAATGTTTTTTTATATAAAAATGTTTTATATAAAAACGTTTTATAAAAAAGATTTTATATAAAACGTTTTTATATAAAGTTTTTTTTATATAAAAATGTTTTTATATAAAAATATTAAAAAAAAATTATATAAAAACGTTTCATATAAAACAACATTTTTATATAAAAACTTTTTTATATAAAAAACATTTTCGAAAAAAAAGTTACTTGACGATAAAAATTATTCAAAAAAAAATCGAACAAAAACGGATACAACCGGATAAAAACGTAATTTTTTTCCCGTTTTTATCCATTTTGTTCATTTTTGTCCGTTTTCATCCGATTTTATCTGTTTTCATCCATTTTGTTTGTTTTATATATAAAAATATTTTATATAAAAACGTTTTATAAAAAAGTTTTTAAAGTTTATAAAAAAGTTTTTATATAAAACGTTTTTATAAAAAAGTTTTTATATAAAACGTTTTTATATAAAAATGTTTTATATAAAAACGTTTTATAAAAACTTTTTAAATTTTTTATATAAAAACATTGTTATATAGAAAAGCTTTATATAAAAACTTTTTATATAAAAACTTTTTTATAAACTTTTTTATATAAAACGTTTTTATATAAAACATTTTTATATAAAACATTTTTTCATAAAAAACATTTTCGAAAAAAAATATTCAAAAAAAATTAAAAAAAAAAAGTAGGATTTTTTTTTTTTTTTTTTTTAATTCGAAAAAAAATTGCAAAAATCGTCCTTGTGGTTTGAAGGATGGGTGCTGCAACGGTGGTTAGTCAAAAGGGCTAAAGTGTAACTACTAACGGAGTCCATTTAACGGCAGTTAAGTCAAAGGACGAAAAGCGCACCAAACAGTGCAGTCAACGGACTATTTTTGCACTTAATGAACAATACAGACGAAATCTGCAATTTCGCTAAACCACGAGGACGATTTTTGCAATTTACTCATTTATATTCCAACACGAGTATCTGCTTGGTAATTACTACAATAATGAGTAAATAGCAAGCTTGTGATCCTCCTTGCTAACTATCTTAGCTTAACTAGTTTTTAACCCTTTACATACACGGGTCTGTTAAAAAAAATAATAATAATAATAATTACTACAGAACCATGTAAAAATCTTTTATACTTATATATATACAATACTCGTGCACGCGCAGGTTTTTACATTGTGCATACACGAGACTGTTAAATAAGGTTTTTTCTTAATCAAATTATGTAAAATCTTTTATAGTTATATACTTACAATACCCGTGCACACACGAGTTTGTTGGACAAAGTATTTTACTTTGTTTAACTGACATAGTGTCGATGTTCGTGTTGTTTAAATTCAACAATTGGTATCATGTTCTAGACATTATGCGTGTTTAATAGCATGCAACCCTTGAGAATAATACTTTAATGAATATTCTCATTTAAGCTTTAAAAAGAAATTACATGAGTCGTTGCTATATATATACAATCTTGTGTATTTATTTTCAGTTCACACTAACCCGTGGGGCCGTGTCTTTATTTTAAATTTATATTCTTGTTAATAGTATTTAACTTTTAAATCCGTGTACGCGTGGCTTTAACTTATAAAAAGGTATAACATTTGTCTTTATTGAGCACTATTATTAAAAATAAAATCGGATCTACTTGCTTAATTTCATAAGAAGAAATAATATGAGACTTTTGTATATGTACAACCCCGTTTACTTATTTACATATTATAGTAATTCGTGCTTTTATGTTATTATTTATAATTTTGTTCATATACATTAATTTCAATATTTAATGATAATAATATTTATTAATAACAAAATTTATACGATTTTTTGAGTAATATAAAGTATATTAGGTATTTATTAAATTTATAAAGTTATTAAAGAGTGAAAACTAATAAATTTATTAAAGTCTTTATAATTTATTTAAAACTTAACAACTAAAGTTTAGTTAATTACTTTTTTAGTTTTTTATTTTTATAAAATCGGCACACGTATTTTTATACATATTATTTTGCTAGATGAAATATAAATAGGTTTGACCCAATTGAAACCAATTTTGATATTTATTGGCCAATCAAAATGCTCGATTTCAAAATTGAGTTCTTCCATTGGTTAATGGAAAAAAATTATTTTCCATTTTGTATATTCTCTTACTCCTTCCGTCCTAAATTAAATGTCTACCTTTTTATTTTAGGATGTCCTAAAATAAATGTTCATTTTGTGTTTCAACCAATCAAAATTAATTTTAGTGGATAAAAATGATTGGTAGAAAGTATAGTTAATGAGATTTTTTTAAACTTTATGCAATATTAAAGTGAACATTTATTTTTGGACAAATGTACTATTATATAAGAGATGTCAATTAGGGTTAATTAATATCATTAAACAAAACAGAGGCCCAATTTAGTGAACTACAAGTCGAATGAATGGGCTTTGCACTTACGACTCGTTTTGAACAGGGGTGTGACCGCGTATAGAATGAAAGATTCTTTCAATACTTTGTTCGGTATACTTTTTTATTTCTGACACATGATTTTTATTTCAAATTTTCATGCCACCCATTGTGGGTGGCTTTTGATGAAATAGGCCAATCAAAAATTTTCTTTTATTTGTTGGTTTTTTGTCAGCCACACATATTCATTCTTTCTTTTAAACTTTTACTTCTTTTTCACAAAAAAAGTGTAGATTGGCGGGAACACTCTGACTCCAGGTGCTTTTTGACACCAGCCATTGTCCACCCCATAAGGAATAGCTCCGGCAACTCTCTTGGCCCAGTGGGGCACCAACTGGAGTGAACACGAGCCAAGACTCGGACCCCTGAGCTCTTATTCCACAGAGTCTCCAGCGTGCCTATAGGTTTTACGAAGGTGGGTACCTATATGAAGCAAATGCCAATGATGAGACTTGAACTTGGGTCTATTGACTTACGCTCCTTTCTCAAGAAAAAAAATGAATGGAAGTGAAAGAAATATGAATTAAAGTAAGAGAGAGGAAGTAAAGTGACTTTCACCCCAAAAGTAGAGTGAAAGTTTTATAACTAAAATATCACCACTTTACTTCACTTTACTTCCTAAAAAAAAACTGGAGAACACAAACTTCCTCACTTTCACTTTACTTCCTCCCTTTTACTCAACTTGAGAACACAGTGTTAAGCACAAGTGCTTCAACCATTGGACTAATGCTCCATTGGTTTTACTGAAATATATAAAACCTATTAAACATATATATAAATTAAATATTAATTAATTTTCTCTCGTCTTATTTTCTTTCAAACCTTTCTCAAATCTGAATCAAATTTCAATCTCACTTACAAACCAAACGGACCCTTAATTTTTACTTTTGCATCTTAACTCTTTCAAGTTACCCATTTAGCTTTTAGAAATAAAACATGACTGAAATCAACGTATTCGCAAGTAGGTAACATAAAATTGTTACCTTTTAAGTTACTGACTGATTTTTAAATTGGTCAAAAGAAGACCGGCTTATTTAGGACTAGCCCGGTCAAGTGTGGCATGTAACTCTGTTGTTCCTGTATCACAAATAGCAAAATAATAATTTAATGCTAATCGTGATCCATGACTTAAGCAGAGTACTTATAAAAATTAGTTAAACAAGATAAGTAAAGTAAATGCATAATAGATTTTTCAACGTTTATATTCTTATTAAAACGAATCAAAAGAATATATTATCCAAGTGTTTGCGGAACAACACTTGAGATTGAATGACAAGTATGGTGTGAACTCCTCACTAAGCTTAGGCTAAGTCTAAGCACAACTACACGGAACCACTGAACTATTTCAGGGACTTAGTTGTATTTGGAGGAGTGAAAGTTGCTTGTGAATGTTAAACACATTTAATTCGCACAAGCTTGACTTTCACTCATTCCTTATGCCTATTTATACAAGTATGAGTTTTAACTATATCCTAAAAGACAATACTGACATAAGCTATAGAGGAAAAATGCTTATGCATTTTATCCCTGTTTACAGGAAGCTATATTGGGTAAAGGATAATTTTACTTTCTGATCATCAGTGATGATACTGATCTTGGTTGTTAGCCTTTCAGGAAAAGTTTGACTTATGGTTGATAAGGACTCCTCCTTATACATTCAAACTTCTCCCGCCTTGTCCCGCCCATTCTTCAGTCTTCTTACACTTCATTCATTGTCTTTAGTGATTGTAGTTGTTGAGGAGTTTATGGGATTCAGTGAGTTATTGTCATCACTCACTGAACCCATCATCTTCTTCTTGACTCAGTCTTCACCCTTTGAGTTCCGCCTCACTGAGTGGAGAGACTTTCTTCTTAGTCTCGTTCTGAGTGTCCTGAAGATGACTCAGTGAGCAACTGTTTGCTCAGTGACTTTTTTATGTTTAAGGATAAACACTTAGGTTATTTTATCTTCAAATCCTTGCTTTAGGAAGTTTGGGGATTCACTAACCCAACAAACTCTTAAAGATTATATGATTTCGAGCCGTTCTTTGCGTGCACAATTGTTAAAGTTTTTAAGGTGTAAGCTAAAGATACATAACATATTTTTCTAAATAAACAAGTCTATGCAATATAGTTTGTAAATTGTCAAAGATACGCAACATATTTTCAAATAATCTTCGATCTAACTAATATGACCGGTTATTAGCAGTTTAACAGGTTACAACTGAATTAAAAGTTGCACATTTGATTCAGTTTGACCTGTTTATTTTGAAAAATACGTTACGTATCTTTAGCTTTCACCCAAATTTTTAATCACAAATAGAGCATTTCTGATTTCCGAATCTTAGGATATGCAAATGATGGAGTTGCTAACTTGTTGTTTGTTGCCCGTCAGTCCGTCACAAGTATATTAAATTGGTTAAGGGTCAACCTTTTGCAACCAGATTTTAGCCCCGTTTCAAAAGGCCTAAGCAAATGCTCAACAATGAGATCAGATCTATATTCATTATACTTGTTTGGTTAATGGTTGGGAATAAAAATCAAACCAACTACACCCACAAGGCCACAAAGCTCAAAACCAACCATTAAAATATTCAAACCAAACGATAATATCTATACTCAAACTTGCATTCACAACCACATATGAAAAATAATTTTACAAACGTAAATTCATCAAGAAAATCTCCTTAACCACGCTTCCTTTACAAACACAAATGATATATTATATGTAATTATTCATTCTAGCACAGATATACATGAAATTCTGTAAGTCAAGCCGAATAAAAATCATTATTAGGCTGGGCACGAAGATCACGAAAATAGCCTCTAGGGTTAGCTTCAAAGATAGCCCTTGGTATCATCACTGGTGATCTGCCTGGTGCTATCATATACCTCTCCTCGTCGTCATCCGATGTTTCTCCACAGCAGCAAAAACAACGAAAAAGACTCAAAAACAATGAAGAGATGCACCCGAAGAACAAGTGACATATGCACAAGCACGTGAGCACGGCTGCTAGCGCGATGAGATACGGACTCGCAACCTCGTACCAAGGGGTGTCTGGTGAATACTCCTTGTTGAATGAATGACTTAAGTAGTGGAAGAAGTCGATAACGAGGGAGATAAACTTATCTAAGATGTCGTCGAAGGTGATGGTCATTTTTTTGTTTTTGTTTCGGGCTATTGTGAATTGAAGTCAACTTTATTATTGGTCGTTGGTTGTTGGTAACCCCCACGAGATATATAGTTGTGTGTAGGGGTGCTATTCGGGTCGGGTTGGTCGGGTTCGGGTCAAACGGGTCGGGTCCAAGTCGGGTCGAGGCTAAAAATAATATACCCGAACCCGACCCTATTTGAACTCGGGTTAGTCGGGTTCGGGTCAAGTCGGGTTGGGTCAAGTCGGGTCGGGTTAGGTCGGGTTCGGGTCTGTGCCATTTACAAAATCATAAAATTTAAATGTGTAAATCATGTGCTGCTGGACTGGACCGTCGATTCGACTGTGTAAATAAGTTTAATTATGGTAAATTAGCATCGTAGTTGATAAATGGGAAACAAAGATTAAAATCTTGTTGAATCTATTATTGAATATAACATATGCTGTTAAGAGCATAGATATTATTAAAAAAAAAAAAAAAAAAAAAAAAAAGACTCAAATCAAATGTAGTTGTGAAGATTTTTCGTCAGCGCAAAGAATTTAAAAACATAAAACAAGAAACAAGACTTTGACATGAAAAACACAAAGTCAAAAAAAGAAGCTCAAGTCCATGACAGATCCAAACAAGCAAATTGAATAATCACAATACCATAAGCATTTCTTACCCATTACCACACATCCTAAAGATAACACAAATTTTGACAACACACCATTTTACGACCATCCTGTTAAAAAAAAAAAAAAAAAAAAAAAAATCCTAACTCGGGTTAGTCGGTTGACCCGAACCCGACTAAGCAAAATATTTAAACCCGATACCCGACACGGGTTGACCCGATTGACCCGAGTTAGACTTTGGACCTGAGTAACCCGACCCGAATATGCTTAGTCGGGTCCGGGTCGGGTCGGGATTTTTGACACCCCTAGTTGTGTGTCAAAAAAAATAAAGATAAAAAATTTATCATAAATCAAATTAATCAATTATAGTCATTTATTTTTCTAATAAATAAAAATAAAATAAATTTTTACACCTTTTTAAAAAATTAAATATCTCACAAACCGTTTATCATTACGTGAAAAAATCATATCATCGCGACGAGAATTAAATTATCTTTCTACAGATGTGCACTTCTATATATTTTTAACGATTTTTTTTTTTTTTTTAAATTTCAGCCCAAAAAAATCATATATAATTTGTGAAAATCATATGTGATTCGATTTTACAAATCATATATGATTTTTTCAAATCACATATGATTTGCAAAAATCATATAAGATTTGAAAAAATCACATGTGATTTGATTTTTTACAAATCACATGTAATTTTTAAAAATCATATATGATTTTACAAATCATATATGATTTTACAAATCATATGTAATTTTTTTGGGCAGAATTTTTGAAAAAAAAATTGTCGAAAATATAGAGAAGTGCATATCTATAGAAAGATAATTTAATTCTCGTCGCGATTGTGTATTTTTTTTAGTTTGAAGATATACCGTTTGCAAGATATTCTGTTTTTAAAGAAAATGTGAAAATGGTATTTTTATTAATTTGATAAAAAAAAAATGAATGGCTAAGATTGATTTATTGGATTTATGACAAATATTAGATATATATTTATGTCAACTCAGTTGAGTAGTTGTTTTGTTGTGTTTGGTATGTGGATTAGAACAAAATTCTCCAGTTTTTGGTAAAATGTTTTTAGCACAAAATATGAAAAACAAAGATAACATTTAAATTAACTTTTTTCTCCAAATTATTTACAAAATATAAGAAAATTGTGTTTTCTACTTTATTAAAGAAAATTATAAAATACATTATTTGCGTTTTCTTTGTTTTTCTTGTATTTTTTTTGTTTTTTTTTTCTAATTAAAAAGTAGAAAATAAAACCATATGAGCGTGTTTTTATATTTTGTGAAAAGTTAAAATCTCTTATTCTCTTTACAAAATTAAAAATAGAAAACCAAATATTATTTATTTATTGGGTTTTTTTTTTAATCATATATACTATTGAACAAATTTCAAACAAAAGAGTGTAGTATATTTATGATATTATATTAATTAAAGTTCAAAATATATCTACGTGGTTTGTGGTTTGTTCATTGTCTCGCAATATATTCATGTGATTTTTTGGTCAAATTTAGCAACTACACATCCCTCCATTAGTAAAGTCAGTCAGTGAGGACTAAAGGTGTAAATTATTTTTTCGTTATCTCGTAACACAAGAAAAAATATTTGCAACATTAGTCCCGAAGACTAACGGTGCAAAAAAAATTTGAAAATTAATTAAAATGGGGCATAGTAGACTCAAACTTAGGTATGGTCGTCCGAAAATAAAAGCCCCAAACACTTGACTAAGCGTCTAGTGGTGTAATTATACCAAAACATATTTAACCCTTTTTTGTTCAAATTTATGGGCTACTAACCTATTTATGTTTGGACCGGTCGGTTCATGGTGATCCGAGCCGGTTCTTGGGGCGGAGGACAGATCCGTTAGACTCGTTTTTTCATGTTCTTTTTTCTGGTATCATCGTGGATTCATTTGAACTTTGATAAAAATATATACGTGATCAATACTAGTCCAAAATTTTATGTCTTTGCTCCGTTTTCAATTCTTTATATCTACAAAGTAAAATACTCGTTCGAAAAATCATTTTACTTTGCAAGTGTGAAAAATGGAAAATGTAGCAAAAATGTGAAATTTCGGGAAAATGTCGATCACGTATATATTTTATCGAAGTCCAAATGAATCCTCGAGGATCCGCTAGACTCATTTTTCCATTCTCTTTCTTCTGGTATTATTGGGGATTCATTTAGAGTTCGATAAAAATATATACATGATTGATATTTGTACAAAATTTCATGTTTTTGCTCCATTTTCATTTTTTCACACCTACAAAGTAAAATAATGACTTTCGGACAAGTATTTTTCTTTGTAGTTATGAAGAATTGAAAACGGAGCAAAAACGCGAACTTTCGGACATATATCAACCACGTATATATTTTTATCAAAGTTCAAATGAATCCCTGTGATACCAAACGAAAGAGCACTAAAAAACCGAGTCCAACGGATCTAGCCCCGCCCGCGAATCAAGCTAGCTCCCCTTGCATGCGATGATGTGGTGGTGAACCTTTCATTCTAATTCAGTGCTCCCCAAGAACCGACGCGGTTCACCATGAACCGACCGGCCCAAACTTAAATCGGTTAATATACCATAACTTTGAACAAAAAAGGTTAAATAAAACTTGTTGTGGTAAGCGTCCTTTGGTTGTGGCGTTTATTTTTCACCGGGTCCAAGCCTACTGTGCCCCATTTTATTTTATTTCCACAAAAAATAAATTGCACAGTTAGTCCTCAAGACTAATGATGCAAATATTCTTTCTTGCGTTAGGAAATAACGAATAAATAATTTGCACTGTTAGTCCTCATTTAATGACTTTACTACCGAAAGGATGTATAGTGGCTAAATTTACTAACAGAGGGATATTTGTGTGCCAAAAAAACCACAAGGATGTATTGCGGGACAATGAACAAATCACAAAGATATATTTTTGACCGAGAACCGAACCAACCTGAACCACATTTTAGAACCTTGGTTCGGTTCTCGGCTCTTAGATATTGCAATTGCGGTTCTCAGCTCGATTTCGTCCGGAACTGCGGGCATCGGTTCCGGAACCGAAGAACCGTACGAATTTACAAATATATAGGATTAGCATGGGACATTAGTTTTTTAAGTTCAAGATTATATATTTATGCCTTCTTGCTAGTTAAAACGTTATCGCTTAACTTGAGCTTGCGGTTGGTAAAGTCAAATAATACTAGTAATGAAGTAATGAAAATGAACAAATTGATTATAATTGTCCTTGAAAAGTAGTAAAAAAAATTATAATTGTATTTTAAAAAGATTAAATGTTGATAAATAATTGGATAGTGAGATGGGGTACAAGATATCATGTTTGAAAGATTATTTGCTTTTTCATGTCTCCTAAACATCACTTTTTAAAGATTGTGCTTCCCATTTATAAACAACCATTGGCGTGCTCGGATATTATGCTATATACGTTAATCGTTCAATATTCTTTATGGTTTAGACTTAGATTAGTGCAAACACATATAGAATATTGAATTTTGGGCAGTTTTAAAAATATGCGGCTCCAATCGAGTAGAATCGAAATACTCGAACCGGATCCGGGAATCAAACCGGAACCGAAACGTGTTCTTCGATCCGATTCTCAGTTCCTAAATTATGAGTATTTCGGTTCTCAGTTCTTTCGGTTATAGGTCGATTTCGTGCAGTCCTGAAACCGCGCTCACCCCTACTAGTCGTCCCTGTTGTTGTCCATTTCTAATAGACCGGCCCTTTAACCAAATTGGGCATAGTCTTTTTTTGTTAAGTCTATATGGACCAAACGTTCGTTAGTAATCAAACAGGCGTTAGTAACAAGGGACAATTTATGTAATTAACTATTATTTTTTATTTTATTTTATTTATCATAATTTAATTTTTTTTATCTTGTTTAAAAAATGGTTTCAGTTGAATTTCAGTTATTTATTTATTTATTTATTTTTATTTTTCGATTTCTTTTACTTCTTTTACTTGTTTTTCGTTTCTCGGTTTCTTTTACTTGTTTTTCTGTTTTGGTTTCGGATTTATTATTATTATTATTATTATTATTATTATTATTATTATTATTATTATTATTATTATTATTATTATTATTATTATTATTATTATTATTTTGGTTTTTTTATATATTTATTTTCGGTTTCGGTTTCGGTTTTGTCTTTTTATTTTTATTTATTTATTTCGGACTATCATTTATTTATTTGTTTTAATTATTTTTTGGTTTTTTAATTAAATCGGTTTTGTGTCAATTTCTTTTTATGTTTTTTTTAGATTTTAATTTACCGATAAATAAACTATTTAGTTATGAACCATCATAACTAAGAGTGTATAAAACCTTCAGCTCAATAAGCTAGGATCTATACATTAGAACTAAACTCAACTACGGCTACAACTCATCGTATTAAGCCTGGAAAATGGACTCCCAAACCAGGCTCCTACGCCTACCAAACATTTTCCGGCAATGACAGCCCTGGAAATCTTTCTCAGGACCGTTGCAACCATCAAACATATGCTAATACCTCATGCGCTATAGATGCAATACTGCAGTCGTGCATGGATTTTTTCATGCATCTAGTGAGACCAAAGGAAGCACGCCACATATCATTCCTTATCTCCCTATTAGATGTCCACCACGTGAGCGATCTTAGAAACCTGGATGGACTCAAGGTGTGACAACCCGTACTTTCAGGTCATTTCTCGACACGATTCATGTCTCATTATTTCAACACTTTTAGTAAACTTGGTTTACTTGTTTCAAATTCGCGTAACCTTGGAGGTTTAGCGGCGAATTCATGATCATGACATCACGTACATTTCATATGGACTATGAGTAGTCTACATTTCATTGACATCATGTGCATTTCATTAGTTCAGGCACGACATTTCATTTCACCCTTTAACGTGTAATTTTTATATTTAATAATTTTTATCGCGTGAGTTTTTATTTTGATTATTTAAACCGTTATTCTCAAAAATGATCCCGAGGTATTTTTAAACTCACATTTGGTTTATAAAAACTATATTTTTAGTTTTCTTAGTGTTTCACATTTAATTGGTATTTTAATCGTTAACGTTTAATTATTACGTTGTTTTCTTAAAAATTTTACGATAATTATTTTATCACCCGATTTTCACAAGGAAAGTATTTTTACAATTTTTATCACCTCAATACACTCTATTTTGAGCTACTAAAAACTTTCATATACCTTAACTTAACTTAACTTTACTTACACTTTATTTATACCAATTTCAACAAATAATACACAAATATCTTCAAGTAGCAACATTTAAAAAAAAAAATATAAAGGGAGACAACCCTCCCCCAAAACCGGCCAAGGGGGGGAGGGAAGTCTTAATTGTGGTATGGTTCTCTTATTTACTTGTCTACTAATAATTCAAGGTATACAAAAAGTCTTACACTCCAAAATTCTTCACATACATTTCACATACTTAAAGTGTTTTACAAAAATCTTTCTCTCCTCTTTTGTGCACTAAGAACCGGCCATCAACAAGCTCACAAGGGATCAAGAAAATTTTTGAACTTCAAGTGTTATTTACAACCTAGATCATATCCTCTTTGTGGTTTTGAAATAAAAACCAAGGATATCTAAGTAAACCTTTGTTACCTACACCTCTTCATATCACTAGTAAGCATGTTTTTATCATCCTTATGTTTCCTTATCATTTTTATATGTTCCTTATCATTTTTGAAGCTCATATGCATGTTATGGAGTTTATACCATTTATTTCTTGATTTTAAGGTTTTATATACATATTAGTCATCCTATAATTATTCCCAAGTTAATCTTTGGTCTTGATGGTGATTAGGAACCCATGACACCCTAAGAAGGTGTATGGTAGGATTAGATTAGTTGTGGAGTTGATTTGAAGGGATTAGAATAGGTTTTGTCCGAGAAAAACTATTTTCGTAAACTATATTTTGTATTCTGTCCTTAAATCGAATTTCTGGAAAAATCAGTGGATTGTACGAAAGTTTGGCCTTGATTTTTAGAAAATATACTTAAAAACGAATCCGTGGCCTTTTGAACGGATAAAAACGGAGTTATAACGAAGCCGTGGTGAATTTTTAAAGTTTGACACCGACACGTATTATTTTCTGAAATTGACAGCATGCAGTTTTTGTATATTTCGGGTCAAAAACGAGCCTTAAGCTTCACAAATTATTTCGATTAGTCAAAAATATATTAGTTTACTTCGATACGAAGCTAAGGACATATTTTACGTAGAAAACGGATTTAAAACGACAAATATATGGCCGTTTTCATAAAGTTGCCGTAAGTATTATTTTCTGAAAATTATATTATGTTTGACGTAACAAGTTTTTCATTAGCTCTATCGTCCATGTTTGCGGCAGTTTTTACCCATGATGCAAAACTTTTTATAACAAAGTGTCTTCTAGTAAAATCAAGTTCATCGGCCATATTTTTCAAAACAAAAAGCCGTTTGTCAAACGGAGTCATAGTGAATTATTTACGAATGTTCAAACATGGGCCGAAACTCATTTTCTGCACACAACTCACAAAAATCACCAACTTTAGCCTTTGATATCTTTATGATCGAGACCTTTTGAACGAAAACTCCTGAACTGAAACTTTTAGATATCGATACAAACTTTCCAAAACTGTCGAGTTCGTTCTCTAACGGTCGACGTACACCGTTTTATGACTACTTTTCCGGAGTCATTTTTGTTGATTTCATGATTTTTCCGACGACATTGTTTTGCGACGAAAAATGGTAAATTCACCAAAAATCATTATAAAACCATTGTAGGATGACATTTTGACGTAAAAACATGTAAAGTCATTTTGATGGGTCAAGACGTCAAAAGAGTATTTTTCGACGACGAGTAATATTTTCAAAAACCCGTAAATGGTATAAATAACATACGAAGTGCATGCATAGCATTACATTGCAACTCATGACATATCATATCATTGATAATAGGTCCCGGTTGACGCATCATTATAAACCTCAGTGTACTCACATTTGCCGTTATTTCCAGTTTATCCAAGTGAGTTTTCATAGCCCCGTTTTTACATGCTTTCGATTATTTCAAACCCACGGGGGAGAATACATTGCACTACATTTCTTTTGTACGATACCAAGTATGTTAAATTCATTACATTGCTTAAGTTACCACATATGCCAATTTGAAAGTCCCCATTTCCTGAACCATGAACCGTTAATCTTTGAAGCGAGGATGAGTGGATAGATCTATCGAGGGTGACGCCTCCATCCGGGTTGGTGAATCCCAACCAGGAAAACGGATGCATTTCATTTGATTTCATTACAGAGTTGTCTGGCAAACACTCTGTGGAGGGGCATACATAATTATACAGTCTAGTTTCGGGGTCATGGGCTTAAGGCAATTGTAACATTATTTTTACGTGACTGGATTGTCATGCATATTCTATACTTGTGTAGTCGTATAAAACATTTACATAAACCTATGATTTCTCACCAACATTATTGTTGACGTTTTTAGCAATGTATTTTCAGGTAACTGAGGCATTCGCATCATAACATGGTTTAGGGACCTATATTTTGAGTCGCGGCGTTGACTTACGTTATGTACATTATGGCACTTTAATTCAAAACATCGTTTGGATTTGTAACATATTTGTATTTTGGCAAACTTTGTTAAACCTTTTGGGACCGATGTTGTACTCTGATTATGTTTTATGAAATATCCAACGATGTGTTTTTAAAACGACACTTTAGGTCGTTCAATATAACTGTGATGTGGTGCTATGACAGTCATTGCCCCCAGGAATTCCATTCCGCTGCAAAACAGGTAAATTGGGGGTGTGACAGATTGGTACCAGAGCTACAGTTATAGAGAACTAGGTTGCATCATTGACCCTAGACTATAGCTACATTATCATAGCATCTCATCATTTCATCATAAGTACATGTTCACTTTGCATGCGGTTTTATACGCACATTTTACGAGTTATTTATTTTCATTTCAAAACGATTGTCACATGGATGCCCTTAAATACCCATCCTATTATCTTTTCCTCATATTCTAACATGGAGAATTCCTTGTTATTCCCTATCACAATTTTCACGTCAATTGACTCATCATCGATAACGTTGTATACTGAGATAAACCCTTTTGGGAGGACGAAGTTACACCTACACCATCACGATCCCTATCGATTCACCGTAGGATCAGGACAATTTTTATCACTCAGTTGAGACAGATCATACTATTGGGTAGAACTTATAGGTTTGGTCCTAATGAACCTATTTTCTTAACTCACCACAAGGATTCCATTATCATCATTGTCATTATTTTGATCATCATTATCATTTCGAGCACCATCCGTACCATCACATCTCATACCCGATACTCATACACCTGACTTGCGGCTTGGGAAGCGTGCATGATCTGATACACTATTACCATCTACCACTAAGACTATAGACACTACACCATCTCATAGGTTTGAGGACTGAGAGAATTTTTGGGCTATGGTTGCTAGACCGCCTACTACTCCTACACTTGAGACATGATTAGACTACCAACAGGAACAGATAATAAGTACCTTCCGAGCTAATGTGATCCTTATCATTTCTATCTCTACGATAGTCACCACCTTGTTTATTTCATTCCTTACTCCAATTGCCCAATTCTCCATCATTTCACGACGATACATCACTACCTTACTAGGGGTTAGGCCAACTTTAGTCTCGATCAATTAGTAGACTGTTATTACTCTATAAGGTTCTCCTATGTATCCTACAAACCATCCAACAAATTTTATTCCAAATTATCCTGCTACTATTTCATGAAATTATTTCACTTGATTTTATCTCGAACTATTTTATCACCATCTTAGAAACGTTGTTTCATAAAGATTTAACGCAAGTTGTTTTATTATTAAATTATCAAATGGTTTCAGTCATTTTATCAACTATTTAATATTCTCATGCGAAACGATTTTCATGTTACTCTGAAAAATCATCGAGCTATCATCTTACAAAACAAAACGTTGAATACCAACTATTTATTCTACATCCCCTCTTTTGGAGATAATAAATTTCATCGTTATTTAACGCAAACTACTTTCAACTATTTTACCGACCATTTCATCTTACTCCTGTATAAAAAAAAAAAAAAAAAAAAAAAAAAAAAAAAAAAAAAAAAAAAAATTTTTTACGACTTTAATAATACTCTATAAACAATGACCTTACTGATACTTTGCAAACTATTTTCTCATAGTATGATAAACCGACTAATTTGTTATTTTATAAAACAACAAACAATTGCAATAGCAAGTTACAAACTATATTACAAATTTTTCCTGCAAATAATATTACGATCTTATAAACTATTTTACCCTTTTGGTGAGCTATATTAGCCACTGTCTGATTCAAAATCACAAAACTTGGTACGCATACCTCATAGACTATTCGCTTTTACTTTACTGACTATGATATTATCAACCTCTAACCATCTTGATATTAATTAAACTACGAAATCTTCTATTATTTGACAAACGATAAATTGTTTTATTGCAAGCTATTTTGCAAATCATTTTACGAGTTATGTTATAATCTGAATGGTGTCTTACCAAAATATTTCACTATCATTGTTAAGCCGTTTTCCTATCACTATATAAGCTGTTTTAAAATCACCTTATCAAGTTGTTGCTTTAATACCAAGCCACAACTAAGATTTATTGTTAAATTGCAAATGATAAAAATGTTTCTTTCTTACTCGATAAAGTGGTTTTATAAACCTTTTCATAAACTTTACTGTAATTTCTTACCAACTATTTATTCTCGTTCAAAAGCAAAGTGTTATAATCAGATATATCGTGCATAAACATTTCTTTCTGTTAACACTCTATAGATGCTTACGCCATTTATCTCTTACTCAACCGATAAGTTAGGATTTGACGATTGACCTTTTAGGAAAGACTTCCTATACCATCTGTGAGGAGGATTCCTCGATACAAGAAAACAATGGAAGGATTTTGGGGATTACCGACAAGGACTAGAACTAGGAGGTAGGATGATTCAAAACTCAACAAAAATCTTAAGGCATCACGAGACATCCCGAACCACTATTTTGAATTAGAATCCAAACTCTATCATTCCATAGGTACTAGCTAGATCGAGATACGAGATTTAATACGAAGCGAATACCCATGAAACAACACTATAGGGATATACCAAGTCTTCTATCTGGGGCTGCAGAACATTTCACTAAACATAGCTTCAACAATATGTGAACTTCCCTACAATGAGTTTCCCTTAAAGGAAAAATTTGGTTAAATTAAGGTTATCGCTATAAACTTCCCCTAAGACTTTGTGATCTCTAGAAATTCCAAGAAACCTCGAACTTACCACCTTCTATCACATCTCTTTAGAACGCTTATTCTTAACATAGGATTTGAACACGTCTCATTTTCCTCTTATTTGAAGAATTATGGCGCCGAAGAAAGCTCCACCAGCTATGACACAAGCCGATATTCAAAAGTATATAAAGGATTGTATAGATAGGGAACTAGAGAAAGAACGGGCAACGATAGCTGCTGCTGCTACTGCTGCTGCTATTGCTGCTGCTGCTGCTGCCGCGGTCGAGACCACGGCTGTTACTGAAACTACTAGACATGCTACTACTACCGGAGTTACAGGAGATTCGAGAGTTCGAAGTGGTACATACATGGACTTTAAGAGCAGTGACCCCCCGAAGTTCAGAGGCACAGAAGGAGCCATTACTATGATCCGTTGGTTGGAAAGGATCGAGTTGTTATTTCTTATATGCGATTGCCCAGATGACTGCAAGGTGAAATTTGCTACTAGTACACTCTTGGATGAGGCAATGTTATGGTGGAATCATTATGCACATCCTATTGGTATGGAAAATGCTTATAAACTCTCATGGGATCAATTCAAGAGGTTGATGACTAAGGAATATTGCCCACCCAAGGAGATGAAGAAATTGAAAATGGAATTTATTGGGCTAGTAACCGTTGGTTATGACATTGAGACCTACATCAGAAGGTTTCAAGAGTTGGCTGTTTTATGTCCATATATGGTTATGGACAATGAGAAACTACTGGAACGTTTCATTGGAGGACTTCCAAAATGCATTCAAGGAGAGGTAGCCTCTTTCGATTTGCAAACAATTGAAGAGACCATCAAGGTAACTCAATTACTTATGGCTCAAGTGGTAAAAAGGGAAACCATTATCAACAATAACCACCACAACAATGACAACAATCAAACCAACAACAACCGCGACAACAAAACTAACAACAACAAAAGGAAATGGGAAAATGACCAGGGAGGTTATAACAACAACAACCAAAGCCGTAACACTAACCATCGCCAACAACCAAATAAAAGACAAGAAGCCGCCAGGGTTCAAGTTGCTGCACCAACAAAGGAAAGAACTTATACTGGAAACTTGCCACGATGCCATCAATGCACTCTACATCATAATGGTCCATGTGGTATATGCTTTATCTGTCAAACAGTGGGACACCTTGCTAAGGACTGCAAGGGAAAAGGATATGTTGGGACTAAACCACTATGTAATCGATGTAAGTATCATCACACAGGTCCTTGCCCTGCCAAGTGCCGCGAATGCCAAAAACCGGGACATCTAACCAGGGATTGTAAAGGCAAAACTATAATTACATGTTTCAGATGTGGGGAGCAAGGACACTATCAGAATCAATGTCCTCAAAACCAAGGTCAACAAGTTGAAGGTGCTCATGGGAAGGCATACATGTTAAGAGGAGGAGAAGCTCGACAAGGCACCAACGACGCGAAAGACTGAAGAAGATCGGAAACTAACAGTCTTATTTCTCCTTATGTACTATGTTGTACTAAGTTTATGTTTTCATCATCTCCGAATCTTTATAACCTAAGATGTACTACTTTGGATAAACCACTCGTTGTAAAATATTCTCATCTATTGTACTTTATTTCCTTTCGATTCGAGATCACTTACGAGAATGTCACTTCTTTTTACTTTATCGATCATTTTAACGACACTTCTCCATGTCTTCTCTCCTCGATGTTCATCACAATTTTAACATCAGTTGACTCAACACCAAACAACATATGAGTCGATTAGTCCAAGCATTGCATAATTACTCCTAAATTATACATAGCCTGATCACCTATGTCTAATTCAGGAAGGATCATGCAATGAAGGGATAAGTAGGCTTATATGTGTAAGTGATTCCGTAATCGAGCCAAATTTTCAAAAGTCTTCCGTCAAACCAATTTAGCCTAATCTCATGACAGTTCTTGTTTGATGAGTTGTGAGATTAAGTGAAAATTGGTTGGTAAAAAGTCTTTTGAGGGTTTTGCTCGGGAATGGGAAAGTTTACCACATCAAACCCTAAACCCGATAGACTAACAACGATCGAATTCAGGGACTGAATTCCTTTTTGGATGGGCGAATGTGACAACCCGTACTTTCAGGTCATTTCTCGACACGATTCATGTCTCATTATTTCAACACTTTTAGTAAACTTGGTTTACTTGTTTCAAATTCGCGTAACCTTGGAGGTTTAGCGGCGAATTCATGATCATGACATCACGTACATTTCATATGGACTATGAGTAGTCTACATTTCATTGACATCATGTGCATTTCATTAGTTCAGGCACGACATTTCATTTCACCCTTTAACGTGTAATTTTTATATTTAATAATTTTTATCGCGTGAGTTTTTATTTTGATTATTTAAACCGTTATTCTCAAAAATGATCCCGAGGTATTTTTAAACTCACATTTGGTTTATAAAAACTATATTTTTAGTTTTCTTAGTGTTTCACATTTAATTGGTATTTTAATCGTTAACGTTTAATTATTACGTTGTTTTCTTAAAAATTTTACGATAATTATTTTATCACCCGATTTTCACAAGGAAAGTATTTTTACAATTTTTATCACCTCAATACACTCTATTTTGAGCTACTAAAAACTTTCATATACCTTAACTTAACTTAACTTTACTTACACTTTATTTATACCAATTTCAACAAATAATACACAAATATCTTCAAGTAGCAACATTTAAAAAAAAAAATATAAAGGGAGACAACCCTCCCCCAAAACCGGCCAAGGGGGGGAGGGAAGTCTTAATTGTGGTATGGTTCTCTTATTTACTTGTCTACTAATAATTCAAGGTATACAAAAAGTCTTACACTCCAAAATTCTTCACATACATTTCACATACTTAAAGTGTTTTACAAAAATCTTTCTCTCCTCTTTTGTGCACTAAGAACCGGCCATCAACAAGCTCACAAGGGATCAAGAAAATTTTTGAACTTCAAGTGTTATTTACAACCTAGATCATATCCTCTTTGTGGTTTTGAAATAAAAACCAAGGATATCTAAGTAAACCTTTGTTACCTACACCTCTTCATATCACTAGTAAGCATGTTTTTATCATCCTTATGTTTCCTTATCATTTTTATATGTTCCTTATCATTTTTGAAGCTCATATGCATGTTATGGAGTTTATACCATTTATTTCTTGATTTTAAGGTTTTATATACATATTAGTCATCCTATAATTATTCCCAAGTTAATCTTTGGTCTTGATGGTGATTAGGAACCCATGACACCCTAAGAAGGTGTATGGTAGGATTAGATTAGTTGTGGAGTTGATTTGAAGGGATTAGAATAGGTTTTGTCCGAGAAAAACTATTTTCGTAAACTATATTTTGTATTCTGTCCTTAAATCGAATTTCTGGAAAAATCAGTGGATTGTACGAAAGTTTGGCCTTGATTTTTAGAAAATATACTTAAAAACGAATCCGTGGCCTTTTGAACGGATAAAAACGGAGTTATAACGAAGCCGTGGTGAATTTTTAAAGTTTGACACCGACACGTATTATTTTCTGAAATTGACAGCATGCAGTTTTTGTATATTTCGGGTCAAAAACGAGCCTTAAGCTTCACAAATTATTTCGATTAGTCAAAAATATATTAGTTTACTTCGATACGAAGCTAAGGACATATTTTACGTAGAAAACGGATTTAAAACGACAAATATATGGCCGTTTTCATAAAGTTGCCGTAAGTATTATTTTCTGAAAATTATATTATGTTTGACGTAACAAGTTTTTCATTAGCTCTATCGTCCATGTTTGCGGCAGTTTTTACCCATGATGCAAAACTTTTTATAACAAAGTGTCTTCTAGTAAAATCAAGTTCATCGGCCATATTTTTCAAAACAAAAAGCCGTTTGTCAAACGGAGTCATAGTGAATTATTTACGAATGTTCAAACATGGGCCGAAACTCATTTTCTGCACACAACTCACAAAAATCACCAACTTTAGCCTTTGATATCTTTATGATCGAGACCTTTTGAACGAAAACTCCTGAACTGAAACTTTTAGATATCGATACAAACTTTCCAAAACTGTCGAGTTCGTTCTCTAACGGTCGACGTACACCGTTTTATGACTACTTTTCCGGAGTCATTTTTGTTGATTTCATGATTTTTCCGACGACATTGTTTTGCGACGAAAAATGGTAAATTCACCAAAAATCATTATAAAACCATTGTAGGATGACATTTTGACGTAAAAACATGTAAAGTCATTTTGATGGGTCAAGACGTCAAAAGAGTATTTTTCGACGACGAGTAATATTTTCAAAAACCCGTAAATGGTATAAATAACATACGAAGTGCATGCATAGCATTACATTGCAACTCATGACATATCATATCATTGATAATAGGTCCCGGTTGACGCATCATTATAAACCTCAGTGTACTCACATTTGCCGTTATTTCCAGTTTATCCAAGTGAGTTTTCATAGCCCCGTTTTTACATGCTTTCGATTATTTCAAACCCACGGGGGAGAATACATTGCACTACATTTCTTTTGTACGATACCAAGTATGTTAAATTCATTACATTGCTTAAGTTACCACATATGCCAATTTGAAAGTCCCCATTTCCTGAACCATGAACCGTTAATCTTTGAAGCGAGGATGAGTGGATAGATCTATCGAGGGTGACGCCTCCATCCGGGTTGGTGAATCCCAACCAGGAAAACGGATGCATTTCATTTGATTTCATTACAGAGTTGTCTGGCAAACACTCTGTGGAGGGGCATACATAATTATACAGTCTAGTTTCGGGGTCATGGGCTTAAGGCAATTGTAACATTATTTTTACGTGACTGGATTGTCATGCATATTCTATACTTGTGTAGTCGTATAAAACATTTACATAAACCTATGATTTCTCACCAACATTATTGTTGACGTTTTTAGCAATGTATTTTCAGGTAACTGAGGCATTCGCATCATAACATGGTTTAGGGACCTATATTTTGAGTCGCGGCGTTGACTTACGTTATGTACATTATGGCACTTTAATTCAAAACATCGTTTGGATTTGTAACATATTTGTATTTTGGCAAACTTTGTTAAACCTTTTGGGACCGATGTTGTACTCTGATTATGTTTTATGAAATATCCAACGATGTGTTTTTAAAACGACACTTTAGGTCGTTCAATATAACTGTGATGTGGTGCTATGACAGTCATTGCCCCCAGGAATTCCATTCCGCTGCAAAACAGGTAAATTGGGGGTGTGACACAAGGCAGGGTGCGGAACCCTAGGTTCATCCCTATAAATAGAAGGCTCGTTCTCTTGAAAAACCAACTTAGCTTCACCACACACGCTGAGTGAACTCTCACAACAGACTCCGGCTAATCCAATAAGTGTTACCCTAGCTCGTAACTCCAGTCATACCTCGGGGTCCTTACCGAATGAGGGAAACCATATCGGATAGCCGCCTCAACCCTCCAATACGCACCTTACATAAGCATGGAGCCATCCTTGCTATATAGTATAACAATATAGCCACAAAACCACCCCTCCGATTCATCGAAAAATTTTTCTAATTAACTGGAAAGTTTTTCTGACCACCAGAAAAACCTTATTTCGTCAAAACCCTCACATAGTTTTTTTTACCAAAAAACTCACAAAAACCTCCTCTTCCTCCAAAAATAAAATAAAATAAAAAAATATAAATAAAAAATAAAAAATCTCACACTCTGTCATCGGAAAACACCAGACCTAAAACACGCATCCATTTATGAAAACACGAAATCTATCATTTCTTATCAACAAAAAAGTAACTTCCAAACTTCATTTAACAAAAATGATGTCAAAAATCCCACCACCACCACCTCCGCCCGATGTAACTGGACCTGAGGACATCACTTATACGGACGAAGGACGTGAAACTTTAATAAAAAACAATCACAACATCATATCTCAACCAACTTCGATGAACATAACATTATTACCAGATAGTCCACCACCAAACACTGTCAACATTTCAGGACAAAATGATAATTTCATCACACCACACACACTAAGGTCGACTTCCAGGATGGCACCTAAAGCCAACAATAACAACACTCAACTGAACCAGGAGCGCATGGCTTTCCTAGATATGCTAATGCGCGAAAACCAAGAATCAGGTCAGGAAAGACCACAAACACACACCATAAACTCAAACTCACAAAAACCTAACATTCAAGAGATGCCTCAAACAACACAACCAGCCAGTTACAATAATGCTCCATCACAAAATGTTCCACGATCAACTTTCCATACACTTCAAAACATGCAAACTCAATACCAACACCAACACCTATACCCAGACACAAAACTCAAAATAACAAGCCTCATCGATAGACCTGTTTAACACATTAATGACGAGGGTTCTAGACAGAAATGAACATCGCATCTACAAAATAGTTGTCGATGACATGCTAGAGCACCTCCGTGCCCTGAAAAAAAAAATACTAGTTCGTGAAATGGATTGTGGACTAACAGCTACTAGTAAGCTTAAAGTTTTCAATTTACCTACACATGTATGACGGAGTCACAAATCTCGATTCGAACATATGGCAATTCGAATGCGCGACGAAGACAAACGCCTAAAATAGCCCAATGGCCTGTCACCCGTTTCAAAGCACCTTAACATGGCAAGCAGTCATTTGGTTAAAATGCCTAGAGAAGGGCAGTATCAAGGGATGAGAAGATCTTAGGGAAAAATTCATCAAAACTTCCAGACTAGAAGGGAATACACAAGCGATTACGTCAACCTAGATTTCATAAAAAAAAAAGTCCAGTATGAGCACTTGATTGGTTTCACTGAAAGATTTAATGATGAAGCAAGCAAAAAGTCAGGGACGATCAAACAATTTCAACATTCATTGGCAACATCATCAAGGGATACTTCTACATTAAGCTTACTCGTAAAACACCAAAAACATTAAGCTTACTCTTAAAACACCAAAACATGGCAAGAAATGTTGGGTCGTTCTAGGGAGTTCACAAAAACAAGTAAAAGGGATATCGCAAAGGCTAAAGACAAAAGCAGCAACAATAGTGGTAGACAACCTATGCCAAGCTATCATGCCAGGAGGGATACCAGGAAAACACATTAGGAACGTGAAGAACACCGTCCTGATCCCAGGAATGAGACACGAGAAGCTCTCCTGATAACATTGACAAAGAAACCCTGCTGAGATCTTGGCTAAGAGAAAGAAATTGAAAAGGCAATCCAGGCTGGAGAACGAACTTGAGCACTTATGCCAGGCTACCAGGAAAAGGATAAGTGGCAAGAAAGTCAAGCTACCTCATATCCACATGATAAACACCTGGAACTCCTTCCAGGAACAACAATCAGGGACAATAAAGGGGAAGGCATACTCTCAAGATGAAGAATTCACACCTTCAGCTGATCTAGTAGTCGTCATAGCAGTAATTGCTTCACACTTATTAAGCAAGATATATCTGGATGGGGGGGGGGGGGGGGGGGGGAGTTCAGTCAACATTATGTATGCTAACTGCTTCGAACAATTACCTGAACATCTAAAGAACAAGTTGCGTCCTCAAGCAACTCCTCTACTCGGTTTCTTATCCGAAGGGCATATGCTTAAAGGGACAACAGACCTTGAGACAATCATAAGAAAGCACCCATTGAAAAGATTATACTCGGCTAAACCCATTGGCGCGAAGAGGTGTGCCTTAGGCATATTTTTAAAGAGACGATATTCTCAGCTAAACCCATTTGGCTAGCGGCTAAATAGCTTCTGATAGGAGGGGGGAAAATCCTCGAGTTTTGTTCTGCGGCGTTTTAGGAATGTATCTAATTCAAGTTAATGCATCTCTAATACTTCTTTCGTCCCAAAATAATTGTCATCTAACAAAAAAACACACCATTTAAGAAAAATAATAATATTTGCAGAATGACAATTTTACTCTTAACTAATTAATTAATATATTTTTTTTTATTGTTTGTAATAATAATTTCAAGCAATGGCAATATGATAAACTCGATCACACTTCGCTATCTATATTTAGTAGTAGACAATTAAATTAAAAAATCTCGAAATAAAAACGTTAACTATTGATTTGGGAGCGAAATGACTATACGATACTACTTATTTCTCATTATTTTTATTTTAAAAATTTTCATTTGATTTGACGGACCATTTTCATAAAGTGGAGTTTCATTTAAAGTGACAACGAGGATCTAGACAACAACCAACAACCTAACACACGACTAGAAATAACACACTACAACAACCAAGTGAGTGAGTGACCAACATTGACAAATCCATGGCCGACAATTTACCTGAGAAACTGAAAAACAAAGCGGGAAACGTCCTCACCCAAGTTTTTTCCGACATTAAACCATATTTCCTGTCGGAGACGGATTCTAAGCATTACCATGACTTATTTAACGTTGCTGTACCTTATCTCATAGTTGGTGTCATCGTATGGATCATGTTCTACTGCTGCTGTTGTGGAGGAAAAACGATGAAAGCACCGGGTAGACACGGGGCAAGGATACGAAGAGATGGTTTTGAAAAAGACCCTGGAGAGTATTTTCGAACCACTCGTAACTACAATCGTCGTCGTCGTTCTGATTGATAAGCTAGAATGCTTATTAAATATCATGTGCACTTTTTGCACATTATGTTTGTGATTTTGTGATCTTTTGGTTTCAATGTAATTTTAGTTCGTTACTCATGGTTATTGTAATTGTCTTATGTTTATGATCATTTATAGTTGGATAAATGGTATGAGACCAACATAGCAGATCATGTTACTGTTATTTTATTTTATGTCTAATTTAATGGAGGTTCAGCATTGCATTGAATGGTTTCTCATGATGTCTTGCATTTTTTTAGTGAAAATTACATGAGAGGACACTGTTCTCATTATACATCTTGCAGAGGACCAACTTTTTATATTTTACGCAAGAGGACTAGTTGGTCGCGAAAAAAATGGCGTGCCCAAAATACTCAATACGTGTCGCGTCCACAACAAAGATAAAAACAAAAAAAACAAAAAAAAATTTGGTCGCGAAAGTTTATTCGTGCCCAGGGGAAAAAGCCAAATTTTGTCAGCCACATGCAATCTAATAAATGGAAAAAATATAGAAATTTGCAAAATTCACCCTTAACTTTTTGATATTTACAAATTTTTTATATAACAAACTTTATTCGTCAAGTATCTAACAAATATTTAGCGAGCTCGAAAATAAAAAATATATCGTTTCGAAGAGCTTTGGATTACGAACAAAACGAGCCCAATATCGATATGCTTTTTTTACGTACTTACGATTTTATAAAAAATGATAAAGTTTGATATATTTTTTATAAACAAAAGTAAACTTTCAAAAATGTTAAAGTTTGGTATACGAGTTGTGTGTGTAACTTGTGTGTGTGAGTTGTGTGTGTAACTTGTGTGTCTGAGTCGTGTGTGCTAAACAACTCTGGTAGAGTTGTATAAATAAGCAGATTTGATTTTGATTTTGAATAAATCCCGCTCATATTTGATTTTTAAATTTCAAATTTGAACTTCAATTATCCCGCTCAGAATTAACCAGTTAAATTTAAATTTGAATTTGAATAGGTTGAGGGGGTGTAAGTGAAAATTTATTTTAAATAGTTTAGGGGGTGAAATGATTTTTTTTATTCAAGAGTGTGTTTTAAAAGTTTATTTTTGTTTTTAAAAAATATATCAAACTTCAACATTTTTTTATAGAATCGTAAGTACGTCAAAAGCATATCAATATAGGGCTTGTTTTGTTCGTAATCCAGAGCTCTTCGAAACGATATAATTTTTATTAACGAATTCGCAAGATATTTGCTAAATATTTGACGAATAAAATTTGTTATATAAAAAAATTGTAAATATCAAAAAGTTAAAGGGTAAATTTTGCACCTTTCTATATTATTTTCATTCAATATCTAAAAGTTAGATTGTATGTCGTGACATTTGTTTATTCCAATTCAAAATCAAAATCAAAATCAAATCTGCTTATTTATACAACTCTACCAGAGTTGTTTAGCACACACGACTCAGACACACAAGTTACACACACAACTCGTATACCAAACTTTAACATTTTTGAAAGTTTACTTTTGTTTATAAAAAATATATCAAACTTTATCATTTTTTATAAAATCGTAAGTACGTAAAAAACATATCGATATTGGGCTCGTTTTGTTCGTAATCCAAAGCTCTTCGAAACGATATATTTTTTATTTTCGAACTCGCTAAATATTTGCTAGACACTTGACGAATAAAGTTTGTTATATAAAAAATCTGTAAATATCAAAAAGTTAAGGGTGAATTTTGCAAATTTCTATATTTTTTCCATTTATTAGATTGCATGTGGCTGACAAAATTTGGCTTTTTCCCCTGGGCACGAATAAATTTTCGCGACCAAATTTTTTTTTGTTTTTTTTTTTTTATCTTTGTTGTGGACGTGACACGTATTGAGTATTTTGGGTACGCCATTTTTTTCGCGACCAACAAGTCCTCTTGTGTAAAATATAAAAAGTTTGTCCTCTGCAAGATGTATGATGAGGACCAGTGTCCTCTCATGTAATTTTCGCTTTTACAAATTACTTTTAACAGCTTAATTTAACTACAGGGTTGTTAATAATATATGATGGCGACAACCAGGGACGGAGCCAGACACAAATATGACCGGGTGCACAAATTTTTTTGAACCATAATATAATAGAGTGAAAAAGTATATTAAAACGAAGATTTCATTAAAATGATAAATAAATGAACATATTACTTTCTAATTAGTGATTCTACGATCTCCCATAGCAAAAAAACGCTTACGTTCACCATCATTTTTACCATTAATAAGTCCTTCTTTCTCTAAAGCACAAGTTAAAGCGCCGTTAAAATAATCATCACCCATCCGATTACCCAAATCAGTTTTAATGAGTCTCATTTTAGAAAAACATCTTTCAACCGTAGCGGTAGCAACAGGCAAGACTAAAGCCAACTTCAACAACCGATAAACCAAATGATGAGATGTATGCTTTTTCTTATCTACCATATTTTGATGCACATGGTGCATTTAAGATACATTTAAAAAAAAAAATCTAGAATTTTTCAAAAATTAACACTATAGCGAAAAAATCCATGGGGTGCACGTGCACCCGCGGGCACCCCCTTGGCTCCGTCCCTGGCGACAACTAAGAAGTCTAATGCCTACTTTTTTTTAGTAAAGTAAAGACTAAGGACGACCATTAGGCACGCCAATAATTGCATTGACTAAATAGTAAATAGAAAGACTTTTCGTCTTGGCTAATTATCGTGACTCACTGTATCAACATTAGAAAATTAATATAATGTACTCTAATTAGCATCAACTCAAGAAAAAACTAATTTATTGTCTAACAATACCTTCCTAAGGGTTTCCAAATATCAAATCGAACTTTCATGCAAGATAATTCATACGGAGTAATTCATAATGTTACATGCAAGAAAAAGAAACAAAAACAAGCAAAAGTAACATAATTAAGTCGTTAGATGACTATTACAAAACAAGGAAGAAACATCATAGTATCATACAAACCATTTATTTTTCTTAACACTTAGTAAGTAGGATATACCCGGATGGGGGAGTTCAGTCAACATTATGTATGTTAATTGCTTCGAACAATTACCTGAACATCTAAAGAACAAGTTGTGTCCTCCAGCAACTTCTCTACCCAGTTTCTTATCCGAAGGGCATATGCTTAAAGGGACGATATACCTGGAGAAAATTATAGGAAAGCACCCATTGAAAAGATTATACTCGGCTAAACCCATTGGCGTGAAGAGGTGTGCCTTAGGCATATGCTGAAAGGAACGATATTCTCGGCTAAACCCATTTGGCTAGCGGCTAAACAGCTTCTTATAGGGAAAAAAAATCCTCGAGTTTTGTTTTAGGGCGTTTTAAGAATGCATCTAATTCAAGTAACTGCATCTCTAATACTTCCTCCCTCACAAAATAATTGTCCATCGACAAAAAATACATAATTTAAGAAAAATAATAAAATTTGTAGAATGAGAATTTTACTCTTAATTAATTAACTAATGTTTTTTTTTATTATTTGTAATAATAATTTCAAACAATGACAATATGATAAACTTGATCGAACTTCTTTATTTATATTTAGTACTCCGTAATATACAAGTAAATTGAAATAATAAAAACAAAGAACTATTGATTGGAAATGACTATGATTCTAGTTATTCTCATCGAGTGATGTGTATTTTAACTTTTTATTCCATCTTGACTTTTGAGGCTGTTGTAGAATTCTTTAATCTGTTTAAGAACACCATTGGTCCTTTGTATTTTACTTTTAAACTCTCGGGTCCCTCCGCCTTTTAATTTTTTTGATTAATTAGGTGGGATGTCTTTTATTTGCTTGTTTTTTTGCGTTTTGGGGTCTTTATAATATTGTTGCTTTTTTTTTTAAAAAAATATTTTTATTTAAAAAATTTTCATTTGATTTGAGGGACCATTTTCATAAGCGGGAAATGATTTGCATATTTTTTTAATTGATAGACACACTTTAATTTAGAATGTGTCGACATTTAAAACCTCACAGGATAAAAATGTGTATAAATGATGTGAGGGTATAAATGTCAACACACTCTAAATTAAAATGTCTCAATCAATTTAAAGAACGTGCAAATCACCCCTCTTTTCATAAAGTATGAGTTTCATTTAAAGTGACAACGAGGATCTAGACAACAACCAACAACCTAACCCCACGACTAGAAATAACACAACAACCACCAAGTGACCCACTGACAAATCCATGGCCGACAATTTACCTGAGAAACTTAAAAACAAAGCCGGAGACGTCCTCACCCAAGTTGTTTCCGACATCAAACCATATTTCCTGTCGGAAACCGATTCTAAGCATTACCATGACTTATTTAACGTTGCTGTGCCTTATCTCATAGTTGGTGTCATCGTATGGATCATGTTCTACTGCTGCTGTTGTGGAGGAAAAAAGATGAAAGCACCGGGTAGACACGGGGCAACGATACGAAGAGATCGTTTCGAAAGAGACCCTGGAGAGTATTTTCGAACAACTCGTAACGACAATCGTCGTCGTCGTTCTGATTGATAAGCTAATAAGCTGATTAAATATCATGTGCACTTTTTGCACAATATGTGTGTGATTTTGTGATCTTTTGGTTTTGATGTAATTTTTACCCGTAGTTCGTAACTCATGGTTATTGTAATTGTCTTATGTTTATGATCACTTATAGTTGGATAAATGGTATATGAGACCAACATAGCAGATCATGTTACTGTTATTTTATTTTGTCTAATTTAATGGAGGTTCAATATTGCATTGAATGGTTTCTCATGATGTCTTGCATTTTTTACAAATTATTTAACAGGGATAGGGATCCTCTAATGTTCATTTGAACATTAGATGTAATGTTATGTTTATTGTGATTGTACCATTAAATTAAAATAAAATAAATGTGTTGCAATAATAACAATGTACAATCACAAGAAGCATAACATCACCTCTAAACATTAAAGGATCCCTATCCTTTAACAGGATACTCTATTCACACCTTCCCTACTACTTGGGTACAACAAACCCTCCTTAGTAGCACGGTAGCGAGAGTACTTATTTATTTTATTTTTTTTGTAATTGTACTACAACATTTTTTTTTTTTTTTTTTTTTTTTTTTTAATCTCAGTTTTGGGTTTTTGTTGAGAGTATTTATTAAGAGTATAAAAAAAGTTAATTAAAGGGTTTGTGTTTTTATCTCAGTTTCAAATATTCTTTTTTCTTCTTTCTTTTTTGTTTACTAAGACTATATATATTGTCCTCTTCACGTTTTATTTTTTGTGTCGTTTTAAAAAAAACGTAGTCAAAAAATTATTGAGATTTTTAATAGGCTCAGATTTGAATGTTGCAAAGTAATAAAATCTCACTTTACTGTCCATTCGGTTTCGGTTATCATCATCGCCTTATCTCAAAAGTATTTTTCATTGAACAAATGTACAAGCTCAGGTCCCAAATGAAGTCACGGGTGTGTTTGTGTGAAACACGTTTATGTTGAGAACGAGTCATTTGTACAAAATGAAGTCAGGAAGTCAGGCATCTTACTGTTAGATGATTCTTTTACTTTGAATTTATAAGCAGATTGTTCACAACACCAAAAACAGGTTGTTCTTTAACTTTGATAGCATAGCACAAGCAGATTGTTCACAACACCAAAAACGAGCAAATCAAAAGTTTCTAAAAGTTGGGTTTGTAAAAAACAAGATTGTGCTAGCAGAAAAGGAAGGTGCGGGTTTTACGGGTTTATAAAAGTTTACGATGAATACATCACCGTTTTACACAACCAAGGTATAATTTTACGTTATTAGGCTCAGATTGTTATTTTAAATCAAATGGCTTCAAATTTGAAGGTTGCAAAATGTTTGCCGTCCATTCGGTTATGTCATGCCAATTGACAAGTTTTTTTTTTTTTTTTTTTTTTTTTTTTTTTTTTTTTTTTTTTTTTTAAATCATCATCGCCATCTTAGTGTTTTGACAGAAATCAACTGCTTATTTCATAATAAGCAGTTTCAAGAAATCATTTCAAAAAAACCAAGTTTTATATCAACAACAACCAAAAGCAGTTTTAGAGTTGCAGAAAACTGTTTCTCATAATAAGCAGTTTCAGTTTTTGAAACTCCTTTCAATAAGCAGTTTTCGAAATTGCTTTCAATAAGCAGTTTTTGAAACTGCTTTCAAGATCAAACCACAGATCTAAACCAACCAAACAGCCAAGAAACAACAGATCTAAACCAACCAAACAGCCAAGAAACCACAGATCTAAACCAACCAAATAGCCAAGAAACCACGGATCTAACATCACAAATCTAGGGAGGGTTTTCTTTGTATAATAAAGGAGGGTGGGGATAACTCCTCCCCTTTTCAAAACTTTTCACAGATCTACAAAAGACCTAACATAAGCAGTTTTCAATAAAACATCACCATCACAATAAAACAACACCATCATCACAGATTTTTTTTTTTAAATCTAAAAACATCACAGATTTTTTTTAGATATAAAAACATCACATAAGCTGTTTCACCATCACCAAACATCACAGATTTTATCTCACTTATCCCACCCCATCACAGATCACAATAAAACATCATAACGAGTATTTCATAACTGCTTTTTAACAAACCACATAAGCAATTTCTGACGCTAGACGAAAATTCACCACTTCCGGATACTCACCTACAATGTGGGGCGTACAGCCTTGACAATGTAGCCGAATGGGCAACTTTATATTCTGATCGACAACTGATGTATACTGAGAATAGACAAAGACAAACATAGTAAATAAGTTACTGATTTATGTTGTAAATAATTATACCGACAAAGCATAGTGAATGATTACTGATTTATGTTGTAAATAACTGTTTGTATTATGACACCGACAAAACATAGTAAATGCGGAAAGATTATTTAAATTAGTAATAACATTACTGATTTATGTTATAAATTATTAGGCAAATTCTTTGGCCAGGTGGAACGAAAAAATCTTCCTTTCTTGTGTCGCTGTCGGAGAGGATTAATTATAGAAAGGGCATCCTTTTACAGAAGCTAATAATGGGCAACCGTATTATGCATGTCCTTATTCAGTGGTAAATAATTATACGTTTGCTTAGTTATGTAAATATGTAAATAATTTGTTTGTTAAGAATACATTTCTAATAATTTTCTTAACATGTAACAGGCATAAACAGATGACTATGAGTGTGGATAATTTATGTGGAAGGCTGCTTTTCAAAACAAGTACTTTAGTCAAGCCTCTTCTTCATCACTGGAATTAGCAAGTAATCCTGAGGATCACGCATGTTGGTCGGGTGCAATGCTCCATGATCTTTTAGATGACATAAATAATCTTCATATGTAATAGGTGTTGTTGTTTTTAAATAATGTGTTAATGTTGTTGTTTAATTGAATAATAATAACAGTTGTTGTTGTAGTTGTTTAATGTATTACTGTTTAACGTGCTATTATTGTTGTTTAATTAAAAAAACACATTAAACAAATACAAATAAACATAAAAAAAATATTACACAAAAAACATTTCAACAAAAAAAGGAAAAAAAAAAATATATACAAAGTACTACCTAGTAAAACTAAAAAGGGGTTTCTTTAAAGAAATAAGGAAGGTGGGGATAACTCCCCCTTTAATTAAAGGAATGTTAAAGAAATGGAAGGGGAT
This sequence comes from Chrysanthemum seticuspe, assembly GCA_019973895.1. Lineage (NCBI taxonomy): Eukaryota > Viridiplantae > Streptophyta > Magnoliopsida > Asterales > Asteraceae > Chrysanthemum > Chrysanthemum seticuspe. The sequence goes on from BPTQ01000009.1 coordinate 273,332,090, forward strand.
GGGAAGGGAAATCAAAAATATTGGTGTTCTTAAGATTTTTTAGGAAGGAAAAGTAGGAGACGGGAAGGGGAGAGGGAGGGAAATTATGGCTTTTTTTGTGTATATCTGTTCCTCCCAATATTGGGGGGATTAGGAAGGGAAGTGGTTTAGTAAATCATAAGCTTGTGTAAAATTACAAATATATCCTCAATAATCATACACGCTTTATATGTTGGACCTAATTTTCTTACTTCACAACTGCCGGCATATATTTTTCTCTCATCAAGTCATCATCGTAAGTTTATCATTTGAATAATGTTTGTTTGTTAGTTCCTCTTAAGTCAGTTTTCAATTTCCCTCCATTGCGTGATTAATAATGGAGTATTGTGCATCTTGATGGTTCGGTCAAAGTTCCAATTTGTGTATGTTTTTGTTTGCACGTGGCACATTTACGAGGGAAAATTATAATAGATTGGTGTAATCTTGATGGTTCGGTCAAAGTTCCAATTCTTATATGATTCTTGACAGCAATATGTTCTTGAAAGCCAAATGAACTAATTATAATAGGATTATCATTATATAATATTCTTTAAACTAATGTATATATAATTTGGAGGGTATACTAGTATTTTTGTTAGTTTCTATATCCTTTCCTTCCTACTTAAAATACAAACTCAAGAACACAAATTGGAATAACCATTTTCTCCATCTTGTCATCCCTTACTTTGCCCTTCCCATCCCATCCATTTCCATTCTTTAAAATTTAGACTCGAGAACAGAGCGTTAATAATATATAATGCCTACTTTTAATAAAGTAAAGACTAAGGACGACCATTATAGGCACGCCAATAATTGCATTGAGTAAATAGAAAGACTTTTCGTCTTGGCTAATTATCGTGACTGACTGTATCAACATTAGAAAATTAATATAATGTACTCTAATTAGCATCAACTCAAGAAAAAACTAATTTATTGTCTAACAATAACTTCATCAGGATTTCCAAACATCAAACCGAACTTTCATGCAAGATAATTCATACATTCATAATGTCACATGCAAGAAAAAGAAACAAAAACAAGCAAAAGTAACATAATTAAGTCGTTAGAGGACTATTACAAACAAGCAAGAAACATCATAGTATCATACAAACTATTTATTTTTCTTAACACGCATGAAATAAAACCACAAAATATTAAACATAACTAGTAAACAAAATTATTAGGCTGGCCACGAAGATCACGAAAATAGCCTCTAGGGTTACCTTCAAAATTTCGTCTCGATATCTTCTCTGGAAACCTACCAGGTGCTCCCATCCACGGTCTTCTTCTACGGCAGCAGCATAAACATCGATAAACAGACCGAAACACCGACTTCACAACATTAAATAAGCCAACGATAATACTGGAGATGCAGGACCACAAGCAACACCAGCAGCACAACCACGTGATCAAGACAACGAGAACAATGAGATACGGTGTGGAGCCACTAAATAAGCGGTGGATCAGCTCATCCTGGTCTTCTGGTGGGAATTTTTGGTTGAATAAATTGATTAGGTTATGGAAGAAGTTGCTGATGGTTGAGATGATATCGGAGAAGATGTCGCTGACCGAGTTGGTTAATGTTACTGACGAGTCGTTGGGTAAGAAGACCCCTCTTAGCTTTAGTTGCACTGTGGTTGTTGTCATCTCTAGTCCCGTGGTAGGATGTGTATTTTTTTTGCAATAACACTTGCTATTTAATATGTGAGCTCTAAATTCTTTATGATATAATGCTATAAGACTAAAATAGTTCCTTGGTTATGACTCAAGTGTCATTTTCTGCCCCACTACATTTTGAATTTGAGATTCTAGCAAGTTTACTGCAATCTTGATTATCATCCCTTTTTAACAAAATATTATTAATAAGAATCTAGCAAAGAGATAGATAAGAAATGAGATAATTTCATATATATTCAATCCAAATACAAATATGTTATATTTACGTATGGTTCGTAAGCAAGGATTAGTCGACGAGATGTAATTAATCGTATGTTTGATTTCCTTTATTTGGTAAAAAATCCCTCGAGATAAAAGTGTTTATTAAAATCTAGGGTAACGCGCACATAAATTAAGGTTTGGTATGTGTGTGAAATAGAGAAGATGAGCGCGATCATCTGTTACTAAATATATATATCTCTATTTATAGTGATGTATTTAAGGTTTTGGGATGTCTGTTGGATTAGATCCAACAGCTCTGCAAAACTCACATGGAGGTCATCCCATGGAGGAGACAAGAATGACACGTGATCATGTATTCTAGGTCCTTGGTGCAGAGGAATCCTCGTACGAGGTACTATGACGATCGTAATGTTCATCGCACCAACATTACACCTATATCTTTGTGTCACACGTGTTCATAGTACATTAACGATAAGAAATGACACTCGCAAGACAGTTGCAGCATGGACTAGAGTTACCCATGCATGGTTTGGTAGATATTTCGCCTTAGTGGGCTCAGATTCGCTTGTATAGGCCTTCTGGTTGGGCTGAAGTTCCCATACGTCGTATATAATATACTCGAAATAAAAGTTTTGAATGTATGATATATAATATACTTGCAATATCTTTTGGGTAAATACGACATATTGATGTTTTTGTTGGTAATATGAAACTGACCCAAGACTCCAATTACGAGAATATTATAACACTTTTATCAATAATCCAATGTAGCCTATTATAACAAGCTCTTGGATCAATTATCCAATCTAACCACGTTGGTTAAACAATTCTACCCCAATTGACAATTTATAAGTGAGAACAAAACATTTATATCTTCCATGAGCAAATCATTTCTTTAAGGTTTCAAATCAACCCGGACTTAAACATATGAAGAATCCAGGTCGTCGTAGTTTACACCGCCACAAAATAATAATAATAATAATAATAATAATAATAATAATAATAATAATAAAATAAAAAATAAACTAAATTGCTAAAGTTTATTTTATCACCACACAAAGTTAGGGTCGACAAAGTATTTAGATAATCATTAACCCACACAAAGTCATTTCTTTAAAGCTTCAAATCAACCCGGAGTTAAGCAGATGGTTCCAATGGATTGGTTCGTAGAAAAGATGGTGAATGTTTTCATTTTCCTTTTGGTGGAAGAGAAGGTGAAAAGAAGAAACTTAAGGGTTTAGACTTTAGAGGGCACTCATTTTCAGGTTTGGCAGAAGATACAAAGTCCTTAATCAATTTGTATAATACATTAAATTCAGCAAATTCTTTTATCAAGACTCTTCATATGAATGTAATTTCTTAGAGGTTTCAAATTAAACCTCCAAATCCGATTTTAAGTGACGAGTATATTCAAATAGATATGCCAAGTATTATTGATTAAATTCAGCAAACCCGATTTTAAACCTCCAAAGAACCCAAATCATTGTTTAAACCTCCACATTAAAGTAAACCTTAGTTAAATTGCTAAAGTCTACCGTATTTCCTCAAAAGAGTATGTCTCCACACAAACTTAGGGTCGACATCTATTGCTTATATCATACATAGTGGGTGTAATTCTAAAGCAAACAAAGAAACATGTTTTTAATACTTGATTCACGGTCCCAAATACCAAACCAAAATGTAGTGGATTTCAAACATTCTTAAGAGAGAGTTTACGAATGAAGGTTAAGGTGTGGTTGGGGGAGATTATTGCTTATGTTATCCCAAACACAAAATAATACCAAACGATTCCTTTATCAAATAACAACTTTTTTAACAATACCAACGAGTCTTAAACCTTCAACAATTCAACAACGTTATCAAACACATCATTTTTTTATTTGAGATCCAAACATCATTAACTAGTAAACAAAATTATTAGGCTGACCACGAAAATCACGAAAATAACCTCTAGGGTTACCTTCAAACGCAGACCGCTCTAAGCTCATCCACGATCTACCAGGTGCCTTCATCATCCTCCTGGACGGTCTTCCGCAGCAGCATAAACAACGGAAAAACGATCGAACAATGTTACAGCATCCAGAGATAATGCTGGAAATGCATGAGTACTAGCAACTCCCACAACACAGCCACGTGATCAAGACAATGCCAACGATCAGATATGGCGTGGAACCGAATTATGGACAAGAGAGAGGAGAGGAGAGATCTAGGTTAATTCAATGCACAAGGGATGAAAAACCCTAGAACCTATCCTTGTTTATATAGTAGATGGAAAACTTTGGGAACAAGTTATGGATTAGGGCTTGGAGATGCCCCTTGGCCGGCCACCATGCAAAGCCCAAGAGAAACCCATAACTTTTTCAAGTCTTTCCATTACTAGTCCCTTCTATTTTCATTTAACGGTCGTTAGTCATTTTTCCGTTAAATACTTAACGATCGTTAACCGGACTTAATGTGCAATAATTAATCGTAAACATAAACATTAATTATTAACTTTAATTCTCATTCGCTAATGTGTGCAATCCCGTGATCACGAGTTCGAATCCGGACATTCACATGTTTGTAAATATATACATTTCCAACAGGTTCAGCATTGCATTGAATGGTTTCTCATGATGTCTTGCATTTTTTTACAAATTATACTATATATTTAAAAGGCAGAATTGGTCTTTGTAAAGAAACAGTTTGTCGGTTTGGATTTTGACGGTAGAGATGCACACGATCTACGATTTCAACGGCCCATATTTGTTGCGGGCATTGTTCATCCAACTGTAGACTTAGAGCAGACGGTATCGATACAAAAGACACGCCAAATGCACCCGATGGCGCGCCAAAAGCATACCAGGCTTTGAGCCATTCGTCCGCCAAACTTGTTCCAAATTGATTTGAGCCAGTTGAGTGGCTCACGCCATTCGTAAAAAACCGACTCTTTCATGCTTTTTTTATTTTTTTTAAACGGTAACCATGGGCGGATCTTTTTATTCTTAGCAAAAGCATACAAAGAAAAAGAAATTTCATTGAAGTTTCAGTGAAGCTTTTGAAGAAAAAAAATGGTGGTCTGAAGATGTGGGTGAGGATGAGTGGATAATATGTGAGAGAAAGAGATAAAATGTGTGAGGTGTGGGTGACTAGATAAAAATAAAGCATTTACTCCGTAATAAATTTTGAAAAGGTTATATCTGCAACTTGAGAACCTATCCTTTATGACTTGACTTTATATAAATAAAATGAAAAAATTATATCTTTATATATATATATATACGTGGGACCCAATAATATGTTGGTAATGTGTTATGAGGGAGGGTTGTTTGAGTTATTGGTGTGTTATTGGAAATTGTATGATGTGGCGCTGAGGTGGCATACCAATAACGTGTTATTTGTTCCTTGCATACCTTGTGCTCTTAACAGTGTGTCGGTTTGCTCTGTGATCTAGACCCTTCTACCCTTTCATCCTAAAAAAACACACACACGAAACCAGATAAACTCACCTCTCACTACCCGAATCACAAGGAAGATGGATGATTAAAAGTCACTTCTGGTTGATATCCAAACTCCAAAACATATCCGTAATCCCAAATCATAATCAAGATTAATGACCGTCCAATCCCAAATCTTCCACTCACATAGACACTTTTTTTCATGCGAGTAGATCTAACCTCGATTTGTTACATCCGATGAGAGGGAGAAGTGGCGGAGCTGGCGGTGGTGTGCCATGGATTCCGGTAGGCTCAACTAACTGTCTCTTATCTCATGCTTTTACCCCGCTTTTTTTGTGTTATAAAAAAGGTTCAATCTTTTTTTTTATTGTCTATATTTTATGTTCTTACAGGAAATATTTGATTGGTTTGTAACTTCTTTAATGGTCATTTAAGAGCTTCCACCGACAGAAAAGAAGTGATGATGATGAGGTATCGATACTTGAAAGTGATACAGCTAATAAATAATTGACAATCTCTTAATGACGATTTACAAATATAGTCTTCCTTTGTATTGATTGGTGTAAACTCATTTAGGGATGAAAATAATATGTGTGACACATATCTGTTTCACCTTTTACAGATATGTTTCATTTAGGTATGAAACAGAAATTCCAAGGAGATGATCATGAAATCGATAACCTTAGCAGGGTATCAGATATTTTTCCTTTTAGTATCAATTATCTTATGTATGCAAATGTTTGTTTCATTTAAAATTTTGCAATTTGTATGTAACTAAAAATTATAAAGAGGGTGTTTGGGGTTGCTTATTAAGATTGTTATATGCATATTAGTACCCATTTAAATAAGATAGATAGAAGGGGTGTTTGGCGTTGCTTATTTTAAAGTGAATTGTTTTTTGTAGGGACTTATTCTCTGTGCAGGGAGGTTTGATCATTATATGTCCTCTGTAAGTTCTTATATCAATTTTGTTGTATAACATATTAACATTCTAGAAATGAAGAATCATTTAGTCAATAGTCTTTAAGCCACCTGCTATAAATAGTAATGCATTATGCAAAATCATCCATTTTGTAAGCTGATGTCCGTAAGTTATTTCGCCTACATATATGAGCCTTCTTTGCGGTAACATGGCACGGTGTCAATCCATAATAAATCATTTTACGCATAACACACCATGTCGATCGCACAAGAAAATGCCTTATTCATATATGATTTGTTTGTCGATGTTATTCTTTAAACACCCTTGATGTTGATGTGCAAGTTATCCCATGTTTTACTCAATATGTTGTAACAGAAAAAAAATAGTTGGTGGTTATAGACGGGTTTCCAAGTGCAAATATTGTTATCATACATGTTTATAGTCACTTGCGTACATTTATCTTAGATCTTCATGTTTCTATTACAGCTTAAAAATTGGATACATAAAGTGATTGCAACTTATCACTCTATGCTGATATCGATTTGGCCCGCTTTTAAAAATATCTATTTTTACCCACTTTAAAGTTACCTATCCTAACCCGCTAATTTTTGAATTGGTTTTTGGACAACGGATGTTATTTTAAGGCCGGTTACGCAAAACAGATTCTGGAAACCTACTGGAAGAGACATTGACATACATTCTAAGCATACATGATTCATGCCTATATTGATGATGCTTCTGTAAATTGTAATCTTGGTTCGATGTGTACTTATTTTATGTTTTTCTTTAACTGCATGATAATCTTCCATTCATAATGCCTTTTATTTTCTTTTTGCAGGAACATGCATCAATTTGCATCTTTGATGGTAACAAAGACATTGGCAAATATTGCATTTTGCTAATTTGAGATGATGTTCGATATTAACTATTATTATATGTACAAGCATAGACTTTGGTTATTTTTCAGATAAGGATAACATGTGTATTGTTTACGTCCAAAAAAAATGTGTGCACTTGGCTAACATCTTTTTACTTTTTGCTATGTATACTTTTAGTCTCCGCCGCAGCCCAATTATTTTCTTTTACGTTTACTTTCTGTTATGTATACTTATGTTGTATTAAAATTCCCAAACTCATTCATTAAAAAAATAACCAAACTATGGTAAAAAAATGCATTTAATTTTTTTAAAAAAAATATATAATATTAACAGAATAAAAAACGCTTAATAAAAACCGCTATATAAAAATAAATAACAAAACAAACCCGCAGCAACGCGCGGGCTACCCCGCTCGTTACTTTTAACAGCTTAATTTAACTAAAGGGATGTTAATAATAGAGAAAAGTACCAAAAAGTGCCAAAATCTTTTTGGTAGTCCCCTTTGTGGTCAAAATTTTCTTCAATCTCCAAAATGGTCATGCGCAGCCACTCGACAGCGCAGCTCCACCAGAAACATGACATGTGTCCCAACTACCACTGCACCCTTTATCTTTTCAATTTTCCAAGATAACCACTGTTTTTGAGCAACCGCCGGCTACTCAACCGGCGGCTTGCGCAACCGGCGGCCAGGATGTGACATAAAGGTACGTTGACTTTTCTTCTTTCCTTGATATCCGACGTACTTTCTTGATATCCGACCTAACTTTCTAGATATCCGATCTAGGGTTTGAATTAGAGATATCCGATTACTTTTTATTATTTTTTTGCTTGATTCATCGATTTATTGTTGCTATCTCACATACACACTCAATAATCACACACTTTCATTCCACCATGAAACCGATGGTACTCTTCTAACTATTTTTTAATTTTTTTTGATTCATTGTTAGATCTAACTTGGTGTTTGCCTTTTGGGTATTTCTGAAAATGGGTTACTTGCTTTTATTGTTGTTAATCAGTTTCAAGTTATTATTTGGCCGTTTTTAAGAAAATAAGCTGTTTTGAAGTGCTTATTCGGTCATTTCTAATAACCTAAGCAGATTTAAAGTTCTTATTTGGTATTTTTTTTTTAAGAAAATCAACTGTTTTGAAGTGTTTTTTGCTAATTATTAAGAAAATAAGCAGTTTTGTGCTTATACATGTCTGCATAATCGTGTCTGCATGCAAATCTGTTAACATTGCTCAATGCTATTCTACAGTGTTTATAAACTGGCTCAAATTATAGTTTTAAGTGTACTGTTTAGGTTGAATATTTGAAAAGTGTGTAACTAGTTATAAGCCTAGTATTCTGATGTATTAAGGCGAAATTTTAATTGTTTAGAGAAGCCCATATTGTAACTATAAGCCCATAAGTAAAAGTTCTTCTTAGCTTAATCTTGTTATCTTATCCCAGCTATGCTAATTCTTGTATATTGTAATCTCTTTAGGAATATCATGCGAGGGTACATGTTAGAAGCAAACTCAATTACTTTCCATTAATCAAAGACAGACTAGGTTTGGATCGATCTGTACTGTTTAGGTCGACATGTTTTGGGCATTGGCTGGATTTGGATTATGTTGACAATGAAGAGGGTCTTATACATTTTATGCTACAGAAGCAAGTCTTCTCTGATAATGATCACTATGATTTACCCCTCATTTATAATGTTAACAATCATTTTCTACACTTTGGTCGTCGTGAATTTTGCCTCATAACTGCATTCAAGTTTGGGATGGTCAGTTTCCGAAAGTTTAGAGAGGGTGATATCAGTTTTCGTGACCGTGTATTTCCGGAGAAGATAGGTCGCTATGTTAAAAACATAGATCTTCTATCTGTGATTGAGGATGAAGAGCGTTTCACGAAACTATCAGATGAAGATGCAATACGAGTTTGTCTTTTGTTATGTTTGGAAGTTATATTTATGGGTCGTGAGTTAGGATCTGTTGTTGATGATGTATATCTAAGGATGGTAGAAAATCTGGATGCTTGGGATGAGTTTGCTTGGGGAGAGCACATCTGGCGGGAGTTATACGCTGCCATTAGAAATGTTAACTCAAATCATAAGG
>BPTQ01000009.1:273363860-273378394 GCA_019973895.1 Chrysanthemum seticuspe
TTTAAACATGTTAATTAATGATATCCAGCTCATTGGCAGCCAGCTCATCAGTTCAAAGATGATTGAAATTTATGATGTAAATGAAATGTAGTATGTTGATTCTATTTATTAAATACATTCTATAATTGAAAAGTGTATGTGTAGTATTGTAATTGTGTTACTCGTGTATCTACCAAAAATCTCTCTCTTTCTCACCCTGTAAGAATCACTCTCTTTGATCAACTTATAATCTAATGGTTTCTTGTAGGTTGGGAGATGGAACGTTCCATCTCCCATAAATATCCAATGTTTGATTTGCTGGAGGACTGCCAGACACCTAGTCCCTATGTCACCCATTTCTGGGCTGGAAGAAGGTGCCACAACGTGATTTGATAAAATGTGATGATGGATTGATGTATCTGGCATTGTTTACTGGTTAGATGCTCGATTGAATACGATCTATTATCAACCCCACTGGCTGAGAAAGTCGTGACCTTAAAAGATTAAGGATTGTTAGAGGGGGATTCCCTCCAGTGGGGTATCAAATGTAAAGTCTAGGATCGTAAGATCGTGACCTCCCTTAGGGGGAGATTGTTAGGAATTAGAAAATTCCAGTGCTGAAAGAGTCGGTCACCCCAACTATTATCTAGCATAAGTTAGCTCGTAGATTGGTCATTTGTTACGGTCTATGTAGTTAGGTAGTAGTGTAAAATAGTTTAGTGCAACACCGTGGAAGAAGGTCGGGTCTTTACCCACTGTATCCCTGATCCACAGACCGTCAGGAGGTCGTTTAGTTTGTAACCTATAAATACCCTCTACCTTGCAAGGTAGAGGGTTGGATGTTCTTTGGTAATCTAATATTCAACTAGTTTCTCTCACTAAGAATGTCCCACTCTTTCTCTCTCTAAAAACCATCTATGTGCTCATTGTGTTAATGTTATGATGTGTATGTGAAAAGTTAATATCTTACATAAATTATTTATCTTAGTTGTATGATGTAAAGTAAATGTAGTATTTAAAGTTAGTAGAAACTTGACTACTCGACCGACGGTTACTCGACCTATAGTAATTAATTGTACAAATTTATTATGCATTTAATATTGCATCTACTACATATGTGTGTTAGTTGTGAATTTAAATGATATGAATAAATGTAAGTTTGGTTGTAAAACTTAATGTAGTAATTAATGCACTGGATACTCGACTACTCGACCGACGGCTACTCGACCTATGGTTGGGTAGATGTAGTAACTAATTGTACACATTAATATGCATTTAATATTGAAGCTACTACATATGTGTGTTAGTTGAGAATTTAAATGATATGAATAAATGTAAAAGTTAATGTACAAATTAATGCACTAGATACTCGGCTACTCGACCGACGGCTACTCGACCTATGGTTGGGTAGATGTAGTAACTAATTGTACACATTAATATGCATTTAATATTGAATCTACTACATATGTGTGTTAGTTGAGAATATTAATGATATGAATAAATGTAAAAGTTAATGTAGTAATTAATGCACTGGATACTCGACTACTCGACCGACGGCTACTCGACCTATGGTTGGGTAGATGTAGTAACTAATTGTATACATTAATATGCATTTAATATTGAAGCTACTACATATGTGTGTTAGTTGAGAATTTAAATGATATGAATAAATGTAAAAGTTAATGTACTAATTAATGCACTAGATACTCGACTACTCGACCGACGGCTACTCGACCTATGGTTGGGTAGATGTAGTAACTAATTGTACACATTAATATGCATTTAATATTGAATCTACTACATATGTGTGTTAGTTGAGAATATTAATGATATGAATAAATGTAAAAGTTAATGTAGTAATTAATGCACTAGATACTCGACTACTCGACCGACGGCTACTCGACCTATGGTTGGGTAGATGTAGTAACTAATTGTATACATTAATATGCATTTAATATTGAATCTACTACATATGTGTGTTAGTTGAGAATATTAATGATATGAATAAATGTAAAAGTTAATGTAGTAATTAATGCACTGGATACTCGACTACTCGACCGACGGCTACTCGACCTATGGTTGGGTAGATGTAGTAACTAATTGTACACATTAATATGCATTTAATATTGAATCTACTACATATGTGTGTTAGTTGAGAATATTAATTATATGAATAAATGTAAAAGTTAATGTAGTAATTAATGCACTGGATACTCGACTACTCGACCGACGGCTACTCGAAAACCTAGCCTATAAATACCCATTCAAGTCACATACACAACTCATATACTTAACTCACAGATGGATTTTCAAAAATGCCACACAAAGATTTCTCTCAACAATTCCCTAGTCCACCACACAAAGATTTCTCTCAACAATTCCCTAGTCCACCACACAAAGATTTCTCTCAACAATTCCCTAGTCCACCACAAAATGAGCATGTTTCTTACGATTCACCTGAATATGTCTTCCCGGTATTCACAAATGACTATGAAGTAGCAAACGTTCAACCGCAAGTTCCGTTACCGGTAATCCCAAATGAAAATGAAGCGGCAAACATCCCACTCGAAAACGAGCCGGCAAAAAACCAACCTTTGGAATACGATCCCAATCCGTTTGGGTTAACTGAGGATCAACTTCGACTACTTGAACAAGATATGGAAGTACTCATTGAGTTTGAACTAGCCGAGGAACGTGAGGAAGCTGCTCGTAGAGAGCAGGAACAACGAGAATTTGAATACCGATGGGAAATGGGGCTTGGACCTGAGCAATCATATACTTCTAGTGACGAGGGTTGGGTCTCGGATGATTCATTTTTTTAAATGCGTATTTATGTGTACAAATAATTACTACATCTACCCAACCATAGGTCGAGTAGCCGTCATTCGAGTAGTCGAGTATCTAGTGCATTAATTACTACATTAAGTTTTACATTTATTCATATCATTAATATTCTCAACTAACACACATATGTAGTAGATTCAATATTAAATGCATATTAATGTGTACATATAGTTACTACATCTACCCAACCATAGGTCGAGTAGCCGTCGGTCGAGTAGTCGAGTATCTAGTGCATTAATTAGTACATTAACTTTTACATTTATTCATATCATTTAAATTCACAACTAACACACATATGTAGTAGATTCAATATTAAATGCATATTAATGTGTACAATTAGTTACTACATCTACCCAACCATAGGTCGAGTAGCCGTCGGTCGAGTAGTCGAGTATCCAGTGCATTAATTACTACATTAACTTTTACATTTATTCATATCATTTAAATTCTCAACTAACACACATATGTAGTAGCTTCAATATTAAATGCATATTAATGTGTACAATTAGTTACTACATCTACCCAACCATAGGTCGAGTAGCCGTCGGTCGAGTAGTCGAGTATCTAGTGCATTAATTAGTACATTAACTTTTACATTTATTCATATCATTTAAATTCTCAACTAACACACATATGTAGTAGCTTCAATATTAAATGCATATTAATGTGTACAATTAGTTACTACATCTACCCAACCATAGGTCGAGTAGCCGTCGGTCGAGTAGTCGAGTATCCAGTGCATTAATTACTACATTAACTTTTACATTTATTCATATCATTAATATTCTCAACTAACACACATATGTAGTAGATTCAATATTAAATGCATATTAATGTGTACAATTAGTTACTACATCTACCCAACCATAGGTCGAGTAGCCGTCGGTTGAGTAGTCGAGTATCCAGTGCATTAATTACTACATTAAGTTTTACATTTATTCATATCATTTAAATTCACAACTAACACACATATGTAGTAGAAGCAATATTAAATGCGTATTTATGTGTACAAGTAATTAATACATCTACCCAACCATAGGTCGAGTAGCCGTCGGTCGAGTAGTCGAGTATCTAGTGCATTAATTACTACATTAAGTTTTACATTTATTCATGTCATTAATATTCTCAACTAACACACATATGTAGTAGATTCAATACTAAAATTTCGAATTAATGTATAGTTGATTCACATTTCGAATTAACAAGTAAATTTGTTATATGTAAAAACTAAATTTTCGAATTAATTGATTTACTACAACATAAGTTATACTACAACATAAGTTATACTACAACCAAACTAGTAACTAGACATAAGTTATACTACAACATTCGTTATACTACTACATTCGCTAAATGAAATTACATTGGATCAAACAACAATGGTTACATAAATATTCCACTTCCAGTACCACCATCACCGTTGCCACTTTCAAGAACCTCATCGTTGGATAAAACCTTGACCAAATTTTTGATTGTGATGTTAAGATAATGATTGCCAGATTGTTTAGGAGAAAATACAGAAACATTTTGAAGTATCAAGACAGTTCCGACGATAAATTGGTTTCTCACCTCTATTTATATAATTATCATATACCCCATCACATTAATTATAGTATGTGTTAGTTGGGAAAAGGTTAGTTGTTGTAACCAATTAATAGGTGTTAGTTGTTGTAGTTAATACATGTTAGGATACTCGACCATCAGCTACTCGACCACTCGACTTTGAATTAGATCTATTATCCATCGGGTAATATCCAATCAGATCACTATATTAATCCTTTTTTTTTTGTTATTTACACACTTCATTTGTGTTTGTTCACTAATACTAGAAGAATTTTTGTACACTTTTATTTTTGGCTTAATTTATTTTTGTTAATTCGGATTTTTTCTATTAAAAACAAGATGTCTAATATTTCTAATGATATTGTATTCGAAGTTTTCAATAAAGGCATATTCTACGTCTTTCCCCTAAGGTACGCAGGTGGAAAAATTATTGAAATTAAACTATCTATGTCTAAAACGTTGTCGTATTCCCAAATGTGCGACATGTTATTAGAAAAAATAAAAGAAGATATTTGGGCTTGGTTTTATTGTATACCAAAATGTAGCTTGGAAGAAGGTTTGACTATAGTGGAAAGTGATAGAGATGTTAAGAAGATGTATGAATTGGCTCAACTACATGGTAAAATTGAGGTATATGTTTCCCATACTCCTCAAGCATTCCTAGTTGATTACTATCACAAAAACTTGCGTAAAGATGAGTTTGATGAGGAGGTGACAACACAATTAAAAAACCATGATAAAAGAAAGAAAGGTTTTCATTGTATGTCGTTGGAAGAGGTTAGTGCATGGGAAAATGAAGAATCTCAATCACCGGCTTACTTAAGATCACCGCATGAAAAGCCGTTTAAAGAAGCTAGTCTATTTACACCAAAGATGCTTTTTGATGATTTTGATGATGCAGCTCATGATGAATTTGATGAAGGTTCTAGTGCTCTTCCTTATGTGTCCAATAACGGTGATAACAATAATTTATGATGGGCATTTTTAATTGTAATTTATGATGGTTATGTTTCATTGCCTTGTTTGTTGTAATTTAGGTACTAGTGCTTTTATTTAACATGTGTTAATTCTTGTGGGTCATCCAAGATGGTGTAATGTATTAGTTGGTATTTAATGTTATCAGTATATTATGGTCTCTAACAAGGTAATTGAAATATAAGGTTATTTGTGTCATTCTTTTATTTTTGTATTAGTTCATACTTCATGGTGTAAGGATTTTTTATTGTAAGTTTCATTTTTTTTTCAAATGCTGTGGCTTCAGTTATCTTTTGTAATCATTCTCTTCGATCACGGTTTTATGCTTTAATTAATTTTGAGGAGAGTAAAAATGTGTTGGATTTATCTATTTATACGCCTAATAACAATTGAAACCCTACCTAATCTCTTAATTTTCATCTATCTTTACTGTACACACACCCCCAAATCCCCAATCACCGCCTTGCAAAATCAATGGCAAACCAAACCCCAAATCTTGATGAGTTGCGTCGCGCTAGTGGTTCCGATGATATTGCAACCATGTTCAAGCATCTCTTTAACAATGAAGTGATGGAAGCACAAGCTCGCCTAGTCAAATTGGAAGCAATATGCAGAGAGCTAGGCGATGTGCTTGCGAAGCGTGAAAGGACAGTTAGGGAGCTCCATTATCTTGGCCCAAACCATGAGAAAGGGGTGGATGCTTTATCATGTCTGGTGAAGATGAATGTAGATGATCGTGATATTTTGCAGGGCCTTGAAGCTTCTGTTCATTTGATTCGTGATGGGATTGAGCAGAAGCAAGTTGGTGTGACCCTGATGGAGATTGATGAAGACATGACTGGTGTTTAGTGACATCGTCACTTTTGGGTTGAAGCTTTTTGGTTTTCAAGTTGTAAGTATGTGAATGTCTTTTGGGTATGGATCATTAGTAAGTAATTTGGTTTGTATGGTATATTTATATATAACTCGTATGTAATTATAGTTTGGTTTATGGTTTCTGAATATGCTGGTGATGAAGTGATGTAAGTATTTGGATGATAATTAGTCCAATGAAGTTTTGTACTGAAATGATTATGCTGGTAATGAATCGTTATAATATTTAGTTTATCCTTATTGATTTTGTTGCCATTTTGTATATGCAATTCTAGTGTAGATGTTGTTTCAGTTTTGTTAATCACATTGTAATGGAATTAGGGTTTAATGGTCAAATTTAGAAAGGGTCACTTTTAGAAATGACATGTAACCCAAACTAAAGTGGGTAAGTTTTTAGATTTTGGTTTAATGGTCAATTTTAAATGTGAATAAAGTGGGTCACTTTTAGGAACTTGTGGGTCTACATGGTTACTCTGAATAAAGTGGGTCACTTTTAGGAACTTGTGGGTCTACTTTTAGGAACTTGTGGGTCTACACGGCAGAACCATATGAATGTTTTGGTAGTTTACATGGTTACTCTGAATCTAAGTTGTTGATGCTTGGTATCCTATTAAGACCAATTTGATGTTTAAGATTGTGAAAACAAGAGGTGGCCAGGCTTCGGCTAATCCAGTTTAAAGTTTAAATGGTCCAATGACAAGTATGAGGACTTAGATGTGGGTAACTGGAATAGTGGAGTCATGGTTTTTATGCAAGAATAAAGTTTAAATGGTTCATGCTCTGTCTGATAGACCATAACTCCAATATCATTGAATTTTGGGTTATAGTTGCTTATTTAACTTTTCGTTTGAGTCTGTTCACTTGTTTTGCAACTGAATGTTGATACCTCCAACTGAGCAAAGAGTCAAGTATGCTAAAGAACTTGGAGGTATCAACATTCAGTTGCAACATTAAACTCGATCCCTTAACCTTTATAATTAGATAATAGATACTAATAGATATCATTGTTTGCTAACATATGTATCATTCAGTAACAGGTTTACATTGACTAATAGTTCAAAATAGAAAACATGATCCAACTTATACTGAATGTTGCAACTGAATGTTGATACCTCCAACTGAATGCCTATTTAACTTTTCACCTGGTAAATGGTAACAGCATATATGTCACATTGAATGAGACAAACAGATTTAACTGGATGAGATGATTAAACAAAATTGTTTTCAACAATACATATGTCACACTGGTTTACAAAACATACAACATTCGTTTACAATATATTATGCTCAGTTACCTACTACCATTTGCAACTACTATTACAGTTTCAACTACCAAAGTACAAAACTACTACCAAAGTACCAAAGTTATGCCAAACTACAAAATACATTTGCAACCACCAGTTGAGTTATTTGAACTTGTACATCAATGAGTTATTTCTACCAACTACTACAGCTTCTCACCTTTCAGCGCCACATTTCAACCCCAGCTTCAATCAATTTGTGCCAAAGGTACTTCAATCTTGTACTTCCAAAAGAAATCTACCAATCGCTCCCTATATGCCAAAGCTGCCAAAGTAGGATTACCATCCGCCAATGGAAGATTATTCGACAACCTATACAAGTTTATCATCACCCATATACCGCAATCACCATAAAGAGGGCCTTGCCTTGGCACATTATCCGCATACCGGAAGGTGATGGAATAATGTTTTGGATCAATTCCCTTTTTTTCCATTACTTCGGTTTCATGTAAAAACTTTGGAATTGTATATTCAAAACATCTCCTCATGTTGAGCCACCAAATTCGATTTTCAACTAAAGGCCTGGAGAGGCTGTCATATATTGTTATGACACCGGAACGTAGATGGAGTTCTCCCAGAACCCAATGTACATTATCTTCGTTGATAGGAAAATAGACCTACAATATTGTTGAACAAACATAAGACAACAAAAACAATATTGTATTTAAAATATTGAATCAAATGGCTCAGATTTGCTCAAAAGAAGCACACTCAGCTCCCAAGCCCCCTTTTCTCTCTCCAAAGAAACTCACACAAGGGGCTGTTTGGGTCAAGGCCGTGAAAGGGTGAAATAATTGTTTTTAACCATTTTGACTTACCTAGTCAAACTTCTATTAGGAGTCTTAGGTTAGTGTGAATGTTAGAGAAAGGTTGCATAAGTTTTGTTAGGATTTGGTAAAAATAAGAGCTTAACTGTTTTTCTGCACTGGCACAGGACAACAGCATTACTGCTGTTATGGGCCCTTTTTCTTAGTCTAATCGGTACTCAAATTGTGCAAACTTTGTTTTTATTAAATCCTTGTATGCCCATCTAATTCTAGTTTCAGTTTAGTGCACTATAATAACCACTAGCATAGTATAAAGTTGAGTTAAAAATCTGTTTTTGCACAACTACCTGTTCTGCATCAGTTATTTTTAATCTGTGTAGATGCCCTTCCCAAGTTACATTTTTAGGATTACCACTATTCTAACTTTGTTGTTGTAGTTTGCTTTTGGTTTTGAAAGTCTTTTTTCAGCTAGAAAATAAGCTCCAAAAACAGCCTCACATTACCTTATTTAGGAATTTCCTTAAACTACTAGAAAATGACTTTTCAACCATATGTGTGATCAACACGAAAACTAAAGGTTACTTATTATGGTCATGCCTGATTGTGATCTAATAAATACTACATATCAATTAGAACCATCAAATACTACTATACGAATATCAAAAATTTCTTAAACACACCTTTTCAACAGATTGAGCAAACCAGGGGAGACCATAAGTTACTCCGTCAGCAAAAAAACCCGGCATCCTGTTGGTGAAAATCATGGAGCTAAAAAATGGACCTGCCATGGCCCAATCAGCATCGGCAGGTCTAAAATGCCATAGAAAAATTATCCATAGATCAAGATGCTGCCAAAAAAAATAAAAATAAAAATAATAAATTACCTAAGTAGTTAACATTATCCATAAATATTAAAAATTGTTATCATGAAATTTACCGTATCAGAAAGCCATCCATTTCTATACTTCCTGATGCCCACCAACCTTTCCCAAAAATCATGATATGCATAAATGCCATCTCCTCCCCATGGAAAATAAAATCTCCTGTCCTCCTTTTGATTCAAAAAATCCATAATTTCTTTCGGGACAATCACTCTTAATTGTCGCGAACCTGTCGGACGAGTTAGATCCTGCAGATATATCATACAGAATTGTCTAGTCCAGAGTACTTAACCAACGTTACAACATCTGCAATAAATAATAAGTAAAATAAGTTACCTCATTCCACGGGGGAATCTCTTCACCACCATGTGAAACCAACGGCTGAAAACGCTTAACACATTTCTTCTTCCTGGCACAGACTTTAGGCTTTTGTGGAGTGGTTGAAGGCTGCTTCGTGTACGGGTCTTGAAGATACCTGCTCGCTCTAGTCTCTCGGGCATAATTAACCGGTATCTTTTTAATAGATGCCTGCCCGTCACCATAACAGTATATATCAACTAAATAATCGTTATGGTCATTGCTAGGGGTACAATCTAGAACATTCATTGCTGATTTATCCTGATCATCATTGCTAGGAACAGAATCGGGATGCTTCGTTGCTAATTTCTCCATATCATCATTACTAGGAACAGAATCTCGATCCTTCATTGAATGAGACTGCAAATCATTGTCTTTTTCCTGTATTAAAAAAAAATAATAAAAAAAAAAATAGCATAAAAAGATTGTCTTATTTGATTTTAAAACCAAAAAAATGTTAAATTTACCTTTTCAGGAGTATTAAATACACATATTTGCATAAGAGTCTCCACTGCCATTAAATCTTGTTCCTAAAGCGGATCACCCGTATTCTTCAATGCCCCTTCTTCCTCTTGTTCCTCTACTACCTGTAGAAATACAATTAATCAAGCCATTCTATTTCAGTAAACTGATATATGATCAAATAAACATGTTTCGGTCATACAAACGGTGAATATGGTTAAAACTGACTACCTGATTATCAAACGGTGTGTCAAACATGTTTTTATATTCTGAATCCAATATTTCAGGATCAGCTTCGTTGATTCCACCGTTATAATAATCATGTTGAATATCCATGTCAGGATGCAATTTGACATCATTATCAAATGCATTTGAGGGCTGCATAAGAAGTATAAAAATCCATAGTGTCGTTATTGTATGACGAGTGTTATGTAATAATATCCATACTCTCGTTATGTAATAATATTACCTTTTCTTCATTTGCATTGTCAGGTTCAAGAGAGGGCTGCACATTATCGTTGGAGTTGTTCTCAACCTTTCGACTAGTGGGCTCCACACTATCATTAAACATGTTATCGACCTTCACACTAGTGGGCTCCAAAATCTTGTTAACAGAGGGCTCCAAAGTCTCGTTCACAGAAGGCTGCAAAAATTCAACTAATCTTAGCCCTTAACAATCTTCTTGTAATAATATACGACATGTTGATAAGGAAACAAAATTCAAGAACTTACCTTTTCTTGATTTGCAGTATTAACAACATTTGGTTCATCATCATGTACACTACAAGGCTCCATAGTCTCGTTAGTGCCATTCTTAACAAGTTGCTCAAGTGCTGCTATACGTCTCCCATAGAATGCTTCAATATACTCAATCCTCTTTATAAGCTCACCTCGAGGTTCAGAATTTTCTGATAATCTACTAGAGGATTGCAAAAATAAGGTAATATATAATAATCTTATTTACACATTCAATGTAAAAATAAAAATTTGTTTATAAACAACAAACCTTTGAGTCTTGATCAACTTCACTCGACATCTGCATAAAAGATGCATCCTTGGGGGGTTTCACACATTTCTCAAGTGCACTTAAACGCCTCCCAAATGAACGCTCAATATCCTCAACCTTCTTTGCAAGCGCTGGGTCATCCAATCCTTCATAGCCATGCACCTCAGTGCGAACATGTACCTCACGGTGAACCTCCGTGTGAACCTCCGTGTGAACATGTTTACGCGGAATAACCTTCCTCTTTTTCAAAGGTCTATGAGATGCATCTTTTGTTGACCCATTCTTGAAATAGTGTAAACTACATGTCCACCATGATGTATTGATCTCCTTTTCAATGGGGACAAGTGTATTAATTGACTCTCTAGAATAGAATAGCCTCTCACAATCACCTTTTGTAAATGTTATACCATTACTCCATGAAACACAACGGGGTACAACATCATCGACTTTGTGCCACCAATTTGTAGCATTCGGAAAAAGTTCCAATAACCATATCTGTAAAATTTTTAAAACCATTAATGTTAAATAAATAAGCTAACTTAATGGCTAGTTGTAAACTAAATTAATGTCCAATAACCAGATATGTAAAGTTTTTAAAACTAGATCTGTAACAACTTGTATATGGGAACGTAACAAAGATATATCAAACTTCAGCTACAAGTTTGCACTTAATAAGAACATGTTGCGTTTCAGCAATTATTAGTCAAGCATCTGTTTCTAATCTAAGAGTTTCGGATAAAATCTGTGTACTTCAAAAGTCAGACAAAATTGCGTCACTGCATTATGTCATTAGATTCATATAAACGTCAAAATAAATGAGGTATTATATTCCATATGACCACATATTCTGATAACAATGCAGTTGCACTATAGCTATTGGATTAAAACCAAACTTAAAAGTGGATTTGGGGAGCCAAACATAGCATTTAGATACTAAAGGCTGGGTTGGGTCAACATTTATGGTATGGGTGGGTTGGGTCAACATTTACACTACATTAACATAAATGAGGCAAGCAATACATGAGACAAGCAATAAATGAGAAAAGCATGCAAACCTTAAAGACGAAAACAAATTCATTCAAAGAATATTGAGGCTTGTATTTTTTCCCGTGTGTTGCAATTTTTTGCAAAATATCCTTACGGTGTCTTGAATCAACATTATACACCCTAAGGTGAAGCTCTTCCCAAATATATTGTCTCCAAGGGAAAGCATCAAAAGCACACAAATCATCCACTAGAGCCAAAATCTCATAGGGTATAACATGCCTAAGCTCATTACCCATGAATACATACTCTAAAGCCAGCAACAGACAAACACGGACTGAATCATCATGAGATAGCTTTTTAAAATCCTTATCCGTCTCAAGAAGTGCTTTAAGATCTTCACCCTTTATTCTTGGTAGAGTAGGAAATACCCGGTTATGGAAATTTGAGACACTCTCACTCAAATGGTCTAAAGAAGGATTTCCAAATTTGAAACCGGTTAACAAACAAAATTCCCTCCTACCAAACTCTAATGTATTGTGACCAATATCAAAAATAAAAGGCGTATCAGTAGTAGCATCTTTGATATCCCTTTGGTGTTGAAGCAAAAAATTCAGGACAAGATTATCATGGTCCTCCGTTCTAATATCCAACCAAGGGCCAAAAACACTACTTTGAAACTTGTTATACCTTTCCTTTTTTTCAGACAACTTCTTGGATATTGTTTTCAGAAGGTGTAGCTTAGTTCTCAAACTAACCTTCGAATCATAAACCTAGGTTAACAAAAAACAAAATATTAAAAATAAAACTAATTTATACATGATACTAGCTACAAGATTATTCAGTCTTCATGGGTATATTGTGTTACTGGTACAAAAAAATACAAAATACCAACTATTTTCAACCAAAATTGATATACCCAAAAGACTTGATCGTTAACAATCCCAAACCTAACTAAAGGATTAAACATTTATTACATCTAAATATGATACTTACATCAACACGATGAAACGATGAATCCATTGGAAATAAACAAAAATCCTATCAACTCAATCGCCGACAATATCCCTTTGGTGTTGTTTTGTGTTTGTATTTGTGTTTAAGTTTGAGAATGATAATCAGATTTGGATTGATAATCATGAATCGATTTAATCTTGTCTATGATACAATGGTTATTGCCGATCGGTTTTCCAGGTTCATTGGAAAAGAAAGAAGAAGGTACACAGTGAAAAGTAGTTTTGTACTTTTTTTTTTTATTTTTTTTTACCTTTTGTACTTTTTGCACGTGGAAAAATGCAAGTCGAGTAAAAGTAAGTTGAGTAGCCGTCGGTTGCGCAAATTTGGTGGTTATTTGGATAGATTAAAAAGTAAAAAGTGCATTTTACTTATGACACGTGTCATGTTTCTGGTGGAGCTGCGCGGTCGAGTGGCTGCGCATGACCATTTTGGAGATTGAAGAAAATTTTGACCACAAAGTAGACTACCAAAAAGATTTTGGCACTTTTTGGTACTTTTCTCTTAATAATATATGAGGCGACAACTAAGACCTCTAATGCCTACTTTTAGTAAAGTAAAGACTAAGGACGACCATTATAGGCACGCCAATAATTGCATTGACTAAATAGAAAGACTTTACGTCTTGGCTAATTATCGTGCTCACTGTATCAACATTAGAAAATTAATATAATGTACTCTAATTAGCATCAACTCAAGAAAAAACTAATTTATTGTCTAACAATACCTTCCTAAGGGTTTCCAAACATCAAATCGAACTTTCATGCAAGATAATTCATACGGAGTAATTCATAATGTTACATGCAAGAAAAAGAAACAAAAACAAGCAAGAGTAACTAACATAATTAAGTCGTTAGAGGACTATGTTAGGTCACTAGTTTTACAACACAAGCTTATATAGAAAGAGATAAGGCGATTGAACAAGTATCAAACACACACACAAACAATATAAGACACGGTTATGCGTAGGTGAGTGAATGAATAGAAAACTTGAACAACCAACCCTCAAATGAGGGTTTACAATAGTTTATATAGGCAAGGAGCTAGGGCAACACTCCCTCTCCTTCCCTATTCCTTATTGGGCTTGGGCCTCAGCTTATGGGCCTTCTACATAAGCTGGACCTTAAACAAACATAAAGGCCAGAATAAAGCTACCTATTACATATGAAATATAAATACTTGAAATACTGTTTAGGAGTGATTCCAACAATCTCCCCCTCAAGTATATATATGAATAACGGTGAAGGCGTTGATGTAATAGTAGCTGTGACGTCTTCTGACATTCTCCTTTCTTGTGAGAAGAATTGCCTTGGTTCGAACAATCTCCCCAGTGTAGAGAGATAGTTATCTTTGTGCAGTTTTGCTTTGACGTCATCATTAACTTTGTTCTTTGATTTATTGTTCTTTGTGGTGAAAGTGATAGTATGTTGTTGTCAGCATCAGTCTGCCTCAGGTCTGCTTCGCTGCTCCAGTGTCTCCACGTCATTCTTCAACATGCTCACACGCTCTTTGACGGTGGAAATCAATA
>BPTQ01000009.1:273390422-273428841 GCA_019973895.1 Chrysanthemum seticuspe
GAAACCATGCGAATTTTTGATTAAAAATGTAAAAACTTAGGTTCTAAGAACATGAAAGTTGCAATAATCCACAATTTGATAACCAAAAACCGTTTTTCAAACCTTGAAATGCACAAAAAGGAACAAAAATTCGATCAAAAATATGCTCCCACAATAGGATGCGTATTGACAAAATCTTCGAAACCTAGTAGTTCAAAGTGTGAAAACACAATAAAACCACTATAACTTTTTCGTAAGTTGCTTAGCCCATCTACTTGAAGAACGTCTTTAAGAGCCAAACGTTTTGTTTGAATTTCTCAAATTTTGACAACAAATGTTTGTACCACTTAGTCATTGTCGATAACTTTTCAAATGGAATTTTGGATTAGGTTTACCTATACCATTTTTAGATCGACTAATGTTTGGTTTCGAAAGTGATTTTTGTAAGTTTGGTTGAGGACTTCAAAGGTCACGTGTTATGTTTTAACTATTATGACAGTACTCACAACAACTTATGGTAGCAGTTCTCCTTAATCTACGTCTTCTGCTCTCAGCTAGTTTTAATTTTTTACAACAAATGTTGTTTGGAAAATTAATATTTTTACGCCAGTGAAAGCAGTGTGGTTGCCTAAGAAGGTTGTGTGGTTCCCAATAGTAGTTTTGTGGGCTCAGAAGATAACAATTAGGGTTTTGTCAGAAACGTGTTTGAATACCAGGAAATGGAAGGTAATCGCTTCATTTGAGTGTTGGACTTTTAGCTTTTTAAGAAGCTATAAAACTGTAAAAGTACCGACTGGAGTTTTAAAATGTTGTACTCTATCTTATAGTATTGTGCACTGGAAACTTCAGGAGTTGGTTTGAATGTTTTTAGTGAAAGCTTTGGTTTGTAATCAGCTAGATTTTTACCATATCCATTTGGATTAGGTTTTAAGGTAAACTTTTCAATAGCTGTTACTGATTCACCATGTTTGTAAACAACAGTTTTAAACTCTTTAAGTTTGTTTTGCAAACCGAGAATTTCTGCAAGAAGTTCATCTACCCGATTCGTTGAATGCTTTTTCAATATCACCAAAATAACACAAAAGTGTGAAACTTGATGATCCAAAGCTTCTAAAACAGTTATGCGTAGGATAACACCCTCGTATAAAAACTAGCTTAAAAACAAGGAAAAACACGTAAAGTTCCAAACTTTTTGCCAAAAACCAATAGTTTAACACCTAATAACGTTGAAAGTACAAGAATCTTGGATTCAAAAATGTAAAAATTAGTTTTTAAGCGTACCAAAGATTGTGTTATCTTTACGCGTAAGACCCAAAACCAAATACTTCAAAAACAAACGAATACACCCAACTATTTGGCGATTGATACCACTGTTAGGTCACTAGTTTTACAACACAAGCTTATATAGAAAGAGATAAGGCGATTGAACAAGTATCAAACACACACACAAACAATATAAGACACGGTTATGCGTAGGTGAGTGAATGAATAGAAAACTTGAACAACCAACCCTCAAATGAGGGTTTACAATAGTTTATATAGGCAAGGAGCTAGGGCAACACTCCCTCTCCTTCCCTATTCCTTATTGGGCTTGGGCCTCAGCTTATGGGCCTTCTACATAAGCTGGACCTTAAACAAACATAAAGGCCAGAATAAAGCTACCTATTACATATGAAATATAAATACTTGAAATACTGTTTAGGAGTGATTCCAACAGACTATTTCAAAACAAGGAAGAAACATCATAGTATCATACAAACCATTTATTTTTCTTAACACTTAGTAAGTAGGATATACCCGGATGGGGGAGTTCAGTCAACATTATGTATGTTAATTGCTTCGAACAATTACCTGAACATCTAAAAAACAAGTTGCGTCCTCCAGCAACTTCTCTACCCACTTTCTTATCCGAAGAGCATATGCTCAAAGGGACGATATACCTGGAGACAATTATAGAAAAGCACCCATTGAAAGGATTATACTCGGCTAAACCCATTGGCGTGAAGAGGTGTGCCTTAGGCATATGCTTAAAGGAACGATATTCTCGGCTAAACCCATTTGGCTAGCGGCTAAACACCTTTTTATAGGGAAAAAAAATCCTCGAGTTTTGTTTTAGGGCGTTTTAAGAATGCATCTAATTCAAGTAACTGCATCTCTAATACTTCCTCCCTCACAAAATAATTGTCCATCGACAAAAAATACATAACTTAAGAAAAACAATAAAATTTGTAGAATGAGAATTTTACTCTTAATTAATTAACTAATGTTTTTTTTTATTATTTGTAATAATAATTTAAAAAAATAACAATATGATAAACTTGATCAAACTTATTTATTTATATTTAGTAATATACAAGTAAATTGAAATAATAAAAACAGTGAAATATTGATTGGAAATGACTATGATTCTAGTTATTCTCATTGAGTGATGTGTATTTTAACTTTTTTTTCCATCTTGACTCTTGAGGCCGCTGTAGAATTCTTATAGTGCGTTTAGTATGCCGTTATGAATAACAATGGGTATAAGTTTGATAGTAGTGGTGAGTTCCTCATATATGAAAGATCCATACCTAGCTCACTTGATGTATATTGAGTATGGATTATATCTATCATTCATTACCATAGAGGTGAGCCCTCTCATCTTAAACAAACACCTTTAACCACTTTCATAGTAATAGTCTCATTCATATAGTAGGATACCAAACAAACCCTTAGTCTGTTTAAGGACACCTTTGGTCCTTTGTATTTTCCTTTTAAACTCTCGGGTACCTCCGCCTTTTAATTTTCTTGATTAATGAGGTGGGATGTCTTTTATCTGCATGTTTTTTTTTTTTTTTTTTTTTTTTTTTTTTTTTTTTTTTTTTTAGCGTTTTGGGGTCTTTATAATACTGTTGCTTTTCTTTAAAAAAATTATTTTTATTTAAAAAAAATTCATTTGATTTGAGGGACCATTTTTATAAGCGGGAGATGATTTGCACACTCTCTTAATGGCACACTCTAAATTAAAGTGTGTCAATCAATTTAAAAATTGTGCAAATCACCTCTCTTTTCACAAAGCATGAGTTTCATTTATGCTCAGTTCTCGAGTTTTTAGGGAAGGGAAATAGAAAAGAATAGGAAAGGGAAAAGAAATGGAAAAGGAAATTAATTGTTAGTTGTTATGTTCTTGATATAGAGGAAATGAAAATAAAAGTAATCATAATCATGTTCTTGAGTAAGAGGAAAAGAAAAATAAGTTGGTCAAATTACATATATGCCCTTTAATTATTAATGTCAAATGTTTTAAAAAGGGTATATTAGTATTTACACAATATATAGTTCCGTTTCCTTTCCCTTTCCTCCCAAAAGTGGGAGGAAGATTTACTTATCAAATCTCCCTCTCTATTTCCTTTCCGTTTCCTTTCCTCTTTTAAAAAAGACTCAAGAACACAAAAAAACTTTCCGTTTCCTTTACTTTCCTCTTCCTTTTCAACTCGAGAACTGAGCATTAAAGTCGCAACCAGGATCTAGACAACAACCAACAACCTAACCCACGATTAGAAATAACACTACAACCACCAAGTGACCCACTGACAAATCCATGGCCGACAATTTACCTGAGAAACTTAAAAACAAAGCCGGAGACGTCCTCACCCAAGTTGTTTCCGACATCAAACCATATTTCCTGTCGGAAACCGATTCTAAGCATTACCATGACTTATTTAACGTTGATGTACCTTATCTCATAGTTGGTGTCATCGTATGGATCATGTTCTACTGCTGCTGTTGTGGAGGAAAAAAGATGAAAGCACCGAGTAGACACGGGGCAACGATACGAAGAGATCGTTTCGAAAGAGACTCTGGAGAGTATTTTCGAACCACTCGTAACGACAATCGTCGTCGTCGTTCTGATTGATAAGCTAATAAGCTGATTAAATATCATGTGCACTTTTTGCACAATATGTGTGTGATTTTGTGATTTTGTGATTTTTTGGTTTTGATGTAATATTTAGTTCGTAGCTCATGTTTATTGTAATTGTCTTATGTTTATGATCACTTATGAGACCAACATAGAAGATCATGTTACTGTTATTTTATTTTCTGTCTAATTTAATGGAGGTTCGGCATTGCATTGAATGGTTTCTCATGATGTCTTGCATTTTTTTACAAATTATTTAACAGGTTAATCTATACTACATTATTAAACATTTGGGACTTTCTATTAAAGGAAGTCTTAAAATTTTAAGACAAAAAACATTGCTATAAAAGGAAAAGTAGAAAATTAATATAAAATCTGAAAATTTAAGTCTCATTAAAACCATATGTAACCGCCCTCCAATAATGATACATTTTAATGGAATTGTTTATACAAAAAGCTCACTATAGTTAAACCATCAATTTAATGCTAAAATTTGAAAAATAAAAATGTTTACCATTTACACTATTAATAATTTAGACCATCTACTTTTGAAAAACATTTATCTACTACTTTATAATAAGGAAGTTTAAAATAAAAAACATTTGTCTGCCACAAAAATAGTCACCGGGTACCCGCCGCCGCATTGCGCGGGTACCATTCTAGTTTAACTAAAAGAATGTTACTAATTAAAAGGGAGGTGATATATGAACCCTCCTTATATTGTCACATCATAGGGGTTTTGTCAAACCGTACAACCCGCGCTGCATATCGTACAATCCGTCAATGCGTTAAATCATTGCAAACCCTTCCTATGAGAGGGTGTGGATAACTTGCCCCTAATTAATAATATATGAGAATTGATATTCACACCACATTTTTTGATGCATTCATCACAATTTGTGCAGTTTGTACCGTACAATCTTATAATGCACAAATTGTGATGGATACATAAAAAAATATGATGTGAGTATCACCTCCCATAATATACGATGGCGACAAAGAAGACCTCTAAGGGAGGACGGAGTGGTAATCGGGTAAGGAATCGAGTACCAAGTACCCGAGCGGGTACACCGCCCCGCCTAGCTCGGGTACATGGTTCGGCTATGGAATTCGAGCTCCGAGCTCGCTTGGCTACCCGCGTGTGTTGTGTTTGTATTTTTTTTTCTTTTGTTTTGTGGAATATTTGGTGAGTGAGGAAGAAGACAGGTACAGAATTTCAAGTGAGTTTGATGCTTTTCAAAAAATCCACAAACCAAAAAAGACAGGTACAATTATATTTGGTGCTTTTTCAAAAAAATACGGGGTGGATTTTTTTTATTTATTTTTTTTTTCTAAGTTCTAAATCTGCAGGTACAAGAATTTGGGTTTGCAGAGGGAGGAAGAAGACAGGTACAAAAATATTGTTTTATTTTAAAAAAAAAATAATAATAAAATTCGGGTACTAGGGTACCACTCCCTCCACGTAGAGTAGTGTTAGGTAGTATTGGGGTAGTTTTGAGTTGGAAGGTTTTTATTGAATAGAGGTGATGTGGCACTCCCAGGGTATTAGGGTACTAGGGTACCACTCCCTCTTCCCTAATGCCTACTTTTAATAAAGTAAAGACTAAGGACGACCATTATAGGCACGCCCAATAATTGCAAGAAAGACTATTTCGTCTTGGCTAATTATCGTGACTCACTGTATCAACATTAGAAAATTAATATAATGAACTCTAATTAGCATCAACTCAAGAAAAAACTAATTTATTGTCTAACAATACCTTCCTAAGGATTTCCAAACATCAAATCGAACTTTCATGCAAGATAATTCATACGGAGTAATTCATAATGTTACATGCAAGAAAAAGAAACAAAAACAAGCAAAAGTAACATAATTAAGTCGTTAGAGGACTATTACAAAACAAGGAAGAAACATCATAGTATCATACAAACCATTTATTTTTCTTAACACGCATGATATAAACCACAAAATATTAAACATAACTAGTAAACAAAATTATTAGGCTGGCCACGAAGATCACGAAAATAGCCTCTAGGGTTACCTTCAAAATTTCGTCTCGATATCTTCTCTGGAAACCTACCAGGTGCTCCCATCCACGGTCTTCTTCTACGGCAGCAGCATAAACATCGATAAACAGACCGAAACACCGACTTCACAACATTAAATAAGCCAACGATAATACTGGAGATGCAGGACCACAAGCAACACCAGCAGCACAACCACGTGATCAAGACAACGAGAACAATGAGATACGGTGTGGAGCCACTAAATAAGCGATGGATCAGCTCATCCTGGTCTTCTGGTGGGAATTTTTGGTTGAATAAATTGATTAGGTTATGGAAGAAGTTGCTGATGGTTGAGATGATATCGGAGAAGATGTCGCTGACCGAGTTGGTTAATGTTACTGACGAGTCGTTGGGTAAGAAGACCCCTCTTAGCTTTAGTTGCACTGTGGTTGTTGTCATCTCTAGTCCCGTGGTAGGATGTGTATTTTTTTTGCAATAACACTTGCTATTTAATATGTGAGCTCTAAATTCTTTATGATATAATGCTATAAGACTAAAATAGTTCCTTGGTTATGACTCAAGTGTCATTTTCTGCCCCACTACATTTTGAATTTGAGATTCTAGCAAGTTTACTGCAATCTTGATTATCATCCCTTTTTAACAAAATATTATTAATAAGAATCTAGCAAAGAGATAGATAAGAAATGAGATAATTTCATATATATTCAATCCAAATACAAATATGTTATATTTACGTATGGTTCGTAAGCAAGGATTAGTCGACGAGATGTAATTAATCGTATGTTTGATTTCCTTTATTTGGTAAAAAATCCCTCGAGATAAAAGTGTTTATTAAAATCTAGGGTAACGCGCACATAAATTAAGGTTTGGTATGTGTGTGAAATAGAGAAGATGAGCGCGATCATCTGTTACTAAATATATCTCTATTTATAGTGATGTATTTAAGGTTTTGGGATGTCTGTTGGATTAGATCCAACAGCTCTGCAAAACTCACATGGAGGTCATCCCATGGAGGAGACAAGAATGACACGTGATCATGTATTCTAGGTCCTTGGTGCAGAGGAATCCTCGTACGAGGTACTATGACGATCGTAATGTTCATCGCACCAACATTACACCTATATCTTTGTGTCACACGTGTTCATAGTACATTAACGATAAGAAATGACACTCGCAAGACAGTTGCAGCATGGACTAGAGTTACCCAGGCATGGTTTGGTAGATATTTCGCCTTAGTGGGCTCAGATTCGCTTGTATAGGCCTTCTGGTTGGGCTGAAGTTCCCATACGTCGTATATAATATACTCGAAATAAAAGTTTTGAATGTATGATATATAATATACTTGCAATATCTTTTGGGTAAATACGACATATTGATGTTTTTGTTGGTAATATGAAACTGACCCAAGACTCCAATTACGAGATATATTATAACACTTTTATCAATAATCCAATGTAGCCTATTATAACAAGCTCTTGGATCAATTATCCAATCTAACCACGTTGGTTAAACAATTCTACCCCAATTGACAATTTATAAGTGAGAACAAAACATTTATATCTTCCATGAGCAAATCATTTCTTTAAGGTTTCAAATCAACCCGGACTTAAACATATGAAGAATCCAGGTCGTCGTAGTTTACACCGCCACAAAATAATAATAATAATAATAATAATAATAATAATAAAATAAAAAATAAACTAAATTGCTAAAGTTTATTTTATCACCACACAAAGTTAGGGTCGACAAAGTATTTAGATAATCATTAACCCACACAAAGTCATTTCTTTAAAGCTTCAAATCAACCCGGAGTTAAGCAGATGGTTCCAATGGATTGGTTCGTAGAAAAGATGGTGAATGTTTTCATTTTCCTTTTGGTGGAAGAGAAGGTGAAAAGAAGAAACTTAAGGGTTTAGACTTTAGAGGGCACTCATTTTCAGGTTTGGCAGAAGATACAAAGTCCTTAATCAATTTGTATAATACATTAAATTCAGCAAATTCTTTTATCAAGACTCTTCATATGAATGTAATTTCTTAGAGGTTTCAAATTAAACCTCCAAATCCGATTTTAAGTGACGAGTATATTCAAATAGATATGCCAAGTATTATTGATTAAATTCAGCAAACCCGATTTTAAACCTCCAAAGAACCCAAATCATTGTTTAAACCTCCACATTAAAGTAAACCTTAGTTAAATTGCTAAAGTCTACCGTATTTCCTCAAAAGAGTATGTCTCCACACAAACTTAGGGTCGACATCTATTGCTTATATCATACATAGTGGGTGTAATTCAAAAGCAAACAAAGAAACATGTTTTTAATACTTGATTCACGGTCCCAAATACCAAACCAAAATGTAGTGGATTTCAAACATTCTTAAGAGAGAGTTTACGAATGAAGGTTAAGGTGTGGTTGGGGGAGATTATTGCTTATGTTATCCCAAACACAAAATAATACCAAACGATTCCTTTATCAAATAACAACTTTTTTAACAATACCAACGAGTCTTAAACCTTCAACAATTCAACAACGTTATCAAACACAGCATTTTTTTATTTGAGATCCAAACATCATTAACTAGTAAACAAAATTATTAGGCTGACCACGAAAATCACGAAAATAACCTCTAGGGTTACCTTCAAACGCAGACCGCTGTAAGCTCATCCACGATCTACCAGGTGCCTTCATCATCCTCCTGGACGGTCTTCCGCAGCAGCATAAACAACGGAAAAACGATCGAACAATGTTACAGCATCCAGAGATAATGCTGGAAATGCATGAGTACAAGCAACTCCCACAACACAGCCACGTGATCAAGACAATGCCAACGATCAGATATGGCGTGGAACCACTGAAAAAGCGATTGATCAGCTTGTCACGGTCTTCTTGTGGGAACTTTTGGTTGAATACAGTGATTAGGTTATAGAAAAAGTTACTGATGATGGATGTGATGTCGGAGAAGATGTCGCCAAGGGAGTTGGTAATTGGTGCCGACGAGTCAGAGGGTAGGAAGATGCCCCTTAGTTTTAATTGCACTGTGGTCGTCATTTTTAGGAGTTGGATGTGCATTCTGTTGCACAACCCTAGCCATTTTATATGTGAACTTTTAGGGTTTTCATGATGGTTGTAAAAAAAATAACTAATTTCGTTCCAAAATACGGAGTAAATATTAACTAAAAAAGTGTACACAATTCAAAATTATTGGGAGCTTTTACATTGCACGCCAATAAACTTTCATTTTGAACTTTTCAGAACATTTTGATTTGTTTAAATTTGAAAATTTACACTTACTTCAAAACAATCCAAAACTTCGTGAGATCGTTACATTCTCGATATTAATTTTGATATCTTAATTCAGGTTAAGGATAGAGAAGTGTTTCGGAATGTAGATTGGTCACATTATTAAAAAAAGAAAATTACACAAACAAAAAAAACAACTCAAATGAAAGAGAACATATCGAAAGGACCCATTGACGAGGACTTTTTGAGAGTTTCGGCGAGGACTTGTCTTCGCTAAAGAGCATTAGCGTGTCTTAGCCAAAAAGTCCTTGCCTATACCTCGTCGCTAATGCATTTGGCGACGACGGAAGAGTTGGTGGGAAAAATTAGAGGGAAACAATTAACTAAAATGAAAAGTTGTGGGAAAAACTAAGTTGAGTCAACCTTTTGTCCTCGCCAAAAGGTTTAGTTGAAAATTTAATCCACTTTCTTTACAATCAAAGTCTAAAAATGAGTTTTTTTTTTTTTTTTTTTTTTTTTTTTTTTATTGTTTAACGGTTTTTGGGGAGGTCATGAGTGTCCTCGCCAAAACCCCCATCGCCGTCTCACTTTTTGTTGTAGTGTGGTTAGGCTTTCTAACATGACAAAATTATTTTGAAGTTTTTCACTGATGTATTATGAAAACGGGGCAAAAAGAAGGAAGTAGGAGAACATAAGATATTTCTCATTCTTTTAATACGTCAGCAGCACAAACATGTCAATATTCGATCGTAAGGGTACTGGCAACCCATTCGGTATCACCATCGGTTTCATTCATGCCGATCGGCATGACCAATGCTTGTGTCTCGGCTTCGTTCGGTGTGGGATGAAAAAGAGAGTAATCGGCAAACATTGCCGATTCTACATGCAAACCAAACTAGTCGTTGCTAGTCAAATGTTACCGTTAGGTGGCATTAAAAAAAAATGAGGTATGAGTTAGGCATGGTTGCCACTAAAATATATTGTTAGGTATGAGATTGATATGGGATGAGATGGAAGGATATAATTGGTGGGTGATTAGGCATGAAAAAATGATTTAGGCATGGTTGCCACCACCCTAAGTTATGTCACGTTAGATAATTGATCGTTTAAGCCTATTTCTAGTAAAAAAAAATCAGAAAATAATAATAATTTTAGTCCCAAAAAAAAAATAATAAATAAAAATAAAAATAAAAAAAGTTAATAGCTAAAAAGTTGAGATCCATGTAGAACTCAAATTTGTCATAGAACCAATTAACCAATCACATTCATTCATTTTTTTATTTTCACATTTTTTTTAAAACAACATATCTAGCAAACGGTAAATCTTCAAGCTACAAAAAATACACCATCGTGACGAGAATTAAATTATCTTTCTATAGATATGCATTGTTATATACTTTCGACGAACTTTTTTTTTAAAAAGTTCGTCCAGAAAAATCACATGTGATTTGTAAAAATCACATGTGATTCGTAAAAATCAAATCACATATGATTTTAAGAAATCACATGTGATTCTTACAAATCACATGTGATTTTTACAAATCACATGTGATTTTTCTGGACGAAATTTAAAAAAAAAATCGTCGAAAGTATATAACAATGCATATCTATAGAAAGATAATTTAATTCTCGTCGAGATGGTATAATTTTTTTGACGTAACGATTAACGGTTTGTGAGATATTTAATTTTCAAAAAAAGGGTGAATATATTTTTAATAAAAAAAATGAGTGGCTATGATTGGTTGATTGTTTCTATGGCAAATATGGGTTCTATAATGAACTTTTCTCAATAGCTAAAACAGTTTAAAAAGAAGTTTATTTTTAAGTTGCACTGAAAAATACATGTGTAATTTATAATGTTACTCCTACAATTTAAGTTACGTTACAATTAAGTACGTATTAAATTTTTTTGAACAATTAAGTACGTATTAAATTGCTTGTATAAAAACAAAACAGATATTACACATAGAAAAACCCAATCCTAGTTTCTGATGTAATTTACATGAGAAGTCTAATTCCTATTTCCTAGATGCAATTACGTAAATTAATTTTCCTAGTTCCAAAATGCATGTACATATTTCCTAAAAGTATTCGGTCAGAGACAAAAAGAGAGGTTTTTGTATTTGTATCTAGGAATTTGGGTAGGGAATTGAACATACTATGGCGATTCTCCATACAGAGTTTAAAGATGAGAAACAAATTATGTTTATTAACTACTAAGTCATCCACTATGGTGAGTTTATAAAAAGGTCTAAAAAAGATAAAACAGTTTATATTTATTTCAACCACAGCGGACACTCATTTCACGTTTATGTGACATGAAGAGGTTCTAATTCTTGAACCTCTTTATGAATTGAATACATTTAATGCATTTGTTAAAAAAGACATTTTATGAAGTTGAAAATGTTTATACTATAATGAATGTAAGTTTATAATATCAAAAGGTCTAAAATTTATTGATGTGTTAATGCATAAACCTTTGTAAAAGGTTTATTATAGTGGATGCTCTAACGTGGGTTTAGTTTGTTCCGGGAGTTTGCTTTAATACTAGCTTGTATAGTCACCAATCTCATCATTTACACATCACTGACACATAATTATTCAAAACACTTTTACTATTATCACATTTTACCTTTTATACTTATCATCAATAAAAATTATAAGAAAATGCTTATTTTATACAAAAATATCTTACAATATACCTCACAAACAACTAAAAATCAAATAAAGGTGGTGCAGACCACCACTTTATGCAAAACTAAAAATGATGGTGCTTAGCTTTTATGGGTATCACTCGTGAGAAAGGGGATAGTGGTGATC
The DNA here is from genome assembly GCA_019973895.1 of Chrysanthemum seticuspe. NCBI lineage: Eukaryota > Viridiplantae > Streptophyta > Magnoliopsida > Asterales > Asteraceae > Chrysanthemum > Chrysanthemum seticuspe. The sequence continues at coordinate 273,402,387 of BPTQ01000009.1, forward strand.
CACCACGCCTATAAAAACCAGCTTATATAATAGTGTATGCAAAAAATAAGCAATCATGATATGGGGAAGGGATTAAGTCGTAGAATAACAATGTACTTTTAAAAGTGTATCATTTTGGTACGTGTACTTTTTAAAAGTTATAGAATAGCAACGTACTTTAATAAGTGCTTCAATTTGGTATGTGACGATGACGTGTCATACCCGAATGTCTGACACGTGGCACCATTTATAGCGTGACACATCATCGTCACGTACCAAATTGAAACACTTATGAAAGTACGTTGTTATTCTATAACTTTAAAAAAGTACACGTACCAAAACAATACACTATGAAACGTACATTGATATTCTACGACTTAATCCCTATGAGGAAGTATATGTAGAAAATCACATGACACGGGGCTGTATGAAATATGACTATAGATCGATAAGCATGTGAAATTGGATTGACGATACACTATAAAAAGTACATTGCTATTCTACAACTTAATCCCTATGAGAAAGTATATGTAGAAAATCACATGACACGAGGTTGTATGAAATATGACTATAGATCGATAAGCATGTGAAATTGGATTGACGATAATTTTCAAATGACTCGAAGTATATGGTTCAAACTTTACTAGAGACATATTTAGTGTTGGCTAGAGAAGAGCCGGAAATAGTCATGAAGATATCTCAATTAAATTGCGTACATTTGAGTCAAAAACTCACTCTTCTCAGATAATTCGAACAGAGAAAATTTCATATGTTTTTACGGATTTGAGCTGACTAGAGACTATTATATATGTGTGAATTATGTTCCTGGTGGTAGTCGACATGAGCCAGTTGTATGGGTTTTGTTTACTCGTATAATTCTATAGTTATTGAACGTGGGCTATCCTAACCCATCTAGTAATAACACAAGGGCACGGATTTAAGATTTGACTAATGGGCTGCACATTTTGGTTGGAACTTCGAATATCGTTCGTGTATAAATACTTTCTTGACGAAAAATTTAGTAAAGTACTACAGCATAAGATCTATTTATGACAAGAATGTATTATGAAATCAAATATATAAAATCGAAAATATTTCTCTAAAATATAAAAATTCTTGAGTATTTTGTCAAGAATAAAATAAGTTATTTATTAATTAGCGAGAGAAACATTCCCCGTGAAATGGTGTAAAAATATCATAAATCAAAGTATTTTATAAATGAAACCTCAAAGCATTTTGTAAACTAAAGGAGCAAAAATTTTCGTAATGCATCGTAAAGCGAAGTTCATTAGATTAATTTTTTTTCTTTACATTTATAAAGCAAATTTGCATGAATAGCGCTATTTAGACCTACAATACATGTTTAATGCATAAATTATTTGTACAATTGTATTATGTATTTTCTCTCTACAAATTTCCGCAATCATTTTTTAAATCAACTAATCAAATCATTAAGTATATTTGTAAGCACAATTAGTAGGCACAACAATAATTTTTCAATTTGCATATTTTTGAAACTTAAAAATGCTTAAAAAAATAAAATGATTTGCCTAATCAACCCGTTAATACTTCTTAAACTTTTATCTTAAATGTCAACTAATAAAAATAATGTCAACTAAGAAATGAAAACTTATAAAAACACGATTTAACAATGATAGAGAATTAAAAATTGAAACTAGGAAATAGAAACTTGTAAATACATGGTTTTACAAATATGCGTTACATGCTGCTTTATAATTTACAAATATGCCTACAATTTTATTCTTTTTTATTATTTAAAAGTTATAATAAATAGGTTCAAAATAATCATCCTAATCTTTCCTATAAACACCATAACATTTTTCTTACTTTTAAAGCAATTCATAGTTAAGTTGAGGAAATGTATAATCAAAAATTGTTGATGTTGATGTTGAGGCTAGCACATTGTGATCTTTTATTAATTGTTAGTTTTTTCACTATTTTAGTTCATGGTCCTATAACACTTTTTTGTGCACTGCTTTTGTTTTTTTATATACAACTTTACCCGCTCCCAATATCGCTCTTGATCCGCTCTCAATCCGCTCCCAATCATAATCCGTTTTTCAATCACAGTTTGTTAAAGTGAAACTAGGATGATGTTATTGTCATCTCAATGATGAAGACAGGCCAACGCCAATTGTTGAGAATCAAGTTTGGGTATTTGGACGGAAAAGAATTTACAGTCTAATTGATGAAAGTGAAAGTGATGAAGGTTAATAGTAGAGCATATTGATATTTATGTTTCTTCTTAAAGTTCACGTTGCATGAAACACTTAACCACAATATCGCAACAATAGTTGTTTGCCGCTAGAATATCTCGTTGCTATGCGCGGGTACTCGTCTAGTTAATTACTAATACATTGTAAAACTTAAAAATTAAGCGATACAACTATAAATACATGTTATACAATTAACTTATGAACTAACATATATATTTAATACCTTGAATTAATATAAATATTAGAACACCCCTTAATGCAACAATACAATCAATAAACCACATTATACAAATCAAACAAGCTATTAGAATAAATTTATAAATACTCTTCTCAAACACACTAAAATATCCATGAAATAAAAATTAGAGTAAATTACATGGATGGTCCCTAACGTTTACCCAAAATTTCACTGGTAGTCCCTACTTTTTTAAAGTTGCACTGGCCCTCCCTATCTCTGCAACTAATAACACCAGTAGTCCCTGCCACATACGGACGTTTGTTTGGACGTTATACCCTTGCACGTGATTTGCACGGCTGGGGTAAAATTGTCATTCCCTTTTCTCTTTTTAATTAATTTCTATACCTACCATTTTTATTTAATCCCTCACCCTCACCCATTACTCTTTTATCTCCTTTTTACTTTTACTCTCAAAAATCAAGAACACCATGCCTCTTTGTTCATGTGGTAGAAGAACAATTCCAACAACTTCATGGTCGGATCAAAACCTTGGTAGAAGGTTTCATGGGTGTCCTAAAAAAGTAAGTTATCAAATCTAATATTTTGAAGACACTTTTCAGCCCTAATTTTATTATTCTTTTTAGGATTCGTGTTGTCCATTCAATGGGTGGATAGATCCTCCAATGTGCAATTGTGCTGTGGCCATCATACCTGGACTATTGAGGGGAAGAAACAGGCTTGAAGCACAATTGTTGGAAGCTGAAATGGCTAGAAAAAGGATGAAGAAGATCGTGGTTATAACATGGATATGCATTGTTGTGTTTTGTTGGTTGAAAATGTAGACATAGGTTTTCATTAGTGTATTCAGTTTGTTTTTAATGGAAGTATGGAAGTATGACTTTTGTGGTCAAATTTTGTGGGTTGTAAAACCTTAATTATGCAATGGAAATATCAGTTTGGTATGGATATGTGCAACTTGTTTATTAATTGGTTTTGTGCTATTATTTACCCATTCAAAACTCAAACATTGAGGTCATATTATGTAGTGTAAAGCAAAAGTCAAACTCTTGTTAAACCCATTCAGTTTTTGCCAAAATTACCCATTAGTCAAACTTTTACATACATAATACACATAAGACAACACCATTGGAAGAACAATCAGTTGACCAAACTTTAACCCATTCACTTGACCAAGTTCCCAACCTATTCACTTGTTTTGTGCCATCAGTTAGCAAAAAAATACACATAAGACAACCATTCAACAACAAAGTCTACAAAATACACAAAAGTTAAATGACCAAAGTCTACAAACTAGATAGCATAACAATGTCAAAATGACCAAAGTCTACAAAATACACAAAAGTTAAGTGTTTGCATCAGATTCAACAACAAAAGAAACATAAAGTACTAAATGGGATATTGTCTTAACACATGAAGCATTCATGAAACATTCCTTTAAGCCCTCCTTTTAACCTTACCACCTCCTGCAGCAGTCTTTTTTGGTCAAGTAGCTTGGCTTGATCCAGCAACAGTCTTCTGAGAGTGTTGAGTAGGTTGGCTTGATCCAACAGTAGTCTTCTGAGAGTGTTGAGTAGGTTGGCTTGATCCAGCAACATGAGTCTTTTTCACCTTCTTTTTGGTTCTTGGGGCAACAGATTGTCCTTTGCAGGTTCTTTTATTGTGTCCTTTCTGGTTGCATAACTTACAAGTAACACTATTGAAACTCTTTGACTACTTTCCCATCCTTTACCATGTCAAGCATTTCACTAGCAGTCCTCTTCTTTTTCTTATTTGGCCTTCCTAGTTGTGGATGATAAATAGGGGGAGTATTGTTGTCTGAATGTCACACTTTGGCCACATGGTAGGACCATTAATTGGATTAACTGAGTGGGAGTAAACTTCCCTCCATGTGTCTAATCTGTAACAAGGGTGCACCCACTCCTCAACCAATCCAGGATTCAAGTTGTTTTGTGCCATGTTCCAGTTAGCAGCAATTGCATGTTTGCAAGGGATACCTGTGAGTTCCCAATACCTACAAGTGCATGATCTAGTTTGCACATTTACCACACACTGATAAAAAAAAAAGGGCCACTACACTGGTACAAATGATTTCCATTCCAAGACACTATATACTCAGCAGCTTGATCTCTTAAACCATTAAGAAGTTTAGTAGCAGTGGGGGTTAGTGGCCCTTCACACTTGGCTATTATCCCATTAACAGTCACTATTCTCCTCATTAACACTGTGTTCTTGAGTAACTTCATAAAAGAAAAGAAGAGAAGTGAAGAGAAAGAGAATCACTTCTCTTCTTTCCCTTTCTTCCCAAATCTAGGCGGAACCATTTACACCCACAAAAACACTACAAGTTCTTTCCCGATATTTTCCTTTCTTCCCTTTCCAAATCTTGAGAACACGAATTTTTTTGAGTTTCTTTCCAAATCTTTTCTTTTCTTCCCTTTTTAGATCTCAAGAACACAGTGTAAGTACTCCCTAACATACTCTAATGCACTAATGATAGGCATATCTCTCCCCTCTACTAATTTCCCATTAAAAACCTCACACATATTGTTCAATAAAACATATGATTTAGCCCTTCCTGTTTCAATGAAGATGTATTCCTATATTACTAATTTGCTAATAAACATAATCCAATAATAAACTATAGCACTAAGGATGAATTCAAATACATGAAAAATGACTTCTGCTCTAGTGGTGAGGAGGAATCTTGCACAACCAGTCATAAGCATCTTTGTTGAAAGACTTCAATTCTTTCATTGCATGAGTGAAGTGTTGAACTGTGGTTGCAGTTGCACACCTCCATAATAAGTTTGACCCAATTCATTAGCTACACTACCCTTATCACTCCATTATAACCTTAAATGTTTACCAACTGATCTAGAAGAAACTGATTTTGTTACAACTGGTGCATCATCCTCTAGTTCAACAATGGTACACTTCTTAACTGGTAAATGCATATAAGTGTCCACTTTAGTATGTTCATGTTCAATGTACACATTGATCAGCTTACTACCTAACAGAACATATTTGCAAAGATCATGAACATCCTGGTCACTACCTAAATATCTAAGACCATTATCTAAATTAAGATCAGGAACCTTAAAATGGTAGTACATTTTCTTATTCCCTTTATAACCTAGTCTTATAACCATGTCATTGAACTCAATCACTGACAACAAATCAGTGTCTACATTATCAATTATGCTTTGTGTACCATTTACGTAACGCCTTGTTGGTGGGTCAGTAAACATCCCTCCATGAAAAATCTTGAGTGAAAACATGTTAGAATTTGTTCCTGTAAAAACGCCCAAAAAAGCATAGTTAGGGTTTGTTTTCACAATTAATTAACGCCCAAAAAAGCATAATTAGGGTTTGTTTTCACAATTAATGACAAATACAAGCTTTTAAACCATAATTGATATCTTACCATATACGGTATTATAATCCACGTCTACTTCATTTTTTTCTGATTCACGCAACAACCAAACTGATAACACCATTGCATTAAGTTTACCAATTGATGATTTGCCTATGTGTGTGTGAGATTGAGAGAATTATGTGTTTGTGTGTGAAACAGAGATGAAAAAGGAAAGAAGCATTGGGAATATATGTTGCAAGTGAAAAGACCAGGTTTAAATGATAGCAACGTTGGAGAAAGACAAAAATACCCCTCACGTGTGCGGCACGTGGGGTAACTTAACGCCCAAACAAACGTTCGTCTGTGGCAGGGACTACTGGTGTTATTAGTTGCAGAGATAGGGAGGGCCAGTGCAACTTTAAAAAAGTAGGGACTACCAGTGAAATTTTGGGTAAACGTTAGGGACCATCCATGTAATTTACTCTAAAAATTAATACAATCTAAAAAAAAGGCATGTCTATGTTCTTACTATCTACTTTTAACATAATATAATTTGTCATTGGTTTGTTTTTAATAAAAATGTAAAAATATATTACCAAATCATTATAATTGTTACGAGGATTCAAGAAGGAACTAAAACATGTTATAGATCCTGAAAACAAACATTCTACATAACAACAAAATGACAAATACTATCCCTCTATACTTTACATTTTCATACTAACAATCACTAAGTTTCCTCTAATAACATCATACACTTTCAAGTTATTCTATTGTGGAGCAACAAAAATATGTCAAGAGGCCTCATGATTGTTTAAGGACTAAATACTCAGTACATTTCCTTCATGAAGGCATGCACATACCACTCTCTGCAGCTACTACCTCACAGAAGAGAAACATACATGGCATCCATGAGAGGCATCATCTAGAGTATAGTCCTTGTTACCACAAACAAAGGACTACATTTCTTTACATGAAGGCAATCTTCATCCTAACTGCAATAACCACCTCACAAAATGATCTTAGATTGGCATTCATGAGAGGCATCATCCTACAAATCTGTGGCCCAACCATCTATATATCTCCCATACAACAGATAAAACCCATATCCAAACATCCTTTTACATAACCAAATGTCATATTTATGTAGCTTTTTTCATGAACTTGATACCCCATATTTCTTCGACTCTTGAAATGGCTTTAGAATTCTTCACAGCTAGACTCATCGGTCTCATCTTTACATTTTCTTCAATCAGACCTTGTACACATTCTCCTGATCTTTTCTCATTTTTAAATTGCTTAGCATTCCTTTCCTGTCATATGCAATAAACCAAAGCACCCACACATAGTCTTCTGACCACACTCCAAATGGAATTATTAGATCTGATTTGGCTTAGCACTTCAACAGTATCATTCCATTCAGTTGGGTAGACTATCCAAATTCACTTTCTTCTAAACATTTACCCACATTTCTTTGGAGAAGTCACAGGAAAAAAAGAGATAATTGTGAGAATCAAGGATAGTCTTGCACAATGGACATACCATCACGTTACTTGGCTGCCACTGTAGAAGCCTATCCTGAGTACTCAGTCTTCTTTGCATAGCTACCCACAGGATAAATGCATGTCTAGGATGCACTGTGAAAACCAGAGCATCTTATGTATGTCATATAATAGTTGCTTCCACACATAAATCCTCCCAGACACCTTTAAGAGAGAAGTGTACATCTTATGTCATTGTTTGAAGTTATTAGAATCTAAAATTTTCATCCTTTATAAAGTTATTGTCACGAAAAAACGTAATATCAAAAAATATTATTTATCGAAAATGTTAGTTAAAGGTTAACCGATGTGCAACGTGCGGGTAGGCAAAAGTTCAATATAGATCCAAAATTTACCATAGATCCAATGAACCAATAATAGCCATTCATTTTTTTATTATGATAAACTTTCACCCTTTTTTAAAAAATTAAATATCTCGCAAACCGTTAATCGTTACGCGATAAAAATTATACCATCGCGACGAGAATTAAATTATCTTTCTATAGATATGCACTACTATATATTTTTAACAACTTTTTTTTTTCAAAATTTCGGTCAACAAAAATCATATATGATTTGTGAAAATCATATATGATTCGATTTTTACGAATCACATATGATTTTTGAGAATCATATATGATTGTAAAAATCATATATGATTCGTAAAAATCGAATCATACATTATTTTTTTAAATCATATATGATTCGTAAAAATCATATATGATTTTTTCGGACGGAATTTTTGAAAAAAAATGTTTGTCGAAAATATATAAAAGTGCATATCTATAGAAAGATAATTTAATTCTCGTCACGATGATGTATTTTTTATATTTTGAAGATTTACCGTTTGTAAGATATGTTGTTTTAAAAAAAAGGTGGAAAATGATGTTCTATTAATTTAGATAAAAAATGAAATGTTATGATTGGTTCATTTGTTCTATGACAAATATAAGTTCTATATTGATCTCAACTCCGTGCGGGTATTGTACTAATTTTAATAATGATAGTACACGATTTATTCTCTCATTAAGTGTTTGACTTTCTATAAAACAAAAATTACAAAATTATAAGCAAAGACGATATCACAGTATATTTTGATAAATTAAAACGGGATTCTATAACAAGATTTACTAAAATTATAGTAGTAAATTTAAAATTGGTATTATCCTTTATCATCTATAAATATAAAATCTTAAATTTTAAACTGGTATTATCCTTTAAGAATTTATCAATTTCATACTAGGAAATAAGAATCCTAATCTAGCTCTAATTTAATCGCAATTCTATATTTATAACATGCCGATCATATTAATATTGCTTTAGTTTACAGATTTTTCGTGAAATCTACAGGCACGTTCTGATGTTCACTTTTTTGAGAAATTTGGCTAATGTATTAGACAAATCAGGCTTCAGATTCATGGGTATCTTGTTTTGTTGTATTCGCCCAAGAGTTGACGAAGACGATGATTTCGTTCCCAATGAAGCTATTCAACCGTCTAACGACACGAACAATGGAAGTGACGATGGTAGCACCAGTTCATTGTTACGAGACATCTCAAATAGGGTATGTTTAAACACCGTATCGTAAAGTGATGACATATTTTTTTGTTGCTTAGGGTTGTATAACTTAAGAGGTTTTCTATGAGACTATGTTTGAAAATTTGCATGGTTAGGTCATAAGTTTAAGAACTTATAAGATTACATTAAGTTTAACTAATTAATAATTCATGCTTTTGTCAACAAATAAGACATATGACCTAGCTACTAGTTGTGTTCCATAAAAGTATATGCATATTGACTTTTGAAAGTTAATGTTATATCACGATTAAGGATGACTATGAAAACCTTTTTTTTTTTTATCTGACTTTAAATATTAGTTTGTCTGATTTTCAAAAGCCAAATATGTGTTTTATCAAGATCAAATGCAAGCCTTAAGTCCAAAAATTTAACATAATTGTTCACACAAAGTTAAATTATTCATTCGGCTAACTTTTATCCTAATTGTCAATTTTTGTAAAGTCTGACGATGTTCTAGCAAGAGGAGCGACGGATGATAAACGTTTTAGGAGTTATTCACAAGTAGAACCTCAACCAAAACCACAAACACAACCAGAACCAAAACCACAACTACAACCACAACCACAAGAACAGCAAGAACCACAACCTCAACAACAACAAGAACATGTTCATGTAAGTGAGCCTAAACAAGAACAACAAGAACTGCAACCTCAACAACAAGAAGAACACGTTCTTGTAAGTGAGCCTAAACAAGAACCAATTCTTGAAAGTCAAGAACCGGAACCAGAACAAATACAAGAACCGGTTGTTGAAAGTGAAGGTTTGATCATTCATGAATCAATACAAAGAGACGAGGGTGTACAACATAACAAAGAAGAATGTTTTATTTGCTTTGAAGGTATAGGTTATTATATTACTCTAGCTTTTTTAATAAGGAAAATACCCTTCAATTTCTGAGGTTCAGCCTAATAGTTTGAATAAATTATCAGTATGTTTCTTTGTAGTACGTGACTCGAAAACTATATGTTTATACATTGATATGTTTTTTGTTGCAGAATATACCATCGAACAGCCGAGGACAAGATTTAAATGCTCACACTATTGTCATCTTGGTTGTATCTTAGCGTGGCAAGATATAAGCGCGCTATGTCCAATGTGTTTAAAGGTAACACCTTATGTCATATCTTCTTAGTATATATCTATGGTTTTTCGACTTTGTTGGCCTACTAATTTGACTATACCACCAAACAGATACAAATCCAGTAAACCCCTTTCTTTTTGAGAAGTTCAGACGTCAAATTTGTTTGCAGTATGCAGACGTTGGGACCTCCTATATTTATAATGATGATATTAAAAAGCAAAGTTTTTAAGATATGATACTATGGATTATTTTCGTTTTTGAAAGATCAAAATCGTAAGATTGGATCAGGATCCTAAGATCCTACTATAATGTTATTTTTTTAATAGTCTAATTTGTAATATTATTCAAATTTACAAATTGTATGAAATTATGAATGTTTCATCGAAGTTGTCATAAATTATGAATATGGTATCTTTAATAAGATGAACATGACAATCAACATGTTAGTTTTAAAATATAAAACATAATTCATAACTTTGTAATTTTTTAGCTTGCGTTTTAAAAAAAGTAAGATCGAATCGGATTAGATATTAAGATCTTATGATTAAGATCGGGATCTTGTAATATTTTAAGCTTGCTAAGATCCTACGTAGGACTGGATTGTTTTTGCTTTATAATATCGTAAATGATAAGATTTTAAGATCAAAATTAGAATCTTAACAAGCATTATTAGAGGTTTCCATACCATATGTGCATTAGTGCATACTCCATAGGAATTTAATTATTTACCATTATTAGAGGTTTCCATACCATATGTTTAACAGCAAAAGTCACTCTGTGTCTATACATGTTAAAAATAATCTCAAAAACGGCAAAACCATCAACTATTACACTATTACAAATTTGCGTTTGAACTTTTTAGGTACTGGAACTCGATGATGAGGAGGAAAAAAGTGACCTCGGAACACTTCTCCCTTCGAGTAGTCAAGCATAGCTTGAAGAACTCCATATGAGGTTGGATTATCATTTTTCTGGGAGTTAACTGATATTTTGAGTTAGAACATGCATGTAACGGCACCATATTTGTGAGTTTTGCACAATCCCATTTTCTACAATGTCCCTTGTTGGCTCTTTATTTTAAGTCTCTTTTAATATGATATACGATGTCGTTTAAGTTCTTATTGTTTTTAATATCAACTTAATAATTTTTGTTGGTCAAATACATATTTAGGCTTTTCTGTTTATTACAAATTTATAATACTTACGACTCTTGGTAAGATAATAACCTCTTAGCGTGGTTTGTAAAAAAATATTTATTTAATTTAGATTGTAACTATATATAAGACCACATAGAAGTTAAAATGTTCAAAAAAAAATAAAGAAAATAAGTTAAAAACTAGCATAAGGAATATTACTTTATAGTTTACATTACTTAAAAAAACGAGAATATAATCCGCAACAAAGCGCTGTTTTTATTAAACTCGTTATAGAGAGGCCATGACCGCGGTCACCCTATGACCAATTCTTCCCCTATTACATGACCGCGATCATCCTCACAAACAATTTACACTTGATCCACTGCACGATCAGGTTGTGTGAGTTCTTGTGTGAGTGGGTGCTTTTATTAAATGATTTTTGTGATAAATATGTATTCAAAAGAGTTTTTTTTTTAATCGTGGTCACTTTATTACAATAAATTATTTGTGAAGTTGGTTGCAGAGAAAAATAATTGAAAAATAATTGAATTACTTCTTCGTGACAGTAGTTAGTGTTATTTTGTAGAACTTATTTTATTTGTACACTTTGTCTTTTTTTTGGGGTCTCGTTCACTTTTAATTATCTTAATTAATCAAGACGGGGCGCCTTGTATTGTATCTTGGTTTCTTTTTGAGGTTCTTAATAATATGTTGCCTCACTTGTGCTTTAGTCCAATGATAAGAGCGCTCGTGCTTGAGGCAATAGACCCAGGTTCGAGTCTCTTCTATTGCCATTGGCTCAGATAGGTACCCATCTCCACAAAACCTATAGGCACACTGGAAAGACTTTGTGGAATAAGAGCTCAGGGGTCCGAGTCTCGGCTCGTGCTCACTTCAGTTGGTGCCCCGTTATGCAAGGAATGTTGTCGGAGCTATTCCTTGTGGGGTGAAAAATGGTTGGTGCTAAAAAAGCATCCGAGGTCAAAGTGTTCACGTCAATCTACACCTTTTGTATAATAATTTCTAGAAAAAAAACCCTAATGTGACAGTGATTATCGCGATAACGAGGCTCCCTTATATTTCACCATTATGCACTGTATTTTTGAGGTTTGACAACAATAATTAAGCATTAGATAATTAAAGCTCTAAACGATTTAGAAATTTTGTCTACCTTTTCTTTTTCAAATGAAAATGAATGATCAATAGATTTTTTTAGGTCTTTAACTAATACGCAGGCCCAATATGTTATGTTACATTCCATCTAAATGACAAGTCATTGTTGTGAAACTTTGCAGCACAAGTCACCTTGATCAAAACATGCGTGATAATTGCTTTTCAATGTTAAAAGCTATTGTCAATGATTCTATAACCCAGATTGACGAGACTAATCGACACTAAGTTGTCATTCGTAATATTATGCATATTGGCTTTAATTATTCTACTTGTACCTAACTACATATGATCTCTCATATATCAGACACATCACGGGTATTTAATACAGGGTTACAAATTCATTTAAGGCAAAAATGCATATATATCATTCCCAAAGTGAATAATTGTATATATGTACTTTGTACAAGTTTTTTATGCACATAGTACAATGGTTTTTATGCATTCTTTGGATATATATGCAATTTTGCATTTTCGAGAGGATATATATGCAAAAGCCCCATTTTTAATTAAGTTAGATTCGTTTATAACTTTATATCGTTGATTAAAATAATAATAATAAATAAATAAATAAATAAAAATCTTTTATAAATGGTTAAAATAGCACATTTGACACTCAAAATGTAGTAAAAGATAAAATTTGTCGCTGGGTTTTTGGAAGCCTTTATTCGCTACTAAACATTGTTACGAGGCAAATCTGCCATCCTTAACACTTAAATATATTTAATTTGCCACTAATATTTTGAAAAAGTCTTTTTTACCTCAACGGGAAAGATTCCGGTAAGAAAAAAAACTAAAATGATAAGAATTAAAAAATTCTTAATCTCTCATTTTAAATAAGAGAGAAAATTTTAAGATGAAATACATATATTTTTGTAAATGCATATGAAACTTGTGAATATACTTTCTTCACTTTTCTCATATTAATTTTCTTCTCAATGACATTTATAACATAAATTTGACAATGTTACACTTTCAATACTTGTTTTGAGGGGGTTTTAACATGAGAAATATACGCATAATATAAGCTAAATAATCATAAGGACTCAAATATGTGATATTTTCTCCGTCTTTAAATAAATGTCCAGACTTATAAAAAAAAATTTCAACTTCTGACCATAAATTATTTCATGTGTGTTATGTAATACTTAATGAATATTATACCAATGAAAATACATTTATAACCCAATTCATTCATATATTTTGCATCAAGTATTACATAACACAATTAAAATAATTTAAGGTGAAACTTAAAAAAGAAAACTTTAAAAGTCAATAGTGGACACTTATTTAAGGACAGAAGGGTTTGTTTATATAAGGGAGAAAAAAATTTGAAATGAAAATGATGAAAAGAAATTTGAACCACATATTTTATTTCTCGTATATAAGAGACTTTGTCTAAATGAAAAAGTTAACGTTCTCATAATATATTCTTGAATACTTTTTTAAGGAAACCGTCTTTTCTTAAATCTTACTTTGCATAACTTGATGTGTTAAATGTTTCGACAAAGAGAAGTGATACAGCCACAAAAAAATTCCCACAAAAGAAATCCACAAAATGGGGTGTATGTATTTGATAAAGGTTATCTCTATTCTCTTGTACTAAGCCAATCAAATGCATACATCTTCTTTTGTGGATTTCTTTTGTGAGAGTTTTTATGTGGTTGTATCAGTTCTCTTTGACAAAATATTCATTTTTGAGTAGAGATTATGTGTACGTAAAATTAGTGACTCCAAGCACCAAAAACATGTCATTCTCTATATTTTTTATAGAGAGTATGCAAACACTAAATAAAAAATAAATATATACTATTAATTTACATATGATTTAATTAAGAATAAAAATGTTTAGAGAGATGATTGGCAAATTTACCGTTTTAATGAATATTTTGCTCTTTTAAGTGTTTGTTGTAGCAAACAAAAGCTTATAAAAAATTTTGTGGCAAATTTCTCCTTTAAACCTTTATAAAATTAAGAAAAACACATTTGGAGACCCAACTAAAAAAGAAGGGAGTTGATACTCAAAAAAAAAAAAAAAAAAAAAAAAAAAAAGTGGTTGACATACCACAATATCACATGACTATTGCATAAGTTACAGGGCCGGATATGGGCCTGTGCGGAGTGAGCAACTGCACAGGGCCCAATATCAGTTAGGGGCCTCACTGTTGATCCAACATGCATAGTGGTATACAGCCCAGCTTAAATAAAAGGCCCATTCGAACTGTTTTGCATTTTCTTGGCAATGTCCCAGACTCCCAGCTATCTTTTCGTAGTTATTGCAAGAATCGCTAATATAATTGTTTGGGATCTTTTCTTTTATATATGTGTATCTGAGAAATTTTCAAATGCTTACTCTTATTTTGGTGCTTACTAAGGGACAAATCTCCACCATCCATCTAGTATGATCTAATGATGGGATAAACCTAAGATTTAATATGGAAACCTAAGTCCATGTTTTTTTTCTCATTTTTCTTTGTCTTTTTATATTTCTTATTTATTAACATTTTTTTTCTTTTTTCTTTTTTTCTTTTTTCTTTTTTTTCTTTTTGGAATTTACGTTCATTTTAAATTCACGTCTTTTTTTTTTTTTTTAATTTTATGTTCACGTTCTTTTTTATTCAAGTTTTTTTCTTTCTTTTTTTTTCCGCTTTCATACGTTTTCATTTGTATCCATACGTTTTCGTTCGTTTTTATACGTTTTCGTCCGTGTTCATATATTTTCGTCCTTTTTTATACGTTTTCGTCTGTTTTCATCCATTTTCGTACATTTACATCCGTTTTCGTCCGTTTTCTGACGTTTGCATACGTTTTTGTACGTTTTCATACGTTTACATAAGTTTTCGTCTTTTTTTAGACGTTTTTGTCCATTTTCACACGTTTTCGTCCGTTTTTACGTTTTCATCCATTTTTAGACATTTTCGTCTGTTTTCAGACGTTTTCGTCCGTTTTTATACGTTTTCGTCTGTTATCATACGTTTTCGTCTCTTTTCTTACGTTTTAGCCCGTTTACGTCCGTTTTCGTCTGTTTTCTTACGTTTTCGTTTGTTTTCATACGTTTTTTTTCCATTTTCTAACGTTTTCTTTCGTTTTCATACGTTTTCGTCCGTTTTTTTTCGTTTTCGTCCATTTTTTAGACGTGTTTTTAGGCTTTCATACGTTTTCGTCTGTTTTCTTACGTTTTCATCTGTTTTCTTACGTTTTCGGCCATTTTCATCCATTTTCATACGTTTTTGTCTGTTTTTTTTATGTTTTCATATATTTTCGTCTGTTTTTATACGTTTTCAGACGTTTTTCTACGTTTTCATCCACCTTTAGACGTTTTCGTCTGTTTTCAAACGTTTTCATCCATTTTTATAAGTTTTCGTCCGTTTTCATCCATTTTTATACGTTTTGTCTGTTTTTGTCCGTTTTCATACGTTCTTTTTTCGATTTTATACGTTTTTGTCCTTTTTCAGACGTTTTCATTTTGATATTTGTAAGTGACACTTATTTATCTCTTGTGGTATAACACTGTAAGGAAGATGAAAAGTATTACATTCTTCATCATGTATGTGTTATCAGTTGTGATACTCAACTAAGAATATGATGGTCGTGTTTTTGAAAATATTTAGGAAGAGTTTTGTGTTTTATGATATTATGAAATATTAGAAAAGTTGTTCAACTGAAAACAAGAGATGTTATGATACTTTTGTTAGACTTGTGGTGGATTTTTCTATATAATGGATACATTGTGCATGTTTCGATAGGTTTTATAGCGGGATTTGTAAATATCTATGGTTGAATCAGCAAACTAAATAAGCTATGGTTGAAGATAGCACACATCTTTATAAACAAACTGAGGAAGCTCAATCCCTTGTGATATCACACGTGATATCATGTGTGATAACACCGTTGATATCATGTGTAATATTACCGGTGATAGCATGTGTGATATCATAGTTCATATCACTTGTGATATCACCAGTGATATCACCTGTGATATCACCTGTGATATCACAAGCAAGGTTGTAAAAAGTAATAGGCGCTAGTGAGGCGGTAAGGTAGGGCCTAGCGATCAATCGGTTAGGCGGGGATTAATCGGATTGGAATTTTTATGCACAAAATTGTAATTCTAGATATTATATTATATTTTATGTATGAGATAAGCATAGTGCATCAAAGTTCAAATATTTCAAGTGTTCAAATATAAACATAATACATAATTCTTCAAAGTTCAAAGTCAAACATAGATATTACTTGGTCTGTTGACCATTTTTAAGCGATCTTTGATCGATTAATCGGTTTTTTGACCGGTTTTTAAGCGATTTTGACCGATTTTTAAGCGATTTTGTTATTTTTAAGCAATTTTATTCGATTAATCCGATTAGACCGATTTTTTCCGATAAATCGGTTTGTTGACCCATTTTTTAGCGATATTCGGCCAAACCGATTAAATAGGCCGATTATGATAAATCAAGGCGCTTTGTGAGCGATCAGCGATTATGCGAGGATTAATCGGCCGCCTAGGCCGATTTTTACAACAGAGATCACAAGTGAGGTGATATCACCTTTGATATCATGTGTGATATCACCTGTGATATCATGTGTGATATCATAGGTGTTTGAGCTTACTCAGTTTGTTTATAAAGATATGTGCTTTCTTCAACCATAACTTCTTTAGTTTGCTGATTCAACCATATATATTTTTAAATTCCGCTATAAAACCTATCGAAACACGCACAATGTATCCATTAAATAAAAAAATACACCACAAGTCTAACAAAAGTTTTATAACATCTTTTGTTTTCAGTTAAACACCTTTTCTAATATTTCATATTATCATAAAACACAAAAATCTTTCTAAATATTTTCAAAAACACAAATAAAAAAAATGAACAGAATCATCACAGTAATATAATAAGTGATGTTTATTATCATTTCTTTCATATATACTTGGTAAAATACTAAATTCTTATCACATTTGGTATGAATTTAATATTTCACATTCTTAGTTGAGTATCACAACTGATAACACATATATGATGAAGAGTGTAATACTCTTCATCTTTCTTACATTGTTATATCACAAGAGATAAATAAGTTCACATAAAAATATCAAAATGAATAAAAAAGACGCAAACTATGAAAATAGAGAATTGACATATTCTCAAAATCAAACAAGTGTTGCATTAAATTATCATTTTGTTGAACAAAATAAGAATTCACCTAAAGAGAGTTTAACCCTTTTATTTCTACTAAGAGTATAATATCACAAGTGATAGATAACATTGGTTGCATTAAAAAAATATGCGCTTGTCAATTGCGATGAAAGACACAAAAACTATCTTGTAACTGAAAATTATAAAAATATTAGAAAACACATAGTTGATAATATATAAAAATATAAAGAGAAATGAAATATCTTAGGTGATATTAAAGGTTAAAAAACATACTTGTTTGTTTATGAAATATCACAAGTGATATTAGACATTAACTTTTTTATAATAAATATCAAAATTGATATTAGACATGTAATATAATAAAGTTTAATAATAAGCATGAAAACATATGAAAATAGACGAAAACGTATAAAAACAGCAAAAAACGTATGAAAACGTATGAAAACGGACAAAAACGTATAAAAAGAAATGAAAAGCGTATGAAAACGGAAAAAAGCGTCTGAAAACGGAAGAAAACGTATAAAAACGGATAAAAATGGACGAAAACGTATGAAAACGGACAAAACGTCTGAAAACAGACAAAAACGTCTAAAAATGGACGAAAACGTAAAAAACCGGACGAAAGCGTATATAAACCTATGAAAAATGATGAAAACGGACAAAAACTTAAGAAAACAGACGAAAACAGACAAAAAGGTATGAAAACGGACAAAAACGTAAGAAAACGGACGAAAATGAATGAAAACATAGGAAAACAGACGAAAATGTAAGAAAAAAGGCGAAAACGTAAAAAAACGGACAAAAACGTAAGAAAACGGACGAAAACGTATGAAATCGGACGAAAACGTATGAAAACGGACGAAAACGTAAGAAATCAGAAGAAAAGGTAAGAAACAGACGAAAACGTAAGAAAACGAACGAAAACACAAGAAAACAGACAAAAACGTATGAAAACGGACGAAAATGTAAGAAAACAGACGAAAACGTAAGAAAACGGATGAAAACGGATGAAAACGTATGAAAACGTAAGAAAACAGACGAAAACGTATGAAAACAGACAAAAACGTAAGAAAACGGACGAAAACGTAAGGAAACAGAAGAAAACGTAACAAGACTGACGAAAACGTATGAAAACGGATGAAAACGTAATAAAACGGACGCAAACGTATGAAAACGGACGAAAACGTAAGAAAACGGACGAAAACGTATGAAAAGGGACGAAAACGTATGAAAACAGACGAAAACATATAAAAAGCGGATAGAACGGACAAAAATGTATGAAAACTGACGAAAACAAAAAAAACAAAAAAAAAAGAAGAAAAAAAAAACTTGAAATTAAAAAAAATGATTAAAAAAATACAAATAATGAGAAAATAAATAAAAAAAGATAAAAAGAAAAGAAAAATACAAGAAAAAAACATGAACTTAGGTTTAGACATATTAAATCTTAGGTTAATCCACACCGTTAGATTAAACTAAATAGAAGGTGGAGATTTATTCCTTAGTATGCAATATTATAATGTTACACAGTAGTGTGATTTTAAGCCAAAGTGGTATTCTTTTCTTTTTTTTTCTTTTGTTGACAACAACGTAATATAATTCCGACTTGATAATATTTGAGACACAAACCTCAATTTATACTTATGTAAGTTAAGACAAAGCATAAGGATGTGATATAAAATTATTTCGGCATTGTTTGCCTCAGTATAATGTTGCATCGTATGTAAATGTTTACGTATTTTCTTAGGTGTAAGGGGCCAATTTGTAATAGTAGCACAAGGCCTCTAAAATCAACGAGACGGCCCTGATAAGTTATAACATGATATATGCATGACTGTGGTGTGAGAATTATCTTTTTTCTTTCTTTGTAAGAGCGCTAGGTACCGTTTGATGCCGTAGGTGGTGTCATGGGAAAAAGTGGTGACATCTCAGCACTTTTTTCTCATGACACCACTTTTGGCTATAACACCAAAAACCCACTCCCTAGCATAACACCAGATTTTGTGGTGCCATTGAATTTTTTTTATTCTTTTTTTATCATTTTTAAATAAATCAATATATATAACTATATTTAATTTCATTAATAAAAAACACATTATATAAATAGAAAAAGACATGAAATTAAAAAATATATTAAATGAAAAATTACGTAAAATAAAAAATAAACGTAAAAATAAAAGTAAACCAGTTATGCGGGAATGAAAGTAAGAGTTAGGATTGTCTCAAATTACTTGAATCAAGTTATGATATTATGAACCATTGAACTTGATTTAATGGCTCAAATCAAAAGAATTTCTTTTGATTTGAGCCATTAGATCAAATACAATCCAATAGCTCATAATGCATTAACTTGACTCAAGTTGTGTTTACAACTTGAGAGAATACTTATGCTAAAAGTAAACTAGTAAATGATACATAATCCTATCTACCAATACAAATAATAACCTATCCAAAAACAAATATTATATTTAATTCATCTTGATAATAGTGATATAACCAAGACAATATGGCAACTTTAACTTCATTGATACGTGGCCTTTGCATTTACCAAGTATATCCAAACCAACTTTTTGCTTCAAGTAAAACTATCTTCCTCATTTCCAACGTTAGTATATCGTCTTCTTCCTTGAAGTACCTGCAAAAAACACACACACACACAAAAGAAACATCACACTATCATGACACAAACACAATACATCACAAACACAAACAAAAAAAGAAACAAACCAACAAAAAAAAAAAGGAAAAAATTGCTCGGCGTGAGCTGGTGGCCACGGCGCCAGGCCCTACCAGCCCAGCCTCGGTGTGGGTTGTCGCGCCAAAGGCTCGTGCAGAAGGCTATGGCTCAAGCCAACAGCCATTGTACCCGGACCTCTAAGTATCAACCACCAAAAAAGAATGTGAATGTGAGAACCGGTTAGGCTGCTCAACTTTGCTGACGTTATAACTATAGCAATATGATTGGTCAATATTAAAGTGAAGCAAAATCATCCCTATTAAAATGACAATAGTATGCAAACATCGTTAAACTTACGAGTGTCAATGATCCGACTCAAGTCGAGTTTTGGCCTAAACAAGCTAGAATCGTTTAATAATTACTCGGTTCGAGTTTGAATAAACTTTTATAAATTGACTCGAGCTCGAACTCGAACAATTTTATTGTTCGAGCTCGAGCTCGAAACTCGTTCAAAGTTTTTAATTATTCTTTTTTGTAATCCAACAATAAACTAACTTTTAAACTTAAAATACTTGTATAAAAGATCGAACTTGATAGGCTTGTGTATTAACTCAAGCTCGAGCTTGAAAACTCGTATAAAAAATGCCAGTTTCAGTAACTTATAACAGTTTGCCTTTAAAGCACTAGAGTTTATTATACTTATAATTTTTTTATAACTTTTAATAGATGTAGTTTCCTTATTAAAAAATGAAGCATGTTTTTGTTTAAGAGTGTTCACCTCTTTTCTTTTTTCTTATCATTTATAGTGCGGGATATTTTCTTTATCTTTTTATTTGATTAAGCAATATACAACTAATACACAAAATTACTCGCGATTCTTATTAAGTTGAAATCATCTAAACGGTTGAGTTTTGTTTAAATACGAGCGAGCTGAAATCATTTAATGATTCATAATTCTTATTCAATGGTATTTATTATTGGATTTCATTCATTTATATAACTGATGAAGAGTTTTAAACATATTAGTTATTTCTTTATAAGACACTAACCTAGCATAAAATTAATGTTAAGAGCACTCGGTGTGGTAACGTAGCACCCGAGTTAAACCTTAACGTTTTCGCGTTAAGGATGCGTTAACCACACCGCGTCCCACGTTAAGGGTGCGTTAAAGCTCCCCGAGTTAAACCTACACGTTGGCAACCAATCGAGGAAAAATTACTTGCCATCTGTTATGTAGCCGCTACGGAGGATTCGCTTGTCGAGCGTGCACAAGCTCGCGATACATTTTGGCAACGGGTAAAAATGAGTTCAATAGACTCAATTTTCAACCACGCAACAAGGATATGATACAAGGCAAGTGGAAAATGTTGAACCATGATTGCACAAAGTTCAACGCGTATTACAAACGTTCGAAACGGGAAGACAAAAGTGGTGAAAGTGATATGGATATCCTCAAATGGGCAAAACAAATGTATTGTGACGAGCACAAAACTGCGTCGTTTAACAACGAGGAAGCTTGGGAGGTTTTGCGTGGTCATAAGAAATGGGACGCGCCGGATCCGCTAGATTTAACCGGCGATGTCCCAAGTCAAACAAACGAGGCTTTGTTTGGTCATGATGAACAACCATGTCCCATGGGCAAAAAGCGTGCTTCGAAGAAAGAAAAATCCGAGAGCACGACAACCAAGTATCGTATAAAACGGGAAACCGCCCAAGCGGCGTACCGGGCGGCCCACGTAAAAGATGAAACGATAACAAGGTTGGAAGAGATGAAATTTTTTATGGTTGACACTGACGGCAAGTATCCAAACGTTGTGGCTTGGATCAATGAAGAAAAGGACCGAATCATCAAAAAATATAACTTGCAAACTCGTCACTAGATTTAATTGTAGTTTCGTAATTTTCTTTATGTTGTAGTTTGATTTGTGTTGTGTTTTTTTTATTTCGTAATTTTTTTCCCGTTGTAACCTTTTTTTTTTTAATTTCGTATTCTAATATGTTTAAGAATTAATGCTATGTTTTTTAATAAATGAAGTATTAGTTACAGTTTAGGGGTTGAATTTGAAAATATTTGAGTTAAAGTGAGTTAAGATTGAGTTATGATAAATGGTGTTTTTTTTTAGTTAAGGTGAAAAGGTTAAAGCTGATGTGGCGCTGAAGTGGCACTGAGTGAAACCTTAACTCAGGTTATGATACCTTATGCTCTAACAATTACATTATCAATGGATATATGTAGGGCTGTAAACGAATCGGACGAGCACGAACGGAGCCTTGTTCATGTTCGTTCGTTTTATTTTAACCGTACAAATAAACGGACACGAACGCTTAAACGGACGAATTTTCTTCTTTATGTTCGTTTAATAAGAAAATGAGTTGTTCATGTTCGTTTATGTTCATTCATTAAGAAACTAAACGAACGCTAAACGAATATAAACGATCAAACATAAATGAATATAAACAAACAAGCATAAACTTTATTAAATTATGCAAGATATAATGTTTTATAAGTGTTGTTTTGCTCAAACAAACTAATTTTAAAATTATATAAACAAAAGATATAATATAATAACATAAATAAATAAATGAACATAAACGAACGGATAATCGGACGTTCACGAACATAAATGAACGGACGCGACCTTTGTGCATGTTCGTTCATTTAACTAAACAAACGTAATAAATTGTTCATGTTCGTTCATTTAATAAATAAAAGAACATAAACGAACTTTTTACCGAACGGTTCATGAAATGTTAACTGAACGTTCAGTTCGTTTACAACCCTAGATATATGAGTAACAATTTATTTGGACATAACTAAAAGTAATTAAGGTTAATTTATTCATATAAATTCACGATCTAAGTTATGCTTGTAAGCTTGATTGGAAAAAGAAAAGAAAAAATGATATCAATTAACATCTCATATTATATGAGTGTAACAAAAAGAAGATAATGTGAGGTATATAAAACAAAGAGTAAACTTCAAAATACATTCCTGTGGTTTACCCTGTTTCGCACCATACATCCCTCTCGCAAAAGTTTCAACAGAGACATCACTCGGTTAGTAAAAGTTAACCTATATACATCCCTCAGTTAAAATAAGGACTAACGGTGCAAATTATTTCTCCGTTATCTCCTAACGAGATATAATATATTTACACTGTTAGTCCTCTGGGTTAACGGTATTTGTACCGTTAGTCCTTTTTAATGTTTTCGTCCGTTTTTTTACGTTTTTGTCATTTTTTTAATGTTTTCGTCCGTTATTTTACGTTTTCGTCCGTCTTTTTACGTTTTCTTCTGCTTTTGTCCCTTTTTTTTACGTTTTCTTCCATTTTTTATGTTTTTCGTCCGTTTTTTTTACGTTTCGTCCGTTTATTTACGATTTTGCCCTTTTTTTACGTTTTCGTCCACTTTTTACGTTTTCTTCTGTTTTTTTACATTTTCGTCCGTTTTTTACATTTTCTTCAACTTTTATGCGTTTTTGTCTTTTTTTTACGTTTTCGTCTTGTTTTTTACGTTTTCGTACGTTTTTTTTACGTTTTCAACCGTTTATCAACGTTTTTGCCCATTTTTTTTATGTTTTCGTCCGTTTTTTACGTTTTCATCCTTTTTTTACGTTTTCGTTCGTTTTTTACATTTTCTTCTGTTTTTTTACGTTTTCGTCCATTTTTTTACATTTTCGTCTATCTTTTTACTTTTTTCGTCCGTTTTTTATGTTTTCGTCTGTTTTTTTACGTTTTCGTTTATTTTTTTTCCCTTTTTTACCTGTTTTCATACACTTTTATTCGTTTTCGTCGATTATTCTTATGTTTTTATCCATTTCATACATATAATATGTATGAAAACGGATAAAAGTGTATGAAAATGGATCAAAACGTATGAAAATAGAAAAAAAAGTTTCCTTATCGATTTTAAATCACGATTTTGACCCCTTTTCAAACAGAAATCGTGATTTAAAATCAATAAAGAAACATTTTTATCCATTTTCATACGTTTTTATCTAATTTCATACATTTTTATCCGTTTTCATAAATATTATATGTATGAAATGGATAAAAACATATAAAAACGTAAGAAAAATGGATGAAAACACGGAATAATCGAGGAAAACGAATAAAAGTATATGAAAACAGATAAAAAAGTGAAAAAACAGACGAAAAACGTAAAAAAACATACAAAAGCATAAAAAACAGATGAAAAACATAAAAAGTTAGATGAAAATGTAAAAAAATGGACGAAAACGTAAAAAAAACAGGCGAAAACGTAAAAAAACGGACGAAAACGTAAAAAAACAAAAGAAAACGTAAAAAACGGACGAAAACGTAAAAAAACGAATGAAAAACGTAAAGAACGGACGAAAACGTTAAAAAAGGGCAAAAACGCAATTAAACGGACGAAAAAAACAGACGAAAACGTAAAAAAAGAAGATGAAAATGTAAAAAAACGAGCGAAAACGTTAAAAACAGAAGAAAACGTAAAAAAAACAGCGAAAACGTAAAAAAAATGGGCAAAAACGTAAATAAACGTTCGAAAACGTAAAAAAAACGGACGAAACGTAAAACAAACGGACAAAAACGGATGAAAACATTAAAAAGGACTAATGGTGCAAATACCGTTAACCCAGAGGACTAACGGTGTAAATATTTTATATCTCGTTAGGAGATAACGTAGAAATAATTTGCACCGTTAGTCTTTATTTTAACTGAGGGATGTATATAGGTTAACTTTAACTAACGGAGTGATGTATCTGTCGAAACTTTTGCGAGAGGGATGTATGGTGCGAAACAGGGTAAACCACAGGGATGTATTTTGGAGTTTACTCTAAAACAAAAGCCCAAATTTACTAGTTTATGTTATATATAAACTAAAGTGTAAATCTTTGATGTGATTGAAGATTAACATATTGTTAATTTTGGTTTTAAGTTTAACTTAAATAAAAATATTTTAAAATTACATATTTAGCTCGATTAGCTTGTTCGACTCGTTTTTTTCGAGTAGCTCGCTTGGCTCAAATAACTAAATGAGCTTTTTGAAAGATCCTAGCTAAATACTAGATTTAAAAGCTCGGCTTTTGAAATTATTTAAGCTTTACGTTTTGTTTGAGCTCGACTCGTTAACACCTCTCAAACTCATTTATACACTTTTGAACTCCAGTGAAAAATAACATTATCTTGGTTGGTAAGTAAAATGTGTAATTAACTTCAAAACTTCTTAAAAATGTTAGTAATAAATTCAAATTTATAAACTTAAATATAATAATTATAAGTTTTTTTTTTTTTTTTTTTGTTAGAAAATTCTTCCCAATTAACCTTAAAATCAACACCTTTTGTCAAACTAAATAAGTTTTAATATACAAAAAAAAAAAAAAAAAAAAAAAATCCGTATTTGCATAATTTTATGAACTAAATATATGCAGGACAAAATACGATATACATGTGAACCATGAATACATCTTAAATTTGTTATCACTTTTTTTTAAAACCTAAATCTGATAATTACATTTTCTTTACTTTTATTAGTAATATACCTGGATTAAAAATATACCATATGCATTTAAAAAAGGGAAAATTCTAAAAATGCATTTTTCGCTCAAGGTGTCATCACTTTTTAGAAAAAAAGTTTGGGTATTTCCAAAATAAACTTTGAGACTTGCGACTTTATCCTTCCAATGTAATAGTGACACGTGTCCTGACAGTTTTCAGAGTCCAA
Source organism: Chrysanthemum seticuspe (assembly GCA_019973895.1). Classification (NCBI taxonomy): domain Eukaryota; kingdom Viridiplantae; phylum Streptophyta; class Magnoliopsida; order Asterales; family Asteraceae; genus Chrysanthemum; species Chrysanthemum seticuspe. The sequence continues at coordinate 273,428,205 of BPTQ01000009.1, forward strand.
TCATTTTCGTACCTATGAATTTTAGTCGACTAATATCCGGCGACCTTTTAAGATTCGCGCGATTTTTTTTTTGATATTTCCGAGAAAAAAGTCAAACTTTAAAAAGTAATATTTTATTCCTTTTGCTCCTTCCCAATGTCGAGCGACTTAAGCGAATTAATTTTAGCGGTTTTTGGCCAAATAGTATTTTTGTACTTTTTCCCAATTTTTACACCACGGTAAAAATACTTTTTACTTATCACATATCTTTCCTAACCAATGAATTAGAATAACACATACATTACACCCCCATTACAAAATTACTCCTACAAGTCAAGAACATCGTCTTCTCGAAATCCTGCAAAAAAAATGTTTCGTATTCGGGTATGTTTTTTTATGTTTATATATATAAATTGTTCGTATATTTGTTTTTCCCCTTATTTATTTGAAATTAATCATGTTTAATAGTAGTTTTGCAACAACAATTATGTTTAGGTTACAAAATTGTGTTTGGGTTTGTAATTTATCTGGTGTCTGAGATGTGATTCTTTGTTGTTCTACCTTTTTGAAAGTATACTTGGCATTTGTTACAAAATTGTAGTGTGAGGCTTGGATGACTGAATGCAGTTTTGTTACTCCCCTTATACTGTCTCTTATA
>BPTQ01000009.1:273459828-273661609 GCA_019973895.1 Chrysanthemum seticuspe
CTTTTAAGATTCTTACGTAAAAAGCGAGTTCCACAGTAGTGAAAAATCCTTTTTTCAAACCCATAAAGGTTTTATTTGAAACTCTGAACGCTGAAAAGATGAAAAGTATATTCGAACTGTTCACAGGAAGCTTCAAACACATGGGTTAGTAAAAAAGACTGAAAATGTCGATACTAAAAGGTCGCTGGCTTAGATTCGCTGGCAAAAATCTTAGATCGCTTTAAACCAAAACAGGAAATCAATTTTTTTCAGTTTCTATGTTTTTATAAAAAAATATGTATATCAAGAAAGGGCTCCAACTCGCTGAATTCGCATTTTTGTATTCACTGATAAAAGACATGTAATTGTCATGGATTTCATGACAAAGTTTTCATCAAAATGATGAAAAAAAATTTTAAAAATGGGACAAAAGTTTAAAAATTGGGTTTATGTTTGTGTGTGTTCGTTGTGACGATGGTCTTTTTTGTGTTAACTTTTAACACTTTAGGATTTAGTTAGGGATCATTTTCGAGTTTAATTTACTGAATAATTAGGGATTGATTTAGGATTTCACAATTTTCAATTGTGTTTTTTCTGGTAGCAGTGTTGCTTGTGTGTGTTTGTATTTGGGTTAAAAATTTGAAAACAGGGTAAAAATTTTAAAAAAAAGTAGTAAAACTACTTTTGAAACAGTACTTTAGGTACTGTTAATGTACAGAAAATAGTCACTTATGTTTTTACGCTTAAGTCGCTCAACCTCGGGAAAGAACTATATGTATAAAAAAATATTTTTGTATCTTTGACTTTTTTTAACTAAAGGACAAAACCAAATTTCGCTAGATTCTAAAAACGGTCGCTTAGATTCGGTCGCTGGAAAATCATAGCTGTAAAAGTCAGAAAAAATGATTGGGTACACAAACTTCGAAGGACACTTGTCAAGCTTATATGAAAAGTAGAAAAGTCGCAAGTCTCAAAGTTTATTTTGGAAATACCCAAACTTTTTTCCTAAAAAGTGATGACACCTTGAGCGAAAAATGCATTCTTAGAATTTTCCCTTTAAAAAAACCGTAGTTGTTGCAATTTAATTCATCAAGGCCAAGAATTATTTTTGGGTCAGCAAATGAATTTTAAATGAAAGAATTCCCCACATTTAGCCCAAAAGAAGGGAACAAGATATCCGAACTTCCTAACCATGGTCCCAAACCCAATGGATATGCAATGTGATATTATTTTTAAAATACGGGAGCGGGTCGAGGGGTTTCTTGGAGTGTACCAAAATATCATGGATTTTTCTTGCTTAATCTAAAATTATATCAAATATACCAATTTTATTTTAAAATGAACATGGCCCTTAATATATGAATTATGATTTTCGATACTTATCATAAAATAAACCTGATAATTTTTATTGTTGGGTCCGCTATGACTCCATGCCAAACATAAGAAAACGCTAAATAGAAAGTCGCTTTGGATGCTGTAACTATAAGGATAACATGCATTATTATGTTTGTCGACAATAAAAGATAGGCAATACATGATATAATATTTAGAGAATGGTAAGATATGCAGAACGTACTCTCTTTTTTTCTTGACATATGAATGTAGCAAGGAAAATTGTATTTTTGTGACCCAAGATAACATTTATTTTCAAATTGATTTATTTTTGTGCCATATTACTAAAAGTGTGACAATGAATCATGTTTTGTTAAGTTTATTTTTTTCACTCACAATACACATATTTGTCACATATTTATTTTTTTAATAGTCTGTCTTACCCTCAACTTCATTTAACCGGTCATATCTCTTCGCGCATACCTCTATTCTTTCTATAAACTGCACCGTCTTACCCGCCGTCTCATTCTGATCATGATGACAATCGTCGCATCCATTTTCCTGCACACCGGATTTCTACCGGAACGAAATCGAAGATGTTGCGATCCAGTTACAAATTTAGTGTCACATGATAAAGAAACGAGTCGCGTTCTCGACCAACAGTTTCTATAGTGCGACATCCTGCAATGGGCCCGCGATATGAAAAGGCTTGGCTTGCCTTTCCCAAAAAAAACCATCTAATGAAAATAGAAATAAGGTGCTTTTTGTTCATATAAATACGTGTTTATTTGCTCAAAAACCAAATAATCATCTTCATTTACATACCATTTTATTTGTCTTCAAAATTTTCCACGTTACTTTATCATGTTTTTCAAAGGCATTCGTAAACGCTACTCGATATTACTAAGAAACACAAACTCAAAAGTTTCAAAGGTAAACATTAGAGTTCAAAAGAGCCACAAAGTTCAACGACAAAGTTCATCTATGCCCTTGAAATTCTTGATGGTTTTTTTGGAACGGCAATTTATTTAAAAGAAAACTAGCAAGGTGCTAGAGTTAAAGAAATACAAGATAAGGGGTTTTTAGCCAATCGTTCCAACTAAATGAGGCTTTACATCGATACTTGCACCAATAAAATGATCTAGAAACAATGTCATCAAAAATTGTTGCCTTCAAGGGTTTTGTAGGCTCAAAAAGAAGTTTATTCCGGAATGACCAAACGTGCCACCACATAACATAGAAAATGCGCTCAGTGTTCCTCATTGTTTGAAATTCTTGATGGTTACTTAGCCGGTAATTCTAGGTCACTAAGTTAGTGCATTCATCTGAACGTTTAGCATGTCTCTTTAATTTCATAATAATTGCTATGAATAAGATCATGCTTTTCTAGTTTTGAATAAAGATAGAAGGATCCAACTTGCACTAGAATCATTTATAATGATCGTGGTCTACATAGTTGGAAGTGTTCCTCATTGTTTGAATTTCAAGTTGATCATGTTTTAACACTATAGGGCATCTTTTTTTTATATTGCCAGATCTCGATGATGACGAATGATCAACTAACAATCATGTGATAATATATCGTCTTTCTTCCTTTCAATCACCCTCCAGATTCATCCATAAAAAGCATGTTATGTTTGTTTTTATATGCTGAGATGGATTTACTATGTAGTGCTTAGTATATGGACTATAAATTTAATTGTATTACGAATGCATTACGAACGTGTTGTGAATGTATTACGAATGATTTACAAATTTATTTTTATTTTGTTTATTTGTTTTCCATGATTTTTCTATCTATTTCATTAGAAACGACATGTATGAATATATGTGTCAGTTGTCATTCTTTCATCTTTATCATTGATTTTTGCATAAATACTTTTCATTATTTTCTGAATCAAACATTATCGTTCCAATATCAAGCATCATTGTTATCTAAGTTAGCATGTATTCAAAGAAACATTTATGTTACATAATTGGACTGGTATTAACATAAAAGATTTAACTGGTATAAACATAGATCTTTTAGAAAGAAGTCATGAAGCTAAAAGATAAAATTTAGCTTAATTCTGTACATCTTGTTAGGGATTCGGTAGTGGGTCAACATAATTTTGATTAGCAAAACACGAACGGGTGTCTTTGTCATGTTTTTATGATTAAAAGTAAGGGTTTCCTCCTAAACCTACACTTATGACCCTTTTTAATGAAATTAAAGTGTAGTTTGTTAGTTAGGGAACAACCCCAATCACACATATCAAATCACTCTTTTCGACCACAAATATGGGTTGAGTTATTAATACCCCCCTTTTTGGTTATTGATACCCCCCCCCCCCCCCCCCCCCCCCTTTTTTTTTTTTTTTTTTTTTTTTTTTTTTTTTTTTTTATAATTTTGTTTATATCAAAACGCTATAAACCTGAAAATGCGGAACTGTAAATATAAAGTTTAATAAGCCAAACGCTTAAAACTGTCAGAAATACGGAACAGAAACTGACAAAAAACTGTGTTATACTGGAAAAAGCGGGGGACAAAATGGGGGACAAGTGGGCAGGCTACGGGGTAGACCCCGTAGCAATAGTAGGACCCACAAATATTTAAGCTTAATATTAGGGGGTCCTACTATTGGGACGGGGGCTACCCCTAGGTGGGACCCCCTTTTCCTCCCTCTCTCTTGAGTCAAACTGCCGACTGCCACTAGTGGGCCCCTAGCGCAGGTACCTTGTCCTTTTTTTTTTTTTTTTTTTTTATTTAAATTAATTGTGTATAGTTTATTTTGTGTGGTATATTTAATTTGTGTAGTGTTTTTATATGTATAGTGTATTTATTTGTGTGGTATATTTAATTTGTGTAGTGTTTTTATATGTATAGTGTATTTATTTGTGTGGTATATTTAATTTGTGTAGTGTTTTTTATAAACTTTTTTTATAAATTTTTTATAAATTTTTTTTATAAATTTTTTATAAACTTTTATTATAAATTTTTAATAAACTTTTTTTATAAACTTTTTTTATAAATTTTTTTTTTATAAACTTTTTTTTATAAAATGTAACGTAAAATAAATACCATATAAAAACACTACACAGTTAAAAACACTATACGTATAAAAACACTACATAAATAAATACACTATACATATACCTAAACACTACACAATTAAATTAAAAAAAAAAAAAAAAAAAAAACAAAAAAAAACAAAATGGTACAGCCATGGGAACCCACAGCCAATGGGAGAGTGGGGGACAAGAAAAGACCCCTAGTTACTAGGGAGGGTCTTACTAAAATACTAGGCACCGTTCTAATAACTCAACCCTATTAGGGAATCATGTCTCTTTCTCTAATTTCTTACTTTATGAGATAAGAATACAAAAATGAATGAAGGGACCAAATCACCAAAAGTCCAAAACATTTTCATTTTTGTTAGGTAACGAGTCAAAATAAATACGTATAAGTTAAGACGCATAAGTTTTTAGTACAATCACAATCTAATACGTACTACGTGTGTTTTTAATCCAGCCATTTATGAGGCGTATTCATGTCTTTGACCAATTATTTGATCTATGTTTATTCAGATGGAGTCTTAAAAGTAACGTTAGAATGTAGTTTAATCTTAACTACATTATAATATACTAGCAGGGTACTCGCGCGATACGTTAGCAGGTATCCTGTGATTATATTTTCTGACAAGAGGATGTTATGCGGCCACATTTTTATTAAACAATTAATTTACAAATAACAATAACTTTAATTAAGACAGTGGAAATAATTTCATCTCTATTAACTGAAGTTACCACAAATAATATCTTAATTTTTTCATTCAGCACAATCACCCTTTGTAAATTTTAGAGCCGACCGACCCAGTTCGAACCTTATGCTGCAATGGTGGTGACTCGGTCGGGGCAACGGCGACCGAACACTAAGGGCAGCCTAATGTGATAAATACTTTATAAGTAGTATAGATTTAGGTCATTCATAAAAAGAAAGTCTTAAAAAAATAAACATGCATACTTACTATAAAAAAAAGGCTTAAAAATCAATACAGACATTTCCATTAAATTAAATACAGTTTTCAAATCATTTACAACCCATTAATAAAAATGTGTAATTAGCTAAAGTTCATTATTATCAAAAATGATTATTAAAAACATATAACCGCATCTACGAAATAAATACACACAAACTAATTTATATCTCTCTCATGCACATCTAAAATATCAGCAAGGCCGAGTGTAGTAATATTTAGTCACAGGGTACCAACCGCGACATTACGCGGGTACCCTGCTGGTATCCTAAACTTGTATCCTAAACTTGTGAACTTTAAAAGGTACAACATCGTACTCTAAAAGCTTGGATAAGTGAAATTTATATTAACTTGCACCCATTTAAAAATTAAGTTTGTTATAAGATTGACGGATGTTATCCTTAAATTTACACAGGGTGAGAAGCTTTTCTTTGCATCCCATAGTGTGTAACACTAAGCGACTATCATTCCAGAGTCGTACATCAAAAAGCGTGAGCCCCCCGCCCTTCCCAAAATCGTTCGGATAAAGGACCTTCATTCTCTTAATGGAAGTGGTAATGATCGATGGATGTTCATATTTGAATTTGATAACAGACACTTCAAGCCTTGACTCATTGACGGGCGGTGTGTACAGGGCCCGAGTACATATTCATCGTGGCATAATAGAACCACCAAATAAAGATAAAAACACTTCGAGTCGAGCCCAAGGTTGACAAAGCTCGAGGTCGAGTTCTGCTCATTTATGATCATAAATCTTGAGCAAGCTCGTTTCGAGCCTTACACTTTTAGCTCGAGTTCGGCTTGTAATGAGTCAAGCTTGATATATGCGATATCATATATAAATGTATATGTACATATGTACATTTATATATAAACGAGCATAATAAACGAGCTCAAGTCGAACATACTTAACAAACCAAGCTCGAGTTGAGTTTTATTTACCTATATAAAAACGAACTGATCTCCAACTTGTAAACTATGATACGAGTTGAACTCGAGCTAAGAGTATAAGGCTTGAAACAAGCTCGAGCTCGAGACTTATGATCGTAAACGAGCTGAGCCTAAGCTTTCCAAGCTCGGGCTCGGCTCGACTTGTTTCTACATTTATACATTTATTTAATATTAGGTGAGTACCCACGCCTAGCGGTAGCGGTTCCTAGCGGCAGGCAATTAACGATATACGATATTGTCGTAAGTGTTTTGCGTACGTTCAAAATATAGACAAGTACCCGTGCATAGCAACGGGATTTTATAGCGACAGAACATTTTGTGTTAAAAAAGTTTATGGGTTATAAATGAAAAATAATAAAAGTTTGAAGATTTGGGGATTAAACATAATGTTTTGAAACCCGGTTCGACCCAGGTGATTCAATTCGGGTGGTTCAACCAGTTGAACCGTTCCGGTCGAAAAACGGGTCAATTTAAACCGAGTCAACCCGATATGTTGGGTCACAAACGGGTCAAATTAAACCGGGTCAACCCACCGGGTTTGAAGCATCCCGGGTCAACCCGGTTTTCGATATGTATTAATTGTTTCCTTTTGAAATATATGTTTTTAACATTTCTTTTTTTAGTTTCAACTTTTCACTTTTTACTTTTTGGTTTTTCTTTTATATATAGTATACCAGGGTACCCGCATGTTGCGGCGGCGGGTACCCTGTGACGATTAACCGGAGAAATAGATCTCAATGAGACCTGATTCACCAGTTTGTATCGGTTTCAACGGGTCCTCTCTGATTCGTTATCGGATTGCTTTTATTGGTTAGCCAAACCAGTGCGCGACAACGATTTCCAGTTGAACCCGTTGGTCCGCTTCGATTTTCAAAACTATATTTACCATCAACTTGTTATCTTGTATGAAGCTTTGTATGTTTTATCAACTTGTATAATGTGTATAATAACATGTATTTTTCATTTTATAGTGTTTTAAAAATAATAGTAACTAATGTGTTTAATTATTTTATATTTTTTATTATGTTGTACCTTATTTAAATTGTACATTGTAAAAGTTTTATTGTACTTTTTAATAAGGGGTGTTTTAATTTGTTGTTTTTAATTTGGCATATATGTTTTTAATTGGTTGTACAATATAAATAAATTATTGTACTTTTAAGTAAAGGCATCAAAGTTATGGTTCATTTCCAATTAAGTTATTCTACTTTTTTTCTTGCATAAAAAGGTACCCAACAATAATTTTTGGCGGATTTGGGTTTTTTCACTAACGTTCGTTAACTCACTTCGTTAGTATATTACATGTTTAGTCATCGAATTTGTATAATCATTTCATGCAACATCCAAAAAAAATTTCGAATTATTTTTTACATGTTTGGTCCTCGAATTCTTATAGTATTTCATTCAACATCCAAAAAAATTTTCCAAATTTTTTTTTTGAAAATTCTTTTCGAAAAATTTTGAAAATTCTTTTTGAAAATTTTAAAAAATCTTGAAAAATCTCATAAATTTTTACGAAAATTTTGAATTTTTTTTAACAAAGTTTGAAAAAAAAAATGAAAATTCTATTAGAAAATTTTAAAAAAATTTAAAAATTTTGAAAAATCTTGAAAATTATTTTCGAAAATTTTGAAATTTTTTGACAAAGTTTGAAAAAAAAAATTGAAAATTCTATTAGAAAGTTTTGAAATTTTTTTTGAACAAAGTTTGAAAAAAAATATTTAAAAATTCTTTTTGAAAATTTTGAAAAATTTTGAAGTTTTTTTTTGAAAATTTTGAAAATTTTTGAAAAATGGTGGACATAGCTATAATGGTGGACATTTTTCAAAAAATTTCAAAATTCTTTTTGAAAAAAATTTCAAAATTTTTCAAAATTTTCGATAAGAATTTTCAAATATATTTTTTCAAACTTTGTTAAAAAAATTTCAAAACTTTCGAAAAGAATTAAAAAAAAAATCAAACTTTGTCAAAAAACTTTCAAATTTTCGAAAATAAGTTTCAAGATTTTTCAAAATTTTCAAAATTTTTGAATAGAATTTTCAATTTTTTTTTTATAAACTTTTTTAAAAAAAATTCAAAATTTTCGGTAAAAATTTTAAAGATTTTTTAAAATTTTCAAAATTTTTCGAATAGAATTTTCAAAAAAAAAATTTTGGAAATTTTTTTTGGATGTTGAATGAAATATTATAAGAATTCGAGGACCAAACATGTAAAAAACAATTCGAAATTTTTTTTGGATGTTGCATGAAATGATTATACAAATTTGAGGACTAAACATGTAATATACTAACGAAATGAGTTAACGAACGTTAGTAAAAAACTCAAATCCGCCAAAAAAATTTGTTTGGTACCTTTTTATGCAAGAAAAAAAGTAGAATACCTTAATTGGAAATGGACCTTAACTTTGATTGTTTTTTGTGCCATTTGTCCTTTAAGTAATTGGGTGTTTTAATAATAGTATTAATTACACCATACATTTCTCTCACATTTGACTTTCAACATTTCACATTTCAAGGTTTGACCGTTTTTATATTATATGTAGTATAGATAGTTATATTATGAATTTTGTAATTTTGATGATAAGATTCGTTAAATTCCTAATGGACTTAGTTGTTAATTGGGTTTATGATAGTAAAAAAGTTTGGCTTAGCAAAATTAAGGGTACCATGTGCACCTTTATATTTTCAGGGTATTAAAATTTTGCTCATCCAAGTTTGGGGTACTACACTATTTATCCTAAAATTAATTACACATTTGATCAACAAGTTAGAACATAAAAAATAAATAAATAAAAAGATCCAAATTATCATTGATAAAACAAAAAAAAATGTAGAAGTTTACATACATATTTCTCTTGCAAATAATTAAATATTCGATTTGTAAAATTGAAAAAGGGGTGATATGCACATCATTAAAAGTGAAGTGCACACTACCAATCATGCATAGCGATGTTGCACTATGTGCGTTACCGGTGTGATTTAGTGATGAAAAAATCAAAAAATATGATGTATATATCAACACTCATTAAAAAAACTTATGGTCATTCTAAACAAAAATACATCCACTTTTATAACCCACCAATGTGTAAAGAAATAAACCAACTCATATCTCAATCGTTATCTGTGATTCGTTTGAAACAATTTTCTTAAGATAGACCAAGAAAATATAGCTGATATGAGTTTAAAAATACAATCCTATTACTCATATGAGAAAGTCTAGATCCACATAAAACTCTCACTCAAAAAACCCACTCGCTGACGTGTCAACGGATGATTGGTTTTTTATGGTATGTGGATCCCACAAAAAACCAATCACCCGCTGACATGTCAGCGAGTGAGAGTTTTGAGTGGGAGTTTTTATGTGAGTGTAGCAAACCCCTACTCATATACGAGTAATTTTTATTTGCTTACTATTATTTTAGTGCTTATCAATGGACTAATCCACACCATTTATTTAGTTTGATCTAATGGTGAGGATTAATCTAATATTTAATAGATAAACCTAAATCTACGTTTTTTTTCTTATTTTTCGTCTTTCTTTTTTATTTTATTTATGTTTTTGTCTTTCTTATTAAATTCACTTTTTTCTTAATTAACATTTTTATTTATTTTATTTTTATTTTTTTTAATTTACTTTTTCTTGGGCATTTACATGCATCCCCACATACACACTACTATTTACAAATTTCCCCCAACCTTGTTTTAATAGGCTTGCACATCATGTATTAAAAACTTGTATTTTGAGAAATATGTAAATATTATTGTGTATGTGGGATGTATGTAAATCCCTTTTTTTTTAATTCACGTTATTCAAGTTTTTTTTTTTTTTTTTTTTAATTCGCGTTTTTTTTTTCTTCGCTTTCATACATTTTCGTCTGTTTTCATACGTTTTCGTCCATTTTCATACTTTTTCGTCTGTTTTCATACGTTTTCATACATTTTCGTCCGGTCTCCTACGTTTTCGTCTGGTTTCTTACATTTTCGGCCATTTTCAGACGTTTTATACGTTTTAGAATATCACAAGTGATATTTTGAATATCGCAAGTAATATTCTGTGATATTCAGAATATCACAAGTGATATTCTGAATATCACAAATGATATTCAGAATATCACAATTGATATTCTGAATATCACAAATGATATTCTGAATATCACAAGTGATATTCAGATGATCACAAGTGATATTTTGAATATCACAAGTGATTTTCAACTAATGTTTTGTGACATGAAATCACAAGTGATATTCAGAATATCACAAAGTGATATCCAGAAAATCTTAAGTGATACTCATAATATCACAAAGTGATATTCAGAATATCACAAAGTGATATTTAGAAAATCACAAGTGATATTTAGAATATAACAAAGTGATATTCAGAATATAACAAAGTGATATTCATAAAATCACAAAGTGATATTTAGAAAATCACCAAGTGATATTCTGAATATCACAAAATGATATTCATAAAATCACAAGTGATATTTTTAAAACACTTATTTAATAAATAAAAATAATAATATCATTACTAAAACACAATGTACAAATAAAGCAAACTACTAAACACTTTATTTTTAAAATTTGTAAGACATTTCATGAATAATTTTTAAATAATACAACCTTGTTTTACATATAACCTTATGAAACAAAAAGGTAACTTATTCATATATCTTGAGGAGTTCTTAGGCTTCAAAAATAACCAAACTATCTTTAAAATACATGATTTTTTATGTTCAAACTTTCAAAATAAATAAAAGAAAAAAGGTTGGAAGTGTCATCATATAAGATATTATCATATACCTTAGAACTTCAATAGTCTACCATACCTATTGATAAGGTTTTAAAAGGTACCATTTTGAGGGGTCGTTTAAGCCCTTATTTGATCACTTTTATATCCGTTATTGCTTAATATCGTTCATTTTCACCTTTTAGGTCTCTTGAAGGCAAAATGCTGGAATGACACTTATTTGGACGAAAAGGCGCGGATATATGAAGAAAATGGCCAAAGTCAGAATCGAGACACTCAAAGCTGCTGAAAACAGAAGGCGACGGCGTCAGGTGTTAATTGCAACGCCGTCGGAGGATTTTTGTGACGATACAGTAGCCAAATACCCTATTTTCAAGTGACGACGTCGGGCTTTAAAAGAGTAGGCCGTTGCTACTCAGACGACCTAGATGCGACCCAGACGACGTCAGAAGCTGAAGAGGACGGCGTCACAGACATAAGGTGACGCCGTCGCAAGGTTAACGTGGCCAAGACGAAACCCTAATGACGGCGACACGACGGCGTCACAAAACATAAGGTGACGCCGTCGCATATGTAATATTATATATAGAATCCGAATTTTTCAGTTTTAAGAGAGTCTTTTGTGGAGTAAAAACCTAAAACCGAACCAAGGGTGTCTTGTACAGTATTTTAGGGTTTCAAACCCTATCTTACATCAAGATAAGTATTTACTTCATCAATTCAATTATGTCTTTGATTGATTGTGTGTATGCTTGCATGTTTACCATGTCCGGCTAAATTACTTGTGTGTTTGCTTAGATATATGAAACCTAGTTGTTAATTATTGTTAGGTTGTCTCTTATCTTAATTGTAATTGGCTTAGGAGTGCGACTAGGCTATCGTTGTGTTTAATACTTGATAAATCTTTAATAGTTTATGAATGACTTAATGGATTTCGTTTACTAAACCCAAAGATAACCTCAAAGTTAGTTTATGAATGACCTAGTGGATTTTATTTACTACACTTAAAGGTGACTTCAAAGAGTTAGGGAATGCACACCTTACGACCTTAGAAAACACAGCGCGTTGAGAATAAGGACGTGACAATTCAACCATCAATAGGAGATAACTAGGGAGTAGTAGCATCCAGGTAAACACATCTTTAACTATCATACGAGCACACAACAATAGACATAGACTATCCTCACCTTAGCTTAGTTAATTAGATTAGATAATAGTAGAAGTAATCGGTAGCAATACCAACCCCCCAAATCCAATACCCCGAGATTCGTACATTTCCATTTTCTAAAAAATATAAAAAGATAAAAAAAAATAATCTTCCTCAACCCCAACCTTAGCGTAGTAACTTCTTACTAGCATTCCTATTCCCCTAGAGAACGATATCAATACCCGTGGCTTACCCTAATACTACACTACAACGATTAGGTTCACTGCCTAGGGTGTTGAAAAACTTGCTCGACGAAAAGGAAGTTCCTTTGACCCCGAACGCGCTGTGTAAGCGTATCAAGTTTTTGGCGCCGCTGCCGGGGAATAGAATAACTAGTTAGTAGTCCACCTCGTTTAGGTTCTTTGCTTGATTCCTATCAAGTAATTTTTTTCTCATTCTTAGCTTTCTCTTAGTCTATCCCCCTTCTTCGTGACCTTTGTTCGTAACACCCATCACTTTTCATCATGGAAGGTGATAACCAACCACCACTCATCAACCCACCACCAAATGACCCGCCAATAGCCCGTACTCTTGGTGAATACTCAAGACCAAGCCACCTAGGCTATAGGAACACCATTGAGCTTCCCGACCAAGCCCAAACTACGGCCCTGCGATCCGACACCATCCGGTTGGTGCAAAACGGATGTGCATTCCATGGACTTCGTTCCGAAGATCCAAATCAGCATCTGAGGGATTTCCTCAAAATTGTCGATTCCATTGACCTTGATGCTACTACTCGGGAGACCACGCGCCTGCGTCTCTTTCAATTCTCTCTGCGGGACCAAGCTAGTAATTGGCTTGAGCGACTTCCCGCCGGCTCCATCTCAAATTGGGATGATCTTACCTCTCGCTTCCTTGCTCAATTTTTCCCACCAGGGAGAACCACTAAGCTTAGGAATGACATCTTGATGTTCCAACAACGTCAAGGTGAATCTCTCTACGAAGCATGGACCCGATTCAAGGACTTACTTCATAAAGTCCCTCATCATGGTATTGATCTTTGGCTCCAAGTCCAAATCTTTTATGATCATGTCAACTTCCCCACTAAGCGATCCATTGACCAAGCGGCCGGTGGAAAACTTAGTGATCTCACCGCGGAAGAATCATGGGGTATAATAGAGGACCTTGCCCTCTACGACAACGAAAGTTGGGATGACCCCCGTGAGCTACCTAAAACCGTCAAGGCAATCTCCTTGCCTTCCATCTACTCACAACCTTCCGACCGTAGGATGATCGAACTTGAAGATCAAGTTAAATTCCTCATGAGTTCCTACGAAAATCCTAAGTCTTCATACCATGTGAACAAAGTTTCTTCCTCGTGCGAGCCGTTTTGTGATCCTCATAACACGCGCACTAGCACCCGATCCCCCGAACACGCTTCCGTTGACTACGCATCCTCGCGTATTAATGGAACGGGAGGAAGATTCCCTACAACACCCGGACCTAGGAATTTCAATGAAACCCGTGAGGCATGGAAAAGCAAGCCCGACTTCTACTGGGGACAAACCAAAGAATTCACCTCTAATGATTTCTCATGGCCCCCACCTAACGGTCCTAACCAACAAAACATCGAAGGGATGTTGCAAAACCTAGTTGCATCCCAAGAAACCCAAATGGCTAAGCTCTCGGACCGCTTTAACCATCAACAAGCAGAGATGGATAGGAAGATAGACAACCTTTTGAAAGCCATAGCCAATAGTGATAGGAAGGTTAGTGCTATCTCAACTTCCGAACCTTCAGGTATTGAGATTAAGGATCCAAGCAAGCTAAATAAGCACGTTCAATTCGTCAATACCATCGCCTTAGTGAAACCTGATAGAACAGATGACGAAGAGGACCATACGCTTGTGAATAATGAAACACCCGAGGAAGTAGATGAAGTAGACATTGACTATTTCAACACATTTCCTACGGAAGAAGAACTATCTCGCCACCCTCACTTAGTGCGTGACCTCCGTCACATGTATGTTAGGAAAATCCCTAGAATCAAGTTTGGGAACCCTTGGAATCTTAACATACCATGTTGCATAGGACACCTTTTTGTGGCAAAGGCCTACATTGATCGTAAATCCCCAATCAACATAATGACTAGCACCTACTACAATTGGATAATGAAGAAGCCTATCCCAACTAGGCAAGACCCCGATCCTAGGGATAAGTGCAATTTTCTTGGTAGAGTTAAGGGATTGCCCGTCTATGTAGGTAGTTTCACGTTCCCTACGGACTTCATAATTGTGGATGATATTAGCACGGCCATAGAATCTAGCTTGTCCCACGTTATTCTAGGAAAACCTTTCATAGAAAGCACCGGGATGACCTATGACCCCTCGTTAGGAGTAGTGTGATTCAAGGATGAGAACGACGACATAGCTTACCAAATGCCGTTTAAGATTGAGAAGTTTTCGTCACTCTCTAATGATGAAAAGGAACTTAAGCTGTCGGTCTATTATAGGAATGATAAGGATAGGGAAAAGGGAGTAGATTATGTTATGGCTAAGATTTTCGGGTTCTATAAGGATTGTTTGAACTTAGGACCGAAATATAGGACCGATTGGGGAGAGGATGAACTCTTAGAGAAGTGCATCATAGGACACTTCTACAACATGGAATCCCCCGGTAGAGACCGTCAAGAGGGCGGTAATGAGAAAACGTAGGAGCACGACTACGAGTCTAGCTACAAGACTCTTAAATAAAGAAAAGCGCTTCGTGGGAGGCAACCCATGCTTAATTGTTTGCTTGTTAGTGTCATATATCTTTTATTAATTGTTTATCCTCATGTTTAAATTTGTAAAAATGCTTTATTTTGTTTTTAACCTCGTCTTAATTGCATATAAAGGTATTTTACATAAGGGATAAGTGTAGGGAGGATTACACACGTTTTCAAAAGAAACGTAAACATGAGAATAACAATTAACTAAAAGATATATATGTTTGTTTGTTCGAGTCAAATGCTTGTATCGAGTCATAATGGATGTTTTTTGCAGAAATTTTTCCAGATTCTAAAGATGTAAATTTTCCAGAATTTTTTCAGAAAATCGCAGAACAGTTTTTGTCAGGATAACCTGACAGCGTCAGGATTGCAACCTGACGGCGTCAGGAAGGAGTAAAAACATCAGATCATTTTTTCTCGTTTTCTGAGCTACTTATAAATTTTTGGAATTTTCCAGGTCTTAATTTTCTTAGAAATTCTGTAAACATCCATTCCACAAGCATTATATCCTAGTTTAAATCGAGTCTTATATATATTATTGCCGCCGATTTTACGCGAAGGTTTCGTTTGTTTTCTTCAAGTGTGCAGGTTTAATTTATCAAGAAGAAGTTACATAAGATTGAGGAGCTTTTCACCCAATAATTCTTCTTAAAAAGGATTTAACCACCACTTTACACGGATCCTACCGAGCTAATCAGGGGAGTATTAGTTTCTTTCGTTTTTGATTACCTTCTTTTATCATAACTTTGATACTTTCGGGGAACATTGGGGACAATGTTCAGTTTAAGTGTAGGGAGGGAAAATAAAACGGGAACTTTGAAACTATGCTTATCCTTGATTATTTGCTTTGTCCAATTGTGATTGTGTAATAAACCATGAGAAAATGTCGGTTAGGGTAATTTTGGCACCAAATTTAAAATTTTTCATGACATATAGGAGTGGGCCATTAGTCTTAACAAAAGCGTCTCACGGATAGGAAGTTATATGACTAGCACAAAACCCTTTACCACCCAAATTCCACCAAAAATGTGAGGATCGCCCTTAGATTAGTAGGAATTAAAGCATTCATCTTTAATGCTTAGAGTGTGAACCGGTAGTATATTAGATTCTAGAACTTGTTTTGTGATGCATTCCGAGATCGCAAGTGAGATTACACTTGTGTAGTTAGGAATAGCTAAATGATAAGAGGCATTAGAATAACCCTTGTTTGATACCCGTAATATAATTACTTCTTCCACATCGGTTGAGTAATTCCCCCCACACCCTTTGCGTTGTACTCATCTTTAGTACACGATACCCCTAGTTAACCCCTCAGAGCCTATCCTTTTCGCGGTTCTCGTGATGTTTCGGTTTTTCCGGAATATCAATGAAGAGCATTGTTTACACCCCACCCCCAAATATACACCCAAATCGCCTTAGCCTACCCCTTATGCACTCACTTTTAGTGCAAATTATTGTTATCACCCCTAACCCTTAGTTCAATTATCTGGTTGCTTGCATGAGTTGCTAAGTCGAGTCATATCCTTTGTATACAGTTTTGGGACGATTGGGATTCATGGGAAAAGTTAAAGTTTATGAAATGACGGGAAGGGAACGTTAAATTCAAATTCCCTTTGTTTGCGTAATAATGTACCCCAAGTGTTTTGATCTTTTCAATTCGGGTCAAATTAGTGTTAAAGTAATAAAAACTCAAGTGTAGGGATGTGCCTATAAATCCCTATCATTTTGATGTTACCGTAGAGGATGGTAGAGTAAAAGTGTATTAAAAAAAAAAAAAAAAAAAAAAAAATTGAAAAAAAAATAGAAAAAGAGAAAAAGAAAAAAACTGAGTGTAAAAAAAAAAAAAAAAAAAAAAAAAAAAAAAAAAAAAAACGGGCTACCATCCTACATCTATCTTTTAAATTTATGTTTGTTTATTTTCGTTACCTAGAGTTTTAGAGTGTCGAGTCTTGGCTTAGCAACGCCATTCTTCGTATGCATTTAACATAGAGATTTTTGACTTGCCACCACTATATAGCCTATCCCACCAACCCTTGTTTCCCTACCGTAAGCCTAACATTACAACCCTTTAAAAGACCTCTTTGATAGTCTTTCCTAGGTGCTTACGCCAAAGCGATGGAGGTTTGATCTATTCTCAAGCCTATGGTAATCTATGTACTAGGACCGGTTAATGAGTGTTTATCTTCCATTTCCTATTTGTTATATTTCATATATACACCCGAGAGAGATTTGAGTATCCAAACACCCCATGTGAGGTGCTAGTATGTAATTTTCGTGCTTGTTATGACTTTTGCGGGGCTTATATGTGTTGTGGACCGTTTTAAATCAATGCTTCATGACCCCTAACTTATAAATTAATTGGCTAAAAACACATTTGCTTGAGGACAAGCAAATAACAAGTGTAGGGATATTTGATAAGGTTTTAAAATGTACCTTTTTGAGGGGTCGTTTAAGCTCTTATTTGATCACTTTTGTATCCGTTATTGCTTAATATCGTTCCTTTTCACTTTTTAGGTCTCTTGAAGGCAAAATGCTGGAATGGCACTTATTTGAACGAAAAGACGCGGATATATGAAGAAAATGGCCAAAGTCAGAATCGAGACACTCAAAGCTGCTGTAAACAGAAGGCGACG
The DNA here is from genome assembly GCA_019973895.1 of Chrysanthemum seticuspe. NCBI lineage: Eukaryota > Viridiplantae > Streptophyta > Magnoliopsida > Asterales > Asteraceae > Chrysanthemum > Chrysanthemum seticuspe. The sequence goes on from BPTQ01000009.1 coordinate 273,477,403, forward strand.
GCGTCAGGTGTTAATTGCGACGCCGTCGGAGGATTTTTGTGACGATACAGTAGCCAAATACCCTATTTTCAAGTGACGACGTCGGGCTTTAAAAGAGTAGGCCGTTGCTACTCAGACGGCCTAGATGCGACCCAGACGACGTCAGAAGCTGAAGAGGACGGCGTCACAGACATAAGGTGACGCCGTCGCAAGGTTAACGTGGCCAAGACGAAACCCTAATGACGGCGACACGACGGCGTCACAAAACATAAGGTGACGCCTTCGCATATGTAATATTATATATAGAATCCGAATTTTTTAGTTTTAAGAGAGTCTTTTGTGGAGTAAAAACCTAAAACCGAACCAAGGGTGTCTTGTACAGTATTTTAGGGTTTCAAACCCTATCTTACATCAAGATAAGTATTTACTTCATCAATTCAATTATGTCGTTGATTGATTGTGTGTATGCTTGCATGTTTACCATGTTCGGCTAAATTACTTGTGTGTTTGCTTAGATATATGAAACCTAGTTGTTAATTATTGTTAGGTTGTCTCTTATCTTAATTGTAATTGGCTTAGGAGTGCGACTAGGCTATCGTTGTGTTTAATACTTGATAAATCTTTGATAGTTTATGAATGACTTAATGGATTTCGTTTACTAAACCCAAAGATAACCTCAAAGTTAGTTTATGAATGACCTAGTGGATTTTGTTTACTACACTTAAAGGTGACTTCAAAGAGTTAGGGAATGCACACCTTACGACCTTAGAAAACACAACGCGTTAAGAATAAGGACGTGACAATTCAACCATCAATAGGAGATAACTAGGGAGTAGTAGCATCTAGGTAAACACATCTTTAACTATCATACGAGCACACAGCAATAGACATAGACTATCCTCACCTTAGCTTAGTTAATTAGATTAGATAATAGTAGAAGTAATCGGTAGCAATACCAACCCCCAAATCCAATACCCCGAGATTCGTACCTTTCCATTTTCTCAAAAATATAAAAAGATAAAAAAAATAATCTTCCTCAACCCCAACCTTAGCGTAGTAACTTCTTACTAGCATTCCTATTCCCCTAGAGAACGATATCAATACCCGTGGCTTACCCTAATACTACACTACAACGATTAGGTTCACTGCCTAGGGTGTTGAAAAACTTGCTCGACGAAAAGGAAGTTCCTTTGACCCCGAACGCGCTGTGTAAGCGTATCACCTATAAAAAACAATTAGGCATCTGTAAATTAGTTGTCATTGTAATAAAATAATAATAGAAAAACATTTCTCATCAAAAGTTTAATTTATAGGGCAACCGTCGTCACAACGCGCGACATTAATTTTACACTTAGGTTAAAAGACTTTGACCAACTTAAGCGTTAATTTGACTCTTATTATAAAAGCACGATGGTTTATTTTGCTGACATTAAACTGATTGACCAATTAAAAAAGATCCACAATTCTCAGTTGGAAAGAAAGAAAAAAGAAATTCTTGTAACATAAAAGATGAAAATATTTGTATATGAACTAATTAACTCTTACGGAGAAATAATAAGTAAATAACGCTAAACATTTTATAATTTATAGAGAAACAAGATGATAACTAAACAAATCAATCCGACCACAAGTGATGCATATAAAGTGGCAAGCTTTGATATACATGATGATTCTTAAAGGGATAGCAACATTGCACAAGGCTGGGGCTGCAGCTTTTGCTTTTTATTCCCATTCTTTTCCCATCACGACTTTGTTTGTATGATACTTCTCTTCAACTATACAATTACTATTTTCTTAGTGACAAATGTTAGTAAATGATTGAATGAATTAAATTTATAGCAAACTTATTGCCCACCTTTGGGGTTTAAAAACCCTACATACATATCTGAAAAAGCAGTGTTGCCAAGTGACAACAACATGCCACTCAACTTTGGGAGAAACCTTAAGGTTGATGTACAAGCTGTTATTAAGTTTGAAAAATGATTTGCATACTTAGAGCACTCCCATCCATAACATCATAACACCAATAACACCGTCCACGTCAGCGCCACATCAGCTTTAACATTTAACATTAACATCCTCAAAAAACACTCACATCCATAACATCCCAATAACACCAATAATATTTCATATTTTCAATTTCAACCCCTAAACTAAAACAAACACTTCAAAAATAAAACAAACATTTCATTAAAACTAAAAACATATTACAATACGAGATTAAAAAAAAAAAAAAAAAAAAATACAACGAAAAAAAAAAAAAAAAACACACACACTGCAATACGAGATTAAAGGAAATACGATCTACTGACGAGGTTTCAAGTTATATTTTGCGATGATTCGATCTTTTTCGTCATTGATCCACTGCACGACCATTGGATCTTGCCCATCAGTAGGCGTCATAAAAAACTTGATCTCTTCTAGCCGGGTTATTGTGAGATCTTTTTCCTGCGCGGCCCGATACGCCGCTTCGGAGACTTCTCGTTTCAAACGAAACTCGTTTGCCATAGTTTCGGTGAAATAAGCTGACGAGCTCGTTCCTCCAGTGCTTGTTCCCCCAGTACTTGTTGTAGTCTCGGATCGTGCTTTCTTGGTAGCACGTTTCTTTCCCATGGGGCGTGGTTGTTCATCATTACCAAACAAAGCCTCGTTTGTTTGGCTTGGGACTTCGCCGGTTAAATCAACCGGTTCCGGCGTCTCCCATTTCTTATAATGACGCAAAACATCCCAAGCGTCATCCAGACCAAACAGTGCTCCTCTGTTTTCCTCACGATACCATTGCTTTGCCCGTTTCATCACATCCACCTCACTTTCACCGCTTCGTTGCTCTCGTTGCGCACGTACGTAACAAGAGTTGAACTTTGTGCATATCCTATTCAACGATGTCCATTTGCTTGACATCATGTCCTTGGTGCGCCGTTGAAAGTTGAGTCTATTGAACTCATTTCTGACCCGATACCAAAACGTATCTCTAGGTTGGCACTTTCCAACTTTTGGATCCTCCGAAACAGCTATGTAACACCTTGCAAGTAATGCTTCCTCTGCTGAATTCCAACGATTGGTAACGACAACCTCCTCATCAGAATCAATTGGTTCGGGCTCGGGGTCTTTGGATTTTTTGGATTTTCGCTTAATACGACATTTTCCTTTTTTTGGTGGAGATATGGGTGTCTCAGCAACATCTTGTGTTTCAGTTTGTGATTGTTGTGACTGTTGTGTGAATTGAAGGTTTTGAAAGTTGGAGTTTAAGGTGTTTTGTTGGTTTTGTTGTTGCCAAAACAGTAATGTTTGTTGTTGTTTCCACATTTCTTGGCTTGAAAAGCCTAGTGGGTTGGGGTTTGAAGATGAACCAGCGTTCGGGTTAGATGATGAACCCGGGTTTGAGGGATTCCACCCATCATTGAGAAGATTGAAGAAAGTATCGTCGTTGCCTCCCGACATTGTTTTTTTTTTTTTTTTTTTTTTTTTTGCAGTTAATTGAAGTTGAAAGATTGAGAGTATTGAGAGGATTTAGAAGTGGAAGTGTGAATAAAAATGGTGTTTTGATTGTGTATTTATAGTGGTAAAAAAAGGTTTTTGATTTTTTTTTTTATTTTTTTTTTATTTTATTTTTTTTTATCAATTCTAGCCGTTAGGGACTAAAAATGAATTTTTTTTTTAAAGTTAACGGCTAGTAGCCGTTAGAGGGACTAAAACTGAAATTTTTTTGATTTTTTTTTTTTGGTTCAGCGCTTAACGCGCGTTACGAAGCCAACGGCCAGGGACCAACGGCGTTAACTATCTTCGCTTCCATCGTTATAACGCCGATAACGGCGTTAACAGCCCCCTAACGGGCGTTAGCGCGTTACGAATGGGAGTGCTCTTACGTTTTTATTTGCACATTATTATGTCAACACTATACAAGCATATAATGTATTGATTGAAGTACTGTCGCAATTAATACCGAGTACAACAATATATTTCTGTTTATTTACAATGTTATGTTCATATTTAATCAAGTCTGGACCCTTGATTTTCTAGTTTGTATAATATACTAAAAAGCGTACATAGTGTATGCAAAGCAAGCCAAGCAAAGCAAGCATTTAATGCAAAGTTTCCTAACTTGGCAGAAATAATCCCTGAGGTTTAAGTAGCGCTGCAAAGTAAGTTCAAACATTAAATGCAAAGTTTTACAACTTGGCAAAAACAGCCACTGAGGTTTAAAGGGCTTTGCAAGGTAAGTCCTGTATAATTAATTGCTAACTATAGCAACCTGGCAAAATTAGTCCCTAAGGTTTAAGTGTCGCTATAAAGTAAGTCCTTTGAAACCAATCCCGCTGCATCGCGCGGGTTTCCACACTCGTATATCTATGACTCTTCATCTTTTTTGATGATACGTCACATTATTTAAGGTCGATACTGATGACCATTAATGTAAAATGTAATAGTACAAAATGGAGAAATGCGCCATTATTTCCATCTTAACTATTTCAATTTTTATCATAAGGCTGGAAGGCAAGGAGAGCACCACTCACTTTGCATCTTAGCGCCACATCATCTTTCTTTTTCCTCTCTCTTCCACTCACTCTCATTCACCTTTTTGTGGACAAAGCACTCACTCCTACTCACATTAATTTTTTTTCCCCCTTCCTTTTTAGCACAAAGAAAATACTTGCTTCACACAAATCAATAAGGTGAGCAAGTCACCTTAATTTGCCTAGAAGTGTGTGAGTAGCGTGTGAGTGGAGAGGCTAGGCATGGGACTAGCGAGTGAGTGGGATGCAAGGTGACCCTCTCACGGATCCCTTGCCATCCGGTCTAAGTAGATGCATATAATTTGTTAACGTCATTTGGAAGTTCTTTGTCACCTCCATTTTGCATCCAAAGATTGGAGGTTCAAGCCAAGAGTGTATTTAAGAAGCATATTTGGCTAGCATCGTCGAAGTAATTACGAAATATAACCTACTAACTTAGTTAACCTCTCTTACATTGACAAATCCCTCTTATTTTTATTAACCTCTAAAGTAAGTATTGTTTATTTTAACTTTTGAGCAAAAGGGGAGATACAGCTAATGGAAATCTATGCATTGTTTCCAAGTTATGAAATATTAGCATGGAGTCATAACACATGACAGATATTGAGAAGACAATCACTTCACAAAAACCAATGTTTTGAAACCCGGGTCGACCCGGTCGGGTTAACTGGTTGGACCGGTTCCGGACAAAAAAACGGGTAAAAAAACCCGGGTTTTAAAAAACGGGTCAACCGTTTAGACCCGGCGGGTTTTAAGTGACCCGGGTCAACCCGGGTTTTGAAACCCGGCCGGGTTTGGTTTTTATCCTTTTTTTTTTTTTTTTTTTTTTTTTTTTTTTTTTTTTTTTAAGGCAACAATATATTAAACCTCAAAAAATAAACTTGTAAATCTCGTAGGATGCATGTCTTTAGAACTATGAAACTTGTAATCTCGTAGGATTTATGCCTTTTGAAGTATGAAACATGTAATCCCGTAGCATTTATGGTTGTTTAGAAAATTATGCAGGTTTATATCATTGTCCACCTTTGATTTGTTGTTTAGAGCATGAAAAATGGTTCTTTGCTTTTTTTTTTTCACTGCAAAACTAGTGTTTGGACATTATGTTTGGACAATTAGAAATAGATGTTTGGACATATGCATAAAACCGGGTCTAACCGGGTTGACCCGACGGTTGAACCGGTTGACCCGGTGACCCGGTGACCCGGTGTCTTGGCCGGGTCGATCACAAACCCGGGTTTCAAAACATTGACAAAAACAATAACAACTAGGGAATCAAGTGATAAAATATGTGTTTATAAAATTGAATAAGAAAAACTTACGTTTAAGTATTAACACATAAGCGTATTTATGAGAACTAGACGGGTACTCGCGCAATGCGGCGGCGGGTACCCGATGACTATTTTTATAGCGAACAAATGCTTTTCATGTGACCTTTTAAGCACAGTCGACATTTTTTTTATGTTCGTTTTGACAATAAATTTACAGATATCAAAAATTTCGTTTAGCCCGTGTTCGTTCGGGCTCGAGACCGTTCGGGCTCAAGCCCATTTGGCCCGTTGCCCGTTTGAGATTGAATATTTGTATAATGTGCTTTATTATTTGTATTAATGACATTTAATGCAGGAATTGTGTTTAATTTGGTTATACCATATGCTTGATAATTTGTATTTCTTATGTAAGGGGTTTTTTAATAACTGTATTAATTATATTTATTGACGAGTAAATTAGTTGTCTATATTAAATAGCATTAATGAAGTGTTCTGTTTTTTATTATGTGCATTAAAGTGGTGTACACTATACTTCTTGTCTTGTAAGTCTGAAAATTATGTGCATTGAATAATGTGATATATTGAATTTTAAACTTTCCTCTTATGGTAAGTGTGTAGGCTTATTTTTTTTAAGACTTCCTTTTAAAAAAAGTCCCAAACACTTTATATAGTAGTATAGATGACTCTAAATCAAAGGAATGCGACTAAACCTTCCCAAATACAAATCACTTGTTCCAGATCAAGTGGCCATAAGGGGTATCTTTTAAGGTTGTTTCCTTTGAAGTTTTCGAGTTTGAGGCTTGCTAATGGGGTTTTCCTCTTAAGCGAAGCAAAAAAACAAAAGAGTGAGGATTATTCCCAAAAAAACAAAGGTTCGCGAAAAACATATTGTCCGCTTGGATGTCACTGCACAACACGAACTGCTAACTACTAACTAGTCGTTCTTTAAAAAAACCCTTCTGAAATACAAAATCTTACACAAGTAATCATAAAAACTAAGAAAAGTTTACTCAAATACAAAATCTTACACAAGAAGTAATCATAAAAACTAAGAAAAATATACATGTTTCGTTCATGGTTTACTCAAAATCACATTCGTCAGCTTTATTCGATTTTAATTATATCAGTGATACTTAATTTTCAAACTAGTTACTTGTCCATACTTTGAAAAAAAGAGATCATCTGTGTAATAATTTATAATTTTTTTACTACACGGATAGTCTCTATTGTTATTACACGGACAGTCTTTAATTTTTTAAAATAAAGACTATCAATACAAATAGTTTAAAAGTTACAAATTATTTATGCGATTAAAAACGAATAAGAAACTACGAGCACTACTACAAAAAAAGCTACTTAGATCGGTTAGAAAGCCTCATATAGATCGGTAACCAACCGCTCTATCTAGAGGTGATCTTTATGAGCAGATGCATATATAAATCGGTTCAAAAACCGATCTTTTTAAGATTATATAAAGATCAGTTAATAACGAATAACTCGAGTCTGATTTTTGGTAAAGCACGAAAACGAAACATGTAATATTTTCTAAATAGAATTACTTGTCTTCCTAGTTAATGTACTACTCGTGTTTTATTGTAACCGGCCTAGCTAGCAAATTAATAAGAAACCATAGTCGGTGTTCCTTTATTTGGGTCTCACGTCAAGCTATTATTGTCACTTAAACAAAGACACAAATGTACTACTCGTACAAAAGAATCGATGATGTGGTAGCAAATATACTTCTACAACACTACCAATGTATTAACAAGTGATAGCCATATCTCCTACAATTTTTTCGTTGTATAAACCATACCTCTTTTTGTACATTGTCTATTGATAGGTTTTTCTTACTTAATTCAACAAACTTATACCTCAACTTATATCATCTTAGTCAAGATAACTTTAACTTTTAATATGTGTGCAACTTTAGTAATCTATTTTCATCATCTTACACCAGGATTTCCTAAATACCTATAAACTAATAAACTTATAAACTTTTACATCGTATTTACTTAAGTAATTTTGTTAACAGTGTCAATTGGCCTAATAAACGTTTGAGATTAATAATTAGAAGTTTTTTTTAATTTAGTTTGTTCCTTGAGTAAACACACCTGGGCTCCTTCTGGAGCTTGGGGGAGGTTTTACCCAGGGTTCAAGTCTCGTAAGTGACAAAAAAATCCAGGTTTTCCTCCTATTGCGAAGCCGTGAGTTCTATTGGTTTTCTTTTGCGAGTCTCTCCTAGTGGTTCGGATCCCGGAGCCTGCCCGTTTGGATGGTTTAACTCAGGGTTCGGATTTCAAATACGATGTCGTTGTAAAAAAAAAAAAAAAAAAAAAAAAAAAAAAAAAAAAAAAAACCTGATCATATATAAGCACATTGTCAGTCACAACCGATCACCGCATAACCTAATGGCGTAACCCATAGGATACTTGCATTATTAGATTTCGTTTTTTTTAAAGAATCACTTTTTACTTCTTTTCAGAGCCCAGAGTTTTCTATTTGTTTTTTTTAGACAAAATAGCTTTATTTCATTTTTTTCCTATTCTAAATTTCACACAGCATCTTTCATTTCTTACCATTTTTTTTCACATACCTTACATCTCTTTCTCAATATCAATTTTATACGTTTTCTTCCGTTTTTATACGTTTTCTTACGTATTTATCCGTTTTTATATGTTTTCGTCCGTTTTATACGTTTTCATCCGTTTTTATAAGTTTTTCTTCGTTTTTATACGTTTTCATACGTTTTTATTCGTTTTTATCTGTTTTCATCCGTTTTATACGTTTTCATCCGTTTTATGCGCTTTGTTACGTTTTCATACTTTTTTATCCGTTTTATACATTTTCGTCCGTTTTTATACGTTTTCATCTGTTTCATACGTTTTTATACGTTTTCGTCCTTTTTATATGATTTTATCTGTTTTTATACGTTTTCTTACATTTGCATACGTTTTAATCTGTTTTAATGCGTTTTCATCAATTTTTATACGTTTTCATATGTTTTTATATGTTTTCGCCCGTTTTCTTACGTTTTTATACGTTTCACCCGTTTTTATACGTTTTCATCCGTTTTTATACGTTTTCGTCCGTTTTTATCCGTTTTTATACGTTTTCGTCCGTTTTATATGTTTTCATCCATTTTATACGTTTTTCTACATTCTCATACGTTTTTATTCGTTTTGGTCTATTTTTATACGTTTTTATCTATAAGTGAAACAATTTGTACGTCAATCATCCCCCTTCCCACAATTCTCACTTTGAGAAATGGTCAATCGTCACCTAAGTGGTGCATCTCACTTGCGTGAGGGTTGTAAGTATGAGTGTGTTTGTATGTGTTATTGCTTTTATTACTTAAGAAATTGAGGTATATACAAATATAAAAGAGGAAAGGCAATGGAATATAAGATTTTGAGTAGTTTGAGACCACCAAAAAAGGAAAGAACTCAAAGTTGATATCTAAATAAGTGTGATAAGACATACTCCTGCACTTGAGGTGGCATGTTGATCTCTAAACTTATTCTAATAATCTACACATAAGTTTCAATTTTAAGACTATTTGATATTGAACTTGTTAAAATATTTTAGGCCAATTAAAAGTTAGTGAAAATGTGAAGTCTCTAAAAGTTTAATGTAGCTAAAAAGTAATACTTAGGCCCCATTTGGTTCACTGTAGTCTGACGTAATTTAATGTAATTATAATCTGATTACATTACATAAGCTATTTGGTTTGCAGAAAGATAGAATCATAATTCAAATTATATTACGTTGATTGTTTGTTTTCCAATGTGATATAATTCAATCAATCTAATTACATCAAGTTAAGAAATTCAAATTACATAGTAAATTGGATGGAAAGTTTTGAAATTAAGTTTTAATTCATAATTTTATTATTTAAATCACTTTTCACATTCACCCGGTAAACTAGTTTTCGAATTAGTCCTTGTGCTACACTTATACTTTTATACTAGACATTTATACTTAGACATTAGACACAAATATATTTTCAAATAAATAAATAATTTATTACTTTTACCATATAACACCCCCCACCATTTGGGTAGGGGGGGGGGGGGGGGGGGGACAAAAACCAAGTCTACACACTTTGGTTTCTTATACTCCTAAGGTTGACATCATTTTGTTTTTCAAATACATCTCCCTTTCTTTACACACTCTTTCATTTACATCAAGGTTTTTTTTTAGTTTTCCTCTCCCTTTTACTCCTTTTTGTCGCCGGCCACCACCACCACCAACAGAAATCTTGATTTATTTCAAAATTTATACACACTAGGTTAGTATTGCTCTTCCATAACAAGAATCTAATCTTGTAACCACCTAAAAACACCCTTGAAGCTTCGAATTAATCTCAGGCCGTGGTCAACCCATCTTCTTTTGAAGATTCTTGAAGGTAAAACACAAGGTGCAAGGCGACTTGTGTCTACCTTGCACCAAAACCCTTTAAAACGGTTCTTTTGAACCTTTTCTTTTGTGTATGTTTTATAGACTTATGAGCCATATAGGAGCTGATATTTATGAGAATAATAACATGCATAAAGATTCATAAAAATATAGTAGAACATGTGTAAGTCGATTTGGTATTTTTTTATATCAAGAGATGGTACTTTGAAATGGCATAAAATCTTGTGTTTTTGGTCAAATTATGTACGTTTGAGTTCATACAAGAAAGTGGAGTTTTGAGTAGAGGTGCTACTGAGATAATAGACCTAAAATTATGTTAAGACACGTCTAAAATGATTCTTGGATTCATTAGTCATTTGTGGGTGTTTGGGTAAAGAAAGATGCATGAATTATTATTTTTTTGAACATCAAATTTATTAAAAAACTAGCAAGCAGCTAGAAGAGATTACAAACTAATAGAACTAGGATTTTTCATCCATGTGTCCCAAGAAAAATTAAAGTTACTACGGCTAGAACACCATGTATAAGACAAACGAACAATATCATCAAACAGGATCTCCAAGTGCAACTTTCTAGTATAAAAAAGAAACTGATTCCGAAACCTCCATATAACCCACCACATGACATAGCAAACGCCCTCAAAAATATCCTTCAAACGCTTAGAAAAGCGGATGTTATTGAGCCAAGAAAGCCAGTCTCCATACGAACGGATGTCTAAATACTCCAGCTCCCACCAATAAGCGACTTTAGCAAGCAAATTACGAGCTAAATAACATGAGAAGAGAAGATGAGATGTGGACTCCACAGCGGTGTTGCAGAGAGGGCAAAGAATAGAGGAGATATCTATCCCTCGAAGAGAAAGATTAAGCCTCGTAGGTAATTTGTCCAAGTACACTTTCCAAGCAAAAATATTCACATTGATGGGAATGCATTTAACCCATCTGGTAGGGAATTCATCTTTAGGCAACATCAAATCATCAATATAAGAGCGAACGGATTTGACAGAGTAATCCCCCAAAGATTCTAAGCTCCAAATCCAACGATCAGAAATTTGGGGCAGAATAATGGTAGATGTACTAGCTCTAAGAAAATGAAGTTGTTCTTCTTCTATGCCTCCTCTTGGAGTTCTTCGATACGTAAAAATTAGGGAAGCATCCCTCATTTTGTCAGCCACCGTAATGCTCTTATACGATTCTAAAGCATAAAACCTTGGACATAAGTGTTTTAAAGCCTACTCAGCAAGCCAATAATCATCCCAAAAAAGAGTATTTTCTCCATTGCCTACTTTTCTTTTCACAAAAGAAATAAGATCAATACCTTTTGTTTAGAGAGATCTAATTTCTCGGGTAATATCAAGCCAAGTAGATCTTCGAGATGAAGAAAGACTGTTGTCAAAAGCACCTTGATTCCCATGAATAACTTTAATAACTCGAGACCATAAGGAAGAACCATTAGAAATAAAACGCCAAATCCATTTAAATAGAAGAGCACGGTTAAGCGCAAAGAAACTAGAAACGCCCAGACCTCCATGTTTTTTAAATGCTAAGACCTTTTTCCAGCCAATCCAAGTAATTTTCCTTTCCGACTTATCAATGCCATTAAGGAAGTTCCTACGACTCGTTTCCTTAATGTTTAGCACACCCACGGGAGCTTTATAAATTGACATATGGTAAAGCGGTAAGGAACTTAAAACTGATTTGATCAAAGTAAGACGACCCCCAATGGAGAGCGTTTTAAGCTTCCATTTAGATAACCGAGAGCGAATTTTAGCAATAGAATCATCCCAAGAGCTAATTCTCGACATGCTACAACCAACTTTTACACCAAGATATTTAAAAGGAGTCGTAAAAGTGAAACATCCAACGAAACTTGTCGTTGCGTCGACATCAGCTTGTTGGATACCAATGCCCATGAGCTTACTTTTTTGGAGATTAATCTTGAGACCCGAAGCCATGAAAAAACATTTAAGCACATTGACAATAGTAGTAATGTTTGAAACCTCCCATTTACCAACAAAAACCGCATCATCAGCATAGAATAAATGAGATATAGTCAAAGAATCATTTATAGGAATACCGTTGAAGAGACCAATATTCAACACATTATTGAAAGAGATGTGTAAGATTTCCATTATCAAAATAAAGAGAAAAGGAGATGAGGGGTCTCCTTTCTTTAAACCTTTGTAAAATTTGAATTCTGAGGTCGGGCTGCCGTTTACAAGAATAGAACCCATGGCGGAATTAAGACAACCTTTTATCCATCCACGCCATTTATCTCCAAACCCGAAATTGGATAAAACGTCATCAAGATAATCCCATCTAACCGAATCGAAATCCTTCTCAAAGTCTACCTTGAAAATCATGGCTTTAAACTTTTTATGCTTACACCATGAAAGAAGCTCATTTAGAATAAATGGCCCATCAAGGATTTGACGATTAGAAACAAAAGCGGATTGCACATCAGTGATGAGGTCTGAATAATGAGGCTCAACCGATTCGCCAAAATCTTAGCAATAATTTTGTATACACATCCAATCAAGCTAATAGGCCTAAAATCTTTTAACACCTTTGCATCTTGCGTCTTTGGGATTAAAGCTATGAACGAAGAGTTACACCCTTGAGGAAAATGACTAGTGTTGAAGAAGTGAGAAATAGCGGCTACCACATCTTGATCAATGATATTCCAATACTTACGAATGAATTCAAAGGTAAAGCCATCAGGACCAGGGGAATTGTTTGTGCCACAATCCCAAACCGCTCTTTTAATTTCATCATGCGTGACTTCTCTTTCTAAGTCATATTTCTGATCTGAAGTTAAACTATTGTCATATTGATTATTAAGAATGAGTCTAGGTAATTCCGGTTTCGAAAATCTATTAGCAAAATGATTAAAGAACTCCTTTTTAACTTTTGGAGGTTCGATAATCCACTCGCCCTCCACCAGAATACCGCGAATGGCTAATTGAGATCGTTTTTTGTTAATAATTCCATGAAAGTATTTGGATTTTTCATCGCCTTCAATGGACCAACGAACTTTAGCCTTCTGAGCCATGTCTAACGAGGTAAGGTTATTGATCTCGTGAAGCTCCTTTAACAACTTATTTCTTTCAATCAAGGACTCTTCTGTACATCCTCCTTGGTCTAACTTCTTATCCAAATCAGAAAGATGATTTTGAATAGAAGATTTGGAAGCATGCGCATACGGATTATTTGCTTTTAACCATTGTTTGATAGCAACTTTAAGAATCTGGAACTTCTTCTTCAAATTTATCATGCTATTCGAATCAATAGTTGCCAAATTCCTCCATGTGTCTTCCACCAAATTATCAAAACCATCTTTTGAGAACCAAGAGTGAAAAACCCGAAATGGAGTAGGCCCATAATCAACATTCAATTCACGCAATAGGATGGGACGATGTTCTGATGAGTGTCTATCGAGACATATGGCTGATAAAGAAAGGAACAAAGTCGTTAAGCCTTCAGAAATTAGAAATCTATCTAATTTACTCATCTTAGACGCTGATTTGTGAGACCAAGTGAATGAATATCCTTCTAGAGGAAGATCCACCAAACCTGCCAATGTAATAAAATTGTTAAAAACACTTGCACCTTGAAAGTTAAACACCGTACCATATCTCTCTTGTTCCATACGAACTTCATTAAAGTCACCCATGAGCACACATTCACCATTCCAGGAATCTATCATAGTTTGTAAATAGTCCCATAAGATCCTCTTTTCTTTTAGCTCTTGAGGAGCATAGACATAAATGATAAGGAGCTTAGTTGAATATGGAAGCCAAGTTCCCCTTATAGCCAAAAACGAGTCAGAAGCAGTAACACTATCCTTTACAAACACATTCGGATCCCAAACACATAAAATACCACCAGAATAACCAACAGAATCACTTGACGCATAATCAAAAGAGAAATTACCCCACACCGCCTTGATAGAGAATAGATCCATAATATCCATCTTAGTTTCTTGGATGGAAACAAAATTGACCCTATGTTTTGTATTTAACTCTTGAATACATCTAAAAATGTTTGAATCTCCTTGAGAGCCAATAATGGACTCTATGTTCTTCATACAACCTTCCATATTGTAACCCATAGTTTGACTCACATTAATAAGTTCATCCATTACTTCCAAAATTGATCCACCTGTTTTAATATGATCAGCAAAGTTACTCCCACTATTGGCAAAAGAACCACCTTTATTATTGTCTTTGACAATACCATTTGTCTCTGCATTCCCCTCCTTATTGACCTCTATTATAACATCTTCAGTGCTCACATCAGGAGTAAATCCTGGTGGGTATTTTGGTTCATCTCCATCTGACGTACACTTTTCTTTGTTCCTTTTTAAGATACTATAGATACCAAAAGGATCTTGTGAATGAACAGTTTTATCATTAGAGGGAGAAACTTTTTCATAATCCAAGCCATTCACATGCATACAACTTGATTCTGAGACGTGGTTAATCTCATCTTCATCTTCTTTTTCTAATTCAAACTCTTTTGTTTGGTCTCCCCTTTTGTGTTCAACATCTTCTCCCTCTGAATCATTATCAGAAGATGAGTAATCTTGTGATTCTTTTAAGAAGTTAATAAACTAGGCTTCAAGCTCCTTAACGCGAATCCAATACACCTGACCTTTAACAACAACTTTAAGTCTGTCATTGATGATTAGATTTTGTTTGATTTTAACACACAACTTCTTGTATGGCAAAGACTCGTTCTTAGGTACTTCCAATTCCATAAGCTCACCCCAAGATGAAGCTATCTTAGAAAAAGTATTACGAGTTAAGGCTTTTAGAGGTAAGCCCTCAACAGATAACCACACAATACGTTTCTCGCTAACAAAAGAATCAGAAGCTGGAAGGAGCTCGTTGAACCATGAGCCAATGCCAATGTGTTTACGAAGTTTCTCTTTAGAAGTGGTGGAATCTAGGTCTAACAAAACCCACAAGCCACCCTGATAAGGTTTTAAAAGGTACCATTTTGAGGGGTCGTTTAAGTCCTTATTTGATCACTTTTGTATCCGTTATTGCTTAATATCGTTCCTTTTCACTTTTTAGGTCTCTTGAAGGCAAAATGCTGGAATGGCACTTATTTGGACGAAAAGGCGCGAATATATGAAGAAAATGGCCAAAGTCAAAATCGAGACACTCACAGTTGCTGAAATTAGAAGGCGACGGCGTCAGGTGCTAAATTGCGACGCCGTCCCAAAATTGTTGTGACGGTCCAGAACCCAAAACTCGTATTTTCAAGCGACGACGTCTAGTTGTGAAAGAGTAGGCCGTCGCTACTCAGACGGCCTAGATGCAATCCAGACGACGTCAGAAGCTGAAGAGGACGGCGTCACGGACATAAGGTGACGCCGTCGCAAGGTTAACGTGGCCAAGACGAAACCCTAATGACGGCGACACGACGGCGTCACGAAACATAAGGTGACGCCGTCGCATATGTAATCTTATATATAGAATCCGAATTTTTCAGTCTTTTGGAGAGAGTCTTTTGGAGTGAAAACCTAAAACCGAACCTAAGGTGTCTTGTACAGTATTTTAGGGTTTTAAACCCTATCTTACATCAAGATAAGTCTTTACTTCATTAATTCAATTATGTCTTTGATTATTTGTGTATATGCTTGCATGTTCTCCATGTCCGGCTAATTTATTTGTGTGTTTGCTTAGAAAGTATGAAACTTAATTATTGAATATTGATTGGTTGTTTCTTATCTTAGTTGATTAATGATCTAGTAATGCGATAGGTCATTCGTTGTGTACTTAATGCTTGATTCATCTTTGTGAACCTTATAATATAATTACCTGAGTAGTTGTAGGATAAACCATCCAAAGAGCGCCTTAGAGTAGGAGTTTATCATCCCTAGTGGGTTTGTAGACGAGACCCTTTGGTAAGTTCAAAGAGTTAGGGAGAAACGCATACCCTACAACTTTAGACACACAACGCAACTAAGAATAAGGACGTGACAATTCAACCACCAATAGGAGATAATCAAGGAGTAATACAAACTAAGTAAACACATCTTTAAACCATCATACGAGCACACATTAATTAGACATAGACTCCCACAACCTTAGTTTAGATAATTAGATAATAGTAGAGTAATCGGTAGAAATACCAACCCCCCAAATCCAATACCCGAGATTCGTACCTTTCCATTTCATAAAATATAAAAAGATAAAAAATAATCTTCCTCAACCTTAACCTTAGCGTAGTAACTCCTTACTAGCATTCCTATTCTCCTAGAGAACGATATCAATACCCGTGGCTTACCCTAATTACTACACTACAACGATTAGGTTCACTGCCTAGGGTGTTATAAAACTTGCTCGAAGAAAAGGAAGTTTCCTTGACCCCGAACGACGCGTGTAGCGTTATCAAGTTTTTGGCGCCGCTGCCGGGGAATAGAATAACTAGTTAGTAGTCCACCTCGTTTAGGTTTCTTTGCTTGATTCCTATCAAGTAAATTTTTTCTCATTTTTTTTAGCTTTCTTTTAGTCTATCCCCCTTCTTCGTGACATTTGTTCGTAACCATTTTCATTAACTATTCCGTTAGCCGTTATGGAGAACGCGAATCTGCCAAAACTGTCACCTAATCAACGAAATCCACTACATAATCTACCCTTTCCACTCCAAAATGAGATCTTGAGGTTCCAGCAATATCATGATGAATCCTTTCCTGAGGCGTGGAATCGAATTAAATATTTATTACAAAAAGTCCTTTATCATGGTATTGATTTACTGTTTCCACTACAATTCTTTTACACTCGTATCGCCCACGAAACCCAAAGGAGACTTGACTATGTAGCTGATGGGGATATTTGGGGACGTGGTGTTCGAAATGCATGGGAAACCTTTGAGATTCACGCCCAATTTAGAAGTGGAACATGGGACCCAAAAAACGAATCTTTAGACCTATTTTCAATTTGGAAACTTCGGTCGGAAAGGTTGTTTAGGAAGGAGATGATTAGAGTTGAGGTACCAAGGTGCATGTCATGGTTAGGCGCTACCACAATACAAAATGAATACATAGGTGATCTTGATAAGATGGAGGATAGAGTAGAAAATCCAATCCCATCGGATAACCCACAAGTCCTACCATCACTTGAGGAACACACATCGCCTATAACTTACCCGGAAGAAGTAGAAGAGACTATAGGAGCCCCGATTGTAGAACCTTTGGACCAAACGCCACTAGGGAATATAGGTTTAGATGCTTGTTGTCATGACCTCTCTCTTAGTCCTAGGAAAGTTCCTAATTTTGATGAACCAGAGCCTCAACCAAAAACCTTACCCAATTTTCCATCTTTAGATGTGAATCTTGGAATTGAATTAGGCCCCAATCCACCCATCAAAATAGATAGTCCGGGTAGTTGCTTGATAAAGGTGGTAGATCCTAGGCCATGTAGAGTAGAAGCTAATATAGGAGTAACCCATGACCTTACACACTTACATCACCCATTCATGGTTGATAACAAGAAACACTATGGGTTTAAACCGGGTTTATTAGGTCAAGATGGATCCTTAACTAGGAATCTTTTGAAGTTGATAGAAGATGATCCATTTTTAGGAGGGAGATTTGATTCACCCGCTACACCAATAGACTTAGGTAATGTTATAACGAATGGAGCACACTCCTTTGAGCATATAAATCACCCATCACCTTCTCCTCACGTAGCAAATTTCCACCCTAAGGGTGTGTATTGCTACTATCACCCGCACTTAAACTTAAGTGTAGGAAAAACTTCCCCTTTATCTGTTAAATAAGGGTAGAGTCAGGCTCGTGACTCGAACAAAAACAAGCGCTTCTTGGGAGGCAACCCATGTGTATTTATTTTTCATTTTCATTTGTGTGTCGTATATCTTTTATTAATTGTTTATTCTCATGTTTGAATTTGTAAAAATTGTTGGATCGATATACTTTAATCAAACTAAACTAGCTTGTTAAGGTTTAATAACCTCGGATAAATCCTAAGTTATTAACAAAGAAACACTGAGCAATCTTTATTAAGTACGCGGAATTTACTTAACAAAGCTAAAAAGAAACTTTATTAATAAAACTCTAAATCTGTTTATTATGCAGATACTCTAATACAACTCTAAGATATTCGAACTTTTCTCTAAACTCTTAATTCGTAAACTCTAAAACTCTTTTTCTGAAATCGTACCTCTAATGCCAATCTAGGAGTCCTTTTATAGGCTCAAGGATATCCTAGTCGGTTTACAATTGATAACCTTGTACGACAAGTAATCTAAACATGGAATACAATACTTTCCATAAACGAATATAACAGTTCTTCTAATCTAGCAGTACTTTGACTTTATCTGCAGTACTTTGACTTTGTCTTTAGCAGTACTTTGACTGTTTAACTTCTTCCAGTACTTTGCAGCTTACAGTACTTCCATATCTTCAGTACTTTGATATCTTCAGCACTTTCATATCCCAACAATCCTCCCCTAACTTGAATTCTACTTGCTTGACTTCAAGTTCCTTTGTGAATATATCTTTAACAGCTTCATCTTTAAAAATGGATTGTTCGTCAGTCTTTAGATTATATCTCTGTAGAATCTGTGCTTTTGTCAAAGTATCTCTTAGAATTGTTTTCTTCACAGCAGCATTCAGCAATCTCCATCTTTTCAGCAACACAGCAACATATGACAATGTGTACAATAATTCAAGTTTTAAGTTGCATACTATTCTCATCACATCTAAGTGAATCATTGAAAATTCAATGGATTTAGAACTCTTTACCAAAGCCATTATCTCTGGAGTAGCCAAATGTTTTGGTGTGTAAGACCATGGTACATTGATAACCATATGATTTTTAGCAAACCACCAGCTATCAACAGATTTGTTTTGTCTTTACCAAAAGCTGTACCCTTCTGGACTAGTTAGTTCTTTTATCTAATGGTGAACTAATTACCAATAATGGTTTTTCCACTGCCTTTACCACAAGCCATTTCTTGTGGGCTAGCCAACTCTTCACATTACTGATATGGTGAGTTGATAACCATCCAACTTATTAGCAAGTTGTCAACTAAAAACGGATTTGATATATCTTTACCAGAGCCGTTTGCTCATGGATTAGTCAATCCTTTTGTAACCATGGTGGATTGATAACCTATTGATGTTATCATCACAAAAACCATTTATTCAACCTTTATTTCAGAAAATATTTATTATTTAGCAAAAAGGTTTTCATCTAAAATTTATTTAACTGGTTTAGTTCAGCAAACAGTACTTTGATGAAAGTACTGTCTGACTAGCAGTACTTTGAATAAAAGTACTGATTATATCAAAAAGTATTTATTCAAAAATCATACCAGTTATAGATTATTCTCAGCAATGGTAGTCCAGTCTATAAGCAAATTGATAACCATGCAAGCAATTTCATCAGCCTCTTCTACTTCCAATCCATGCTCAAGCATTCTTCTCATGAGCTCAACAGTAAGAGGATATCTTCTTTCTGCAAACATGTGAATTATTGTTCCATTTTCCAGCTCCAAGACATGAACTCCAGATTCTCCAAAGAATCTCCAGCAAACTATCTCCCAGTTTTCTTGATCCTTCCAAATATCATCAGTACTTGCTTCATCAGTTTCCCACATGGTTATGAGATCCCCATGTAAAACCAATCCAATCCCTTCTAACGGATTATCTTCAAAATAAGCCTTCACAACATGATATAAGTAGAATAGATCTACTCTGTCTATGATATGCAGCAAGTCCCATAGCCGTTTAAAAACTCTGAAACTTTTATCTTCTTTGTGAAAAACCATGTAATCTCCATTCTTAGATTTCTCAACTTTGAAAGCACTGATCTTTGATCTGTTCATCTTCATGTCATTATCTTCATCAGTATAATCAAAATCTACCACTCTGAGATAATTCTTCAATTCATCACTAGTCTCAGATCTTAATTCAACCTTCTCTTTCTTTGAAAACTGAACATCTGTAGCTTCAGTTTTTCTTTTTCTCTTTAAGTTTTTCTTCCTTTCAGCTTCAGTCCAATAAGTTTCTTCTCTAAAGTCTTTGATGCCTGCAACATCTTTCTTATACGCTTCTCTCTCAGCATCATATAATCTCTTCATATCCACATAATTTAGCTTCTGTAATCCTTTAAATCCTCTACTTTTTAGATATGCCATCATTGCATTCCTTTCTTTAGCTAAATTAGGTCTTCTTGACATGAATCTAACAGGTGTTGGAGACTGTAAAGATTCAGCAGCTTCAGCATTCAATTCATCTTGCACTTTTTGAGCTGCTTCTCTATTTAGAGCTTCTTGAGCTTCTTGCTCTTCTCTATCTTTTGCATTTAATTCTTCTTGAACTTTTCTAGCTGCAGCTTCATTCCTTGCAACTTCAAATGCTCTAAGTTCTGCCAAAGTAAGTTTCTTCTTCTTAACTTCAACCAAAACACCTTTTCCCTTGTCTTTTTGATCAATTGCAGGTTGATCAGTTCTTGGTTGTTCTTCTTCTTGTACATCTCTAAAGGTAACACCTCCTCTTGGTTGTGACAAATCAAGAATTGTAGCAACTAATTCATCATCACTAGGTGAATGAATAGGTTTAAATCTAGGTTCCTCCTCTTCCTCTATAACAACAGTAGAAGGACCAGCTTCTTCTTCAAAATTCAACACCCTTGGAGTAATTGGTGTTATAACTTCTGGCATAGATGTATCATGAAACTCAGTACTTTGATGTTCAGTACTTTGACCATCAGTACTTTGAACATCAGTACCTTGATTATCAGTACCTTTAACTTGTACTTCTTCTTCTTGTTCCTCTGAAATAATCTTTTCTGCAGAGCTTACAGAGTCTTTCTTCTGTGTAAAATCTTCTTCAGATTCTTTCTTCTTCATAACATCTTCTTTCAAATTATCCTTTTCTGAATTCCTCCCCAAGTTGACAGAAGATGGTTTAGGAACTGTCTTTCTTTTTAATTCCTTTCGAAGAGCTTTGCGACGTTTATTCTCCTCCTTAACCCATAAGTTGAAACCTTGAATATAAGGTTTAACAAAATTCCTTAACCAAAAATAGTTACGCTTCAACTTCCTAATCGTTTTAGCTTGACGCTCAACAGTCTTGTTCAACCTGGCTAGCGCCCTTGTCAAAGCATAGTTATCCATAGTTAAACCTTCACGAGGTATAGTAGGATCAGGACCTTGAAGTGGTGAATGAGTTTCTGAAACAGAACGCTGTGGAGATGGAGTAGGTGTTCTCTCAATCTCTACTTGAACTGCAGGACCTGAAGAATCATCACCTTGTGATGATGCAGTACTTTCACGAGAAGCAGTACTTGCAGATGCAGTACCTTGTGAAGCAGCACTTTGTGAAGCAGTACCTTGTGCAGAATCAGTACCTTCACTGTCTTCATCCTCTTCAGCACGTATAGCTTGAACAACTTCCATCATGGAAGTAGTTAAGGGAATATCTCCACCTTTGAAAAAATCACTGCGCCTAGCCATGAATGTATAGATTTTGGCTTGTTGCACAATAACAAGTAATAAAGCAGTAGGTTTAGGAATATCAGCCAATTGCTTATTCAAGAAGACCTGTATGAACCTTGGATACATCAACCAAGTAGCTCCAGATGATATATGTGATAGCATCCCATCCAAAATCAGCCGTGAAAAGTTAAACACTCTGGCTGTAGCTAAGCCAACCACTGCAGATGCTATATTGGACCCAAACTGCTCCCAAGAAGTGCTTTTAGAACTTATGCAATGTAGTAAAACATGAATCAAAAACTTCCATTGAGGACAGAATAAAGCCTTCTTAAAAGTTTGTTCAGTCAAAGAACCTTCATAACCAAAATTCCTAAAAGAATCCCAAATCAGTTGCTTATCAAATCTAATAGCCCCATCTTCATCATCAAATAATAAATCTTCACGAATGGATGCTTCTGTGATCTTGATAGTGCGTCCAGCAACAGTTGATCTAATATAGTATTCATCCTCCTCCATATTGTCTCTAGCATTAGCCCAAAATTCATTAATCCATGGTTCAATTATATCCGGCTCCACCAAAAGAGCATAACTAAGAGGCGACCCAGTAAGATAATCAATGATATCATAAAACGCCACATTCGCCTCAGTCTTATCCAAATTAGCCACCATATTGTGCTTCGAAACAGTTAAACGATTCACCATTGTTGAAAGAGTGAGCACAATAGAAAGATTGTATCGAATAATAAAGAGATGGTAATTTGAAGATAAGTATGGAAAAGATGTGAAGTAATAATATGAGAGGGAAAATCGGAAAGAAGTTATTTATAGGTGAGATTTGAAAAATCACAGCCTAAATAACTAAGTTACCGTTATTACCAATTACCCTTCAATATTACCGTTGGAACAGTACTTTAATACGACAAACAGTACTTTCCACATAAGCAGTACTTTCCCAAGCAGTACCTTCCCAAGCAGTACCTTAAGGAAATACAGTACTTTGCCAAAAATCTTCAAATAATCTAAGTATACACTAACATCCTCCCCTCAAGCAATACACAGGACTATATCAAACATCTTATAGTCCTCCCCTTAAACATAGCTTAGTAGTTAATCATTCCAATGCTCACGACCAAGTGATTGAATCGTGACACATCAAAACCTTTGGTGAGTAGATTAGCTACATTATCATCCGTGTGAACTTTAATCACATTAATGAGCCTATGCTCATAACAGTCTCTGATAAAATGATGCCTAATCTGAATATGCTTTGTCTTGGAATGATACACAGGATTCTTCACAATACAAATAGTACTCTCATTATCAATGTTGATAGGAGTATTCTTAAAGTTGAACCCATAATCCAAGAGTTGATTCTGCATCCATAAAACTTGACCACAACAACTTGCAGCAGCTACATATTCAGCTTCAGTAGATGATGTTGCTGCAATTGTCTGTTTCTTGCACTGCCATGAGACTAACCTTCTTCCAAGATATTGGCATCTACCAGTTGTGGATCTTCTATCATAGTTATCACCTGCATAGTCACTATCTGAAAAAGCTTCTAAGTGAAAAGGTGACTCTTTAGGATACCACAAACCCAACTTAGGTTGTTGTTTCAAATAACAGAATATTCTCTTGACAGCATTCAGGTGAGAAATCTTTGGTGAGACTTGATATCTTGCACACAAACACACTGCAAACATGATATCAGGCCTTGATGCAGTAAGATACATAAGAGAGCCAATCATAGATCTGTATAACTTGACTTCAACAGACTGACCATCTTCATCTTTTCCCAATGAATTGATAGATTTAATCGGTGTAGTAACAGCCTTCATATCATCAAAATTAAATTTCTTAAGTATGTCTGTAACATACTTGTCTTGACTAATAAAAATTCCTTCCTTGGACTGCTTAACCTGAAGTCCTAAAAAGAATGTTAACTCTCCCATTGAACTCATTTGAAATTCCTTCTGCATCAGCTGCTCAAACTCCTTAACCATGGACTGTTTGGTAGCCCCAAAGATAATATCATCAACATACACTTGAACTAACATGATATCCTTCTTGTCTCTCTTGATAAACAAAGTCTTGTCTATAGCTCCCCTTCTGTATCCATGTTTCAATAAGAATGTAGAGAGCCTCTCATACCAAGCTCTAGGTGCCTGATGAAGACCATATAAAGCCTTCACCACCTTATAGACTTTGTTAGGATGCTTAGGATCTTCAAAGCCTGGAGGTTGTTTCACATACACCTCTTCTGTAATAGTGCCATAAAGAAATGCACTCTTGACATCCATCTGATATACCTGAAAACCCATATAAGAAGCAAAAGCAAGAAAGATTCTAATTGCTTCAATCCTTGCCACAGGAGCAAATACCTCATCATAATCTACCCCTTCCTCCTGTCTATAACCCTGAGCAACTAACCTTGCCTTGTTCTTTATAACATTGCCTCTTTCATCTCTTTTAACTCTAAAGACCCATCTGGTTCCAATAACTCTCTTCCCATCTGGAAGATCACATAAAACCCAAACCTCTTGAAGTTTAAATTGAAGAAGTTCTTCCTGCATAGCTTCAACCCAGCTTTCTTTAGTCAAAGCTTGAGCAATATTCTTGGGTTCCTCTTGAGAGATGAAACAGGTGAATAAGCAGGTTTGATGGTCCTTATGATTTAGCCTGTTTTGTTTATACACAAAGCTAAGTAAAGCATTATGAGGTTTTGTGAAACCCTTAGCTTTGTGTCTTGTCATAACTCCAGAAGTAGAAGGACCAATGATCTGTTCTGTTGGATGATTCTTATGAATTCGTAAGATTGGAGACTGTGGAACTTCATATGTATTATCTAAGTTAGTATAATCAGCACCTTCATTGGAATTTGTGAAAATACCTTCATCTTCAAGCTCATCATCAGTTTCTTCTAACTCAGGCATGGTTGGATCATCCAAATCATCTAAAGTACTGTCAACAGGTGCAGCAGTACTTTGGTTAAAAGTACTGTCCAAAGTACTGTAAGAGAACTCTGCAGTCTTGTTCTTCTTCTTTGCCTCTTCATAAGCTCTCCTTTGTTCATCTGTGTAAGAATGTGCTAATACATCTTGAAGAAGCATCTGATTTAGTTCCTCTTGAATAGTTTGATCCTCAGCTGATAATGAGGATTGTGGAGCAACAGTACTTTTTTTTGGAGAATCAGTACTTTGCTTAGGAACATCAGTACTTTGCTTTGGACTCGTAGGATTTTTATCAGGAATAGCATCAGGTCTAATATGAATATCATGAACAACATACTGAATATCTTCTTCAATGTGTAAAGGTTGATTTTCTTCTCTAACAGGTACATAATTCATTGAAGGAGATAAAATCTCAAGATCAAACATCCAATCGGGACCCTTCCCTTTCTCATTGTCTTGATCCTCTAAAAACTCAACATGAAGACAGTCTTGAATCTTCTTAGTAACTCTGTTGTAGACTCTGAATCCTTTACTGTTAGTGCAATATCCCAATAAGTAACCTTCTTCAGACTTGCCATCAAACTTCCCCAAATTATCAATAGTGTTCAAAATAGTAAGAGGGCATCCAAAAGGCTTCATAAAACGAATGTTGGGTTTATTGCCCATCAGCAATTCATAGGGTGTTTTCATCTGTGGTTTTGTGACAGAAACCCTGTTGAGTACATAACATGCAGTACTTATAGCTTCTGCCCAAAATTGAATAGGGAGATGAGAATCAGCTAACATGGTCCTTGCAGCTTCAATCAAAGTTCTATTTTTCCTCTCTGCAACACCATTTTGCTGTGGTGTTCTAGCAATACTAAACTCCCTTTTTATGCCTTTATTTGCACAAAAATCATCCATAGGCTTGTTCTTGAATTCAGTTCCATTGTCACATCTAATACCTCTAACCTTGAGTCTTAATTGGTTTTCAAGTGCTATTATAAGAGTTTGAATAGCATCAAAGGTATCATCTTTAAAGCCCAAAAAGAAAACCCAACTGAATCTACTACAGTCATCAGTAACAACCAAACAGTACTTCTTTTTATTTAAACTTGCCACAGAGACAGGTCCAAATAAATCCATGTGTAATAGCTCCAATGGTTCTCTAATATTCCTTTCATCAAGCTTCTTGCAGGAAGCTTTGTGTTGTTTACCCTTCTTGCATGCCAAACAGGATTGATCATTCCTGTAAGTCTTTGAAGGTAAGCCTCTAACTAAATTTCCTTTGACCAAATTGTTGATGTTCTTAAAATTCACATGGCCCAATCTTCTATGCCATTGATATGCCTCTTCAGATGTTGCTTTAGCCACCAAACATGTGGCTCTTCCATAAGAATGTAGACTCTTCATGTCTAAACTATACACATCATTTGTCCTTGGTACCCTAAGTACTACCAAGTCATCATCAACAGGTTTGAAATCAGAAGAAAGGATAAGACATTCTGTGTCAGTGAATAACACAGGATGCTTTTTATCACAAATTTGAGAGACTGACAACAAATTGAACTTCAGTTCCTTCACATATCTGACATTCTCAAAATCAATTCTCCCAGCTTTAATTGTTCCTTTCCCTGTAATCCTTCCTCCATTGGGATCATTCCCAAATGCAACTTTACCTCCACTAATACTTCTAAAATCAGACAGGATCTCTTTATCACCTGTCATACTTCCAGAGCAACCACTATCCACAATAAGATGATCTTTAAGCTCCTCTTCTGGGTTGCCCTGCACACAAAGAAAAGAGTTAGAAACTTTTAGGAACCCAAGCCATTACTGACTTGTGTTCCCCTTGAGAAGTCACAAACTCAAATTCCTTGAGTATGTAATTCTCACTATCTCTCAGATTATGATCCAAAATTATCTTTTGATGTTTAGCATGTGGATTTTCAAAACTTTCTGGTTTTTCAACATAAATTTCTTTTACCAGATTAGTAGCCTTTTCTCTTGACACAAAAACATCTGATTCACTTTTTGTTGAACGCCCTGTATGTCTCCCAGCAGTTCTTTCCCTTTTAACCCATTCAGTTTTAACAGGAGGTTCTTGTGATCTAGATCCCCTATATGAACTATGATAACTTCTAGGTTGATAATGAGGTCTCCTAGAATTTCTATCCCAAGTATGGTTTTCAGTACCTTGTCTCTGAGCAGTACTTTGGAAAGTACTGTGAGATACTGAAGGTCTTCTCTGATGTGGGTATCTATGGTCTGGTGTGAAGTTTCTGTGATTAACCCTATTTGAATTAGTCCACACTGGTTTGTGCTCTCTGGGTCTCTGATTGTTAGACTTATTCCTTGGAAACTTGCTTAGATATTCTGAGTGTCTGTCACAATCTTTGATTAAATGAGTAGGACTATAACACACAAAACACAGTTTTTGACCCATATGTCCAAAATGATTTCTTCTATGTCTATGTCCAAAATTGTTTTGCCTTCTTGAGGACTGATAGGATTTGTTTTGACCAAAATTATCCCTAAAAGGTTTAGCAGTACTGTTTTGAAAAGGTTTTGCAGAAGGTACTGCTTGTTGAGCAGTACTTTGATTTAAAGGTACTGCTGGATTTTGAACATTGTTTTCAACAGTTTCCTTAGGTTTCTCTGATCTAGATTTTGCAATAAGTTTATTCCTGAACTCTAGACTATCTACTCCATAACGAGAAACATCAGGCCTAGAGGGGTGATGACTAATGGGATGAGGAACAGCATGATAACCATTGTC
This sequence comes from Chrysanthemum seticuspe, assembly GCA_019973895.1. Classification (NCBI taxonomy): domain Eukaryota; kingdom Viridiplantae; phylum Streptophyta; class Magnoliopsida; order Asterales; family Asteraceae; genus Chrysanthemum; species Chrysanthemum seticuspe. The sequence continues at coordinate 273,504,763 of BPTQ01000009.1, forward strand.
TTTCTTAGGAGGTGGTTCACTTACTGAGCCTTCATTACTAGATGAATCTAAATAGTTAATGAGCTCATCATCACTAGTAGTTATATCCTCAAAATCACCATCATCCTGATCACTAGGTTGATTTTCATCTATGTTACTAAAGTCCATTCCAAATCCTAAGCCTGTTCTAATGTAGGCCCTTCTCTGTTTTTCAACATACTGAACATGGGACAAGCCAGACTCTTTCCAAGCATCAAACTTAGCTACCAAATCATCTCTTTCCTTAGTTAATTTCTCAATTTCAGCAATTTTACAGTTTAGTTTCCATTCACTAAGTTTTAACTGATAATCCTGTTGTTCATACTTTTCAGCCCAAGCCATTTCATTATTTTCATGTGTTATGATTTTAGCTTCTATAGACTCTAAAGTGATTTGATAACCTGCTACCTCAGACCTAGCCCTAATACAATTATCTCTTTCAATCACATAACTGTTAAGCAATTTTTGATAGAATTCATAACAGTTTGAGCATACCTCAGAGATAGGAGACTGAGTTGGTGAAGTAGCCACCATAGCAAGAAGAACAGGATCATCTTCACTTTCTTTGCTCCAATCAAATCCTCCAAAGCCATCATCAGATTCCAAAACAGCATGTTCAGATTCTTCATCAAAAGCAGTGCTCCAGTCCAATGCTTCCACTGTGTCTTCAACTGCATCTTCCACTGCTACCATACAGTAAGTCACTGGTTCATCATCAAACTCTTCACTCCAGTCCACTTCTGATAACTTCTCTTGAGCAACCAACGCCTTTGTTTCAGTTATTGGAATCTCCTTGAGCTCAAGTTTAGGCTTCTCAGATGTTCTGTTTGCTTGATACTTAGCAAACCTGCACTCCCTTGCAAAGTGACCAGTCTTTTGACAATTGAAGCATTCAATTTTAGATTTGTCAAAAGTTATTCCTTGTTTTGGTTTGAAATCAATGTTTTTGCCTGTCTTCTTCATGTACTTTTTGATTCTTGCAGTGATCAAAGCAACTTGCCACCTGATATCAATTTCCTCAAGTGCATCTTCTTCAATCTGTGCTAGATCCTCTTCATAAGTGACAGGTAAGCTTGCTTGTTGTGCAAAGAAGGAGCACACAACTTCATCTGAGTTCAAAGTGGTTGATGGTGGGGCCTGCTGAGTATATGATGGGGGATTGTAAACAGCAGTACTTTGAGAAACAGTACTTTGAGGAGAAGCAGTACTTTTGGAAGTACTGCTCTTCTTTTCAGATGATAGAAAAGCAATACTGTGAGATTTTGAATTTGATTGACCACTCATCTCATGTTCATACACCTTCAATTGATGATAAAGATCATCAAAGTCCATAACCTCCAGTCCTTGTTGTCCTCTGATCATAGTAGCAATCACATGCCATGTAGATGGCAAACTCCTTAGAAACTTCAAATTAGCATCCTCAACTGATACTTCTGCCTTGTATAACTCCAACATGTTGAGGAGATTCTGAAACCTATCATATGCAGCATCAAGACTCTCTCTTTCTCCTACTGTGAATGTTTCAAACTGCTGTTTCAGCAAGTTTCTGTGCATCTTCTTAGAGGCTTCATTCCCTCCAAATCTGGTCTTGAGAGCAGCCCAGAGCTGCTTAGCATCTTTAGCATCGTGAAATTTAAGAAGATGACCATCTGGAATGGCAGATAGGAGAATGTTAAGAGCCTTCTCTTGATTCCTTAGGGTTGCTTGTGGTAAAACTGCTTTTGGTGCCAAAGGTTGTCCAGGAACTTGAACAGGTTCTGGAACAACTTCATTCCCATTGACAATTACATTCCACAGAGCATGGTCTGTAATGGCAATATACTGCCTCATCTTCATGCACCAGAGATCATATTCTCCCTTCTTAATGACTGGAATTCTGAGTGAGGTGATTGAGGGTGGTGGAACAGCTTCAGTCGACATCTTGAATATTGTAGGGTTTCTTCCTAGTCAGAGTTTCCACACAAGCTCTGATACCACTTGTTGGATCGATATACTTTAATCAAACTAAACTAGCTTGTTAAGGTTTAATAACCTCGGATAAATCCTAAGTTATTAACAAATAAACACTGAGCAATCTTTATTAAGTACGCGGAATTTACTTAACAAAGCTAAAAAGAAACTTTATTAATAAAACTCTAAATCTGTTTATTATGCAGATACTCTAATACAACTCTAAGATATTCGAACTTTTCTCTAAACTCTTAATTCGTAAACTCTAAAACTCTTTTTCTGAAATCGTACCTCTAATGCCAATCTAGGAGTCCTTTTATAGGCTCAAGGATATCCTAGTCGGTTTACAATTGATAACCTTGTACGACAAGTAATCTAAACATGGAATACAATACTTTCCATAAACGAATATAACAGTTCTTCTAATCTAGCAGTACTTTGACTTTATCTGCAGTACTTTGACTTTGTCTTTAGCAGTACTTTGACTGTTTAACTTCTTCCAGTACTTTGCAGCTTACAATACTTCCATATCTTCAGTACTTTGATATCTTCAGCACTTTCATATCCCAACAAAAATGCTTTATTTTGTCTTTAACCTCGTCTTAATTACATATAAAGGTATTTTACATAAGGGATAAGTGTAGGGAGGATTACACACGTTTTCAAAAGAAATGTGAACATGAGAATTACAATTATTTAAAAGATATATATGTGTGTTTGTTAGAGTCAAATGCTTGTATCGAGTCATAATGGATGTTTTGCAGGAATTTTTCCAGATTCTAAAGATATAAATTTTCCAGATTCTAAAGATGTCAATTTTCCAGAATTTTTTCCAGAAAATCGCAGACCAGTTTTTGTCAGGATAACCTGACGGCGTCAGGATTGCAACCTGACGGCGTCAGGAAGGAGTAAAAACATCAGATTACTTTTTTCTCGTTTTCTGAGCTACTTATAAATTTTTGGAATTTTCCAGGTCTTAATTTTCTTAGAAATTCTGTAAACATCCATTCCACAAGCATTATATCCTAGTTTAAATCGAGTCTTATATATATTATTACCGCCAATTTTACGCGAAGGTTTCGTTTGTTTTCTTCAAGTGTGCAAGTTTAGTTTGTCAAGAAGAAGTTACATAAGATTGGAAGGAGCTTTTCACGCAATAATTCTTCTTGAAAAGGATTTAACCACCACTTTACACGGATCCTACCGAGCTAATCAGGGGAGTACTAGTTTCTTTCGTTTTTGATTACCTTCTTTTATCATAACTTTGATACTTTCGGGGAACATTGGGGACAATGTTCAATTAAAGTGTAGGGAGGGAAAATAAAACGGGAACTTTGAAACTATGCTTATCCTTGACTATTTGCTTTGTCCAAATGTGATTGTGTAATAAACCATGAGAAAATATCGGTTAGGGTAATTTTGGCACCAAATTTAAAATTTTTTATGACATATAGGAGTGGGCCATTAGTCTTAACAAAAGCGTCTCATGGATAGGAAGTTATATGACTAGCACAAAACCCTTTACCACTCAAATTCCACCCAAAATGTGAGGATCGCCTTTAGATTAGTAGGAATTAAAAGCATTCATCTTCAATGCTTAGAGTGTGAACCGGTAGTATATTAGATTCTAGAACTTGTTTTGTGATGCATTCCGAGATCGCAAGTGAGGCTACACTTGTGTAGTTAGGAATAACTAAATGATAAGAGGCATTAGGATAACCCTTGTTTGATACCTGTAATATAATTACTTCTTCCACATCGGTTAAGTAATTCCCCCACACCCTTTGCGTTGTACTCATCTTTAGTACACGATACCCCTAGTTAACCCCTCAGAGCCTATCCTTTTCGCGGTTCTCGTGATGTTTCGGTTTTTCCGGAATATCAATGAAGAGCATTGTTTACACCCCACCCCCAAATATACACCCAAATCGCCTTAGCCTACCCCTTATGCACTCACTTTTAGTGCAAATGTTTGTTATCACCCTAAACCCTTAGTTCAATTATCTAGTTGCTTGCATAAGTTGCTAAGTCGAGTCATATCCTTTGTATACAGTTTTGGGACGATTGGGATTCATGGGAAAAGTTAAAGTTTATGAAATGACGGGTAGGGAACGTTAAAAATCCAAATTCCCTTTGTTTGCGTAATAATGTACCCCAAGTGTTTTGATCTTTTCAAATCGGGTCAAATTAGTGTTAGAGTAATAAAAACTCAAGTGTAGGGATATGCCTATAAATCCCTAGTATTTTGATGTTACCGTAGAGGATGGTAGAGTAAAAGTGTATGAAAAAAAAAAAAAAATCGAAAAAAAAAAAAAAAAAAAAACATACGGGCTACCATCCTACATCTATCCTTTAAATTTATGTTTATTTATTTCAGTTATCTAGAGTTTAGAGTGTCGAGTCTTGGCTTAGCAACGCCATTCTTCATATGCATTTAACATAGAGATTTTTGACTTGCCACCACTAAATAGCCTATCCCACCAAACCCTTTGTTTCCCTACCGTAAGCCTAACATTAAAACCCTTTAAAGACCTCTTTGATAGTCTTTCCTAGGTGCTTACGCCAAAGCGATGGAGGTTTGATCTATTCTCAAGCCTATGGTAATCTATGTACTAGGACCGGTTAATGAGTGTTTATCTTCCATTTCCTATTTTGTTATATTTCATATATACACCCGAGAGAGATGTGAGTATCCAAACACCCCATGTGAGGTGCTAGTATGTAATTTCCGTGCTTGTTATGACTTTTGCGGGGCTTATATGTGTTGTGGACCGTTTTGAATTAATGCGTCATGACCCCTAACTTATAAATTAATTGGCTAAAAGCACATTTGCTTGAGGACAAGCAAATAACAAGTGTAGGGATATTTGATAAGGTTTTAAAAGGTACCATTTTGAGGGGTCGTTTAAGTCCTTATTTGATCACTTTTGTATCCGTTATTGCTTAATATCGTTCCTTTTCACTTTTTAGGTCTCTTGAAGGCAAAATGCTGGAATGGCACTTATTTGGACGAAAAGGCGCGAATATATGAAGAAAATGGCCAAAGTCAAAATCGAGACACTCACAGTTGCTGAAATTAGAAGGCGACGGCGTCAGGTGCTAAATTGCGACGCCGTCCCAAAATTGTTGTGACGGTCCAGAACCCAAAACTCGTATTTTCAAGCGACGACGTCTAGTTGTGAAAGAGTAGGCCGTCGCTACTCAGACGGCCTAGATGCAATCCAGACGACGTCAGAAGCTGAAGAGGACGGCGTCACGGACATAAGGTGACGCCGTCGCAAGGTTAACGTGGCCAAGACGAAACCCTAATGACGGCGACACGACGGCGTCACGAAACATAAGGTGACGCCGTCGCATATGTAATCTTATATATAGAATCCGAATTTTTCAGTCTTTTGGAGAGAGTCTTTTGGAGTGAAAACCTAAAACCGAACCTAAGGTGTCTTGTACAGTATTTTAGGGTTTTAAACCCTATCTTACATCAAGATAAGTCTTTACTTCATTAATTCAATTATGTCTTTGATTATTTGTGTATATGCTTGCATGTTCTCCATGTCCGGCTAATTTATTTGTGTGTTTGCTTAGAAAGTATGAAACTTAATTATTGAATATTGATTGGTTGTTTCTTATCTTAGTTGATTAATGATCTAGTAATGCGATAGGTCATTCGTTGTGTACTTAATGCTTGATTCATCTTTGTGAACCTTATAATATAATTACCTGAGTAGTTGTAGGATAAACCATCCAAAGAGCGCCTTAGAGTAGGAGTTTATCATCCCTAGTGGGTTTGTAGACGAGACCCTTTGGTAAGTTCAAAGAGTTAGGGAGAAACGCATACCCTACAACTTTAGACACACAACGCAACTAAGAATAAGGACGTGACAATTCAACCACCAATAGGAGATAATTAAGGAGTAATACAAACTAAGTAAACACATCTTTAAACCATCATACGAGCACACATTAATTAGACATAGACTCCCACAACCTTAGTTTAGATAATTAGATAATAGTAGAGTAATCGGTAGAAATACCAACCCCCCAAATCCAATACCCGAGATTCGTACCTTTCCATTTCATAAAATATAAAAAGATAAAAAATAATCTTCCTCAACCTTAACCTTAGCGTAGTAACTCCTTACTAGCATTCCTATTCCCCTAGAGAACGATATCAATACCCGTGGCTTACCCTAATTACTACACTACAACGATTAGGTTCACTGCCTAGGGTGTTATAAAACTTGCTCGAAGAAAAGGAAGTTTCCTTGACCCCGAACGACGCGTGTAGCGTTATCACACCCAAATAAGTAATATTCACCTTTTTAAAGCCTTCATTGGCTAGAATGATGTAAGGATTAGAAATTGAATTGATATCTTTGATCTTTCCCATTAAAGAACGTGAAGATGCATGAATAATAAGCTAGAAAAAAGTAAAAGTTGCTGATGTGATTTTTGTGTCAACTTGTTTGGTCGTAACTTTGTCAAAAAATATTGTTTTAACATGATTCTTGAGCCTAGAATCAAGTATTTTGAGTTAGCTATACAACCGTGGTGGTTTGGTGAAAAGATCTTTATATTTGGTCGTCCAAAATAGTGAAACAAACTGATGTGTCAAAGCTGTTCATCAAACTCAGAAAGGTCAACTTCTATAGGGAATAAGTTAGTCATACTTTATGCCTTTTCACTCAAACCAACTCTCAAAGTTAATTTTTTTTTTATCTACAAAACCTAATTGGCCTTATGTGAGGAAACCAAATAATGAAACCTCCATGGGCGTAAAATTGATATGATAGGTGGTTTAGGTGTCAACTTAGGTCTCCCACTGGCCTAAAACATAAAACTTTGATTTAGACCTTCTGCTCGTTAAAATACTTGTGTATGTTCAGAAATGAGTACTAGTTCATTCAGGTCTATTTGACGGGTTAAACACTTAATAAAATCTACAAAAATTCTAGAACACACTTAAGACATGGTATATTGATATGTGTAAAGGGTTAGTCTAGTTATACACTTTAACTTGGTCAAACGATCACCCGCTTTGACGTTAAAATCAAGAAAAATTCATGATTTTATATAGGGGTGTTCATCGGTTCGGTTATCGGGTTATTCGGTTCAGTTAGTTCGGTTAAATTTTTTTCTAGGCCAAACCGAAAACCGAATCAAGTAACCGAAAACCGAACCCTATAACTAAAAACCGTACCGAATAACCCTAATTACATAATTTTAATTATTTTTTCATTTAATTATATATATTTTTAGCACATTTTTTTTCAAGCTTAAATAGTGCTATATTTATACTAAAAAAGAGTTTTAGTGATTTTTTTTCATATAAATACATCGAAAAAATATATATTTATATGAATACGGTTTTCGTTTCTCATTGCCAAAACCATATCCAAACCGATAGCCAAATATTTAGTTCGGTTCGATTTGGTTTTGACCAATCCGGTTCGGTTACGAATTTAGTTCAATTTCTTTTGGTTCGGTTCGGTTCAATTTTATTTTCGGTTATTGTAGAGATACCCGGTCCGAGAACACCCTAATTTTATGTATAACTAAAAAAGTGACATTTAGTCACGAGTTTTGATAAATAACCTAAGTAATAGACGTGAACGTTGTCTGAGCATATTGTATAGAGTCTAATAAATATTATTTTTGTTGTCTTAGGTCGTGGTTAGAAGGTGCGAGTTCTTTGCGTTTTTCTAGTCGTCTTTGTGAGCCGTATTTGTTCTCGTCTACTCTTACAACTAAGGTGATTAATCACAACCCTCTTTTTACCATTTTATATACTTTTTGGGGTGAAATGGATGCTTATTCTTGAAAAAAAAACTTTGTTGTCTTTTTATGACTTCGCGTATTATTTATGATATACGTATGAATTGATAAATTAAGACTTCACGTATTATTTTTTATACGTATGATTTTGATAGACTTATGCAAATTGTGTCTATATTATTGTTCTTATGCGGTACCTTTCATACGTCTTCTCATTGTTAGTCCCGCTTGGTTTACCGTCTGTACTCCAACTATACGCACCGTTCGTGCGCTCCCCTGTCTACGGAGTGTAATTATTATGGATAGCGCTATTTGAGGTCGACCAACCTCTCGTTCCCCTTCTATGGAAGGCATAGTATTTATAAACGGGCGTCTGCTACATGACACTTTTATACACATTACTTTTTGCTTCTTACTTACAATGAAGTGTTTCTGACTAATTTACGTGTTATTTCAGACATACTTTATATCATGTAATTGTGTGTGAATCTATATGTTACAAGTTTTTTATGGGCGGGACTTATAATAGGATAGATTGATATGACTTTTGCCAGGAGGGCTTCTTTTAAAAGGTTTTTGTATTATATATATAAAATATGTGTACTCCCTAACTATTTCATAGTTGACCATTTTTCTCATGCATTTTAGTTTATCGTCAGTAAAGTATTTATGAAGACACTTGCATTGGAAGTATCTTTATGTCATCATGTCCCAAAAACAATTTCTTATCTTTGAGAACTTATGTTCTATACTTATTTTTTGTTTATGTTGGAACTCAAATGATGTAACTTGGGATTTCTTTTATTTTTAATCACATAGACTATTTATTGTCTTATGCTTGTGCCTTTCACTATTACATTTTGTGTTTCCACTTTAGCGGGGTGTAACATAATTGGTATCAGAGCTTAAGGTTATAGAGAATGTCGTTTTTTTTTAAATAAAAATTACAACTATAACCAAAATAACATTTTCTTAAAACCCCGAACATCATGCATGTCGACTAGTCTTAGAAATGCATCATTAATCCTCAATAATACATAACCTGATAACCTATGTCTAATTCAGGAAGAATCATGCAATATTGGGAATAGTTACCTTATCATGTTTGGTCGGACTTTAACACTTAATCACCTGAAATTGCATCGGTCGTAAGTGTGTGTGCGCATTACATGTTCATGCATTCATATTTATGCTACTGTACTTTATATATATATATATATATATATATATATATATATATATATATTCTTATCTTTGCTACATTATGACCTGTTTAGACTAAGCGCGAATTTATTTCCATCTTGTTACAGTCACTATGTCACTATCGTCATCGTCATTCCATGCATCCTCCTCTGCCAGTGAGTCCGCACACACTCCTAGCTACTCCCAGTACCCCTACCTGATATCAAGCTCTGAAGAAGAGCCCTTCGAGGACTCTAAGGCAGAACGTGAGGTTAGCAGCAACATGACTGCTAGTCCTCCTAGACCACTAGGATTTGAGTTCTACCGCCTAACTGTCCCACACAACCAGCAGCCCCCACTCGAGGTGTGTACTATCTCAGTGAGCCATCTAACCCTACCTCTACTCGAGCCACTAACAAGAATTCATAGCAGCCCCTCATTGAGTATTTTCCTTATTGGATTATATATTGATGTATGGCCAAGCGTCAAACTTTGACGATTATTATTATTATTATCTTATTTAAAAAATTTGTATGAATGTGTTGTCCTTTTATGGGTACGCTGTCAACATTATATTTATCATGCAGAAATTAAATTATATCATACATGTACGTTGCTTACATGATATTGCATTGCAAATTTTTTATTTATATTATGTACCTGCGTCATTTAAAAATTTATTTGATCAAAATTTTACTCAAAGAAATGTTTTTGATCAATTGTAGAACCATGTCTCAAGAATAGAACACCCACAGTTTGGGACTCAACAACGAGGACCTCGCCGACAGGTTGGTAGGAGCAATAACGCGACACCTTCTCTCATTGTTGCCAAACACTATTGCCCAGGTCACAACCAGCCAAAATGCCAATCAGGAAGGTGAGGGAGGAAATCCTGTAAGCCAAACCCTGATGGGTAGATGTAGAACAATCAAAGACATGAAAAATCGACAAGCAAGCAATGTGAATGGGCCATCAATGGTGAAGGATGGCTGGAAAAGGAAATTAGAGGATTCATCAGGGTATGAAATTGGAAGCAACAAGAACAAATGGCAGAGGGTGGTACGGAGCCATGGTGTGAAAATCCAGAAACCCGGGGCGATATGTTGGCCCATACCCGAGGTTGCCAAGTGAAATTTCCATCAACATGGAAATTGTACGGGTTTCTTCAAGTGTAAACAGACGGGCCACTTTGCCAAGTTCTGACCAAACAAGATTGGGAACAATGGGCAAAATATGGCATGCTGCGAATGTAGAAGTCGACACCACCTCAGGAATTGTTGTCCATGGCAATAGAACCCCTATTAACAACACTGGAATTAGTAGGGTTGAGTTCGATGCTGGGCAAACATGTATGGAGTTGGAGAAGTTAGGCAAGTCCATATATAATGACTGCAGGTACACCCCTTTTTCTTAAAACAACCACTATGCCTGTATATTATTTAACTCTAATGCAGACAATAGTATCGTTCACCAGAATTGAGACCATTAATTATATGCAATCGAGAATATTAAGTGAAATCATCAGAGGGACTAAGCAATAAAAGGATCGATGAACCTTTTAATAAGGCGAGAAACACACGATGGTTGTCTTACAACCTAGTAGAAATCTTAAAACCTTATTTAAACTATTATTCCAGAAACATTTTTCTATTATCTCTTTTTTCCCTTGGAAGTACTAACGTGTCTTGGTCCTAGGAGTATTACAATACCATTACTCATTAAACTCTCTCAAATTTCAAAAGCGAACCTAGCATCTCTACATGAGAGATAACTATACGCCGTACCTTATTGTTTGTCAACATACCACCTCCCCGTCCATTCCATATATACTATAAGATTATATTAACGATACAAAATGCTCGGAATAAGATAATCGGTCTATAAAACTACATGGCATTGCACTTCTTTTTTAGTCATAGATAACTTAGAGGCATTGTGACATGATATCACCTTCGCATTAAGAGACCAAGAAATTGTAACTGATCATAAGGCTTTTGATTTTAGCTTTTACTTGTTATAAGTCAAACCTTCCTCAACATAGTAACCAATAGACCGAAACACTAATACGATGATTTCAAGTTATTATTCACCCTAGTAATGCCTAGATAAGTTAAATACGTAGACTTGTTAGCTTTACCTAATGATAGCTATCTAGCATTGTACATCTTTAGCACCAGGTTCTGACCTTAAATCTATTGATTCAATGATCATCATCTACAACTAGTAGTGCAAGCCCGACTACAGGTTCTTCCTTGATGTCTTCACATCAATGGCTCTCCTCTGAAATTCTTTTATATCAACGATGAGATTATTAGTATTGTCTATCCTCATTTGTTTAAATTATAAATTGGCTCTACTCTTTCTTTTCGGTTTACTACGTCAGTAACTGCACTTACCCTTCTTGGAAGATAAGGATATCATCATTGTGGCCCTTCATTAACCCCATCCACCTTATTTATCTCAAAGTGAGATCCTTCTTATGAAACATGTACGTAGTGCTCTTGTGATTTATATAAATAAGGCATATAATATCATATCAGTATTGGCTCCATAATTTTAATGCAAGACTACGACTGCCAAATCAACATCATCCTACTCTACTCATATTACATTTTGTGCAGGTAAGGTAAGAAGTTATATTCTCCTTCCTATCTAACATGGGACAAATCCTTGGACTCCTGGATCTGTCACTCATACCATTCAATTCTTCTATTCAGCTAGACTAATTTCAAGCGACTTTTGTTCATCCTTACCAACAACTCTGGCAATCTCTACTGCCTGTACAGAGCTTTAGGGTACTATAACCCTTGCAATCTATTATGGACTTTTATGAAGACCGGTGATTGAACAACCGATCCTTCTTTCCTTATATACTCTTGAACTAATTCAGTTTTCAAATCTATAAAATCTTCTTCGAGGCTTACCTATGCAACCTCATAGGCAAAACTTCACTCCCACTACCTTTACCGATTGTTCTTAAGACGACTCACTTACTGATAAGGTTTTAAAAGGTACCTTTTTGAGGGGTAGTTTAAGCCCTTATTTGATCACTTTTGTATCCGTTATTGCTTAATATCGTTCCTTTTCACTTTTTAGGTCTCTTGAAGGCAAAATGCTGGAATGGCACTTATTTGGATGAAAAGGCGCGATTATACGAAGAAAATGGCCAAATTCAGAATCGAGACACTCAAAGCTGCTGAAAACATAAGGTGACAGCGTCAGGTGTTAAGTGTGACGCCGTCGGAGGATCTTTGTGACGGGACAGAAGCCAAAACTCCCATTTTCAAGTGACGACGTCAAGTTATAAAAGAGTAGGCCGCCGCAACTCAGACGGCCTAGATGTAATCCAGACGGCGTCAGAAGCTGAAGAGGACGGCGTCACAAGCATAAGGTGACGCCGTCGCAAGTCTAACGTGGCCAAGACGAAACCCTAATGACGGCGACACGACGGCGTCACAAAACATAAAGTGACGCCGTCGCATGTGTAATATTATATATAGAATCCGAATTTTTCAGTATTTAGTGTGTAGTCTTTTGGAGTAAAAACCTAAACCGAATCAAGGCTGTCTTGTACAGTATTTTAGGGTTCCAAACCCTATCTTACACCAAGATAAGTGTTTTAATTCATTAATACAATTATGTCTTTGATTATTTGTGTGTATGCTTGCATGTTTTCCATGTCCGGCTAATTTACTTGTGTATTTGCTTAGGGAATATGAAACTTAATTATTGAATATTGATTGGTTGTTTCTTATCTTAGTTGGTTAATGATCTAGTAATGCGATAGGTCATTCGTTGTGTACTTAATGCTTGATTAAATTTTTGTGAACCTTAGAATATGACTCCATGAGTAGTTGTAAGCTAAACCATCCAAAGAGTGCCTTAGAGTAAGAGTTTATGTGGGTTTTGTAGACGAGACCCTTTAGTAAGTTCAAAGAGTTAGGGAGAAAAGCATACCCTACAACCTTAGACACACAACGCAACTAGGAATAAGGACGTGACAATTCAACCACCAATAGGAGATAATTAAGGAGTAGTAAAACCTAAGTAAACACATCTTTAAACTATCATACGAGCACACATTAATTAGACATAGACTACATACACCTTAGATTAGATAATTAGATAAATAGAGTAATCGGTAGCAATACCAACCCCCCCCCTAAATTCAAACCCCGAGATTCGTACCTTTCCTTTCCTTAAAAAGATATAAAAAAGATAAAAAATAATCTTCCTCAACCCCAACCTTAGCGTAGTAACTTCTCACTAGCATTCCTATTCCCCTAGAGAACGATATCAATACCCGTGGCTTACCCTAATACTACACAACGATTAGGTTCACTGCCTAGGGTGTTGAAAAACTTGCTCGACGAAAAGGAAGTTCCTTTGACCCCGAACGACGCGTGTAGCGTTATCAAGTTTTTGGCGCCGCTGCCGGGGAATAGAATAGCTAGTTAGTAGTCCACCTCGTTTAGGTTTCTTTACTTGATTTCTATCAAGTAAACTTTTTTTTCTCATTTTTAGCTTCCTCTTAGTCTATCCCCCTTCTTCGTGACCTTTGTTCGTAACCCCATCACTTTTCATCATGGAAGGTGATAACCACCCACCATTCATCAACCCACCACCAATTGACCCACCAAGAGCCCGTAATCTTGGTGAATACTCAAGACCAAGCCACTCAGGCTATAGGAACACCATTGAGCTTCCCGACCAAGCCCAAACTACGACCCTGCGATCCGACACCATCCGGTTGGTGCAAAACGGATGTGCATTCCATGGACTTCGTTCCGAAGATCCGAATCAGCATCTGAGGGATTTCCTCAAAATTGTCGATTCCATCGACCTTGATGCTACTACTCGGGAGACCACGCGCCTGCGTCTCTTCCAATTCTCTCTACGGGACCAAGCTAGTAATTGGCTTGAGCGACTTCCCGCCGGCTCCATCTCAAGTTGGGATGATCTTACCTCTCGCTTCCTTGCTCAATTTTTCCCACCAGGGAGAACCACTAAACTTAGGCGAGACATCTTGACGTTTCAACAACTCCAAGGTGAGTCTCTCTATAAAGCATGGACTCGATTTAAGGACCTACTCCGTAGACTTCCTCATCACGGCATTGATCTTTGGCTCCAAGTCCAAATTTTCTATGATCATGTCAACTTCCCCACCAAGCGATCCATTGACCAAGCGGCCGGTGGAAAACTTAGTGATCTCACCGCGGAAGAATCATGGGGTATGATAGAGGACCTCGCCCTCTATGACAACGAAAGTTGGGATGACCCCCGTGAGCTGCCCAAAACCGTTAAGGCAATCTCCTTGCCTCCTTCCGACCGTAGGATGATCGAACTTGAAGATCAAGTTAATTTCCTAATGAGTTCCTACGAAAATCCTAAGTCCTCACGTCAAGTGAATAAAATCACTCTACCTTGTGAGTTATGTAGTGGTCCCCATGACACTCGTGATTGCACAAGACTTCCCGAACAAGCTTTTGCGGACTACGCCTCCATGCGTACCGACGGAGCGGGAGAAAAGTGGTACACTTTCAAACCCGAACAAAACAACCCCTCATGGAAAAATCACCCTAACCTTAAGTGGAACCAAAACTCAAGCACACCCCAAAGCTCATCTAGTCCACCTAATAGGTTCAACTCTCTAAACACCGGGAACCCCACTAATCTTGAGGCAATTGCATCTAGATTCCTGTCATCTCAAGAGACTCGATTGACTAAGCTTGAAGCCGATTTTAAGCAAAGACAAAGCGAGATGACAAACAAGCTTGATGCCCTCCTAAAAGCCTTCAATGAACGGGAAGTTGGAGCACTCCCAAATGACACTATAAAGAACCAAAAATTGAATTCGATCTCGTCGACTTCATGTTCTTGTTCACCATGGGAGAACACACATCCATGCCCCTCACACCCAACGGTTCACTCGGTAAACGCTATCAAAAAGGGTTCCAAGCCATCCAAAATGTACCAAGGCCCTGCACCCTTGGTGGAACCCACTCTTGAGAAACCCGTCAACCAAGAATCCAAACCTAGTTTAGAGGAGGAGTACAAGGAACTCCATCAAGAAAAACCGATTCTTGAGGTCTTAGCTCATGCACCTTATTATAATGCTTTAAAAGAAAAATATGAGTTAGAACTTAAGCTTGGAAAACATGGGTCCGCTTTTGTGCGAAATAATTTACCTAAGAAGTTAGACGATCCCGGGCTATTCACTCTTCCGTGTAGGCTTGGAACTTCCAAACCTCTTGACGCTCTAGCCGACTTAGGGTCATGCATCAATCTTGTTCCGTTGTCCCTCCATAGAAGCCTTAACTTAGGTAAAATAGAACCAACGGAAACCATCTTAGGTCTAGCGGACGGTAGTGTTGCATGTCCGGTAGGAATAATAAAAGACATGGTAGTACACGTAGGAGAGTTGACTCTTTTGGCCGACTTCCATGTGCTAGACATGAATAAGGACCCGACATGCCCCTTACTAGTAGGAAGAGGATTCTTAGCTACCGCTAGTGCCATCATCGATTTTAAGATGTCCAAAATAGTGGTAGGAGAAGGGAGTGCTAGGTCAATTTACGATGTCAAAAAGCATACGTACTACAAAGAAGAGGAAATCCCACTTGAGATTAAGTTGGATAGAGAACCTTCTAGATATGGACCTTGGATAGATAACCTCATAGGCCCCCAAAGACCTTTTTATCTAGATGAAGCTTTCACTAGTAAAGCAACTTTCCAAGAAAAAGAAATGGCTAGGGACATGGAAGTGAACCCGTTCGAGGACGCCTTAATATTTAGGAAGATGACCGAGTTCTTAGGAAGCTTGCCCGTCAACCTTGTCATGAATAAGTGGAAAGTTGAGAAATATAAACACAAATGGGATTGGGATAGACCGCCTAGTGACAGTAATGGAGAATGGCACATTAGGATAACAATCTATGATCCCGATGGAGAAAAGTTTGAAAAGGCATATCTAACCGAACGTACTATTAGGAACTTAAATGATAAATTTGATCCTTATGACATTGTGGAGGATAGGCTTACTTATATAGGTACGTAGGAACACGACTACGAGTCTAGCTACAAGACTCTTAAATAAAGAAAAGCGCTTCGTGGGAGGCAACCCATGCTTAATTGTTTGCTTGTTAGTGTCATATATCTTTTATCGATTGTTTATTCTCATGTTTAAATTTGTAAAAATGCTTTATTTTGTTTTTAACCTCGTCTTAGTTGCATATAAAGGTATTTTACATAAGGGATAAATGTAGAGAGGATTACACACGTTTTCAAGGAAATGTAAATGTCACACCCCCAATTTACCTGTTTTGCAGCGGAATGGAATTCCTGGGGATAGACTGTCATAGCACCACAATCACAGTTATATTGAACGACCTAAAGTGTCGTTTTAAAAACACATCGTTGGATATTTAATAAAAGCGTTCAGAGTTACAACATAGGTCCCAAAAGTTTATAAAGTTTGCGGAAATATAAATATATTACAAGTCCAAACGATGTTTTGAAAGAAAGTGCCATAATGTACAATGATATAAGTCGACGCCGCGACTCAAAAGGTGGTTCCTTAACCATGCCATGATGATAATGCCTTAGTTACCTGAAAATACATTGCTAAAACGGTCAACAATAATGTTGGTGAGAAATCATAGGTTTATGTAAATGTTTTATACGACTACGCAAGTATAGACCAGGTATGACAATCATGTCACAAAATGATGTTACAATTGCTTAAGCGCATGATACCGAAGCTCCGACTGATGTTCGCCCCAACAGAGTGTCTTGCCAAACAACTCTAATAATGTTTATGAATGAAATGCATCCGTATGACTAGTTGGGATTC
Organism: Chrysanthemum seticuspe; assembly: GCA_019973895.1. Taxonomy (NCBI): domain Eukaryota; kingdom Viridiplantae; phylum Streptophyta; class Magnoliopsida; order Asterales; family Asteraceae; genus Chrysanthemum; species Chrysanthemum seticuspe. Next base: position 273,521,540 of record BPTQ01000009.1, read on the forward strand.
ACCAACCCGGATGGAGGTGTCACCCTCGATAGATCTATCCACTCACACACGCTTCTAGGAAATTAACGGCTCATGCTTATGAAATGGGGACATTTAACTGGCAACGCGGTAACTTAAGCAATGTAAATGAATTTAACATACTTGGTATCGTAATAAAAATGTTGTGCAATGTATTCTCCCCCGTAGGTTTGAAATAAGTAAAACTTGAATAAATCGGGGCTATGAAAACTCACTTGATAAACTGGTATGATGACAAGAGTGAGTACACTGAGGTATAGCGGGATACTTTAATCTTGACCTATTACGAATGATATGATATGTAATGAGTTATGATGTAATGATATGCATGCATTTCGTATGTTATTTATACCATTTGTGAGTTTTGAAAATAATACTTGTCGTCGAAAAATACTCTTTTGACGTCTTGACCATTCTTAAATTACTTTACAAGTATTTACGTCAAAATGTCATCCTACAATAGTTTCTTAATGATTTATTGTGAAATTATAACTTTTCGTCGTAAAATAATGTCGTTGGAAATTTCATGAAAGTGACAAAAATGGCTTCGAAAAGCTAGTCGTAAAATGGTGTACGTCGAACGTTAGGAAACGAACTCGACGGTTTTGGAAAGCTTGTATCAAAATCTAAAAGTTTTAGTACATGGGTTTTCGTCATAGAGGTCTCGAACATAAAGATAATAGAGGTTAAATATGGTGATTTTGTCCAAATGTGGCTTAAAAGTGAGTTTCGGCAAAGTTTAAGCAACCGTAAATAATTTATTACAACTCCGCTATACAAACGGTTGGTCATTTTGGAAAACATGCTTGGTGATCTCGATTTTATCAGAAGACATCTCATTACAAAAAGTTTCACATCAACGTTAAAAATAGCCTTCAATATGGTCGTTTTGTTTACCGTAACTCTTGTCTCGTAAAAATAATATAGTTTTTCTAAAATAATAAAGTTACGGCAATTTATGAAAACGTGTATATTTTAGTCGTTATAAATCCGTTTTCTACGTATTATACGTCCTTAGCTTCGTATCGAAGTATACTAATATATTTTTGATAAGTCGAAATAATTTGTAAAGCTTAGGACTCGTTTTTGACTCGTACAACACGAAAATAGGTTGCTGAAATTTCAGAAAATATATATTTCGTCGTCTAACTTGAAAAATTCATAACTTCTTCGTTATAACTCCGTTTTAATCCGTTCAAGCGGCCACAGATTCGTTTTAAAGTGTATTTTCTAATTATCTAGGCCAAAAACTCATGTCTACTGTCGGATTTTCCAGAAATGCAAAACAAGATCAGACCACTTTTAATACTTGTCGAAAATAGTTTTTCTCGTACTAAACCTATTCCAATCCCTTCAAATCAACTCCAAAGCTATTCTAATCCTACCATACACCTTCTTAGGGTGTCATGGGTTCCTAAACATCATCAAGACCAATAAATAACAAGGGATAAATTATAGGATGACTTTTATATATATAAAACTCTAAAAACAATGTAAAAATGGTATAAATAAACATAAGTCTTGCATGCTTGCTAAGAAAATGATGAAATATATATGAAATGATAAGGAAAGATATAAAATGAAAGTAATATGCTTACAAGCTACTATGATGAGGTGATTAGAACAAGGATTAACCTAAACACCCTAGGTTTTTATTTCAAAACCTAAACAAAGAGTGTAACTAGATTGTTAAACTTGATCTTGAAAATTTTTGATTTCTTTCTACCCTTTGTGTTGGCCGGTTCTTGGAAGAGAAAAGAGGAGAGAAAAATGTTTTTGATAGTGTGTGAGAATTATTGTGAAGTGTGTGTGTGTAAGTGATATCTTGAGTACAAATCTATACTTGTAAGAGTTTCACCAACTTTGACTAAAATTCCCCCCCCCTTGGCCGGATTTTTGGGGGTATGTTTTCATAAATATCTTTTTTTTTTATTGTGTAAAACTTGTGTAAATAAAATGTAAGTGTATAGAGATAAATGGTAACTTGTGTATACATTTGTGAAAGTAAAGTAGTTTTAGCCAAAATAAATTTTAAAGGACCAAAGTAAAATATATTGAGGTCATAAAAATTGTAAAAATATATTTCTTGCATAATTTGAGTGATAATATAATTATCGTGTAGTTTTTTTAAGAAAACTGTCGTAAGAATATCAATTTAGCGATTTATATACAAAATAAATTTAAAACACTAGGTAAACTCAAGATATTGTTTTTATAAACTAAATGTAAGTATAAAAATATATTGGGATCATTTTTGGAAGTATCGGATTAAATGTTCAAATTAATAACTCACGCGATAACGTTTATTTAATATAAAATTTACGCGTTTAAGGTGAAATGTAAAATCATGAATGAACTAACATGATGCAAATGATGTTAATGAAATGTAGACTAAACTTAGTCTATATGAAATGTTCGTGATGATATGATCATGAATTCGCCGCTAAACCATTAAGGTTACGCGAATTTGGAACACGTAAACCTAGTTTACGATAAATGATGAAATGGTGAAGCATGAATTGTTTTGAGAAATGACCTGAAAGTACGAGTTGTCACATTCGCCCATCCAAAAAGGAATTCAGTCCCTGAATTCAGTCGTTGCTAGGTTCTACAGTGTTATGTGTTGTCGGTGAAAAGATGAGGATACTTGGGTCGTAACGGTTCGTCCAATGTTTTTTTTTTTGAATCGCACTACGCCTTTCCAAGGCAAGATTTTGAACATAATTTGTTACCAATTTGAAATTCTAAGGGTTGCGACTTATGGAACATACTTCCAATATTTTGCGTCGTATATCGACGTAGCTTATCTAGCTATATGTTGTTACTTGTAACTGATTCTTGATTTGTATGACTTCTTTGTTTGTTTCATGAATGAGTTATGGACTAATGAATTGGACTTTCCTGATTTTAACCCGTGAATAAGTGATTGATACCACAACCTTATAGTGCCTCAATTGGTGTAGTCAATATGTTCATGAGCTAACTATTGTTGTAAAGAAACTTGTCGATGGAGAATGATTTGCCTAACCATTCCTAGAAAGTCACACTGGCTTGAGCATATTATCTAATGTGGGAATTGCTCTCTCGCTCTAACCATTGAGCTGAGAATAGTAGGCGGTAATCATGTCCTAGTGGGTTCCATGGAAATCCTGAAATGACTGTCAGCAGTCTAAGGTGAATCGAATAGCTTATGATAGGTACAACTGGAATTGATACTACGCGTCTCGTGTTAGATTTCAAAATGTTAAATCTGTCGGGAAGGACCTTATTGAAAAGAATAGGTTATAGGTAACAATTTTTTTTTCGCGTTTCTCGTCCTAGCGAATGTCATGACTTAAATCTTACTTGCCCAAGGTGCTTAGTCTCTATGACTAAAATGTTTATTGTTTGATTATCGAAGTGTTTCCATGCTCTATGTTGTAAAATCACAAAACCTTAAATATTCAAGTGAGGTGGTGTGGTGGTTGATTTTCAAGATTTGTTCCGCTATTGTGTGCTTCCAAAAATTAGTTCATCACTAATACTGTTATCATGCTAGCCAGAAAATAGACATCAGCTCATACTATGTCGAAGAATGTTTGTTCTAGTTTCACTTGTAGATGGGGAGTCATTGATTGTTCGACATGTTCAAACCTGTGGCATCTCTTGATATGGAATTGAGGTTACTTGGAATTTCTAGAGAACACAATGCCTTAGGGGAAGTTTATATCGATAACCTTAATTTAACTAAATTTTCCTTTAAGGAAAACTCATTGTAGGGAAATTCACATATTGTTGAAGCTATGTTTAGTGAAATGTTCTGTAGTCTCGATTAGGAGGATTGGTTTATTTCTATAGTGTCGCTTAGTGTGTATTTGATTCGTACTAAATCCTGTGACTCGGTATAGCTGGCACTTTTGAAATGATAGAATTTAGCTTCTAGTCCAAAGGTAGTGGTTCAGATTATCTCATGATGTCTTAAGCTTTATGTTGAGTTTGAATCATCCTAATACATAGTTCTAGTCCTTGTGGGAAATTCTGAACCCTTTCATTGTTTTCCTGCATCGAGGAATCCTCCTCGTAAATGGTATAAAAAGTCTTTCCTAGAAAGGTCACTAGTAAAGATTTCAACTTATCGGTTGAGTGAGTGACGAATGACGTAGGTATCTATAGAGTGTTAACAAAATAAATGTTTATGAACAATTTTTTTTTTTTTTTTTTTTTTTTTTTTTTTTTTTTTTTGATTTCAAAGTTTTGCTTTTGAATGAAGATTGTCTTAGGAAATTTGAAATGATACTTGTTTCTTTCATGACATAATTCTTCCTGAATTATACATAGGTGATCAGGCCATGTATAATCAAGGACAAATGATGTGATGCTTGTTTTTGTTGAAATGGTATTATGTTCCTCCGAAGTTTTAGATGGTATTCAACGTTTTGTTTTGTAAGATAATGGCTCAATGATTTTTCAGAGTAACATGAAAATCGTTTCGTATGAGGATATTAAATAGTTGATAAAATGACTAAAACCAATTGATAAGTTGGTAGTAAAACAACTTACTTTAAAACTTTATGAAACAACGTTTCTAAGATGGTGATAAAATAGCTCGAAATAAATTTAAGTGAAATAATGTTATGAAATGGTAGCAATTAACTTGAAATATAATTTGAGGAATGGTTTGTAGGATACAGGGGAGAACCTCGTCGAGTAGTAATAGTCTCCTAATTGGTCAAAAATTAAAGTTGGCCTAACCCCTAGTAAGATAGTGAGGTATCATCTCGAAATGATTGAAAATTTGGGCAATTGGAATAAGGAATGAAATGAACAAAGGTTGTGATTTTCGTGGAGATAATAAGTGATAAAAATTACATTAGTTAGAAAGGTACTTATTATTTATTCCTGTCGACGGTCTAATCGTGTTTCAAGTGCAGGAGCAGCAGGCGGTCTAGCAACAATAGCCCTAGAACTCTCACAGTCCTCGAACCTATGAGATGGTGTAGTGTCTATAGTCTTAGTGGTAAATGGTAATGGTGTGTTAAATCATGCATGCTTCCCAAGCTGCAAGTCAAATGTATGAGTATCGTGTATGAGATGTGATGGTACGGATGGTGCTCAAAATAATAATGATAAAAATGATAACAATGATGATAATGGAAATCCTTGTGGTGAGTTAAGAAAATAGGTTCATTAGGACTAAGCCTATAAATTCTACCCAATGATATGATCTGTCCCAACTGAATGATGAAAATTGTCCTGATCCTACAGTGAATCAATAGTGATCGTGATGGTGTAGGTGCAACTTCGTCTTCCTAAAAGGTCTCAGTGTCATCATCTGATGTTATCGGTGTTGAGTCAACTGATGTTAAAATTGTGATAGGGAATGACAAGGCATTCTCCATGTCAAAGTGATGTGAGTATAATGGAATGGGTATTTGAAGGCATCTATGTGACAATCGCTTTCGAAATGAAAGTAAATAACTCGTAAAATGTACGTATAAATCGCATGCAAAGTGAACATGCACTTATGATGAAATGATGAGATGCTATGATGATGTAGTTATAGTCTAGGGTCAATGATGCAACCTAGTTCTCTATAACCGAAGCTCTGATGCCAATCTGTCACACCCCCAATTTACCTGTTTTGCAGCGGAATGGAATTCCTGGGGATAGACTGTCATAGCACCACAATCACAGTTATATTAAACGACCTAAAGTGTCGTTTTAAAAACACATTGTTGGATATTTAATAAAAGCGTTCAGAGTTACAACATAGGTCCCAAAAGTTTATAAAGTTTGCGGAAATATAAATATATTACAAGTCCAAACGATGTTTTGAAAGAAAGTGCCATAATGTACAATGATATAAGTCGACGCCGCGACTCAAAAGGTGGTTCCTTAACCATGCCGTGATGATAATGCCTTAGTTACCTGAAAATACATTGCTAAAACGGTCAACAATAATGTTGGTGAGAAATCATAGGTTTATGTAAATGTTTTATACGACTACGCAAGTATAGACCAGGTATGACAATCATGTCACAAAATGATGTTACAATTGCTTAAGCGCATGATACCGAAGCTCCGACTGATGTTCGCCCCAACAGAGTGTCTTGCCAAACAACTCTAATAATGTTTATGAATGAAATGCATCCGTATGACTAGTTGGGATTCACCAACCCGGATGGAGGTGTCACCCTCGATAGATCTATCCACTCACACACGCTTCTAGGAAATTAACGGCTCATGCTTATGAAATGGGGACATTTAACTGGCAACGCGGTAACTTAAGCAATGTAAATGAATTTAACATACTTGGTATCGTAATAAAAATGTTGTGCAATGTATTCTCCCCCGTAGGTTTGAAATAAGTAAAACTTGAATAAATCGGGGCTATGAAAACTCACTTGATAAACTGGTATGATGACAAGAGTGAGTACACTGAGGTATAGCGGGATACTTTAATCTTGACCTATTACGAATGATATGATATGTAATGAGTTATGATGTAATGATATGCATGCATTTCGTATGTTATTTATACCATTTGTGAGTTTTGAAAATAATACTTGTCGTCGAAAAATACTCTTTTGACGTCTTGACCATTCTTAAATTACTTTACAAGTATTTACGTCAAAATGTCACCCTACAATAGTTTCTCAATGATTTATTGTGAAATTATAACTTTTCGTCGTAAAATAATGTCGTTGGAAATTTCATGAAAGTGACAAAAATGGCTTCGAAAAGCTAGTCGTAAAATGGTGTACGTCGAACGTTAGGAAACGAACTCGACGGTTTTGGAAAGCTTGTATCAAAATCTAAAAGTTTTAGTACATGGGTTTTCGTCATAGAGGTCTCGAACATAAAGATAATAGAGGTTAAATATGGTGATTTTGTCCAAATGTGGCTTAAAAGTGAGTTTCGGCAAAGTTTAAGCAACCGTAAATAATTTATTACAACTCCGCTATACAAACGGTTGGTCATTTTGGAAAACATGCTTGGTGATCTCGATTTTATCAGAATACATCTCGTTACAAAAAGTTTCACATCAACGTTAAAAATAGCCTTCAATATGGTCGTTTTGTTTACCGTAACTCTTGTCTCGTAAAAATAATATAGTTTTTCTAAAATAATAAAGTTACGGCAATTTATGAAAACGTGTATATTTTAGTCGTTATAAATCCGTTTTCTACGTATTATACGTCCTTAGCTTCGTATCGAAGTATACTAATATATTTTTGATAAGTCGAAATAATTTGTAAAGCTTAGGACTCGTTTTTGACTCGTACAACACGAAAATAGGTTGCTGAAATTTCAGAAAATATATATTTCGTCGTCTAATTTGAAAAATTCATAACTTCTTCGTTATAACTCCGTTTTAATCCGTTCAAGCGGCCACGGATTCGTTTTAAAGTGTATTTTCTAATTATCTAGGCAAAAAACTCATGTCTACTGTCGGATTTTCCAGAAATGCAAAACAAGATCAGACCACTTTTAATACTTGTCGAAAATAGTTTTTCTCGTACTAAACCTATTCCAATCCCTTCAAATCAACTCCAAAGCTATTCTAATCCTACCATACACCTTCTTAGGGTGTCATGGGTTCCTAAACATCATCAAGACCAATAAATAACAAGGGATAAATTATAGGATGACTTTTATATATATAAAACTCTAAAAACAATGTAAAAATGGTATAAATAAACATAAGTCTTGCATGCTTGCTAAGAAAATGATGAAATATATATGAAATGATAAGGAAAGATATAAAATGAAAGTAATATGCTTACAAGCTACTATGATGAGGTGATTAGAACAAGGATTAACCTAAACACCCTAGGTTTTTATTTCAAAACCTAAACAAAGAGTGTAACTAGATTGTTAAACTTGATCTTGAAAATTTTTGATTTCTTTCTACCCTTTGTGTTGGCCGGTTCTTGGAAGAGAAAAGAGGAGAGAAAAATGTTTTTGATAGTGTGTGAGAATTATTGTGAAGTGTGTGTGTGTGTAAGTGATATCTTGAGTACAAATCTATACTTGTAAGAGTTTCACCAACTTTGACTAAAATTCCCCCCCCCCTTGGCCGGATTTTTGGGGGTATGTTTTCATAAATATCTTTTTTTTTTATTGTGTAAAACTTGTGTAAATAAAATGTAAGTGTATAGAGATAAATGGTAATTGTGTATACATTTGTGAAAGTAAAGTAGTTTTAGCCAAAATAAATTTTAAAGGACCAAAGTAAAATATATTGAGGTCATAAAAATTGTAAAAATATATTTCTTGCATAATTTGAGTGATAATATAATTATCGTGTAGTTTTTTTAAGAAAACTGTCGTAAGAATATCAATTTAGCGATTTATATACAAAATAAATTTAAAACACTAGGTAAACTCAAGATATTGTTTTTATAAACTAAATGTAAGTATAAAAATATATTGGGATCATTTTTGGAAGTATCGGATTAAATGTTCAAATTAATAACTCACGCGATAACGTTTATTTAATATAAAATTTACGCGTTTAAGGTGAAATGTAAAATCATGAATGAACTAACATGATGCAAATGATGTTAATGAAATGTAGACTAAACTTAGTCTATATGAAATGTTCGTGATGATATGATCATGAATTCGCCGCTAAACCATTAAGGTTACGCGAATTTGGAACACGTAAACCTAGTTTACGATAAATGATGAAATGGTGAAGCATGAATTGTTTTGAGAAATGACCTGAAAGTACGAGTTGTCACAGTAAACATGAGAATAACAATTCATTAAAAGATATATTTGTGTGTTTGTTCGAGTCAAATGCTTGTATCGTGTCATAATGGATGTTTTGCAAAAATTTTTCCAGATTCTAAATATGTAAGTTTTCCAGAATTTTTTCCAGAAAATTGCAGACCAGTTTTTGTCAGGATAACCTGACGGCGTCAGGATCGCAACCTGACGGCGTCAGGAAGGAGTAAAAACAACATATTATTTTTTTTCTCGTTTTCTGAACGACTAAAAAATTTGGAATTTTCCAGGTCTTAATTTTCCAGAAATTTTGTAAACATCCATTCCACAAGCATTATATCCTAGTTTAAATCGAGTCTTATATATTATTACCGCCGATTTTACGCGAAGGTTTCGTTTGTTTCTTCAAGTGTGCAGGTTTAATTTATCAAGAAGAAGTTACATAAGATTGGAAGGAGCTTTTCACACATAAATTCTTCTTGGAAAGAATTTAACCACTACTTCACACACGGATCCTACCGAGCTAATCAGTGGAGTACTAGTTTCTTTCGTTTTTAATTACCTTCCATTATCATAACTTTGATACTTTCGGGGAACATTGGGGACAATGTTCAGTTGAAGTGTAGGGAGGGAAAATAAAACGGGAACTTTGAAACTATGCTTATCCTTGATTATTTGCTTTGTCCAATTGTATTTGTGTAATAAACCATGAGAAAATGTCGGTTAGGATAATTTTAGCACCAAATTTAAAAATTTTCATGATATATAGGAGTGGGCCATTAGTCTTAACAAAAGCGTCTCACGGATAGGAAGTTATATGACTAGCACAAAAACCCTTTACCACCTAAATTTCACCCAAAATGTGAGGATCGCCCTTAGATTAGTAGGAATTAAAAGCATTCATCTTTAATGCTTAGAGTGTGAACCGGTAGTATATTAGATTCTAGAACTTGTTTTGTGATGCATCCCGAGATCGCAAGTAAGACTACACTTGTGTAGTTAGGAATAACTAAATGATAAGAGGCATTAGGATAACCCTTGTTTGATACCCGTTATATAATTACTTCTTCCACCTCGGTTGAGTAATTCCCCCACACCCTTTGCATTGTACTCATCTTTAGTACACGATACCCCTAGTAATTCCCCCACACCCTTTGCATTGTACTCATCTTTAGTACACGATACCCCTAGGAACCTATATTATAAAATCAAGGTCAATGAGTTAACTTATCAATGGAACAATGCTGTTGAAGCAGTCACTCATTTGCATGTGTTTGTTGGAAGTTTTGCTTATTTGGTAGAGTTCATGGTCTTAGAAAACTTAGGAGAATTTATTGATAAGGAGCTCACTCAAGTAATTTTTGGAAAACCTTTCAAGAGAATGACTAGGTTGAATGAACGGATGATTGATTGTCTAATTACATTCTCTGATGAAGTTGAAGACTTTATCTACCAAATGCCACGTGCTCATCCTAGGTTTAAACACAAGGATATTGAGGCGTGTAATAGAATGACCCCTATTCCATTGCTTAGTGAAAGGGATAAGCAAAGTGGACTTAGGTACCCATATGAGAAAACTAAGAGGTATTACAAAAAATGCCTAGAGTTAGGAGATGATTACAAAAAGAATGAGAGAACATTGGAATGACTTAGGTTTGGGCACGTAAGCGTGCACGAGACCACGTAGGGGCACCACTACGAGTCTAGCTACAAGACTCATAAATAAAGAAAAGCGCTTCGTGGGAGGCAACTCATGCTTAATTGTTTGCTTGTTTGTGTCATATATCTTTTATTGATTGTTTATTCTCATGTTTAAATTTGTAAAAATGCTTTATTTTGTTTTTAACCTCGTCTTAATTACATATAAAGGTATTTTACATAAGGGATAAGTGTAGGGAGGATTACACACGTTTTCAAAAGAAACGTAAACATGAGAATTTCAATTAAATTAAAAGATATACATGTGTGTTTGTTCGAGTCAAATGCTTATATCGAGTCATAATGGATGTTTTGTAGGAAATTTTTCCAGATTCTAAAGATGTAATTTTTCCAGAAAATCGAGACCAGTTTTTGTCAGGATAACCTGACGGCGTTAGGAAGGAGCAAAAACAACTGATTACTTTTTCTCATTTTCTGAGCTACTTATAATTTTTTGGAATTTTCCAGGTCTTAATGTTCCAAAAATTCTGTAAACATCCATTCCACAAGCATTATATCCTAGTTTAGTAGAGTCCAATATATATTATTACCACCGATTTTACGCGAAGGTTTCGTTTGTTTTCTTCAAGTGTGCAGGTTTAATTTACCAAGAAGAAGATACATAAGATGAAAAGGAGCTTTTCACGCAAACGTTCTTCTTGAAGAAAGATGTAACCACCACTTTACACGGATTCTACCGAGCTAATCAGGGGAGTACTAGTTTCTTTCATCTTTTATTACCTTTCATTATCATAACTTTGATACTTTCGGGGAACATTGGGGACAATGTTCAGTTTAAGTGTAGGGAGGGAAAATAAAACGGGAACTTTGAAACTATGTTTATCCTTGATTATTTGCTTTGTCCAATGGCATTTGTGTAATAAACCATGAGAAAATGTCGGTTAGGGTAATTTTGGCACCAAATTTAAAATTTTTCATGATATATAGGAGTGGGCCATTAGTCTTAACAAAAGTGTCTCATGAATAGGATGTTATATGACTAGCACAAAAACCCTTTACCACTTAAATTCCACCCAAAATGTGAGGATCGCCCTTAGATTAGTAGGAATTAAAGCATTCATCTTTAATGCTTAGTGTGTGAACCGGTAGTATAATAGATTCTAGAACTTGTTTTGTGATGCATCCCGAGATCGCTAGTAAGACTACACTTGTGTAGTTAGGAATAACTAAATGATAAGAGGCATTAGGATAACCCTTGTTTGATACCCGTAATATAATTACTTCTTCCACATCGGTTGAGTAATTCCCCCACACCTTTGCGTTGTACTCATCGTTAGTACACGATACCCCTAGTTAACCCCTCAGAGCCTATCCTTTTCACAGTTCTCGTGATGTTTCGATTTTCCGGAATATCAATGAAGAGCATTGTTTACACCCCACCCCCAAATGTACACCCAAATCGCCTTAGCCTACCTTGTATGCACTCACTTTTAGTGCATTATTGTTATCACCTTAAACCCTTAGTTCAATTATCTAGTTGCTTGCATGAGTTGCTAAGTCGAGTCATATCCTTTGTATACAGTTTTGGGACGATTGGGATTCATGGGAAAAGCTAAAGTTTATGAAATGATGGGAAGGGAACATTAAATTCAAATTCCCTTTGTTTGCGTAATAATGTACCCCAAGTGTTTTGATCTTTTCAATTCGGGTCAAATTAGTGTTAGAGTAATAAAAACTCAAGTGTAGGGATGTGCCTATAAATCCCTATCATTTTTATGTTACCGTAGAGGATGGTAGAGTAAAAGTGTATGATTAAAAAAAAAAAAAAAAAAAATCGAAAAAAAATATAGAAAAAGAGAAAAGAAAAAAAATAGTGTTTGAAAAAAAAATTACGGGCTACCATCCTACATCTATCCTTTAATTTTATGTTTGTTTATTTCAGTTAGCTAGAGTTTAGAGTGTCGAGTCTTGGCTTAGCAACGCCATTCTTCGTATGCTTGTAACATAAGAGATTTTTGACTTACCACCACTATATAGCCTATCCCACCAAACCCTTTGTTTCCCTACCGTAAGCCTAACATTACAACCCTTTAAAGACCTCTTTGATAGTCTTTCCTAGGTGCTTACGCCAAAGCAATGGAGGTTTGATCTATTCTCAAGCCTATGGTAATCTATGTACTAGGACCGGTTAATGAGTGTTTATCTTCCATTTCCAACTTGTTATATTTCATATACACCCGAGAGAGATGTGAGTATCTAAACACCCCATGTGAGGTGCTAGTATGTAATTTACGCGCTTGTTATGACTTTTGCGGGGCTTATATGTGTTGTGGACTATTTTAAACCAATGCTTCATGACCCTTAACTTATAAATTAATTGGCTAAAAGCACATTTGCTTGAGGACAAGCAAATACCAAGTGTAGGGATATTTGATAAGGTTTTAAAAGGTACCTTTTTGAGGGGTCGTTTAAGCCCTTATTTGATCACTTTTGTATCCGTTATTGCTTAATATCGTTCCTTTTCACTTTTTAGGTCTCTTGAAGGCAAAATGCTGGAATGGCACTTATTTGGACGAAAAGGCGCGATTATACGAAGAAAATGGCCAAAGTCAGAATCGAGACACTCAAAGCTGTTGAAAACATAAGGTGACGGCGTCAGGTGTTAAGTGTGACGCCGTCGGAGGATCTTTGTGACGGGACAGAAGCCAAAACTCCCATTTTCAAGTGACGACGTCAAGTTATAAAATTGTAGGCCGCCGCAACTCAGACGGCCTAGATGTAATCCAGGCGACGTCAGAAGCTGAAGAGGACGGCGTCACAAGCATAAGGTGACGCCGTCGCAAGTCTAACGTGGCCAAGACGAAACCCTAATGACGGCGACACGACGGCGTCACAAAACATAAAGTGACGCCGTCGCATGTGTAATATTATATATAGAATCCGAATTTTTCAGTATTTAGTGTGTAGTCTTTTGGAGTAAAAACCTAAACCGAACCAAGGCTGTCTTGTACAGTATTTTAGGGTTCCAAACCCTATTTTACACCAAGATAAGTGTTTTACTTCATTAATACAGTTATGTCCTTGATTATTTGTATGTATGCTTGCATGTTTTCCATGTCCGGCTAATTTACTTGTGTGTTTGCTTAGGGAATATGAAACTTAATTATTGAATATTGATTGGTTGTTTCTTATCTTAGTTGGTTAATGATCTAGTAATGCGATAGGTCATTCGTTGTGTACTTAATGCTTGATTAAATCTTTGTGAACCTTAGAATATGACTCCATGAGTAGTTGTAAGCTAAACCATCCAAAGAGTGCCTTAGAGTAAGAGTTTATGTGGGTTTTGTAGACGAGACCCTTTGGTAAGTTCAAAGAGTTAGGGAGAAAAGCATACCCTACAACCTTAGACACACAACGCAACTAGGAATAAGGACGTGACAATTCAACCACCAATAGGAGATAATTAAGGAGTAGTAAAACCTAAGTAAACACATCTTTAAACTATCATACGAGCACACATTATTTAGACATGGACTACATACACCTTAGATTAGATAATTAGATAAGTAGAGTAATCGGTAGCAATACCAACCCCCCCCCCCCAAATTCAAACCCCGAGATTCGTACCTTTCCTTTCCTTAAAAAAATATAAAAAAGATAAAAAATAATCTTCCTCAACCCCAACCTTAGCGTAGTAACTTCTCACTAGCATTCCTATTCCCCTAGAGAACGATATCAATACCCGTGGCTTACCCTAATACTACACAACGATTAGGTTCACTGCCTAGGGTGTTGAAAAACTTGCTCGACGAAAAGGAAGTTCCTTTGACCCCGAACGACGCGTGTAGCGTTATCACTTACTTTGACTGTACCTCCGACCTTCTTCACAAATCACACCAACCTAAGTTGTGGTTACCTATTTATTTGTTTTTTAGCAACCCCATCCAATCTGATCACATAGTAGTTACAATTAGACTGCCTTTTTCATTACGCTTGGTATGGCGAGTACGGATAAATTTCTTGTAGTTACAACTTTTAGTGGCTTTTACTCTTGCCGCATAAACTTTAGCCATAACACTGAGACCCTAGTTTGACTACTAGTTCTTCCATTATGACACTGACCTCCAATGGGCTCTTCGCTCAAGCGACTCTAATGCATTAAGAGCGACAGGAACTGATGCGCGCGGGAGGCGCGTTCGGGGTGAAGGAAACTTCCTTTTCGTCAAGCAAGTTTATCAACATCCTAGGCAGTGAACCTAATCGTTGTAGTGTAGTATTGAGTAAGCCTCGGGGATTGATATCGTTCTATAGGGGAATAGGAATGCTAGTAAGAAATGTATGAAGAGAAGGTGGGGGTTGAGGATGATTCTTTTTTATCTTTTTTATGGTTTTTTAGAAAGCTAAGGTAAATATCTCGGGGCAATTGGTTGGGGGTGGTACTTCTACCGATTGCTCTACTTATCTAATTTATCTAATTATCTAATTACTGCGGGTAGTCTTATGTCTAATTGAAGTTTGCTCGTATGATGATTAAAAATGTGTTTACCTAGATGTTATTACTCCCTAGTTATCTTTTATTGGTCGGTTGAATTGTCATACCTTATCTTAACGCATTGTATTCCTAAGGTCGTAGGGTATGCGTGCCCCCTAGTTCTTTGAGGTTATCTCTCGTATGTGACCTACGAAGTCGGCAAGCCTAAGCTATTTCATCTATAGACCACATCATCATAAAGCATACTCAAGCATTAAATACAATAAATGATGCCTAGTTGCACTCCTAATCCAATTTACAATTAAGATAAGAAACAACCTAACAATCAATAACTAGGTTTCATAGATCTAAGCAAACACACAAGAAATTTAGCTAGACATGGTAAACAAGCAAGCATACACACGATCAATCGAATTTGGGATAGACATAATGTTACTTTTGATTAAAATACTTATCTCGATGTGTAAAACAGGGTATGGGACCTTAAGATACTGTCCAATTCAGACTACAAACGATTTAGGGTTTTTCTCCAAAAGTCTACCTCCCCAAATGCAGAAAAATTGAATTCTATATATAGATTTACAAATGCGACGGCGTCACCTTTTGCATGGGACATCGTCAGCTCGCCGTCATTAGGGTTTCGTCTGGGCCAAGTCATAGATGGGACGGCGTCAGCTTAGAGTTGTGACGCTGTCTGTCTTCAGTTGTGACGTCGTCTTGATTCTAGATCTGGGTCGTCTGAGTTGAAAACTGTGAGTGACGCCCTTCTTCTTTAAGGCGTGACGCCGTCAGGTTATGTGACCAGAATTTCCACTGAGCCGTCCCGTGCATGTTTTGATCAAGTCATAATAGAGGGACGGCATCGCCCTTTGTTTGGGACGCCGTCAGGTACTGTTGATCAGCTTTGAGTGGCTTCGATCTTGACTTTGCCATTTTCTTCATGTATTTGCTCCTTTTTGTCCAAATATGCTTCATTCCAGCATTTTGCTTTCAAAAGATCTAAAAAGTGAAAAGGAGTGAAATTAAACAGTAATGGATATAAAATTGGTCGATTTAGGGCTTAAATGACCCCCTAAAAGCGTATGTTTTAAATCCTTATCAAATATACCTGAACTTGGTATTTGCTTGTCCTCAAGCAAATGTGCTTTTGGCCAATCAATTTAGAAGTTAGGGGGCATAAAGCATTGGTTTAAAATAATTCATAAAAAGTAAAAGCACCGCAATAGTCATAACAAGCACGAAAATTATACACTAGCACCTCACAAGTGGTGTTTGGATTCTCTCATCTCTCGGGTTTATATGAAATATAATAAATGGAAATTGAAGATAAACACTCATTACCTGGCATAGTACATAGATGTTAGGAATTAGAAATTCCAGGTATTAAAGAGTCGGTCACCTCAAGTATATGTAATCGTTAGAAAGCTCGTAGTCATAGTTCATTTAAGTTAAGTAGTATTTAGTTAAGTAACACCGTGGAGGACGGACGGGTCTTTACCCACTGTATGCCTGATCCACAGCCCGTTGTGTGGCGTTTTATGTAAGACTATAAATACTCTCTACCTTCCAAGGTAGAGAGTTGGAGCTCATAATAAGATTTTTCTTTCTCTCACTAAAGTTCCCAAACCTCTAACTTTCTCTCTCTAAAAACCTCTTGTACGCCTACTTTGTGTTATGGTTTGATGTGTATGTGAAATCCAATATCTTACAATTGGTATCAAGAGCCATGGTTAGATCTTATCTTACATATCTTTGGATTTCTAGTTGTTTTTAGGTGGTTTTTGAGTTTGAAAAAGTTTAGTGGTTTTTGCATCATTTGGTTGATCTCTAGTGTTAAAGTTTGGATTTTGATAGTACTTTTGTGTTTAGAATCATCTCAAGTGTTTAGGTTTTGATTTGGAAGGCTTGAATCATCGTGGTTGGGTTGTTTTTGGATTGAAAAGTGTGTTTTGGAAGTTTTTCAAGTTAGCGACTTGGCTCTCGGTATAATTTTCTTGGTAGCGACTTACTGTGTAAATCTGTAGCGAGTTGCAGTGTATTGTGGTAGCGATTTGGTCTTAGCGACTTGTCTAGTGAGACAAGCCGACAAACAGTACAAGTAGTGGATTCTCCACTACGGGTAGCGACTTGGTGGAAGTTAGCGACTTGTACATGTGTTCGTTAGCGACTTGGTACATAGCGAGTTGCTATTTAGCGACTTGGATCTTAGCGAATTGCTGCCAAAATTTTGCTAGCGACTAGAGGTTTAGCGAGTTGCTATTTAGCGACTTGACTGTTGTTTTAGCGACTTGGGACTTTAGCGACTTGGTAGTATAGCGACTTAGTAGTTAGCGACTTGGTGCATAATTTTCTAGCGACTTGGGTGATTTTCTTAAATACGGTTTTTCTCTTGATTTAGTAAAATCCCGTGAAAGAATCTATTTCCCGGTTTAATCATAGAGTTATAAAATCCCGTGTTATCTGTTAACATGTCTACCAACGTTCCTACTATCATCTCCACTGTTGCAGAGGATGTTCAAGCTGCTGGCTCAGATACTCGTCCACCCATGCTTGACAGAACTGACTATGACTCTTGGGCTCAACGAATCAGATTGTACTGTCTTGG
Source organism: Chrysanthemum seticuspe (assembly GCA_019973895.1). Classification (NCBI taxonomy): domain Eukaryota; kingdom Viridiplantae; phylum Streptophyta; class Magnoliopsida; order Asterales; family Asteraceae; genus Chrysanthemum; species Chrysanthemum seticuspe. The sequence continues at coordinate 273,539,026 of BPTQ01000009.1, forward strand.
AAAGGAAAATGGTGTCAACATTCTCAAATCCATTGATGAAGGACCGTATCGGGTTGAGACGACTAGAGATGTACTTGATACTGCTGAAGATGGAACTCTGATTTACGGAATGGACAGACCAAAGATGTATGATGAGCTTGATGATAAGGAGAAAAAGAGATTCGATGCAGATATCCGAGCTTCTAACATTATACTGCAAGGTCTACCAAAAGACATCTACAAGCTTATCAATCACAACACCGAGGCAAAAGCTGTATGGGATAATGTCAAGATGCTTCTCTCTGGTTTTGAGCTAACTATTGAAGACCGAGAATCACAGCTGTATGATGAATTTAAGCACTTCAAGATGAAACCAGATGAGAGTGTCTATGAGTACTATGTGAGATTTCATAAGCTAGTGAATGACATGAGGAACATCAGAATGACTATGCCTAACATTCAGCTGAACTCAAAGTTTGTGAACAATATGAATCCCGAATGGCACAAGTTCATCACTTCTGTGAAGCTCACTAAAGGATTGAAGAATACAAACTATGAGCAACTCTATGCCTTCCTCCTTCAGAATGAGAGACATGCTATGTTTGAAAAAAGGATTCTTAATCAGTTCAAAACCAACCAGGGAGAGACAAGCTCTTCAAATGACTCAACTGCCTTCTACTCAAACATCGGAATCACAACCAAAGCCTCACAAGTCATACCCATGGGTAATGGTAATCACAAACTCATTCCTGATCCTATGTTCAAACAAGCTGATGCTGATGCACACGTGGGAAACATCATTAATCAACTAGCTCTTCTGATTAGTCAAAACATGAATTCTCTCCCACAAACCAACAACAACCTCAGAACAGCTTCTAACCCACACAATCAAGCTGCTGTCAGAGATGGGAGGATCGTGGTGCAACCAGTTCAAGAAAGACAGTATGATCAGGGAAGAGGTGGAGCTGGTAGAGGTTATGTTGGTAATCAGAATCGAGGAAGGAATGGAAATCAAGGTCAAGCTAAGCCGATCAAATGCTATAACTGTGGTGGTGAGGGACACATTGCAAGGAACTGCACATCTCCAAAACGTCCACAGAATGCTGATTACTTCAGAGATAAGATGTTGCTTGTACAAGCTCAGGATAATGGTGCTGCTTTGGATGAAAAGGAGTTGTTGTTTCTTGCTGAGGGCAATGCCAAGACCTATGATGCAGATGTGGATGAGCAGCCAATTCAGGAGATAGGTCACAATCATCAGAATGCCTTTCAAGTCGCTGATTGTGATGCATACGACTCTGATGTGGATGATGGACCTACTGCACACACAATTTTTATGGCTAGCATTTCTCCAATGGTTTCTCCCAAGGTCTCTTCTTCCCTACAAGCTGGCCCATCCAATGACAAACTCGTCTCAGAGGTATTAAAACTATACGATGATGCTGATGTGCAAAAGATGCATGACAAAGTACAATCATCTGAAACTATTGAATCAAATATTGAAAATATGGGTAATATCAATGTTGTCCAATATGATCAATATGTGAAACAAAGTGAAAGTGAAGTTGTACCAAGTGATGCATCTTCTGCAGTCAACAATGACTATGTTTTTGATGAATTCACTGCATGTGCCTCTGATGATTCTGTAATTTCTGAACTAAATGCCTATAAAGAACGTGTTGCTATTTATGAACAACGTGGAAAATTTGAGTTGACCACTCGTGAGCAGGAAATGGATGACCAAGTACGTACAATCATTAGAAAAAGTAATTTTAGAGAAGAAGTATTAAAACAAGAGTTAAATTCCTTGCAAGAAAAGCTTTCTAAAACTGCTAAGCAAAAACAAGAACTTCAAGAAAATATGAAAATGCTTAAACAAGAATTTAATGCTAAGGAATCAAAACTCTTGAAAGATTTTTCTAATCTGAAAACTTTGAAAAACAAACTTGAAAACAAGTTGTACATACAAGGGAACACCATTCAGACTGCTCACATGATCACTAAGCATAAAGTCTTAAGCGATAAGCATAGCATACCCCTTGTTGAGGAACCAAATCCAGAGGTCATTAAAAAGGCTAGAAATGCTCATAAGGTTCTTTATGATGGCAAGGAAATCCTTAAACCTAGACAGAAACCTAGTTGCGTTGAGTGCACTGAGGAAGATAAGAAATCAGATGAAGTCACTAGGGAAAAGATGAACAAGAAATTAGATGATCCTAAATGCAAAGAGAAGAAAATAAAGATCACACCTCATGATTACAAGAAGGAAAATTGGATTTCCTTAAACATGTTTAAGCCTCAGACATTGTTAACACCCGAACAAGTGTTCTGGAAAAAGGATTTAGACAAGCAAAAAGCAGAGAATCTAGTTGTAACGAATCCTCCCCTTAGGAAAATGCCTAGAGCAACTGTGTATCCTCCAAATACACCAATGCATTTAGTACCTAGGACTATTGCTACGAATAGCAAGACCTTAATCAGTCAATATGTTATTTTTCAACTATTTGTTGATTTTGAGAAAACTTGTAAGAAAAGGATCACACCTACTGGCATAACTGAAGGGGAAAGGGGTTTTGAGCAAACAAAAGAATGTTATTTAACTGAAGTCATGCCTTTCTTTAAACAACTAAAAGATCAGTTTGAAAGCCTCAAAAAAGGAATGAACCTAGACATTAAAGAAATGGAAAAGGAGTTTGATGCTATGATTGTTGAGGTTAGTGACTATGAGCGTGCACTAAAATATAATGAGATTGAGAGGAAGAACTTACATACATTAAATGAGACTCTTATTACTGAATGTGTTGCTCAAGATGTGTTTTTCACTGCTACAAATTGTTCTATTAATGCTTCCCAATTTCATGAATTATCTGTTGCCCTGAAAGTCTCCCATGATCGTGTCATTGAGCTTGAAAAGACTAATTTTAAACTAAATGAGAAAATTGAACTGGATGATCACGACAATTTGATTAAAAATTTTTCTAAACTAGAGGCTGAGCATTTTTATTGACAACTAAAATATCAACATCTTAAAGAAAATGTCAAAACTTCAAATATCAAGACATCCTCAGATGCTCCAGAGTTTGATGCAGTTTTTCAAATTAACAAACGTGATGAACAGATTCAAGCTCATTGCAACACGATCAGAAAGTTGAAAGCCCAAATCTCTCAATTAAAGGGTCAAACGAACAATATGACAGGCTCCCAAATGCCTCCTCCTCTAGATTCTCAGACTTCTCAAACGTTTCATCTTCAAAACTTGGTAAATGCATTACAAAAGGAAAATGAAAGTTTTCTAGAAGAAAATGAAAAGGTTAAACGTCATTTCAATGAGTTATTTGAATCAATAAAAGTCACTCGTAACAAAAATAACGAACAAATAGCTTCATTGCAAAAGGAAATTGAGAATCTGAAGAGTCAGGTAAAAGGGAAAATGCCAATGACCAATGGGGAGAATGGTGTATCTAAGGTTCACTCTTGTAATAAATATGCTTTGTCTGTGAAATATGTCCCCCCTCATCTCAGGAATAACAAACTTGCTATTCAAACTTATTTCTCATCCCTTAAAGATTGTCTAGAATGTCTACGTGAGATTGTTGAAGAGGATAAATTAGAGAAACCACTTGACAATGCAATTGGGCATGCATGCTTATATGCCAAACGATCTCAAGAAATTCTAGAATGCTTAATCACAATATGCCCAAAGTCCTTAGGTGAGAGAGTTAATCCTTTGATTCCATGTTCGATGCCTAGTGCCAAGTATGATATTCATTCGATGCCCAATGTTTTGAATGTGAACCTTAGTGTGCCTTTAAGTAGTTCAGATTCCAGATCTGTCAATGCTAAGAAAGAGAACTCTAGTGTGCCTTCTAGGAGTACAAATCCTAGCACTTCTAGTGTTAAGAAAGTGAACCTTGGTGTGCCTGTATGTAATTCAGATCCCAGAACATCTAAACAGGAGATGCAAAGAGTAGCAAAACCAACTAATGTTCCCATTCCCTCTACAAGAGTAATCAGTGACATTAAAGCAAGCAGGTCAAAGTCTCAAGACAATACAAGGAAGGACACGCCCTCGCAAGCTAAGAATGTGCATTGGAAGAGAGTAGAAGACCTACCTAGGAACTTTAAGTTTGAGCCGAATAAAACGAATCGTGTTGATTCTAGTATTAGCCATAGGCGTACTGTAATTAATTCGAATTCTGATACTATTTGCAAACCTTGTATTGATGTCTGCTTGAATTCTGTTTCTTATTATGAATGTGGTGTTAATGTTTTGCCTAATGATGTTAATTGTCCAGTTAATATGGTTAATGCTAAAAATCATGCTAAGAAGGCTAAAAGGCAAAAACGAAAGAAAGTTAGAAAACAGTGGAAACCCACAGGAAGAACATTTAGTAAGATAGGCTATCATTGGATACCTGTTGGTCATAAGACTAATCAGACAATGCCCACTAGAAAATGGATGCCTACTGGTAGAACTATTCCCTTAAGAAGTGAGCACACTTTGAATAGGGCTAATACAGACACTAGTACTGCATCTATTCATAATGATTCCATTGCCTTAATTTCTGATATGAATGCTTCTATTTCTGATGTGGGTGTTCCAACCATTGTTACTAACCAAATGGAACCCATTCTTGCATGGGGATCCCAATTATCCAGTTATCCATTCTTGTCTGTGTTCAACTGCAGATCGTTCAAATCGTTCTGTGGTACCTGGACTCAGGCTGTTCCAAGCATATGACTGGCGACCGGTCGCGGCTCATGAACTTCGTGAGCAAATTAATCGGGACAGTTAGATTCGGGAATGATCATTTCGGTGCAATTATGGGTTATGGAGATTATGTTGTTGGCAAAAGTGTTATCTCCAGGGGTTTAGTATGTAGAAGGTCTTGGTCATAACTTGTTCTCTGTTGGTCAATTCTGCGATTCTGATCTTGAAGTAGCCTTCAGAAAACATACCTGCTTCGTTAGAGAACTTGATGGTAAGGAACTTTTAAGAGGTTCACGTGGTTCAAATCTATACACCATCTCTATCGAAGATATGATGAATCTCTCTCCAATTTGCTTGCTGTCAAAGGCTTCTAAAATAAAGTCATGGTTATGGCATCGTCGTCTCAATCACTTGAACTTCGGCACCATCAATGATCTCACCAGAAAGGACTTAGTTGTAGGTTTACCTAGACTCAAGTATGAAAAGGATCATCTTTGTTCAGCATGTCAATTGGGAAAAAGCAAGAAGTATACCCATAAACCTAAACCTACTAACTCTGTCACAGAAGTTCTTCATACAATTCATATGGATTTATGTGGACCAATGAGAGTGCAAAATATCTTTGGGAAGAAATATGTGTTAGTTATGGTTGATGATTACTCTAGATTCACCTGGGTCAAGTTCTTAAGGACAAAGGATGAATCTCCTGATATCATCATCAAACTCATCAAACAGCTGCAGGTTCGACTTAACAAAACCGTCAGAATTATCCAAACAGACACTGGAACTGAGTTTGTTAACAAACAACTTAGTGAATTTTATGAAAGCATTGGAATCAGCCATCAAAGAAGTGTTCCACGAACTCCTTAACAGAACGGTGTAGTTGAAAGACGAAATCGAACTCTTGTAGAAGCCGCTAGAACAATGCTGATTTACTCAAAGGTTCCAATGTTTCTCTGGGCTGAAGCTATTGCCACTGCATGCTACACACAAAATTGTTCCCTGATTCACACTGTTCATGGAAAAACTCCATATGAACTTGTCCACAACAGAAAACCTAATCTCTCTTTCCTTCGTGTGTTTGGTGCATTGTGTTATCCAACTAATGAGGGTCAAGACTTAGGCAAACTTAGAGCTAAAGCAGACATTGGAGTTTTTGTAGGGTATGCACCAAACAAAAAGGGATACCGAATCTACAACAAAAGAACCCGAAATATCATGGAAACAATTCACGTTACGTTTGATGAGCTGACCAGTCAAATGGCTCCTGGACAATCCAGTTCAGGACCCGCACTTCAAAACAGTCCCATTGGTTCATCCCTTGTTCCAAACTCTTCTCAAGAAACTCCATATGTACCTCCATCTGAAGATGATTTAAAGAAATTGTTTGATCCTATGTTTGATGAACTTTATGATCCAAGTACTAATGAGGTGTCAATTCCTACAACAGAGGCTGCTCATATTCCTGTGAATGAAGTCAATCCCTCAGTCTTAATATCTTTAAGTCAAGAAGCGCCTGCTGCTGATCCTTCAGTCTCATCAACAAATCATCATTCTTCAAATGTACATCATGGAACTGTTTCTGGCATCAATGATGAAGTTAATCCCTTTGCTACTCCTGAAGATGCTCCATTTGAAAACATATTTGCTCCTGAATCTTCATCAGAACCATCTTCTTCAGGAGACATCGACTCTGCTACTTCAGTCCCTCAACAACTACCACATGAACACCTCAGAAAATGGACTCACGATCATCCATTAGACAACATCATTGGAAATCCCTCTCATCCAGTATCCATACGGAAACAACTTGCAACCGATGCCTTATAGTGCTTCTTCAACTCCGTACTCTCTAAGATCGAACCAAAAGATGTTAAAACCGCCATGAATGAAGATAGCTGGTTCAATGCCATGCAAGATGAAATTCATGAGTTTGATCGACTTGATGTATGGGAGTTAGTACCTGCTCCAGACTGTGCTATGATTATTGCTCTTAAATGGATCTTCAAAGTGAAACTTGATGAGCATGGTGATGTGTTGAAAAACAAGACTCGATTAGTTGCTAAAGGATACCGTCAAGAGGAGGGTATTGACTTTGAAGAATCTTTTGCTCCAGTTGCTCGAATCGAGGCAATCAGAATCTTTTTGGCTAATGCTGCTAGTAAGAACATGGTAGTCTATTAGATGGATGTAAAGACGACATTTCTGAACGGAGATCTTAAAGAAGTCGTCTACGTCAGCCAACCTGAAGGATTTGTAAATCAAGAGCATCCTAATCACGTTTATCGTTTGAAGAAGGCTCTTTACGGTTTAAAGCAAGCTCCAAGGGCATGGTATGATACACTGTCAAAGTTTCTTCTATCTACCGGATTTAGCAAAGGAGCAGTTAATCCAACATTGTTCACCAGGAAGTCAGGCAAACATTTAATTCATGTTCAAATTTATGTTGATGATATCATCTTTGCCTCGACTGGCCCCAATGAGTGTGACTGTTTTTCAAATGAAATGAGTTCAAAATTTCAAATGTCAATGATGGGACAAATGTCATTTTTCTTGGGATTACAAATTTCACAAAGTCCCGGAGGCATTTTCATAAATCAATCTAAATATGCAACTGAGATCTTAAAGAAATTTGGATTTGATTCAAGTGACCCTGTTGACACTCCCATGATTGATCGAACCAAACTAGATGAGGACCACTCAGGGATCATGATTGACCAAACAAAATATCGTTGTATGATTGGATCCCTGATGTACCTCACTGCTAGTAGACCAGACATCTTGTTCGCTGTTTGCATGTATGCTAGATACCAGGCTAAGCCTACTAAAAAGCACCTTGAAGCGGTTAAACGGTTCTTTTGGTATCTCCAAGGAACCATCAATATGGGTCTTTGGTACCCGAAGGACACCGGTATGTCACTAACAGCCTATGCAGATGCTGATCATGCAGGGTGTCAAGATACTCGTCGAAGTACATCTGGAGGTGCTCAGTTTTTGGGTGATAAGCTTGTGAGCTGGTCTTCAAAGAAGCAAATGAGTACTTCTATTTCCTCTACAGAGGCTGAATACATAGCCATGTTATCTTGTTGTGCTCAAATCTTATGGATGAGATCTCAATTATCTGACTATGGCTTTGAATTCAACAAAATCCCTCTGTACTGTGATAATAAAAGTGCTATTGCTCTCTCATGCAACAACGTTCAACACTCAAGAGCAAAGCATATCGACATTCGACATCATTTCATCAGGGAACAAGTGGAAAAAGGTGTGGTGGAACTCTATTTTGTGAGGTCTGAATACCAGTTAGCAGACATCTTCACCAAAGCTCTTCCAAGAGAACGTTTTGAGTTTATTCTTCCACGACTTGGCTTGAAAAGCCTTCAACCAGAAACACTCAAACGTCTTCAGGAGGAAGACGAGGAGTAAAGGTCTATCTTCATCTATCTCTTGTATATATCTATTCGAAAAACAAAATACAAAATTATAAAACCTTTAAAAATCAAATAGAAAAATATAAAACTTTCAAAATCCATAAAAAATTTGTAAAATTCGAAAAGCCCTCAAAAAAATATTGTCTTTTTGTCATGTTTTTCTCGATTTGATAATATCTACGGTCTTTGTGCTGTCATTCAAAGAATGACGCGGGACTTTAGATATTGTTCGAATTTTTATTTAAAAAAAAATCAAAAAATCAAAAAATATTTTTGTGAGAAAGAGAATAGATGGTTTATTGTCATTTCAGGCAGTAACCCGCTTTTAAAAGATAGAACAAAGCCATACTTTATCATGTTTTCAAAATTCTATGCTCTGATTCTATAAACATTTATCTGCTGAAAACTAACTGCTTTGAAAAATAACTCAGTCTCTATTTTTGATAATCATCTGGACTTATTTGTCAAAATATCAATCTCTCAATCAACAACCTATGTCATTGATTGAGGGGGAGAATGATTTCAATTAAATTAAAATTTTATTTGGCATCCAATTGTTTTCAAAAGATATTCATGTATGTTTTATCAATGGAGTTTAAAGTCTTAAAATCCGATCCTTATCAGTTAAAACGCTTTCATAATCAAGTCACAATTCTCCTTAAAAGCTTTCAAAATCAATTTAAATCTATAAGAGATCACAAATCTCAAATGATTTGATAATTGTGATCGGGGGAGAATGTGTGATTTAAATTGGATTTAAACTGATAATTCGGTAAATGGTTTTATAAGGATGAACATGCTCTCCTTCCCACATGTGACAAACGATTTCAAATTTTCCACGCACATGTTGAGGGGGAGCATCTATCTTAAACCTATGATGTGAAACGTGATCACTTATCTCAATGTACATGTTCCCTCTAGTATGTGCAAAACTCTTTTCAAATCTCGAGGCACATATTGAGGGGGAGCAAACTTATGAAAACCTCATCCTTCCCTAAAATGCTTTATCTACTTGATTCGATTTGGGAAGTGATGTTGATATCTTTTAGAAAATGGTAATCAAAGAAGTTAATTCTTCCTCTTGCCTCCGTGTGCAAAATGATTTCAAACATTTGATGCACATGTTGAGGGGGAGCACTTGTTCTAAAAATATCAAAAACAATTCAGGTACAAAATGTTTTGATAATATATCACAAGTATCTGAATTGATTTTGAAATGGTTTTCAATTGGTTCAAATGGCAGATGAACAATACCAAATAGACCGACCAAATTTACTTTATGTATGGAGATATAAGGATGATAAGGTTAGGTATGTGTTCCCATGATCCGCCAGAATCAGAGGGATCTACCCAGGGACTATCCACTAGTTAGTGTAGAGTTCTTAGGTATAGTGATAAAAGGAGAAAAATGAGATATGGGAAGAGTGCGGACTGAGACTGAGCTAGTACTGGAATAAACCCAACAAGGTTCTAGCTATGAAGTCTCGGTAAGCACTGAAGGGGTTGAAGAATTAAAAAGAATTGAACGAGAAAAGGGTGAAAACAAATAGCCCTCCATATATTCAACCTTAGGGCAGAAACCGGGTTCAATTCATATGCTACTGATGGTAACATCGGTATTGAAGACAAGACGTCATGGACCCAGTGACGCACTGCACTTCAACTTTCCAAACCGCTCAAGTTCCTCTTAAAAGGACTTGTTTCATTCTCACGGGGAACCGACATTATCTATCGACTTTCTCTTAGAGATTGTTGATATTGAAGAAGGAGACCCTCTCCCTAGTCTCCGGCACAGGATACAAATATGCACATATTGAGTCTAGAGCCATGAGATCATCCATAAATCTCATTAGGACACTTTCAATGAAGACTCTCTGTTTCACACAACGTAGAAAGAGAGATTATATATTGAGTCCTACGCTTTATCCTTGTGGTATTGCCAGAACATCTGAGTGATGTGTAAACATATTCACAATGAAGATGGAAAGCCTTCTGGAGCCAACATCAAACAAGCTCCTGGTAGGTGGCATGTGAGATCTATTAAATAGATCAACCATGTGACAACTGAACAGAAACAATGGGGATATTCAATCTTTTGAATCAATCCTGGTTCAGGTTATGGATTGACGGATACCTTTGAAAAACCGGTCTTTGTGCTTAAAAACTCTTTTCTTTAGCACATTGACCGTGTTCGAATATTTCAAATCAAAAGGTGTTTTATGATTGATAATTGATTTTCATTAAAACCTTCGTTGTATTGCAAAAACAATTTCTATTGAGCAATACACGATTGTTTTTCAAATCTCTTTTCATCAATCAGTGGACTTAAATTCGCTGGTTCACTCACTCTGTGTTGTCTTCTTTGAGATGTTCCAGTTTGAGAACAGCTAGAGCAGCTGCGAAACCCTGTCAAGGAAATTCTTCGGAATTATACCTAATCACAGGCAGTACTTGTACTGATCAACGGGGAACCGTGGGCCGTGTACCTCAATTCAACAAAAGTGATCAAAGACACTTTCGTGCGATTTATTGCTAACTGTTGTATGCAGGTACACCCGACGTTTGCAGCTGATCAGAATGAAGCAATCAATCCATAGCCGCATGCTCACTTAACACATTCATCTCAAAAGAAATCATGATTAGTGCATCAATGACTCTGATATTTTCACTCCATGCTTCTGCTACGCTGCTGCCAATATCATGAATCAACGAAAGCTTCCGCTACTCTGATGAGAAGATATCATGATCCATAATGTGAGCATGTCGGTCCGAATGTCACAACATCACATAATACCAATACCACAATGGATGTCTCAGAGATTTGTGTTAGCTGATGATCTCAAAAGCTGGCATAAAATTATTATCACGTGGATCAGTAAAAGACCTCCACTTGGATTAACCAAACATGCAATGAGTGAAATCAATGACTACGAGCTTCAAAGCAAAGTACTACATCAAGAATGCAAGAACAACTGTTAATGTAATATCTGTTTGTATTCAATGTAATTTTAGTATATGTTTGAGGTGACCTCCCTTAGGGGGAGATTGTTAGGAATTAGAAATTCCAGGTATTAAAGAGTCGGTCACCTCAAGTATATGTAATCGTTAGAAATCTCGTAGTCATAGTTCATTTAAGTTAAGTAGTATTTAGTTAAGTAACACCGTGGAGGACGGACGGGTCTTTACCCACTGTATGCCTGATCCACAGCCCGTTGTGTGGCGTTTTATGTAAGACTATAAATACTCTCTACCTTCCAAGGTAGAGAGTTGGAGCTCATAATAAGATTTTTCTTTCTCTCACTAAAGTTCTCAAACCTCTAACTTTCTCTCTCTAAAAACCTCTTGTACGCCTACTTTGTGTTATGGTTTGATGTGTATGTGAAATCCAATATCTTACAATAGATTACCATAAGCTTGAGACTGGATCGAACCAACGCTTTGGCGTAAGCACCTAGGAACAACTATCTAAGAGGTCTTTACAAGGGTTGTAACGTTAGGCTTAAGGTAGGGAAACAAATGATTTTGTTGGATAGGAGATATTTAGTGTTGGCAAGTCAAAAATCTTATGTTACAAGCATAAAAAGTGTGGCGTTGCTAGGCCAAGACTCGACTCACTAAACTCAAGATAACTTGAAACAAAACAAACATAAATTTAAATACATAAATACAAAGATAGATGTAGGATGGTAGCCCGTATGTTTTTCTTCATTTTTTCTTTTTTTTAGACACTCTCTTTTTCGATTTTTTTTCTTACATTTTTACTCTATCATCCTCTATGATAACATCAAAATATAAGGGATTTATAGGAGCATCCCTACACTTGAGTTTTTATTTCTCTAACTGTAATTGACCCGATTTGAAAAGATCAAAACACTTGGAGTATTTAATTACGTAGACAAAGGGAATTTGAATTTATCGTTCTTTCCCGTTACTCCATAAAATATTACTTTTACCCATGAGTCCCAATCGTCCCAAAACTATGTACAAAAGATATGACTCGACTTAGCAACCATGCAAGTAACTAGATATTTGAACTAAGGGTTTAGTAATGATAACAATAATGCACTAAAGATGAGTGTATACAAGGTAGGCTAAGGTGATTTGGGTGTACATTTGAGGGTGGATTATAAACAATGCTCTTCATTGATATTCTGGAAAACCGAAACATCACGAGAACCGCGAAAAGGATAGGCTCTGAGGGGTTAACTAGGGGTATCGTGTACTAAAGATGAGTACATCGGAAGGGTGTGGGGTAATTACTCAACCGATGTGGAAGAAGTAATTATAATACAGGTTTCAAACAAGGGTTATCCTAATGCCTCTTTTCATTTAGTTATTCCTAACTACACAAGTGTAGTCTCACTAGCGATCTCGGAATGCATCACAAAACAAGTTCTAGAATCTATTATACTACCGGTACACTCTCTAAGCATTAAAGGTGAATGCTTTTATTCCTAAAGATCTAGGGGCGAAACTCACATTTTTTGGGTGGAATTTGAGTGGTAAACGGGTTTTTTTGTGCTAGTCATATAATTCCAATCCATGAGACGCTTTATTAAGACTGAAGTTTAGCTCGTAAATGTCATAAAAAATTTAAATTTGGTGCTAAAATTTCCCTAACGAATATTTCTCATAGTTTATTATACAAATTACCAAGGACAAGACAAATAATCAAGTGAGTGAATAGTTTTTAAGTTGCCGGTTTATTCTCCCTCCCTACACTTAAACTGAACATTGTCCCCAGTGTTCCCCTAAAGTATCAAAGTTATGATAAAGGAAGGTAAGTAAGTAAAAGAAACTAGTACTCCCCTGATTAGCTCGGTAGGATCCGTGTGAAGTTGCGGTTAAATTCTTTTTCAAGAAGAATGCATAAGTGATAAGCTTCATCCAATTTTGTGTTTCTTCTTCTTGCCAAATATAACCTGCCCACTTAATAAGAAAACAAATGAAGCCTTCGCGTAAAATCGGCGGTAAAACTATATATGACACAACTACACTAGAAAGCAAGTAAGATATAATGCTTGTGGAATGGATGTTTGCAGTTTTTCTAGAAAATTAAGACCTGGGAATTTCCAAAAATTTATAAGTAGCACAGAAAATGAAAAAATGATAAACTGTTTCTGCATAGCCTGACGTCGTCAGGCTTTAATCCTGACGCCGTCATGTTGTCCTGACAGAAACTGGTCTGCTGCGTTTTTCTGGAAAAATTCTAGAAAAATTACATCTTTAAAACCTGGAAAATTTCCTGCAAAACATCCATTATGACTCGATACAAGCATTTGACTCTAAAAAACACACATATATATCAATTTCACTAATTGTAATTCTCATGTTCATGTTCTTCAAAAATGTATGTGATCTTCCCTACACTTATCTTTTTGTAAAATACCTTTATATGTAATTAAGACAAGGTTAAAGACAAAACAAAGCATTTTCACAAAATTAAACATGAGAATAAACAACAATGAAAAAGATATAAGACACACAAAAACAAGCAAACAATTAAGCATGGGTTGCCTCCCACGAAGCGCTTTTCTTTATTTAGGAGTCTTGTAGCTAGACTCGAAGTCGTGCTCCTACGTGACTTCCTTAACGTCCTCTTCTTCCTCATGACGATCTCTATTGGGGTTTTCCATGGTATAGTTGTGTCCTATCGTGCATCTTTCTAAGAAGTCATCTTCCCCCCAATTGGTTCTATATTCCGGTCTTAATTTCAAACAATCCTTATATAACCCAAATATCTTATTCAACACATAGTCTACTCCTCTCTTCTTATCCTCCTCATTCCTTTAGTAAACCGATAGCTTAAGTTCCTTTTCATCATTGGATAGTGATGAAAATATATCAATCTTAAATGGCATTTGGTAAGCTATGTCATCGGTCTCATCCTTGAATCTAACTATCCCTAACGACGGATCGTAAGTCATCCCGGTGTTTTCTATAATGGCTTTCCAAGAACTACATGGGACAAGCTAGGATCTATGGCCGTACTAATATCCTCCACAATCACGAAATCCATAAGGTACGTGAAGCTACCTACATAGACGGGCAATCCTTTAACTCTACCAAGGAAATTACAACTAACTCTAGGATCATCGGGGTCTTGCCTATTTGGGATAGGTTTCTTCATCACCCAATTATAGTATGTGCTAGTCATGATGTTTATTGGGGACTTGCGATCAATGTAGGCCTTTGCCACAAAAAGATGTCCTATGTAACATGGTATGTTGAGATTCCTAGAATTTCCAAAGATGATTCGTGGGCTTCTCCTAACATACATGTGACGAAGGTCGCACACTAGGTGGGGGTGGCATGAAAGTTCCTCTTCCGTAGGAAACTTATTGAAGTATTCATCACCTACTTCGTCTATTTCGTTGGTTGATTCATCCTTAGGAGTCTCACTAACCTCAAGTACCGTCTCATGGTTCGCTTCGTCACTATTCCTATTTGGTTTCACTAGGGTGATGGCATTGACGAATTGAACATGCTTGGATGAAGATGGATTCCTAGTTTCGAAGTACTTGCTTGGGTCCTTAATCTTAACACCGGAGGCTTTGGGAGAATGAGTCGAGATGGCATTAACCTTTTCGGTGGTCTTCCTATCACTATTGGTCATGGCTTTCAAAAGGCTATCTATCTTGCTATCTGATAAGGATTTAAAATGTACACTTTTGAAGGGTCATTTAAGCCCTTAATTGATCACTTTTGTATCTGTTACTACTTAATTTTGTTCCTTTTCACTTTTTAGGTCTCTTGAAGGCAAATTGCTGTAATGACACTTATTCGTACGAAAAGGCGCGAATATACGAATAAAATGGCCAAAGTCAAGAATCGAGGTACTCAAGCTGCTAGAATTGAAGGGTATGGCGTCACGGCTTAATTACGACGCCGTCGCGACACATCTTGAGACGACTCAGAGAGCAAATTGCTAATTTACAAGTGACGGAATCAGGTTTAAAAGAGTAGGGCGTCGCAACTCAGACGGCCTAGATTTGGATCCCGACAGCGTCAGAGGTTGAAGTCGACGGCGTCACAAGCATAAGGTGATGCCGTCACAGAGTTGACATGGCCAAGACGAAACCCTAATGACGGCGACCCGACGGCGTCACAATTAAAGAGTGACGTCGTCGCATATTGTATCACTATATATAGAATCCGAATTTTTCAGTTTTTAGAGAGGTAGTTTTGTGGAGTAAAAACCTAAACCGAACCAAGGCTGTCTTGGGCAGTATCTTAGGATTCCATACCCTATTTTACAACAATATGAGTGTTTTACTTCATTAATTCAATCATGTCTTCAATTGTTTGTGTGTATGCTTGCATGTTCTCCATGTCCGGCTAATTTACTTGTATGTTTGCTTAGATATATGAAACCTAGTTATTGAATATTGATTGGTTGTCTCTTATCTTAATTGTGATTGACCTAGTATTGCGATAGGTCATCCGTTGTGTTATTAATGCTTGATTCGTCTTTGTTGAACCTTAGCTTATAGTTACTAGTGGAATTGTAGGCTAAATATCCAAAGATAACCTTAGTGTTAAGTTTATGAATCCTAGAGATTTCGTAGTCATTAACCTTGGGTAGCTTCAAAGAGTTAGGGATAAGCGCATATCCTACGACCTTGGAAAACACAACGCGTTAAGAATAAGGACGTGACAATTCAACCATCAATAGGAGATAACTAGGGAGTAATAAAATCTAAGTAAACACATTTTTAATCATCATAAGAGCACACAACAATAGACATAGACTACACTCACCTTAGCTTAGTTAATTAGATAATTAGAATAGTAGAGTAATCGGTAGAGATACCAACCCCCCAAATCCAATACCCCGAGATTCGTAATTTCAATTTTCTAAAAAAACATAAAAAATGATAAAAAATAATCTTCCTCAACCCCAACCTTAGCGTAGTAATTTATCACTAGCATTCCTATTCCCCTAGAGAACGATATCAATTCCCGAGGCTTACCCTAATACTACACTACAACGATTAGGTTCACTGCCTAGGGTGTTGAAAAACTTGCTCGACGAAAAGGAAGTTCCTTTGACCCCGAACGCGCGTTGTACGCGTATCAAGTTTTTGGCGCCGCTGCCGGGGAATAAAATAGCTAGTTAGATTTCCACCTCGTTTAGGTTTCCTTGCTTGATTCCTATCAATTAAGCTTTTTTCCCATTTTTAGCTTCCTCGTAGTCTATCCCCCTTCTTTGTGACCTTTGTTAGTAATCCCATCACTTTTCATTATGGAAAGTGATAAGCCACCAAACAAAAACCTACCATTTGATCCCACTTTTGCCAACCAACTCCGAGCTCGTATTGTTAGTGAAATTGGAGAGCTTAGGAAATTGAATAGGATAATTGAAAATGCACTCGAGGAGGCCCTTAGGGAATCCACTGGCACTTTAGATAGTAAATCAACCTTGAGTGATTCAGATGACGAGTTAGAAGAAGGAGATTATAAGGTATTAGAAGTTATGGAAGGATGTAAGGAGGAGGAGGAACTTAGGGAGTATTTCGATTCATACCCTAATGGGAAGGAAACCGCCTATCACTACAACGTTGTTAACTTCCCGCACCCACCTTTCGAGCCTTTCATTATAAGTGGTGACCCTAAAAATATCAAGATACCGTGCATGATTGGATACTTATATAGGGATCACACTTACATTGACTATAAGGCACCCATGAATATAATGTCTAGGCTCTACTACAATTGGATCATGAGCAAAAAGTTAGGACCTATGAGGGACCCCTTTCACCCTAGGAAAGTGAGTAACTATGTTGGGAGGGCCAAAGGATTGCATGTCTTCGTAGGTAACTTCACATATAGGTGTGATTTCATGATCTTAGAGGATGTTAAGGGCATCATTGATGGGTTTATAGGAGATGTGATACTTGGGAGACCATTTATTAAGGAATTTAAGATAGTTTATGATCAAGAGGAAGGAATAGCTAAGTTCCAAACGGAACCGAATGTGTTAAGTATATAATGCCCTGAAAAAATAAGAAGTTTGAGGGTATTGACGATCTTGATGCAGACAACATTCCGGCCTTTGAAGTAGATTAGGAGAACAAGGTTCACTACACCGCTTGTCTAGAGTTAGGCCCTGAATATATTCGTGATGAGAGAAGAGTGAAAGAAATCGAATGGACCTCTAAGATTAGAGGAACGTAGGGGCACGACTTCGATTCTAGCTACAAGACTCATAAATAAAGAAAAGCGCTTCGTGGGAGGCAACCCGTGCTTAATCGTTTGCTTGTTTGTGTGTCGTATATTTTTAATATTGATTGTTTATTCTTATGTTTAAATTTGTAAAAATGCTTTATTTTGTCTTTAACCTCGTCTCAATTACATATAAAGGTATTTTACATAAGGGATAAGTGTAGGGAGGATTACACACGTTTTCAAAAGAACGTGAACATGAGAATTACGATTATTTAAAAGATATACATGTGTGTTTGTTCGAGTCAAATGCTTGTATCGAGTCATAATGGATGTTTTGCAGGAAATTTTTCCAGATTCTAAAGATAAAAATCTTACAGAATTTTTTCCAGAAAATCGCAGACCAATTTCTGTTAGGATAACCTGACGGCGTCAGGAGGAGTAGAAACTGCTTACTACTTTTTCTCATTTTCTGAATACTTATAAATTTCTGGAATTTTCCAAGTCTTAATTTTCCAGAAAATCGGTAAACATCTATTCCACAAGCATTATATCCTAGTTTAGTAGAGTCATATATATATTGTTACTGCCGATTTTACGCGAAGGTTTCGTTTGTTTTCTTCAAGTGTGCAGGTTTAATTTATCAAGAAGAAGATACATAAGATTGGAAGGAGCTTTTCACGCAAACACTCTTCTTGGAAGAAAATTTAACCACTACTTCACACGGATCCTACCGAGCTAATCAGGGGAGTATTAGTTTCATTCGTTTTTAATTACCTTCCATTATCATAAATTTGATACTTTCGGGGAACATTAGGGACAATGTTCAGTTTAAGTGTAGGGAGGAAAAATAAAACGGGAACTTTGAAACTATGCTTATCCTTGACTATTTGCCTTGTCCAATTTCATTTTTGTAATAAACCATGAGAAATATCGGTTAGGGTAATTTTGGCACCAAATTTAAAATTGTTCATGACATGTAGGAGTGGGGCATTTGTCTTAATAAAGTATCTCATGGATAGGAAGTTATATGACTAGTACAAAAACCCTTTACCACTTAAATTCCACCCTTAAATGTGAGGATCTCCCTTAGATTTGAAGGATTTAAAGCATTCCACTTTAATGCTTCGAGAGTGTACCGGTAGTATAATAGATTCTAGAACTTGTTTTGTGATGCATTCCGAGATCGCTAGTGAGACTACACTTGTGTAGTTAGGAATAACTAAATGATAAGAGACATTAGGATAACCCTTGTTTGATACCCGTAATAAAATTAGTTCTTCCACATCGGTTGAGTAATTCCCCCATACCCTTGCGTTGTACTCATATTTAGTACACGATACCCCTAGTTAACCCCTCAGAGCCTATCCTTTTCGCGGTTCTCGTGATGTTTCGGTTTTCCGGAATATCAATGAAGAGCATTGTTTACACGCGTCGTTCGGGGTCAAAGGAACTTCCTTTTCGTCGAGCAAGTTTTTCAACACCCTAGGTAGTGAACCTAATCGTTTTAGTGTAGTATTAGGGTAAGCCACGGGAATTGATATCGTTCTCTAGGGGAATAGGAATGCTAGTAAGAAGTTACTCCGCTAAGATTGTGGTTGAGGAAGATTATTTTTTATCTTTTTATGTTTTTTTGGAAATGGAAATGTACGAATCTCGGGGTTTGGATTTGGGGGTTGGTATTTCTACCGATTACTCTACTCGTCTAATTATCTAAACTAAGGTGTATGTAGTCTATGTCTAATTATTGTGTGCTCGTATAATGATTTAAAGATGTGTTTACTTAGGTTTTATTACTTCTTAATTATCTCCTATTGATGGTTGAATTGTCACGTCCTTATTCTTAATCGCGTTGTGTGTCTAAGGTCTTAGGGTATGCGTTTATCCCTAACTCTTTGAAACTACCAAAGGTTATCGCCTACAAAATCTCTAGGATTTATAAACTTAACTCTAAGGTACTCTTAGGATGGTTTAGCCTACAATGACTCTAGGTATTATAAGCTAAGGTTCACAAAGATTAATCAAGCATTAATTACACAACGGATGACCTATCGCAATACTAGATCATTAACAATTAAGATAAGAGACAACCAATCAATATTCAATAATTATGTTTCATATTCCCTAAGCAAACACACAAGTAAATTAGCCGGACATGGGAAACATGCAAGCATACACACAAGTAATTGAAGACATAATTGAATTAATGAAGTAAAACACTTATCTTGATGTAAGATAGGGTATGGAACCATAAAATACTGTCCAAGACAGCCTTGGTTCGGTTTAGGTTTTTACTCCAAAAGACTACACACTGAAAACTAAAAAAATTCGGATTCTATATATAAGATTACATATGCGACGACGTCACCCTTTGATTGTGACGCCGTCGGGTCGCCGTCATTAGGGTTTCGTCTTGGCCACGTTAGTCTTGTGACAGCGTCTCCTTATGCTTGTGACGCCGTCCCCTTCAACCTCTGAAGTCGTCTGGATCAAATCTAGGCCGTCTGAGTTGCGACGACCTACTCTTTTAAAACCTGAAGCCGTCACTTGTAAATAAGCAATTTGGCTACTGAGCCGTCACAAAAGTGGTCCGACGGCGTCGCAGATAACACCTGACGCCGTCTCCTTCAGTTTTAGCAGCCTGAGTGTCTCGATTCTTGACTTTGGCCATTTTCTTCGTATATTCACGCCTTTTCGTCCGAATAAGTGTCATTCCAGCATTTTGCCTTCAAGATACCTAAAAAGTGAAAAGGAACGATATTAAGTAACAAAGGATACAAAAGTGATCAAATAAGGGCTTAAATGACCCCTCAAAAAGGTATATTTTAAAACCTTATCAAATATCCCTACACTTGGTATTTGCTTGTCCTTAAGTAAATGTGCTTTTAGCCAATTAATTTATAAGTTAGGGGTCATGAAGCATTGGTTTAGAATAATCCACAACACATATAAGCCCCGCAAAAATCATAACAAGAACGAAAATTACATACTAGCACCTCACATGGGATGTTTGGATACTCACATCTCTCGGGTGTATATGAAATATAACAAGTTGGAAATGGAAGAAAAACACTCATTAACCGGTCCTAGTACATAGATTACCATAGGCTTGAGACTAGATCAAACCTCCATCGCTTTGGCGTAAGCACCTAGGAAAGACTATCAAAGAGGTCTTGTAAAGGGTTGTAATGTTAGGCTTACGGTAGGGAAACAAAGGGTTTGGTGGGATAGGCTATTTAGTGGTGGCAAGTCAAAAATCTTTATGTTACAAGCATGCGAAGAATGGCGTTGGGAAACAATCTTTATGTTACAAGCATGGGAAACAAAGGGTTTGGTGGGATAGGCTATTTAGGGAAACAAAGGGTTTGGTGGGATAGGCTATTTAGATAACTGAAACAAACAAACATAAATTAAAGATAGATGTAGGATGATAGCCCGTATGTTTTTTTTTTCAACACTCTATTTTTTTTTTCTTTTTCACTCTTTTTTTTCGATTTTTTTTTCATACACTTTTACTCCACCATCCTTTATGGTAACATCAAAATGATAGGGATTTATAAGCACATCCCTACACTTGAGTTTTTATAACTCTAACACTAATTTGACCCGAATTGAAAAGATCAAAACACTTGGAGTACATTATTACGCAAATAAAGGGAATTTGAATTTAACGTTCCCTTCCCGTCATTTCATAAAATTTAACTTTTCCCATGAGTCCCAATCGTCCCAAAACTGTATACAAAGGATATGACTCGACTTAGCAACTTATGCAAGCAACTAGATAATTGAACTAAGGGTTTAGTGTGATAACAATAATGCACTAAAAGTGAGTGCATACAAGGTAGGCTAAGGCGATTTGGGTGTACATTTGGGGGTGGGGTGTAAACAATGCTCTTCATTGATATTCCGGAAAATCGAAACATCACGAGAACTGTGAAAAGGATAGGCTCTGAGGGGTTAACTAGGGGTATCGTGTACTAACGATGAGTACAACGCAAAGGTGTGGGGGAATTACTCAACCGATGTGGAAGAAGTAATTATATTACGGGTATCAAACAAGGGTTATCCTAATGCCTCTTATCATTTAGTTATTCCTAACTACACAAGTGTAGTCTTACTAGCGATCTCGGGATGCATCACAAAACAAGTTCTAGAATCTATTATACTACCGGTTCACACACTAAGCATTAAAGATGAATGCTTTAATTCCTACTAATCTAAGGGCGATCCTCACATTTTGGGTGGAATTTAAGTGGTAAAGGGTTTTTGTGCTAGTCATATAACATCCTATTCATGAGACACTTTTGTTAAGACTAATGGCCCACTCCTATATATCATGAAAAATTTTAAATTTGGTGCCAAAATTACCCTAACCGACATTTTCTCATGGTTTATTACACAAATGCCATTGGACAAAGCAAATAATCAAGGATAAACATAGTTTCAAAGTTCCCGTTTTATTTTCCCTCCCTACACTTAAACTGAACATTGTCCCCAATGTTCCCCGAAAGTATCAAAGTTATGATAATGAAAGGTAATAAAAGATGAAAGAAACTAGTACTCCCCTGATTAGCTCGGTAGAATCCGTGTAAAGTGGTGGTTACATCTTTCTTCAAGAAGAACGTTTGCGTGAAAAGCTCCTTTTCATCTTATGTATCTTCTTCTTGGTAAATTAAACCTGCACACTTGAAGAAAACAAACGAAACCTTCGCGTAAAATCGGTGGTAATAATATATATTGGACTCTACTAAACTAGGATATAATGCTTGTGGAATGGATGTTTACAGAATTTTTGGAATATTAAGACCTGGAAAATTCCAAAAAATTATAAGTAGCTCAGAAAATGAGAAAAAGTTGTTTTTGCTCCTTCCTAACGCCGTCAGGTTATCCTGACAAAAACTGGTCTCGATTTTCTGGAAAAATTACATCTTTAGAATCTGGAAAAATTTCCTACAAAACATCCATTATGACTCGATATAAGCATTTGACTCGAACAAACACACATGTATATCTTTTAATTTAATTGAAATTCTCATGTTTACGTTTCTTTTGAAAACGTGTGTAATCCTCCCTACACTTATCCCTTATGTAAAATACCTTTATATGTAATTAAGACGAGGTTAAAAACAAAATAAAGCATTTTTACAAATTTAAACATGAGAATAAACAATCAATAAAAGATATATGACACAAACAAGCAAACAATTAAGCATGAGTTGCCTCCCACGAAGCGCTTTTCTTTATTTATGAGTCTTGTAGCTAGACTCGTAGTGGTGCCCCTACGTGGTCTCGTGCACGCTTACGTGCCCAAACCTAAGTCATTCCAATGTTCTCTCATTCTTTTTGTAATCATCTCCTAACTCTAGGCATTTTTTGTAATACCTCTTAGTTTTCTCATATGGGTACCTAAGTCCACTTTGCTTATCCCTTTCACTAAGCAATGGAATAGGGGTCATTCTATTACACGCCTCAATATCCTTGTGTTTAAACCTAGGATGAGCACGTGGCATTTGGTAGATAAAGTCTTCAACTTCATCAGAGAATGTAATTAGACAATCAATCATCCGTTCATTCAACCTAGTCATTCTCTTGAAAGGTTTTCCAAAAATTACTTGAGTGAGCTCCTTATCAATAAATTCTCCTAAGTTTTCTAAGACCATGAACTCTACCAAATAAGCAAAACTTCCAACAAACACATGCAAATGAGTGACTGCTTCAACAGCATTGTTCCATTGATAAGTTAACTCATTGACCTTGATTTTATAATATAGGTTCCTTGAGATTAAGTTTAAACGCAAGAACAAATTCAAGTAAGCATCGAACCCTTCTAATCCTATTTTGCAAGGGAATTTCATGTTAAAGGGACCATCTTTCTCAATTCTACACCTAGGGTCAAAACATTAGGAGGGGTCTTCTTCCATTTCAAAACTAACTTCATCAATGACCTTCCCGTTGTCAAGTGCTTCACCATAATCAAATTCCTCATCGGAATCTGAGTCATAGAAAGGACTTTGTTGTTGCCAATTTATCTCATTATGCCCTAGGTGATTTCCAAAGTGGTGAACGGGTGAAGGGTTTTGTGGGATTGCGTTCTCAATTTCGGGATTGGGAACGGGTAGTGTGAGGAATCTTCGGAGGAAGACACGTATCACGGTGAGTGATAGGTTTTATGAACAAAGGTCACGAAGAAGAGGGATAGACTACGAGAAAGCTAAAAATGTGAAAAAGTTTTACTTGATAGGAATCAAGCAAAGAAACCTAAACCAGGTGGACTCCTAACTAGCTATTGTATTCCCCGGCAGCGGCGCCAAAAACTTGATAACGCTACACGCGTCGTTCGGGGTCAAAGGAACTTCCTTTTCGTCTAGCAAGTTTTTCAACACCCTAGGCAGTGAACCTAATCGTTGTAGTGTAGTATTAGGGTAAGCCACGGGAACTGATATCGTTCTCTAGGGGAATAGGAATGCTAGTAAGAAGTTACTACGCTAAGGTTGGGGTTGAGGAAGATTATTTTTTATCTTTTTATGTTTTTTTGGAAATGGAAAGGTACGAATCTCGGGGTTTAGATTTGGGGGTTGGTATTTCTACCGATTACTCTACTCGTCTAATTATCTAAACTAAGGTGTATGTAGTCTATGTCTAATTATTGTGTGCTCGTATAATGATTTAAAGATGTGTTTA
Source organism: Chrysanthemum seticuspe (assembly GCA_019973895.1). Taxonomy (NCBI): domain Eukaryota; kingdom Viridiplantae; phylum Streptophyta; class Magnoliopsida; order Asterales; family Asteraceae; genus Chrysanthemum; species Chrysanthemum seticuspe. The sequence goes on from BPTQ01000009.1 coordinate 273,562,993, forward strand.
CTTAGGTTTTATTACTCCTTAATTATCTCCTATTGATGGTTGAATTGTCACGTTCTTATTCTTAATCGCGTTGTGTGTCTAAGGTCGTAGGGTATGCGTTTATCCCTAACTCTTTAAAACTACCAAAGGTTATCGCCTACAAAATCTCTAGGATTTATAAACTTAACTCTAAGGTACTCTTCGGATGGTTTAGCCTACAATGACTCTAGGTATTATAAGCTAAGGTTCACAAAGATTAATCAAGCATTAATTACACAACGGATGACCTATCGCAATACTAGATCATTAAAAATTAAGATAAGAGACAACCAATCAATATTCAATAATTAAGTTTCATATTCCCTAAGCAAACACACAAGTAAATTAGCCGGACATGGGAAACATGCAAGCATACACACAAGTAATTAAATGCATAATTGAATTAATGAAGTAAAACACTTATCGTGATGTAAGATAGGGTATGGAACCCTAAAATACTGTCCAAGACAGCCTTGGTTCGGTTTAGGTTTTTACTCCAAAAGACTACACACTGAAAACTAAAAAAATTCGGATTCTATATATAAGATTACATATGCGACGGCGCCACCCTTTGATTTGTGACGCCGACGGGTCGCCGTCATTAGGGTTTCGTCTTGGCCACGTTAGTCTTGTGACAACGTCACCTTATGCTTGTGACGCCGTCCCCTTCAGTCTCTGACGTCGTCTGGATCAAATCTAGGTCGTCTGAGTTGCGACGACCTACTTTTTTAAAACCTAAAGCCGTCACTTGTAAATAAGCAGTTTTGGCTACTGAGCAGTCACAAAAGTGGTCTGACGGCGTCGCAGATAACACCTGACGCCGTCCCCTTCAGTTTTAGCAGCCTGAGTGTCACGATTCTTGACTTTGGCCATTTTCTTCGTATATTCACGCCTTTTCGTCCGAATAAGTGTCATTCCAGCATTTTGCCTTGAAGATACCTAAAAAGTGAAAAGGAACGATATTAAGTAATAACGGATACAAAAGTGATCAAATAAGGGCTTAAATGACCCCTCAAAAAGGTACATTTTAAAACCTTATCAAGAACTTGACATGATCGTAAAAGATTTGGACTTGAAGCCAAAAATCGATTCCGTGATGAGGGACTTTATGGAGTAAGTCCTTGAATTGAGTCCTTGACTTGTAGAGAGTTTCGCCTTGACGTTGTTGGAACATCAAGATGTCATTCCTTAGTTTGGTAGTTCTCCCTGGTGGGAAAAAATAGGCGAGGAAACGAGTGGTGAGATCATCCCAACTTGAGATGGATCCGACGGGAAGTCGCTCAAGCCAATTACTAGCTTGGTCCCGTAGAGAGAATTGGAAGAGACGCAAGCGGGTGGTCTCTCGTATGGTAACATCAAGGTCGATGGAGTCAACAATTTTAAGGAAGTCCTTGAGATGCTGATTACGATCTTCGGAACAAAGTCAATGGAATGCACATCAGTTTTGCACCAACCAGATGGTGTCGGATCCCAGGGCCGTAGTTTGAGCTTGATCGGGGAGGTCAATGGTATTCCTATAGCCTTGGTGGCTCGGTCTAGAGTATTCACCAAGAGTACGGCCTCTTGGCAGGTCAATTGGTGGTGGGTCGAGGGGAAGTGGTTGATTTGGTGGTGGGTTATCACTTTCCATAATGAAAACTGATGGGGCTACGAACAAAGACACGAAGAAGGGGGATTGTTAGGAATTGGAAATTCCATGTTAAAGTGTCGGTCACCCCAATTATAGTCTAGCATATATTAGCTCGTAGACTTGTAGTTAATTACGTTATTTATTAGTTAGTTAATTAGTTTAGAGCAACACCGTGGAGGACGGACGGGTCTTTACCCAATGTATGCTTGATCCACAGCCCGTAGGTGGCGTTATTTGTAAGAACTATAAATAGCCCTCTCCTCATGTGGAGAGGGTTGGTGCTTTCATTTCTAATCATACAACTTCCTTTTCTCTCATCTCTTTCTCTCTCTAGAAAGTATCCCACCCATCTCTCTCTCTCTAAATCTTCTTGTTTGATTCAATCCTCATACATGTTCTTTGATTAAAACAATAACCAATATCCTACAAATGGTATCAAGAGCCATGGTTTGATCTTGGATATTATGTGTGCTCCGATTTTAGTTTGGTTATTGTTGGGTTTTTATGGTTCGAATTTTTGGTTATTTTCTCATCTAGTTCAAATTTTATTTGGCTACTAAGGTTAAAAGTTTGCACTTTTAAATGATTTTTGGGGTTGAAAAAGTTTAGTGGTATTTTCATCATTTGGACTATTTCTAGTATTAAAGTTTGAATTTTGATTGTACTTTTGTATTTAGAATCATTATAAGTGCTTAGGTTTTGATTTGGAAGGCTTGAATCCGTGTGGTTGGATTGTTTTTGGATTGAAAAGTGGTGCTTTTGAATATGTTCTTCGTAGAGACTTGTAGTTATATTTCTTCGTAGAGACTTGTGGTTATGTTCTTCGTAGAGACTTGCAGTTATGTTTTTCGTAGAGACTTGCAGTTATGTTTTTCGTAGAGACTTGTGGTTATGTCCAGATTCAATGTATCTGTCTAGAGACTTGGCCTAGAGACTTGTAGCCTATTTTCAGTAGAGACTTGGTGCCTATTTTCGTAGAGACTTGGCGTAGAGACTTGTAGCCTATTTTCAGTAGAGACTTGGTACCTATTTTCGTAGAGACTTGGCGTAGAGACTTGTAGCCTATCTTCAGTAGAGACTTGGTGCCTATTTTCGTAGAGACTTGGCGTAGAGACTTGTAGCCTATTTTCAGTAGAGACTTGGTGCCTATTTTCGTAGAGACTTGGCGCCTATTTTTGGTAGAGACTTGTCTTTAAAACTTCTAGCAACTTGTCTCTGTTGTTACTAGCGAGTTGCTCTTTAGCGACTTGGCCACTTAGCGAGTTGCTCTTTAGTGACTTGGTTCATAGCGAGTTGTCTCTAGCGACTTGAGCATCTAGCGACTTGTAACTAGCGAGTTGCTCTTAGCGACTTGATACTTAGCGAGTTGCTCTTTAGCGACTTGACTGTGTAGCGACTTGGTGCTTTAGCGACTTGTGTCCAGCGACTTGGGTCCTAGCGACTTGGTCTTAGCGACTTGGTTCAAGAATTCTTAGCGACTTGTTGACTTTTCCCGACAAAACTTCAAACGGCTATAACTTTTGATCCGTAACTCCGTTTTCAGCGTTCTACCCATCAAAACGACCGTGAGAACGAGGAGAATGGTACGCCGGATGAACTAAAGGCCTAAATCCACTCCGAATAGATGTTATCGAGGTTTTTAAGTTTTTAGACCTAAATTTCTCCGTAAAATCGTGCATCAACCAACCCAAATCTCAACCAAACAACATCTCTGCTAATTCTACAAACAATCATAAGTCCTAACACACAATTTTCTATCATTATGACAATCCATCAGTCATCTTAACACATTCCATTGGTCATTGCTTAACGGTTTGGTCTTGATTTTAGTAAAATCCCGCAAAAGATTCTATTTCTCGGTTTAAATCATAGACTTGTAAAATCCCGTGGATACTACAACATCATGTCTTACACTACTGACCCATTTATTTTAGAAGTACTTAAATTGTATGATACTGTAGACAATCATGAGATTATTTGCTACACTGAACGGTTAAAGATGATTGAATCAGTCAATGAGGATGTGATATCTCCGGGTTCAGACTCTGAAAATACAGAAATGCACCAGTCAATGTTACTGAATGCTTGTGCAAAGGATAAGGAAAGTTGCATTGAACCTTATCGACAACTTCATTCACACCTCACATTACTTCTATCTATGGGAAGTGAACGAACAGTTACTGCACTTTTCCGTCAAGAATTATCAACGTTCAAGAGCACATTATTCTTAAACTTAGAACAATTGGAACAACAACTTGATAAAGAAATGGTTCAAAAGGACAGTTCCAGTGCTGCACTTCAAGTGATCTACAACCAATTTCAGTCATTCATCAGTGTGGAATTTACATTAGATTATGATCAAGACATGATTGAAATGTCTTTCAAGAAACACACTGGAATGGAAATTAGCATGTTCATAGAGACACTTATCCAACTCATGGATAATGTGGGGAAGTATATTGAGGAAGTTACTCAGACAGATGAAAAAGTGGATGAGTGTCTGGTGCAGTTGAGCGATAGTTGTTATAAGTTGGGTAATGTATCTGTTGAAGAATCGGGTAAAGCACCAGATGATGGATCAGTTGGCACTGAATACAGAGGCTTAGAGATAGATAAGCTTGACACAGCCAGCGGTCCAGTGACTCTTGTTACACATGATGTGGATGCAGATATCAAACCAGAATTTGAGCAGGTGTCATCTGATGAGGTACCCTTAACTAATCAACATAGTGCATCTGTTAAGGTACTTAAACATTCTGATCTTCATGCTAAACATGATTCTGATAAATGTTCCTTGGTTGAGGCTGAGTCTAATAATTTCAAAACGAATGATATGGTTGATAAAAAGGTTTTTGATGAACTTTCATACAAATTCTCAAAACTTGAAAAACATTGCATTTCACTTGAAATTGCGATACAGAGTAAAGAGGAAAGTTTTCAAACTAAGAAACCATGTAAAAATCAGGAATTCCCTGAATTTCGTGAATTTTTTGAAATAAACGATTTAAAATCTCAGCTTCAAGCCAACAACTCGACTATCAACAATTTGAAGAAACATACTTCTGATATGCATGTGAAAAGTAATTTGGTTACAAGTAATTCTGATGTTAATGTTCAAATGAGAAATGATGAATTAGCGGTTTGTGTGGCCAAATTACTAAAGGAAAATGAGTCTTTAAGAAAGCATCACATAGAACTAAGTGACTCTGTCAAAGAAGCTAGAACAAACTCAATGGAACAAACAAACTTTTTGATAGCAAAAATTGATGAACTCAAAGCTCAACTTCAGGAAAAGAGTTTTGCTATTGTTGCCTTAAAAAATAAGCTCAGAAAAACAACTGGGAATAGTGTGAACACTAAGTTTGCAAAACCATCAATCTTGGGGAAACCAATTATTAGACAACCGAATGCGTTTAGATCTGAACTACCAAAATTTTCAAAAACGCGGTTTGCCTCCCAAGTTGATGCGAAACAAGTTTTGAAAAAACCAGTCACTTCACCTTACTTGCCTAGGAAAAATGCTATGAATGACTTGTATAAGAACTCTTATCTAGAAATGGCTAGAAAGAAGGCACAAATTCAAAAAGACGGAATTTTAGGTGCAAGACCTAGAGTGATGAATTCTTCGAGATTTCAAGGCACTGCTAGTAGTTCTAAACCATTACCTAGGAACACTAAACTAAAGACTAGGGATTGGCATGGATCTAAGAGTAGTTGCGTTTCAAATAAAGCTATTCCCATAGCAGATCACTCTAAGAACTCTAGATCATTTTCTAAATCCAAACAAGCTGTTTGCTCGAATTGTATGAAATGCATCTTTAGGGGAAATCATGATAACTGCTTTACAAAATCCCTGAAGAAAGTAAATGCTCAGGAAAAGGTTCAACCTGTTAAGTCTAGGACTTTTACTAAGTCATCTTCTGTGGATATGAAGCAAAACAAACTGAAAACTTCGCCTAGATGGATACCAACTACAAAACCTTTGGAAACTAGGAATAAGGATAAGTCTTCCACTATGCATAAGAATATCAAAAATCCTAGACCTTGCCATAAGTGGATACCATCTGGTAGAATGTTTCAGGATGCTGGACTTAGGTGGATACCTACCGGAAAGCTATTTTCCAATGGCAAAATCAAGGTTGACCGTGAAGCCCCAAAGAGTTTGGATACTAATGTCACTAACCCATATATATGCAAACAAGCTTGTAATATTAGTGCAGGTATTCCTTACTCAGTTGCAGATGCTTCGATCCTTCATTACATGGACTGGCTTAAAGTATGGATAACAAATGGATTGATATCTCATAACTCACGGGTCTAAGTAACTCAACCTTGATATTCAAACTGGAAATGACGTCTGTTCACTTCAGTTCAGGCCTCGTTCTTCAACACTATAGTGTCTGCAGATAACACTTCAGGCCCCGTTCCTCAAAGAAAAGAAAGGTGTACGCTTCAGTGCGCTTTATCTCCAGAAGAAGAGAAATCTTCATGTTTATGACCATTCTCATCGACATTCTTCATCAACAAGCTTCATGTTTCTCCCATGCTCATTCAGTCATCAAGTGGATCTACGTTCATTGGTGTATATTCTTATTCACTTGCTAAATCAAAAATGGCAACTTCGGATGCAATTTTTGAGGGGGAGAAGAGTGAATATACTAAATGATGATGGATGTTTGATTAATGGTCATACGACTTAATGTTTGATGACTCTCCTCCAATGCCTAATGTTTCACTCACTAAGGATAAATGGGATTTATTGTTTGGGATTCATTGTTTCAAACTATGTTTGATGAGTATCTCCAACCGCTAGCGAATGTTGATCATCAAAGAAGTACAAATCAGGCTACTCAAGAAACCCAATCTCCAGTTATTCCTCAAGGCGTTGATAATGACTATCATAATATTGCAGTTGCACTCATGAATAATGATCCGCTCTTTGGTATTCCTTTACCAAATCTTCACGGATTATTGTTCATGAATAATGATCCGATCTTTGGTATTCCTTTGCCAAATCTTCACGGATTATTGTTCCTCTCAATGTGCACGCTATAAATCAACCACATGAACTTAAAGGAAAATGACTACCTCATCCGCTCGAAGACATTATTGGTGAATCTTCCAGATCAGTCTCTACATGTATACTTTTAGGAAGAATGCATTGATGTTGAGGCATTATTTGTTCCGGTTCAATCAGTGGGTGAATGTACATCCGATTGTATGTTTATTCACGTGTTGGAAATTTGACACAAGTTGATTACTTCGGAGTTAATCATTTATCACTTATTTGAGATTGAAGTTGACTTTCACAAAGGCGTGTTCTTATTTGATAACTTGCTCGGGCTTAAGAATTTGAGTTGAAGACTTGGGTTATCTAGTTGCCAGCAGTCGGGGTGGATGGTTGAAGACCTGGTTAACTATCACTATTAGGAGTTACGTTGTTTTACTCAGTGTCACATGCAAATGACGATGTGTATAATCTCAAGAGGTGTTAATGTCTCATACTTTGTTTGAGTAGTGAGTACTTAGAGATTTGCATGCATAGATTCTTGACACCATTCTTCCATCATTAAGTGCAAGCTTAGAACACATGCGGAGAATTCTACTTCAGTTTCAAGTTTGGTATAACGGGTTTTCTTCATCAGTGGTCACTTCAAATTGTCTACGAATGGGTTGATAAATATAGTCAGAGAGAGTTTCTATAGCAGTTGATTCTCACAAGATTCATTTGAGCTAATTTTTGTTCTTCTCTATGTCAAGAATATTTGGTATGAATGATGTGTTGCTGATTCTGAGGTATCAAAACCAGCAAGGGGGAAGGAGACATACATCTAAGCACACAACGAGTACACGTGATGAACCTAATACTTCGTCTCTATTGAAGTAGTCCCGGGAAAGACAAATGTCATAACCGTATAGAAACTCATTGTTTACTCATAGCCTTTGATGTATTATTCCAACCATTTGGGAGGAAGTGGTCTCTGGATACTTTTGGTATGTGTTAACTCAGCTTTCAGTAGGAAGAAATATGAGAAGAATATGTGGAGCATGAGATGATATTGCTTATCGACATCTTCTATATGATTTATGATAAAGTGCTTCCGGTTAGTGCTTCATGTTCACAATGTAATGATGATTCCGATGAGATCGTAACCATCAAAGGAGAGATATGTGTACATCTGGGTCGCACAACATATTCACATGATCGAGCTTAATCAGTTATTCCGGAGTTGACATCCGCAAAGAAGATCAGTGATTCAACCAGTTATTGTGATGTCATTGTCTCTTCTCTTGTTGGGTACATGTGTACGTTATGGGCTGATTGGTTATATGTTAGATAACTGGAGTGCATTTGGTGAAATGAAGGTGTTGATATATTGTTCCCCTAAATAGACAACTGGTCAATCTCGAAGAGTTAGGTGTACATCGGGGATGCACAACAGGTTCATGTGATCGGTCGTAATCAGTTAATCCGGATTTGATAACCACTGAGACGATCAATGTTTCAACTTGTTTCTTTGGTGTTCTCGTATTCTTCGGGGTGCTGAGCTTCATTCAATGAGACCTTTTTTATTCACTTCTACTTCTTGGGGAAATGGTCTTTATTCTTAGTTTGTCGGTTTGGGGGGAAGCTACCAAAGTCTCACTTTCAGAAGACTCAAGTTCTGTCGACGATTCAAGAGCCTTGAAAGCTTTGGTGGTGAAAGTTTAAGAGATGATGACTTCTATCTTCTTCAAAGTGCTGAACGATTTTCTTATCTCGGTACTCGTATCATCATCTTCTTAAACTATGTCTCTATCTTTGTATATAATTTTCAAAAAGCAAAATACAAAAATATAAAACCAACAAAAACAAAATAGAAAAATATAAAATCAACAAAAGCCCATAAAAAATCAGAAAATTGTAAAATACCAAAAATATGTTTTCTCAAGACATGTCTTCTGGTATCGATAACATCTACGGTCTTAGAAATGTCATTCAATAATGGCACGGGGCTTTAGATGAAGTTCGAGCAGGAGGTGTAAATATTTCTTTCTAAACATGTCTCAAAAAATGGCTTACAGTTACTTCAGACTGTAACCCGCGCTTCAAAAATGGCTTGCAGTTACTTCAGACTGTAACCCGTGCTTAAAACTATGGCTTGCTATTATTTCAGATAGCAACCCGTTCTTCAAGAAAGGAAAGTGCTGCGCTAATCAAATATTTAAAATTTTCGTGCACTTATCCTAAAACAAAATGAGGAAAGTATGTCGAAGGACTGCTGTTCCTACACAAATGTTTTTCCGTCTAAAATTCTTCAGAAAAATATTTGTTGTTTTCAAAATGGTGGTAAATGAGTTGTTTGTTAATCAATCAGTTTCAAAGTTTTCGTATAAATTGAAAACTCAATCAATGACTTCAGCGCTTTTAAATTTTTCAGAAAATTAGTCATTGATTGAGGGGGAGAATGTTTTCAAATTTACATCATCTAACGGACTCTCTTAATCATCCTACGTGCTTATCTGTAAAATATAATTGCCTATGTTGAAGGACTAGGTTTCTAGGATGTGATTGTTAGGATTTGATGATTATAGTTTGATGAACACATTATTCCGATACCTTATATGATCTGATTAATATGTTGAATTGACTGTTATTAGTTGATTGCTGTTTGGGTGATGTCGACCACCATATATCTGTTTGTGTTCACTAACGTATGCAGGTATTTTGGTATAAGAATGTTCCCGATCCGGATCCCACATAATATGATGATTGGATGCCGAATCAAAAGGGTAACTATTTCTTGGGTTGACAAATGAAGAAACGGAGCTTAATTGGACTTCAATGAAGAGTTGGCATAAATGCAACGTAAGAGGTGTCACTGCATCATCAGATGGTTTTCTTCTAAGTGATTGAAGAAACGGAGCTTAATTTGACCTCAGTTGGCATTAAAATGCAACGTAAGAAGTCTCACTGCATTTGCAGACGGTTTTTCTTCCAACCCTCAGCAACAACAACAAAAGCGGCTCAACCACCTAACGTATCTTTGTGCAGGATACCACTTTTAAACAATTTTGAAAATATATTTGATTGAATTGTTTTGAAAATGGAAAATATTGTTTTGAAAATTAATTGGACTTAATTTTGAAAATCACCGGACTTTATTTTATCAAAACTTAAGTCACTCAATCAATGACTACTGTCATCGATTGAGGGGGAGAGTGATTTAAAATAAAATATTTTCAAACGATATTCCTTCACAAAAGTTCCGTTTTGTACGAAAATAAGTGGTGATCTAAAGATTTAATGTTATGTCATGATATGATTTTTCTTTTGAATCAAGGTCTTTCAAAATGAAATTTTTTCTGTTCTTGTTTGATTGTGAAATTGTTTTGTTTTTACTTAAAAGATCTCTTAAAACTATCATAGATCTCTTAAAACTATCATACCTGACACTAACAATCTTTAATGTCTAAATCTGTTCCTATCTGTCATTTTTCAAAATTAAATTTTGCCACGTCTTTCCCTAAAACTTTTCTAAATGATTTAAATCAGATGGGATCACAAATCTCAAATGGTTTGATATTTTTTATCGGGGGAGAGATCGTGATTTAAATCTCAAATCTGTTTAAATAGAATTGGTTTTAGTCCTTTAAAGGTACTCCTGCCTCCATGTGCCAAACGATCTCAAATATTCAATGCACATGTTGAGGAGGAGGATTTATCCAAAAACATGATGAGTATTTAAACCTTGCCACATATTCTCCAATGTTTTATAAACCTTATTAAATCACTTGGGATCCAAAATCTCAAAGGGTTTGATATTCTTGATCGGGGGAGAATTTGTGATTTAATAATGAAATCTGATAAAAGATGATCGTTTGATTCAAATGTGCACTGCTCTCCCATATGTGCTAAACGCTTTCGAATCTCGAAGCACATATTGTGGGGAGCATTTCAAAAAGAAAACAAACTTTCAAGGTACAAAAGCTTTTATCTTTTAACATAAAGTACCTTGATTGATTTTCTAAATGGTTTCTTAATGGCTTTTGTGATCGTGAATGTACTTCAAAAGAACTCTTTCCTCTATGTGATAAAATGATTTCAAGTATCCTATGCACATATTGAGGGGGAGAATTTACCAAAGAAATTCAAATGGCTTTTTCCCATAGAAATTGTGATCAAGAAATTATTTCAAAGAAATTATTTCAAAGAACTCTTGCCTCCATGTGCCAAACAACTTCAATATCATATGCACATGTTGAGGGGGAGCATTTCTAAAATGATCAAAACAATTAAGGTACAAAATGCTTTGATTTTATATCACAAGTACCTTGATTGATTTTCCAAATGATTTTTTAATTGGTTTCAAGAAGGAATGAACTGTACTAAAAGACCGACCATTTTACTTTATGTATGGAGTTATAAGGATGGTTAAGTTAGGTATTTGTTCCCACGATCCAGCCAGAACCGGAGGGATCTACCCAGGGACAATCCACTAGATAGTGTAGAAGTCCTTAGGTATGATGAAAAAAGGAGAAAAATGAGAATGTGGGAAGAGTGCGGACTGAGACAGAGCTAGTACTGGAATAAACCCAACAAGGTTCTAGTTATGAAGTCTCGGTAAGCACTGAAGGGGTTGAAGAATGAAAAAGAAATGGATATGAAAAGGGTGAAAAGAAATAGCCCTCCAATAATTCAACCTTAGGGCAGAAACCGGGTTCAATACATATGGTACTGGTGGTTACTAAGGTAACACTGGTATTGAAGACAAGACGTCATGGACCCAGTGACGCATTGCACTAAACTTCCCAAGCTACTCAAGTTCATCTTTAAAGGGCTTGTTTCATTCTCACGGGGAACCGACATTATCTATCGACTTTCTCTTAGAGATTGTTGATATTGAAGAAGGAGACCCTCTCCCTAGTCTCCGGCATAGGAACAAAAATGCACAATTGAGTCTAGAGCCAAGAGATCATCCACAATATCTCATTAGGACACTAAATTAACGAAGACTTGCTGTTTCACTCAATGTGGAAAGTAAGAATATTTTAAGAGTCCTATGCATTATCCTTGTGGTATTGCCAGAACATCTGAGTGATATGTAAGTATTCACGATGAAGATGGAAATCCTTCTAGAGCCAACATCAAACAAGCTCTTGGTGGGTGACATGTGAGATTTTTTCTAAAGATCAAACTTGTGACAATTGGATAGAAACGATGGGGCGATTCACTCTTGAATCAACGTTGGTCCAGGATTGGAATTGACGAATACTTTTGGAAAAACCGTTCGATGTGCAAATCTTCTTTTCTCTAGCGCATCGAATGTGTATTCATATTTCAAACTCAAAAAGTATCTCTGATTGAAAAAATGCTTTTGGAAAAATCGTTCGATGTGCAAATTTCTTCTTTTCTCTAGCACATCGAATGTGTACTCTTTTCAAATACAAAAGGTATTTTTGATTGAAAATTGATCTTTATCATAAAACCTTCGTCGTATTGAAAAACTCTTTCTTCTAAGCAATACGCGATTGTTTTTTAAATCAATTTTTCATCAATCAGTGAATCTCAATTCGCTGGTTCACTCACTCCATGTTGTCTTCTTTGAGACGTTCCGGTTTGAGAACAGCTAGAGCAGCTGCGAAACCCTGTCAAGGAAATTCTTCGGAATTCTACCTGATCACAGGCAGTACTTGTACTGATCAACGGGGAACCGTGGGCCGTGTACCTCAATTCAACGAAAGTGATCAAAGACACTTTCGTGCGCTTTATTGCTAACTGTCGTATGCAGGTACACCCCGAAGATTGCAGCTGATCAGAATTGAGGAGTCAATCCAAAGCCGCATGCTCACAACATCCACACTTAATTGAAGAAATCATGACTTGTGCTTATCTACATAACCTGGCTCTGATATTTCTATACTATGCTTCTGCTACGCTCCTGCAAATATCATGAACCAGTAAAAGCTTCCGCTACTCTGATGAAAAGATGTCATGATCCAGAATGTGTGAGCATGTCGGTCCAAAAGTCACAACATCACATAAAGGCAACACAACCATGGATGATCCAGAGAGATTTGTTGTGGCTGATGATCTCAAAGAAAGATCGAAGATCATCAAAGATGTGGATCAGTTCAAAGGCCTCCACAAAAGTACAAAACTATGCGGACTTTGAAGAATCGCTACTAATGCACAAGGATTGCGGAAGTGAAGAATTCAAGTCTACGAGCTCTAGAACGAAGTCAAAGATAGAATGCTAGGAAGCAAAATGTATTTCATGGGGTGACCTCCCTTAGGGGGAGATTGCTAGGAATTGGAAATTCCATGTTAAAGTGTCGGTCACCCCAATTATAGTCTAGCATATGTTAGCTCGTAGACTTGTAGTTAATTACGTTATTTATTAGTTAGTTAATTAGTTTAGAGCAACACCGTGGAGGACGGACGGGTCTTTACCCAATGTATGCCTGATCCACAACCCGTAGGTGGCGTTATTTGTAAGAACTATAAATAGCCCTCTCCTCATGTAGAGAGGGTTGGTGCTTTTATTTCTAATCATACAAATTCCTTTTCTCTCATCTCTTTCTCTCTCTAGAAAGTATCCCACCCATCTCTCTCTCTCTAAATCTTCTTGTTTGATTCAATCCTCATACATGTTCTTTGATTAAAAAAATAACCAATATCCTACAGGGATAGACTACAAGGAAGCTAATGAAAATGTGAAAAAACCTTACGTGATAGGAATCAAGCAAGGGAACTGATAACATCAAATAGTCCTGAATATTAAGTGTCAATTTCCCCCGATAATGCTCGTATATTACATCATTTATATGGATTTATGACCAAATGACGACCCTTATTCGCATGTACGATTTGACCAACTGATCACCTACCGTTTGGATGAACTTAAGAAGTCAGGGATGAGTGTTTAAGATGCTAGCGCCCAAGCACTCATTATTACAAATCTTGCATGTAGCGATACTTAATGACTTGGCTTAGGGGACTAAGAACAACTGCACTTTCGACGGGTCATCTGAAATCTCCAGTGGAACCCTGATAACATCAAATAATCCTGAATATTAAGTGTCAATTTCCCCCGATAATGCTTGTAATTTATATCATTTATATGGATTTACGCTTGTTTTCCATTATATTTCACTTTCAGGTAAATTAAGAGCATTGGAGCTAAAGAAACACGGAATTGGAGAGTTTATTGAAGATTTATCATAGTATGCTCACTTTGAAGAAGTTACGGTGTAACTCCTCTCTCACATTAGGCCGAAACTAAAGCGTGGCTCAGAAAACCAACTTAACTGAAGATTACAGCGTAACTCTATCCAAGATTACGACGTAACCGTATTAGGTCAAATGAGGTTCCACGCCACTACTAATTACGCCGTAACTCATGCATCAACTACGGTGTAACCAAGATTTATTGAAGATACGGCGTAACTCCTTCTAGAGGTTACGCTGTAACCAGCATTATTAGTGCAAATTACGAAGAATTGTATGTTACGGCGTAACTCTTTTTATAGTTACGCCGTAACCAGATCTGGCCTATAAATACCCCACGACTTCCAGCATTTCAAAGCATCCTATTTCACACACAAAAATCAGAGAACGTGAGAAGAAGTCAAAGGCAGATCTAGAGGAGCATACGGAGCTATCTCCAAGGGAGAAATCACTCCCCTACGATAAGCATTAGCTTTTTATCTTTTCTTTACTTTCGATTCATGTATTTCGTAACATTAAATATTGAATTGATTTGTATGGTTAATATGAGCGGCTAAGCATCTCTTGGTGTTGGCCTAGTTATGATTCCTTAATTGTTTTGTTTGCGTTTACTTTACTTCCGTATAATTGTTTCTAAGTGTATGCATGCATAGTTTATTGGTAGCTACCCTTGTTTCGGTAGTTTTGAATGGCGGTAGAGGCTAGTTGCTTAGGAGATATGACCAACTGACCCTAAGTGAGTAGACTGAGATGGGAAGGGTAAGATATGACCAACTGACGACCCTTTTTACTTGTGCGATTTGACCAACTGATCACCTACCGTTTGGATAAACTTAAGAAGTAAGGGGTGAGTGTTTAAGTTGCTAGCGCCCGGGCACTCACTATTATGAATCTAGCATGTAGCAGAACTTAATGACTTGGCTTAAGGGACCAGGAATAACTGGACTTATGAGGGGACACCTGACTTCTCCAGTGGCACCCTTTGCTGATAGGTTAGGACGAGCTGACCAAATGTTGTCCTCTCGACTTTGACCCCACCTGAAGTAATTGGAAGTAATTAGACGTAAAAATTACTAGTTAGGATAAGTAACTAGGTTAGCACCACTCTCCTCTATTGATCACATCTTTCGCCTTTATTTGCTTTAGTAGTTAATTCTATATCAAAATCATATTAAAATCTGTGACACCTAGACTTAGTATTAATCCACACACATAGCTCTTAGGAAGACCTCGGTTTTACCAAATACTACACTACACACGACCGGGTACACTGCCCGTTAGTGCATTAGGGTAGACCATAGGTATAACGAGACTTATAAATATTAAAACCTGGTCAGTAAAGCCTGCATCAAACCCTTTGTTGATAGGTTAGGACGAACTGACCAAATGCTGTCCTAGCAACTTTTACCTCTACTTGAAGTAACTGGAAGTAATTAAACGTGAACTTAGCTTGATAGGATGAATAACTAGGTTAGCACACTTCTTCCCTATTGATCACAACCCTTGCCTTTACTTGCTTTTCTTATTTTAGTAGTTAATTAATCATTTCAACCTTAAAATCTATTAAAATCTGTGACACCTAGACTTAGTTTAAATCCGCACATATAGCTCCTGGGACGACCTCGGTTTTACCGAATACTACACTACACACGACCGGGTATACTGCCCGTTAGTGCATTAGGGTAGACCATAGGTATAACGAGACAATATAAATATTAAAACCTGGCCAGTAAAACCTGTATCAAGTTTTTGGCGCCGCTGCCAGGGAGTTATATTATGATTTTCATTAAGTCTTTCATTTCTGTTTTATTTTAAAATTTCCTCAATTTCTCATGATCTCTTTTCAAGTTTCAAGTACCATGGAAGTTGTTAACATTGATGACCTCACTCTTGAGGAATATTTGGCATTAACAAGAGAAGAACAAGGGTCGGGGCTCGTAAGACCGGCGATTGGAGCTAATCTCCGTTTCGAGATTAAAGATCAATTTATGAGGGAGCTTCGTGCTAACCCTTTTTCAGGAAACAGGGACGAAGATGCGTATGAGCACGTTGAGAATGTCTTGTACATCGCAAGCCTTTTCAACATTCTTGGTGTATCTCATGACGCTATTATAATACGTGTGTTCCCCATGACTCTTACTGGAGCTGCAAGAAGATGGATCGAAAGATTGCCCGACGGGGCAGTTGATACATAGGCTCTACTAAAAAAGCACTTCATCCAAAGATATTGTCCTCCATCGAAGATATCTGATCAGCTCATGGAAATCCATAATTTCAAGCAAGATGACGATGAAATGTTGTATCAAGCCTGGGATAGATACAACGAGCTCCTCTACAAGTGCCCTACTCATGATCTGAACAACCAGCAAAAGGTCAACATCTTTTACAAGAGTATCAACATAACTACGAGACAGATGTTGGACTGCCAAGTACTGATCCCGAACATGACTCCTACTCTCGCCATTGAAGCCATCCAAAAAATGGTTGATCATTCCCAAAAATGGCACGATGGAGGAAGCAAAAGGAACCAAGGCGGAAATCTTGATGGAATTGCCGCCATAACTAACAAGCTAGAAAATCTTGGTCAGGATATGCTCAAGCATGGAGAAAGTGTTCATGCCATCCAAGTAGGTTGCGAAAGCTGCGGAGGAGGACATCTCACCAAAAATTGTCCTCACATTAACGAAGATAGCACAATCGAAGAAGCTAAATATAGAGAAAATCGATCGTTCCATGGAGATAATAGGACTAATAATGGGTATCATGGAAATTATAACTGAGGCCTTATGGAGAAAGAAGGCCCAGCATTGAAGAGACCATCAACCAATTCCTGGAAAGTTCAGCCCAAAAGCAAAAAAGAACAAGATAAACGGCTTAGGGATTTCCAGGATAACACAAATAAAACCTCTCCAGACACGACACAACCCTAAAAAACCTTGAAGCCATGGTGGAAAAGCTTAGTGAAGAGATAAAGATAAGTAACACTGAACCTGAGGGGGTCAAACCTATGGTGGTATGCAATGCCGTTTTTGCTGATGATAATTCATAGGAAGTAATTGAAGATTGCCATTTTCCAACCGAATATTTAAAAGAGACCACTGTCGACAATCAGTTGCAGTTACGCCGTAGCTATTTTCCAGAGTTACGGCGTAACCAAGATTCAGAAAACGTAAACAGGTCATAAATCGGGTTATTTTTAGTTAAAGATGTTAGCACAGACGGGTTCGTCATTCCATGTTCAGTTCGGAGTCATGATATCTTGGGGTTAATGGATTTTGGGTCTAGCATAAACATCATGCCACTTTCCCTATTCTTAAAACTCAAATTAATCCATCTTTGGAAAACGGATATGGTGATTGAGATGGCCAATATGACCAAGGCTACTCCTCTTGGAATCACAGGTGGTACTTGTGTTAAGGTCGATAGGTTTTTTTCTGCCCCCGAATTTGTGGTTATCGACATGGAGAAAAACACGAGGGAACGTTTAATTCTTGGTAAACCGTTCCTTGACTCATTGGGATACTATAGTGATAGAGTAGAATTTAAAATGGATAAAACTTTGTGCCATGATCAGGATGAAATAATGACAAATGAGGATCCAAAGGAGGTTCAAGTGGATTATTCCGATAGGTTTCCTCCTTCATATTTTAGCCATTTGCAGGGGACCGAGTCAAGTGATGATGACAACAACAAAGGAGAAGATGATGATGTCCGACCTTCTGTACCTAGTTATGTTGTTTCAGGTAAACTTCACTGTTGTGCTCCTAATTTGAAAATTGGTTAAAAGTAAAGTTTGGAGCTGTCAATATAAAATGGGAAGTCGAGGATAAATTTCGCTACGAATGGGCGAAAGCTATTTTTTTGCAAGAAAATCGATATTCCTTAACTCCGATTGTTCCTCCATGTGTTTGGGACCAGCCGTTTCGAACAAAAAATCAGCTAAGGAGGAAGTTGGCCAAGTCCGAAGGCCACCATAAAGCCCGAGACTTTAAGTCTAACTTAAAGACTCGTAAATAAAGAAAAGTGCTCTTTCGGGAGACAACCCGAATTATCCCTTTCATTTGTTTTATTTCCATTTCTGTTGGGTTTTGTGTTTTTAACCATATTTGCAGGATTTCGGAGAAAAGTTACTGCAGCATGCTAAACGGGGACCTGATTTGTCCATAGTTACGGCGTAACTCATTCTTATGGTTACACCGTAACATACTTTTTGCAACAGTCCTTTAGAGAATTACCAGTTACGGCGTAATCCCATTCAATGGTTACGCCGTAGCTACACTCCTGTAGCATCTGCCAGGTTTTGCACTAATTACGGCGTAACTCTTTTAAGGGTTACGACGTAACTATCCTCTGTAACACTTCTTTCTTTTTAAACACAATAACCTTGTATTAGTTTTCAAATGAACTTTGTGGGTATGTTCCCTGTAAGCCCTCACGAGACTACACTCGTCCACTTGGAACACCAAGTGGTTTAAAAGGCTTGTTGCATACGCTAAATGCAACCGTGATTCCAACGAAAGTGAGTTAGGTTTCTTTTTCATTTTTCTTTTTCTTTTTTTAGAATTATGCTTGTCGGTAGTGTGATTTCAGGGATTGAAGTTTGCTTGTGGCTGCTTATGCCAAGGCACGATTCATTTCGTGGGCCTTCTTTCTTTCTTTTTAGAGCAAATTTCAGGGAAGTTCTCGCTCTAATTCTACTTTTCTCTTCACCTTTATTTAACGCTTAGTACAAAAGAGACTTTGTACATTTCAAGTGGGGGGACGGGAGTAGAATTGTCTCTTGAACTTTATTTTGCCCTCGTTTTTCTAGTTTATTTTGAAAAAATATGCCATTTTTAAAATTTTGACATGTTTTTCTTAACCTAACTAGATTAGACCTTAGCCGAGTACATTATAACCCTTGATATTATATGGTGAGATTAGCCTTATCCGTTTCCAAATTTTTACCCCAAATCCACCAAATTATGAGTGTGCCGGTAGCTTGTAAACTTTAGAACTTGGCCTTTACATCATTTCAAGACCATTGACGAGGTATGTTGAGTTAGCTCGACGTATTTGGACTTTTCAGTTTAAGAAGGCAGTATTATAGGATTATCACCCAAATAGCCCATCATTGTGTATATATCAATTAGTCACCTCGACCCCCATGTTAAACCCTTTGTTGCACTCACCTTTAGTGCAAGATACCCCTAGATACACCCTTCTGAGCCATACCTTTCATTTTGTTTACCCAACATACTGTTTCGTTACACCATTACACCGTAGCCTACCCTGTAGTCTTTATTTGTAATTGGGAAGTCATTATATGCCTAAGTTCAAGGTTCAAGTGGAAAGGTTCGGGAATTACGCTTTCGTCTATGACATATCCTTAAAGATCATTGAAGACCCCCCAAATTCTCATATTGTTCATCTCAAGTGGGGGGATGCTATGTTTAGTTATTATGTTTTGTTGAAAAAAAAGTAGTTATTGTTATTTAGTTGATTGTAAAGTGCGATGTTATAAGCACTATTGTTATGAGCTTACTATAGATTTAGTATCGAGGAGGCCACCTCGGTCACATTTGAATAATGAAGTTGGATGTGTGCCCATCATGACGTCCTCTAATGGCACATCTACCTGGTAATATCATGATCCGGTTTCTTAATTCGAAACTTGAACTTTGGACGAACGGTTAGTGGTGATGACTTGGTTATAAATTTAGACTATCTGCTTGATTTTATTTTACACCAATTTTATCCCATGTCTTATCCTACCCTTAGTCATGAAGCGGGTCTAGGTGATGCAGCGAGCAATCTTTGGTGTCTTGGCCATGGATTTGGTCATGTATCATTGATTTTGTCCACTTCGCCGTGACATTTTAGTTATGACAAATCACCCTTAACCTTTGTCGTGTATACCCATATTGCCTTCAAGAATTGTTTTGTCCTTAACTCTAGTGGTGGAGATTTGTGTAACCGCCAAGCTTATGATAGAATACATGCAATGACTATGCAATGAACGATCACCCCGAAATTGACACTTAGAATAGTTGAGAGATTTGAGTGTTTTGTTCCCATTTCGTGAGGTGTTCGGCTTTGTTTTATTCTAGCATAAGGGATTTGTAAACTTATATTTTCCAAGTAATGGGAGATATCTTTTTAGGAATCTATCTAATAAGGTCTACTTGAGGGCAAGTAGAGTTCAAGTGGGGGGATATTTGATAACATCAAATAGTCCTGAATATTAAGTGTCAGTTTACCCCAATAATGTTCGTATTTTATATTATTTATATGGATTTACGTTTGTTTTCCTCTATATTTCACTTTTAGATAAATTATGATAGTATGCTAATTTTGAAGATGTTAATGCGTAACTCCCCTCTCACATTACGCCGTAACAGAAGCGTGGCTTAGAAAACCAACTCAACTGAAGATTACGGCGTAACTCTCTCCAAAGATTACGACGTAACTAACTAGGTCAAATGAGGTTCCATGCCGCTGCAAGCTACGCCGTAACTGTTGTCTCAACTACGGCGTAACCAGGATTTATTGAAGATACGGCGTAACTCGTTCCAGATGTTACGCCGTAATAAGCATTTTTAGTGCAAATTACGAAGATAATGGTGTTACGGCGTAACTCTCAACTTAAGTTACGCCGTAACCAGATCTGGCCTATAAATACCACTCGAATTCCAGCATTTCTAATCATCCCATTTCACACACAACATCAGTGAACGTGAGTAGAAGGTTGAAGGCAGATCTTAGGGAGCATACGAAGCCATCTCCAAGGAAGAAATCACTCCCCTACAATAAGCATTAGCATTTTATCTTTTCTTTACTTTCAATTCATGTATTTTGTAATGTTAAACATTGAATCGATTGTTTTAGTTAATATGAGTGGCTAAGCACCTCTGGTGCTAGCCTCGTTATGATTCCTTAATTGCTTTGTTTATGTTTACATTGCTTCTGTATAATTATTTCTAGTGTATGCAAGCATAGTTTGTTGGTAGCTACCCTTGTTTCGGTAGTTTTGAATGGCGGTAGTGGCTAGTTACTTAGGAGATATGACCAACTTACCCTAAGTAGGTAGACTGAGTGGGAAGGGTAAGATATGACCAACTGACGACCCTTCTTCGCTTGTGTGATTTGACCAACTGATCATCTACCGTTTGGATGAACTTAAGAAGTTAGGGATGAGTGTTTAAGATGCTAGCGCCCGAGCACTCATTATTACAAATCTTACATGTAGCGGTACTTAATGACTTGGCTTAGGGGACTAAGAACAACTGGACTTTCGATGGGTCACCTGACATCTCTAGTGGAACCCTTTGCTGATAGGTTAGGACGAATTGGCCAAATGCTGTCCTAGCCACTTTTACCCTCACTTGAAGTAATTGGAAGTAATTAAACGTAAACTTAGCTTGATAGGATGAATAACTAGGTTAGCACACTTCTCCCCTATTGATCACAACCCTTGCCTTTACTTGCTTTTCTTATTTTAGTAGTTAATTAATCATTTCAACCTTAAAATCTATTAAAATCTGTGACACCTAGACTTAGTTTAAATCCGCACATATAGCTCTTGGGACGACCTCAGTTTTGCCGAATACTACACTACACACGACCGGGTACACTGCCCGTTAGTGCATTAGGGTAGACCATAGGTATAACGAGACAATATAAATATTAAAACCTGGTCAGTAAAACCTGCATCAGGAACCAAAACGAGATAGAGATCTAACTAGCTATTCTATTCCCCGGCAGCGGCGCCAAAAACTTGATGCGCGCGGGAGGCGCGTTCAGGGCGAAGGAAACTTCCTTTTCGTCGAGCAAGTTTTTCAACCTCCTAGGCAGTGAACCTAATCATTGTAGTGTAGTATTGAGTAAGCCTCGGGGATTGATATCGTTCTATAGGGGAATAGGAATGCTAGTAAGATATGTGTGACGAGAAGGTGGGGGTTGAGGATGATTCTTTTTTATCTTTTTTTTATGGTTTTTTAGAAAGACAAGGTAAATATCTCGGGGCAATTGGTTGTGGGGTGGTATTTCTACCGATTACTCTACTTATCTAATTTATCTAATTATCTAATTACTATGGGTAGTCTTATGTCTAATTGAAGTGTGCTCGTATGATGATTAAAAATGTGTTTACCTAGATGTTATTACTCCTTAGTTATCTTTTATTGGTCGGTTGAATTGTCACACCTTATCTTAACGCGTTGTATTGCTAAGGTCGTAGGGTATGCGTGCCCCCTAGTTCTTTGAGGTTATCTCTCGTATGTGACCTACGAAGTCAACAAGCCTAAGCTATTTCATCCATAGACCACATCGTCATAAAGCATACTCAAGCATTAAATACAACGAATGATGCCTAGTTGCACTCCTAAGCCAATTTACAATTAAGATAAGAAACAATCTAACAATAATCAATAAATAGGTTTCATAGATCTAAGCAAACACATAAGAAATTTAGCTAAACATGGTAAACAAGCAAGCATACACACAATCAATCGAATTCGGGATAGACATAATGTTACTTTGGATTTAAATACTTATCTCGATGCGTAAAATAGGGTATGGACCCTAAGATACTGTCCAATTCGGACTACAAACGATTTAGGGTTTTTTCTCCAAAAGTCTACCTCCCTAAATGCAGAAAAATCAAATTCTATATATAGATTTACAAATGTGACGGCGTCTGATCTGTGCAAAACCGTCAAGTCTAACAGACTTAAAACAGCTTAAACACAAATGCAATTAAGATCAGAGGAATATAGGGAATTCCTGGGTCGTTAAGTCCCACGGAGGATGAATTGGTGTATAAACACTTCAGATGATAGAATGATTACTAAGGATAGTAATCAGTAAGGTTTTGGATGGAAAATTATACCTAAAAGAAAAGATTTACAAATTAAAGCGACTTAAATGCAAATTAAAAGAAATAAAAGATAAAAGATATTAAATAAACGCTATCACTATTTTTAAAGTGATGAACGTTTAAAACCTAAAACGTACGTTTAAATAAAGTTGCGTAAACGTACAAAATAAAACGTGAGTTTTAAAGAAATAAAAGGCCTATAAATATGAAAATTATATTTTTACAATCCTAATAAGAAAAGAAAATTATTATAAAGAGAAAATTATTTTTAAAACTATTTATTTAATTATTATTAATTAAAAACTATTTATTAAGTATTTAAAATGCACTAAAATACAAGAAAATACAAGATTAACCTAGAAAAATGAAATTATAAGTTAGAAAAATCTAAAATATGATAAAAATTATTTTAAAACTAAAAATATATTTTTTTGACTTTTTATGTATTTATTATTAATTTAAAACTATTTAAAACTAATTAAAATGCTAAAAAATAATTTTTAAACTAAGAAAATTATGGAAAAATACTTTTTATTACTTTTATATTTATCTTAACCTAAGAAAATTGAAAAATCATTTTTTTGAACTTTTTATAATTTATTAGTATTAAAAGCTATTTAAAAAGGATTAAAAACTAGTTTAAATTAAGAAAAATAGCAAACAGTTATGAAAAATTATGAAAATTTCAGGAAAAGTCTATTCTAATATACTGAATCTAAGAAAAATAGAAAAATATGGGCTTGTGTGGAGAAATATGCAACTGCAGTAACAACTGCTTATTAAAAAGCACTTGAAATAAGCTAGAAGGACACAACAAGCATCAAACTGATACACAAGCTAGAATAAGCTATAAGAACTTTAAATCAACTGAAAACAACAAACCACAACCTCTGGATTACAATTTAGCACAGATTTGATGTTTTGACTTAATGAACAAAACAGAATTTGGTAAGCTACTTTGAGCTTATGCACAGAACACCAAATAAGCTAAAACTGAAAAGCAATGAATGGAACTTGGATTAGACCTGGTTGACTACCTAGAAACCAAAGATGATGTCCAGATAAGCTAACATGAGCTTATGAGAAGCTTTTTCAAAACCTGACAAACCACTGAGTAAAACTCAGTTAATACTGATTGAGTTGGGACAAAATGATAAGCACATGCAGCCCTGTCAAATAAGCTCCAAACTCAAAACTAAAAATTGGGACCTTGATACAGCCAGGTAAACTACTTAGAAAGCTAAATTACAAAGGTTAATGATCAATAATAAGCTCTCTAAGAACTTATGAACTTGGCTACCAAATCTGTGCACAGGACAGATTTTGACTATTTAAGAAAGTAACTATGTTGACTTTGTTGAACTTTGGACTGATTTTTATGATTGAATATGTAATATTAAGCTAAAGTGAGATTAAATTAGGCTAAGTTAATAGGTTTTAAGCTTCTGTGATGAATTTTAGACTCTAAATCCTAACAGTCACACAGTAAAATGAGATTAAAAGAAAATTTGACTTTTTAATGTAACAGGCACTGGTTTTTCTTGTTGCAATGAGATATTAGGACCTAGTGGAATATAAAACAACCAAGAACAACAACACAAACAAGCTCTAACACAGTTAATGCAGCAAATCCAAACAAGCCTTTATAGAACTGATTTGAATTTTTTCAAAGAGTTTGTCAGATTAAGAACATGCACTTGATTAAAAACCTTAGATTATCATATAAGGGGACTATATAAGCATAAAACAACAACACTAATAGTATAAAACTAAGAAATACAAAGTATGCTATATTAACTGTTAAAATGAGATTTTTATAAACTACAAATTCAAAAGAACAAAGGACTGCTTTAAAGGCTTAATTATACTTAATTATAAGTAAAGATCATAAACACACAGAGATTTAAGCTAGTGAACAAGTCAAACAGTAAAATGCCAAAATAGCTTAAAAGAGCTTACAACTGATTCCAACTGAAAACTGAGAACAAGACACAAAGAACAGATCCTATAGGCTTACCACTAAGCCACTAACCCATTTCCATCCAAAAATCAAACTGCATTAGCTTCTTGATCATCAATCCTGTGATTTTTGAATCTCACTGATTTTTTTAGTATTTTTGGTATTTTTCTCTCTTTACTTCTAAACTGATTTTTAAAGTTACTAAAAGCTTGAAATAGCTTTCTAGGAGCTTATGTGGGTTTACTCAGTCCAAACCAACAACTAATAACAACATTTCATAACATGAGATTTTTGAAAGGAAAATGCATAAACTGGTAACTTGAATTAAAACTGAAATTGATACTTGCAAAAGTTTATCAGTACACTGAAATCACTAGAAACAGTACTTTAAAGCTTACTCTTACACTGGAATTTAAAAGTTAGACTAAAACGACATTAAAAATTAAAATTAAACTAGATATTTTAATCCTCTGCACCAAACTTGTATTTATTGACTTCCTTCAACCTTGTCGACACTCTTGAGTAAATCCCACTTCAATCCAACCGTTGAAATCTTCCAGATCATTGGAATTGCCATATGTCGAATTTGGCGCCAATTTTTCAAAGAGTTGGTTTTCTGAATTAATGGGCTTTGGTTGATAGTGGAGGTGGAAGGGGGAGGTAATCAAGTGGATATGGTGAGGTGGAAAGGTGAAAACCAGTGGTTAAAACCACTGGTTTTGGCTAAAACAGCTTTGGTGAAGGAGGTGAACAGTACGCGCGGTATCTGTTTTTTTTAAATTATTTGGGCCGGGTCAAGTTACTGGATTGGATTTGGGCTTAGGTAATAATAGGGTCCGTTTGGTTTAAGTTAGCAACAAGGACTAACTTTGCAATTTTAGCAATCTTGAAGGACTGATTTTTACAAGTTTCCAAACTTTATCACAAGGGTAAAACCTGCCAAGTAAGAATAGTACAAGGACCTATATTGATAATTTCCATTTTTTTAAATCCAAGGACTAAAACTGTCAAGTTTGAAACTTGAGGGACCAAACATGTAATTTTCTCCAAAGTTTATCATAAGGACCATTTTTGTCATTTATAAATAGAACAAGGTTAAAAGTTGATAATTTTCACTTTTTAACTTAACCAAGGACTATTTTTGACATTTTTGCAAAGTTGAGGGACCAAAGTTGTAATTTTGAGATTTTTAACTTCAAAGGATTATTTTGAACAACTTGTGAATCCCAAGGACCTTTTATGATATTTTTACAAGTTTTGATTAACCAGGGACTAATTTTGACAACTTTTGTTACTTGGGGGACTAAAACTGCCAATTATGCAAACTTGATACGTTTTTCACCAGATTTTGATGTTTTTGCATTTAAAACATATGAAACACTTGTTTGTGATATTTTTATCATTTTGATGTGTTTCTGAGTGTTTTCAGATGTTTTTGGCATTCTAACAGTATAAAAATGATGAGTATTTAGACACTCATCAATCCCCCACACTAAGATATTGCTAGTCCCTAGCAATGATTTGAGAAAACTTTAATGGATTTGAAAAACTCTTTACCAAAAGCCATTACTTCTGGAGTAGCCAATTGTTTTAGCTCAAGTAAGAACTT
Organism: Chrysanthemum seticuspe; assembly: GCA_019973895.1. Lineage (NCBI taxonomy): Eukaryota > Viridiplantae > Streptophyta > Magnoliopsida > Asterales > Asteraceae > Chrysanthemum > Chrysanthemum seticuspe. The sequence continues at coordinate 273,589,278 of BPTQ01000009.1, forward strand.
TGGTACAATGATAACCAAATGATTTTGAGCAAATCATAAGCTTTCAACGGATTTGATTTGTCTTTACCAGAAGCCGTTTGCTTCTGGACTAGCCAACTCTTAGATAAATTATCAATATTATCTTTGGTGAGCTGAACACCAATTATGGATTTTCCACTGCCTTTACCACAAGCCATAATCTTGCGGGCTAGCCAACTCTTCACTTTTTAGGATATGGTGAGTTAAGAACCATACAATTTTGGGCAAATTGTAAGCCGTAAACGGATTTGAGAAATCTTTACCAAGAGCCGTTTGCTCCTGGATTAGCCAATCCTTTTGTCTTACAGACAAGGCGGACTGATAACCAAGCTGAGTAAGTGTAGAACACTTACTCCAAAAAAAATTTTGGCCAAAAACGGGGGAATTGGGTGAAATAATTACATGATGAAATTCGTGAGAATTCCCCCCCACACTTAGAAATGAATATTGCCCTCAATATTCAAAGTACCGGCGGTTATGCCGAAACAAAGAACATAAAAGGGAAATACTACGGCCATTATTTAGCAAGATTTTTTTTTTTTTTTTTTTTTTTTTTTTTTTTTTTTTTTTAGAGATATATATATATATAACATGTGGGGCATCACCCCCACACTTAGGTGGTAGAAAGGGATAAGAAGACAGAAATATGGATGAAAATCCATATTGTGTGTGCTACTATTTTTGATTCCCGAGTCACTAGCTTGACTCGATCCCCGCATTCATTGGTTCATGGGGAAAGTAACGTGGAAAACCAATCTCGATCGGACTTTCATTCACAATGTTAAAAACATATGAACATCAGAAAGTTCCACTCCGACGAGATACAACCGGTATTTTAATAGTAGAAACTATAAAGAATAATACCGGGGTCAAAGATGGTGTCCTCATTCCCGAAAGAGAAAAGGGAAAGAGCAACCACACCATTAGTGAAGAATGGAATAAATATGTGCATTACAATGCATGTCCATTCCTCATCAGAAAGAAGTAAATCACCATTTTTGACATTTTTAAGCTTATATTTGAAGCTTTTATGGTGATTATCAAAGGAATTTCCGGGAGGGAGGTTTGGGGACGATTCTTCGTTTAATAAACTTTCAAGAAAAAGGATGTCCCCCTCTGAATCCAAGTAAGAATCATCAACCCCTGTTAGGATTGATTCATCACTTAGAAAAGCATCGACTTCATTCCAAAAATTATCATCTTCCTCATCCGAAGTGAGAGAAGGAATGGAAAAGTCGGAAACAATTGGATCTGGAGATGAAATGGATGATGGATCTTTTGAAGAGAGTTCAGTTTCACCTACAGAGTTAACAAACTCAATACGATAAACTGATTCCGGATGTGGGACAAGTGGTGTGCTCTTAGAGCTAGAAATTTCCACCACTTCCGATAAAGTCTCCGATTCTAGATCATCATCATCAAGAATACTCATGACTCCCTTGGTACAACTTTCAAACCATTTGTTTGAACCAGGGTTGATTTTTAGAGCTTTTAGCTCAGCACGTTTTTGGTGACTCCTCTTAACCGTGAAATTAGAGAGTGTTGCATCGATTCTTTTAGATTTTTGATCGATTGTGGCAACACTATGTTTGTTCAGAGGTTTGGAGTTCTGGTTGATATTAAACGTGAGTTCTTCGTTATCAACCCGTATAGTCAACTCTTCCGCAAATACATCAATCAGAGCACGGCTCGTTCTCAAGAAAGTTCTCCCTAAGATGAGGGGAACTCTAGGATCTGCATCAAAGTTTACTACAACAAAGTCAGTGGGGAAATGAAACTTCCCTATCTTTACCACGACATCCTCAGCTATTCCAAGTGGACGAGTTATTGTACAGTCCGCTAGCTCGAGAGTCATACAAGTAGGAGTAAGTTCAGGGAGAGAAAGTTTCTTCCATACTGAGAGTGGCATGAGGTTAATGCTAGCGCCAAGATCGGCCAAGGCGGAGCATTGAACCATCCCCAAGAAATCACATGGGATTAAAAACTTGCCAGGGTCTTCAAGCTTTTCGGGAAGCTTTTTAAGAAGGACCGCTGAGCATTGCTCATTGAGAGGGGTTTTAGCCATTTCAGATAACTTATCTTTGTTGCTTAGTAACCCTTTAAGAGTGGATGCAAATTTGGGCATTAGAACGAGAGCATCAACGAAGCTTATATCAAAGTGCAATTCATTGAAAATTTGGAAAAATTTTTCCATTTGCTCTTTGGTTTTGTCTTTAAGCTTCTCATCATGCATTCTTGATGGGTAAGGAAGAGAAGATTTGGATTTCTCAACAGGAGCTACAGGAGGTTCAAACACAACTCCTTGATTTGACTTGGGTTTCTGGACAACTTGAGGTTGGACTACCGAAGGTGGAACATGTGCGGTACTTCGTGGGCTTGAATAATGCACCTTGTTCGTAGTTTCCTTGGTAACTTGACTCATTTGCACAGGTGGAGGAGGCATTGGAGTCAAAGGTCCATTGTGTGTCCGAGGTTCACTCTCCACTACCTTTGGGAGATAAGAAGAAGAAGAAGAGGTAGTAGGAACAGCAGGTCCAGTGTATGAAACACCACTTCTGGTTGTGATCGCCTTAGCATCGCCCCTCGGGTTAGCGATCGTGTTGCTCGGAAGTTTTCCTGAGCCCGAGGGTCGATCATTTAAAGACTTCTTAAGATCAGCGATCTGACTGACCAACAACCTGTTCATTTCATCTTGGGATTTCATGAACTGCTTCAGTAACTCATCAGATGATGGTCCTGGAGGAATAATGACGGGAGGAGCTGGAGGGACAATTTGAGGCCGTATGTTTTGATTTTGACCAAAATTCCCTTGATTAGGATTCATATTCCCATGAAATTGATTCCCTCGATTGAAATTGTTTTGATGAAGGTTTCCTTGATGTTGGAAACCTTGATTGGGTCCAGGATAGAAATTACCTTGGTTTTGATAACCTTGGTTCATTCTTGGTTGGTTCTGATTCCGGTTTTGCATGTTATGATTTTGATTAAAACCGGGTGGTGCCTGATTAGTGTTAGCACGGTAGTGTGGTTCATTTTGAGGACGGTATTGATTACCTCCTTGCTGTGAACTACCGGCTAGAGCATTGGCTTCAAAAAGACTACCATCGGTGGCAGTACAATTGTAGTAAGCATGAGGACCACCACAAGTAACACAAACTTCAACTTTCTTCACTTCACCATGTGATGGTGTTTGAGTGAAGGTGACTTTCTTTTGGTTAGCAAGAACCAAAGCCTGAACAATATCTGTGAGTTTATCAATCTTAGCATCGGTGCTAGATGTACTCACAGGAGATGAAGTAGAAGGTCCAGCATTAGACTGACTTTGATATGTCTTTGTGCGGAAAGGACGGACCTGGGACTTGTTTTCAATGATTTGTAAGGCTTCTTTGGTGGTTTTGCTAAGGAAATTACCTCCCGCGGAGGCATTCAAAGAGTCTTGGTCAGCTTGTCTCAGACCATTGTAGAAAGTATCCATTTTCATTAACTCGGTAAAACCATGATGTGGACACTTGCGGAGCAATTCTTTGTAACGATCCCATGCCTCCCCGAATGATTCATCAAATCTTTGAGAAAATTTCATTATCTCATTCTTAAGACTTGTGGTTCGGGAAGGAGGATAGAATTCGTTAACAAACTTGGTAACTAGATCCTCCCATGTCTCTATAGAACGAGGGGGTTGTTTCTCAAGCCAATTCCGGGCTTGTCCCTCTAGAGAAAATGGGAACAGAAGAAGCTTGATAGCTTCGTGTGGGACATTCTTGTACTTGATGGTTGATGCAATCTTATTGACCCATCGAATGTGTGCATGAGGATCATCCCGCTCAAAACCATAGAATTGGCTTTGGGTTACCAGATTAAGTAACCCGGTTTTGAGCTCGAAGGTATCAGCCACAATCGCTGGGACAACAATGGCATCTCCGTAACCCTCGATGGGTGCTTGGAGAAGCTCATTCATAGGTTTGTCTTCTGCCATTTCGACAGGTGGTGGTGGTGGTAGACGTTCCTCAGTCACGGCTGAAGGAGCTGAACGTCCTCTACGTCTACGAGGAATCTTTCCAAGTTCAGAAAGTGGACTTGTAGAACTGGAAGAACGAGTGCGCATGCACTAAGTATAAAAATCAATTTTCAAAACAAATGAGGCAAAACACAAGTGAACTTAACCAATAATCTCAAATGAAATGGCTTCTTTGATAAAGGTACACCAAATCACAAGTGACATAAAGGCAAGTTTTAAATCTGATGTTCGGGAACTTATTATGGTCGCACCCCCAGTTAGGTAGTGCACTGCCTTGATTTGCGGTGGTTGATTTTTATGTATTTAAGTACCAGTTAAAAGACGTAGGTAAGATTTGTGCAGATGGGTTTAAAAACTTTTGGACAATATTTTTGTTATCGTCTCGTTTAACCAAATCGTATCTCTTTAAGAATCACCTTAAAAGAGAATACAAGATAGAAAACGTTACGATTGTTTTGTTGTTTTATATTTTTTTGGTGTTTTTAACACTTTAGGAAAAGTGCTAATGAACTTTTTGGTTTTCTTATAACTTTACAAAAAACTTTTTACAAACTGTGGTATATGTGCAAGTACGGGTCTGAAAATGCTAGAAACACGCTTACAGCCTCCCCGGCAGCGGCGCCAAAATTTGATCTGTGCAAAACCGTCAAGTCTAACAGACTTAAAACAGCTTAAACACAAATGCAATTAAGATCAGAGGAATATAGGGAATTCCTGGGTCGTTAAGTCCCACGGAGGATGAATTGGTGTATAAACACTTCAGATGATAGAATGATTACTAAGGATAGTAATCAGTAAGGTTTTGGATGGAAAATTATACCTAAAAGAAAAGATTTACAAATTAAAGCGACTTAAATGCAAATTAAAAGAAATAAAAGATAAAAGATATTAAATAAACGCTATCACTATTTTTAAAGTGATGAACGTTTAAAACCTAAAACGTACGTTTAAATAAAGTTGCGTAAACGTACAAAATAAAACGTGAGTTTTAAAGAAATAAAAGGCCTATAAATATGAAAATTATATTTTTACAATCCTAATAAGAAAAGAAAATTATTATAAAAAGAAAATTATTTTTAAAACTATTTATTTAATTATTATTAATTAAAAACTATTTATTAAGTATTTAAAATGCACTAAAATACAAGAAAATACAAGATTAACCTAGAAAAATGAAATTATAAGTTAGAAAAATCTAAAATATGATAAAACTTATTTTAAAACTAAAAATATATTTTTTTGACTTTTTATGTATTTATTATTAATTTAAAACTATTTAAAACTAATTAAAATGCTAAAAAATACTTTTTAAACTAAGAAAATTATGAAAAAATACTTTTTATTACTTTTATATTTATCTTAACCTAAGAAAATTGAAAAATCATTTTTTTGAACTTTTTATAATTTATTAGTATTAAAAGCTATTTAAAAAGGATTAAAAACTAGTTTAAATTAAGAAAAATAGCAAACAGCTATGAAAAATTATGAAAATTTCAGGAAAAGTCTATTCTAATATACTGAATCTAAGAAAAATAGAAAAACATGGGCTTGTGTGGAGAAATATGCAACTGCAGTAACAACTGCTTATTAAAAAGCACTTGAAATAAGCTAGAAGGACACAACAAGCATCAAACTGATACACAAGCTAGAATAAGCTATAAGAACTCTAAATCAACTGAAAACAACAAACCACAACCTCTAGATTACAATTTAGCACAGATTTGATGTTTTGACTTAATGAACAAAACAGAATTTGGTAAGCTACTTTGAGCTTATGCACAGAACACCAAATAAGCTAAAACTGAAAAGCAATGAATGGAACTTGGATTAGACCTGGTTGACTACCTAGAAACCAAAGATGATGTCCAGATAAGCTAACATGAGCTTATGAGAAGCTTTTTCAAAACCTGACAAACCACTGAGTAAAACTCAGTTAATACTGATTGAGTTGGGACAAAATGATAAGCACATGCAGCCCTGTCAAATAAGCTCCAAACTCAAAACTAAAAATTGGGACCTTGAGACAGCCAGGTAAACTACTTAGAAAGCTAAATTACAAAGGTTAATGATCAATAATAAGCTCTCTAAGAACTTATGAACTTGGCTACCAAATCTGTGCACAGGACAGATTTTGACTATTTAATAAAGTAACTATGTTGACTTTGTTGAACTTTGGACTGATTTTTATGATTGAATATGTAATATTAAGCTAAAGTGAGATTAAATTAGGCTAAGTTAATAGGTTTTAAGCTTCTGTGATGAATTTTAGACTCTAAATCCTAACAGTCACACAGTAAAATGAGATTAAAAGAAAATTTGACTTTTTAATGTAACAGGCACTGGTTTTTCTTGTTGCAATGAGATATTAGGACCTAGTGGAATATAAAACAACCAAGAACAACAACACAAACAAGCTCTAACACAGTTAATGCAGCAAATCCAAACAAGCCTTTATAGAACTGATTTGAATTTTTTCAAAGAGTTTGTCAGATTAAGAACATGCACTTGATTAAAAACCTTAGATTATCATATAAGGGGACTATATAAGCATAAAAAAACAACACTAATAGTATAAAACTAAGAAATACAAAGTATGCTATATTAACTGTTAAAATGAGATTTTTATAAACTACAAATTCAAAAGAACAAAGGACTGCTTTAAAGGCTTAATTATACTTAATTATAAGTAAAGATCATAAACACACAGAGATTTAAGCTAGTGAACAAGTCAAACAGTAAAATGCCAAAATAGCTTAAAAGAGCTTACAACTGATTCCAACTGAAAACTGAGAACAAGACACAAAGAACAGATCCTATAGGCTTACCACTAAGCCACTAACCCATTTCCATCCAAAAATCAAACTGCATTAGCTTCTTGATCATCAATCCTGTGATTTTTGAATTTCACTGATTTTTTTAGTATTTTTGGTATTTTTCTCTCTTTACTTCTAAACTGATTTTTAAAGTTACTAAAAGCTTGAAATAGCTTTCTAGGAGCTTATGTGGGTTTACTCAGTCCAAACCAACAACTAATAACAACATTTCATAACATGAGATTTTTGAAAGGAAAATGCATAAACTGGTAACTTGAATTAAAACTGAAATTGATACTTGCAAAAGTTTATCAGTACACTGAAATCACTAGAAACAGTACTTTAAAGCTTACTCTTACACTGGAATTTAAAAGTTAGACTAAAACGACATTAAAAATTAAAATTAAACTAGATATTTTAATCCTCTGCACCAAACTTGTATTTATTGACTTCCTTCAACCTTGTCGACACTCTTGAGTAAATCCCACTTCAATCCAACCGTTGAAATCATCCAGATCATTGGAATTGCCATATGTCGAATTTGGCGCCAATTTTTCAAAGAGTTGGTTTTCTGAATTAATGGGCTTTGGTTGATAGTGGAGGTGGAAGGGGGAGGTAATCAAGTGGATATGGTGAGGTGGAAAGGTGAAAACCAGTGGTTAAAACCACTGGTTTTGGCTAAAACAGCTTTGGTGAAGGAGGTGAACAGTACGCGCGGTATCTGTTTTTTTTAAATTATTTGGGCCGGGTCAAGTTACTGGATTGGATTTGGGCTTAGGTAATAATAGGGTCCGTTTGGTTTAAGTTAGCAACAAGGACTAACTTTGCAATTTTAGCAATCTTGAAGGACTGATTTTTACAAGTTTCCAAACTTTATCACAAGGGTAAAACCTGCCAAGTAAGAATAGTACAAGGACCTATATTGATAATTTCCATTTTTTTAAATCCAAGGACTAAAACTGTCAAGTTTGAAACTTGAGGGACCAAACATGTAATTTTCTCCAAAGTTTATCATAAGGACCATTTTTGTCATTTATAAATAGAACAAGGTTAAAAGTTGATAATTTTCACTTTTTAACTTAACCAAGGACTATTTTTGACATTTTTGCAAAGTTGAGGGACCAAAGTTGTAATTTTGAGATTTTTAACTTCAAAGGATTATTTTGAACAACTTGTGAATCCCAAGGACCTTTTATGATATTTTTACAAGTTTTGATTAACCAGGGACTAATTTTGACAACTTTTGTTACTTGGGGGACTAAAACTGCCAATTATGCAAACTTGATACGTTTTTCACCAGATTTTGATGTTTTTGCATTTAAAACATATGAAACACTTGTTTGTGATATTTTTATCATTTTGATGTGTTTCTGAGTGTTTTCAGATGTTTTTGGCATTCTAACAGTATAAAAATGATGAGTATTTAGACACTCATCAATCCCCCACACTAAGATATTGCTAGTCCCTAGCAATGATTTGAGAAAACTTTAATGGATTTGAAAAACTCTTTACCAAAAGCCATTACTTCTGGAGTAGCCAATTGTTTTAGCTCAAGTAAGAACTTTGGTACAATGATAACCAAATGATTTTGAGCAAATCATAAGCTTTCAACGGATTTGATTTGTCTTTACCAGAAGCCGTTTGCTTCTGGACTAGCCAACTCTTAGATAAATTATCAATATTATCTTTGGTGAGCTGAACACCAATTATGGATTTTCCACTGCCTTTACCACAAGCCATAATCTTGCGGGCTAGCCAACTCTTCACTTTTTAGGATATGGTGAGTTAAGAACCATACAATTTTGGGCAAATTGTAAGCCGTAAACGGATTTGAGAAATCTTTACCAAGAGCCGTTTGCTCCTGGATTAGCCAATCCTTTTGTCTTACAGACAAGGCGGACTGATAACCAAGCTGAGTAAGTGTAGAACACTTACTCCAAAAAAAATTTTGGCCAAAAACGGGGGAATTGGGTGAAATAATTACATGATGAAATTCGTGAGAATTCCCCCCCACACTTAGAAATGAATATTGCCCTCAATATTCAAAGTACCGGCGGTTATGCCGAAACAAAGAACATAAAAGGGAAATACTACGGCCATTATTTAGCAAGATTTTTTTTTTTTTTTTTTTTTTTTTTTTTTTCTTTTTAGAGATATATATATATAACATGTGGGGCATCACCCCCACACTTAGGTGGTAGAAAGGGATAAGAAGACAGAAATATGGATGAAAATCCATATTGTGTGTGCTACTATTTTTGATTCCCGAGTCACTAGCTTGACTCGATCCCCGCATTCATTGGTTCATGGGGAAAGTAACGTGGAAAACCAATCTCGATCGGACTTTCATTCACAATGTTAAAAACATATGAACATCAGAAAGTTCCACTCCGACGAGATACAACCGGTATTTTAATAGTAGAAACTATAAAGAATAATACCGGGGTCAAAGATGGTGTCCTCATTCCCGAAAGAGAAAAGGGAAAGAGCAACCACACCATTAGTGAAGAATGGAATAAATATGTGCATTACAATGCATGTCCATTCCTCATCAGAAAGAAGTAAATCACCATTTTTGACATTTTTAAGCTTATATTTGAAGCTTTTATGGTGATTATCAAAGGAATTTCCGGGAGGGAGGTTTGGGGACGATTCTTCGTTTAATAAACTTTCAAGAAAAAGGATGTCCCCCTCTGAATCCAAGTAAGAATCATCAACCCCTGTTAGGATTGATTCATCACTTAGAAAAGCATCGACTTCATTCCAAAAATTATCATCTTCCTCATCCGAAGTGAGAGAAGGAATGGAAAAGTCGGAAACAATTGGATCTGGAGATGAAATGGATGATGGATCTTTTGAAGAGAGTTCAGTTTCACCTACAGAGTTAACAAACTCAATACGATAAACTGATTCCGGATGTGGGACAAGTGGTGTGCTCTTAGAGCTAGAAATTTCCACCACTTCCGATAAAGTCTCCGATTCTAGATCATCATCATCAAGAATACTCATGACTCCCTTGGTACAACTTTCAAACCATTTGTTTGAACCAGGGTTGATTTTTAGAGCTTTTAGCTCAGCACGTTTTTGGTGACTCCTCTTAACCGTGAAATTAGAGAGTGTTGCATCGATTCTTTTAGATTTTTGATCGATTGTGGCAACACTATGTTTGTTCAGAGGTTTGGAGTTCTGGTTGATATTAAACGTGAGTTCTTCGTTATCAACCCGTATAGTCAACTCTTCCGCAAATACATCAATCAGAGCACGGCTCGTTCTCAAGAAAGTTCTCCCTAAGATGAGGGGAACTCTAGGATCTGCATCAAAGTTTACTACAACAAAGTCAGTGGGGAAATGAAACTTCCCTATCTTTACCACGACATCCTCAGCTATTCCAAGTGGACGAGTTATTGTACAGTCCGCTAGCTCGAGAGTCATACAAGTAGGAGTAAGTTCAGGGAGAGAAAGTTTCTTCCATACTGAGAGTGGCATGAGGTTAATGCTAGCGCCAAGATCGGCCAAGGCGGAGCATTGAACCATCCCCAAGAAATCACATGGGATTAAAAACTTGCCAGGGTCTTCAAGCTTTTCGGGAAGCTTTTTAAGAAGGACCGCTGAGCATTGCTCATTAAGAGGGGTTTTAGCCATTTCAGATAACTTATCTTTGTTGCTTAGTAACCCTTTAAGAGTGGATGCAAATTTGGGCATTAGAACGAGAGCATCAACGAAGCTTATATCAAAGTGCAATTCATTGAAAATTTGGAAAAATTTTTCCATTTGCTCTTTGGTTTTGTCTTTAAGCTTCTCATCATGCATTCTTGATGGGTAAGGAAGAGAAGATTTGGATTTCTCAACAGGAGCTACAGGAGGTTCAAACACAACTCCTTGATTTGACTTGGGTTTCTGGACAACTTGAGGTTGGACTACCGAAGGTGGAACATGTGCGGTACTTCGTGGGCTTGAATAATGCACCTTGTCCGTAGTTTCCTTGGTAACTTGACTCATTTGCACATGTGGAGGAGGCATTGGAGTCAAAGGTCCATTGTGTGTCCGAGGTTCACTCTCCACTACCTTTGGGAGATAAGAAGAAGAAGAGGTAGTAGGAACAGCAGGTCCAGTGTATGAAACACCACTTCTGGTTGTGATCGCCTTAGCATCGCCCCTCGGGTTAGCGATCGTGTTGCTCGGAAGTTTTCCTGAGCCCGAGGGTCGATCATTTAAAGACTTCTTAAGATCAGCGATCTGACTGACCAACAACCTGTTCATTTCATCTTGGGATTTCATGAACTGCTTCAGTAACTCATCAGATGATGGTCCTGGAGGAATAATGACGAGAGGAGCTGGAGGGACAATTTGAGGCCGTATGTTTTGATTTTGACCAAAATTCCCTTGATTAGGATTCATATTCCCATGAAATTGATTCCCTCGATTGAAATTGTTTTGATGAAGGTTTCCTTGATGTTGGAAACCTTGATTGGGTCCAGGATAGAAATTACCTTGGTTTTGATAACCTTGGTTCATTCTTGGTTGGTTCTGATTCCGGTTTTGCATGTTATGATTTTGATTAAAACCGGGTGGTGCCTGATTAGTGTTAGCACGGTAGTGTGGTTCATTTTGAGGACGGTATTGATTACCTCCTTGCTGTGAACTACCGGCTAGAGCATTGGCTTCAAAAAGACTACCATCGGTGGCAGTACAATTGTAGTAAGCATGAGGACCACCACAAGTAACACAAACTTCAACTTTCTTCACTTCACCATGTGATGGTGTTTGAGTGAAGGTGACTTTCTTTTGGTTAGCAAGAACCAAAGCCTGAACAATATCTGTGAGTTTATCAATCTTAGCATCGGTGCTAGATGTACTCACAGGAGATGAAGTAGAAGGTCCAGCATTAGACTGACTTTGATATGTCTTTGTGCGGAAAGGACGGACCTGGGACTTGTTTTCAATGATTTGTAAGGCTTCTTTGGTGGTTTTGCTAAGGAAATTACCTCCCGCGGAGGCATTCAAAGAGTCTTGGTCAGCTTGTCTCAGACCATTGTAGAAAGTATCCATTTTCATTAACTCGGTAAAACCATGATGTGGACACTTGCGGAGCAATTCTTTGTAACGATCCCATGCCTCCCCGAATGATTCATCAAATCTCTGAGAAAATTTCATTATCTCATTCTTAAGACTTGTGGTTCGGGAAGGAGGATAGAATTCGTTAACAAACTTGGTAACTAGATCCTCCCATGTCTCTATAGAACGAGGGGGTTGTTTCTCAAGCCAATTCCGGGCTTGTCCCTCTAGAGAAAATGGGAACAGAAGAAGCTTGATAGCTTCGTGTGGGACATTCTTGTACTTGATGGTTGATGCAATCTTATTGACCCATCGAATGTGTGCATGAGGATCATCCCGCTCAAAACCATAGAATTGGCTTTGGGTTACCAGATTAAGTAACCCGGTTTTGAGCTCGAAGGTATCAGCCACAATCGCTGGGACAACAATGGCATCTCCGTAACCCTCGATGGGTGCTTGGAGAAGCTCATTCATAGGTTTGTCTTCTGCCATTTCGACAGGTGGTGGTGGTGGTAGACGTTCCTCAGTCACGGCTAAAGGAGCTGAACGTCCTCTACGTCTACGAGGAATCTTTCCAAGTTCAGAAAGTGGACTTGTAGAACTGGAAGAACGAGTGCGCATGCACCAAGTATAAAAATCAATTTTCAAAACAAATGAGGCAAAACACAAGTGAACTTAACCAATAATCTCAAATGAAATGGCTTCTTTGATAAAGGTACACCAAATCACAAGTGACACAAAGGCAAGTTTTAAATCTGATGTTCGGGAACTTATTATGGTCGCACCCCCAGTTAGGTAGTGCACTGCCTTGATTTGCGGTGGTTGATTTTTATGTATTTAAGTACCAGTTAAAAGACGTAAGTAAGATTTGTGCAGATGGGTTTAAAAACTTTTGGACAATATTTTTGTTATCGTCTCGTTTAACCAAATCGTATCTCTTTAAGAATCACCTTAAAAGAGAATACAAGATAGAAAACGTTACGATTGTTTTGTTGTTTTATATTTTTTTGGTGTTTTTAACACTTTAGGAAAAGTGCTAATGAACTTTTTGGTTTTCTTATAACTTTACAAAAAACTTTTTACAAACTGTGGTATATGTGCAAGTACGGGTCTGAAAATGCTAGAAACACGCTTACAGCCTCCCCGGCAGCGGCGTCAAAATTTGATCTGTGCAAAACCGTCAAGTCTAACAGACTTAAAACAGCTTAAACACAAATGCAATTAAGATCAGAGGAATATAGGGAATTCCTGGGTCGTTAAGTCCCACGGAGGATGAATTGGTGTATAAACACTTCAGATGATAGAATGATTACTAAGGATAGTAATCAGTAAGGTTTTGGATGGAAAATTATACCTAAAAGAAAAGATTTACAAATTAAAGCGACTTAAATGCAAATTAAAAGAAATAAAAGATAAAAGATATTAAATAAACGCTATCACTATTTTTAAAGTGATGAACGTTTAAAACCTAAAACGTACGTTTAAATAAAGTTGCGTAAACGTACAAAATAAAACGTGAGTTTTAAAGAAATAAAAGGCCTATAAATATGAAAATTATATTTTTACAATCCTAATAAGAAAAGAAAATTATTATAAAAAGAAAATTATTTTTAAAACTATTTATTTAATTATTATTAATTAAAAACTATTTATTAAGTATTTAAAATGCACTAAAATACAAGAAAATACAAGATTAACCTAGAAAAATGAAATTATAAGTTAGAAAAATCTAAAATATGATAAAACTTATTTTAAAACTAAAAATATATTTTTTTGACTTTTTATGTATTTATTATTAATTTAAAACTATTTAAAACTAATTAAAATGCTAAAAAAATACTTTTTAAACTAAGAAAATTATGGAAAAATACTTTTTATTACTTTTATATTTATCTTAACCTAAGAAAATTGAAAAATCATTTTTTTGAACTTTTTATAATTTATTAGTATTAAAAGCTATTTAAAAAGGATTAAAAACTAGTTTAAATTAAGAAAAATAGCAAACAGTTATGAAAAATTATGAAAATTTCAGGAAAAGTCTATTCTAATATACTGAATCTAAGAAAAATAGAAAAACATGGGCTTGTGTGGAGAAATATGCAACTGCAGTAACAACTGCTTATTAAAAAGCACTTGAAATAAGCTAGAAGGACACAACAAGCATCAAACTGATACACAAGCTAGAATAAGCTATAAGAACTCTAAATCAACTGAAAACAACAAACCACAACCTCTGGATTACAATTTAGCACAGATTTGATGTTTTAACTTAATGAACAAAACAGAATTTGGTAAGCTACTTTGAGCTTATGCACAGAACACCAAATAAGCTAAAACTGAAAAGCAATGAATGGAACTTGGATTAGACCTGGTTGACTACCTAGAAACCAAAGATGATGTCCAGATAAGCTAACATGAGCTTATGAGAAGCTTTTTCAAAACCTGACAAACCACTGAGTAAAACTCAGTTAATACTGATTGAGTTGGGACAAAATGATAAGCACTTGCAGCCCTGTCAAATAAGCTCCAAACTCAAAACTAAAAATTGGGACCTTGAGACAGCCAGGTAAACTACTTAGAAAGCTAAATTACAAAGGTTAATGATCAATAATAAGCTCTCTAAGAACTTATGAACTTGGCTACCAAATCTGTGCACAGGACAGATTTTGACTATTTAAGAAAGTAACTATGTTGACTTTGTTGAACTTTGGACTGATTTTTATGATTGAATATGTAATATTAAGCTAAAGTGAGATTAAATTAGGCTAAGTTAATAGGTTTTAAGCTTCTGTGATGAATTTTAGACTCTAAATCCTAACAGTCACACAGTAAAATGAGATTAAAAGAAAATTTGACTTTTTAATGTAACAGGCACTGGTTTTTCTTGTTGCAATGAGATATTAGGACCTAGTGGAATATAAAACAACCAAGAACAACAACACAAACAAGCTCTAACACAGTTAATGCAGCAAATCCAAACAAGCCTTTATAGAACTGATTTGAATTTTTTCAAAGAGTTTGTCAGATTAAGAACATGCACTTGATTAAAAACCTTAGATTATCATATAAGGGGACTATATAAGCATAAAAAAACAACACTAATAGTATAAAACTAAGAAATACAAAGTATGCTATATTAACTGTTAAAATGAGATTTTTATAAACTACAAATTCAAAAGAACAAAGGACTGCTTTAAAGGCTTAATTATACTTAATTATAAGTAAAGATCATAAACACACAGAGATTTAAGCTAGTGAACAAGTCAAACAGTAAAATGCCAAAATAGCTTAAAAGAGCTTACAACTGATTCCAACTGAAAACTGAGAACAAGACACAAAGAACAGATCCTATAGGCTTACCACTAAGCCACTAACCCATTTCCATCCAAAAATCAAACTGCATTAGCTTCTTGATCATCAATCCTGTGATTTTTGAATTTCATTGATTTTTTTAGTATTTTTGGTATTTTTCTCTCTTTACTTCTAAACTGATTTTTAAAGTTACTAAAAGCTTGAAATAGCTTTCTAGGAGCTTATGTGGGTTTACTCAGTCCAAACCAACAACTAATAACAACATTTCATAGCATGAGATTTTTGAAAGGAAAATGCATAAACTGGTAACTTGAATTAAAACTGAAATTGATACTTGCAAAAGTTTATCAGTACACTGAAATCACTAGAAACAGTACTTTAAAGCTTACTCTTACACTGGAATTTAAAAGTTAGACTAAAACGACATTAAAAATTAAAATTAAACTAGATATTTTAATCCTCTGCACCAAACTTGTATTTATTGACTTCCTTCAACCTTGTCGACACTCTTGAGTAAATCCCACTTCAATCCAACCGTTGAAATCATCCAGATCATTGGAATTGCCATATGTCGAATTTGGCGCCAATTTTTCAAAGAGTTGGTTTTCTGAATTAATGGGCTTTGGTTGATAGTGGAGGTGGAAGGGGGAGGTAATCAAGTGGATATGGTGAGGTGGAAAGGTGAAAACCAGTGGTTAAAACCACTGGTTTTGGCTAAAACAGCTTTGGTGAAGGAGGTGAACAGTACGCGCGGTATCTGTTTTTTTTAAATTATTTGGGCCGGGTCAAGTTACTGGATTGGATTTGGGCTTAGGTAATAATAGGGTCCGTTTGGTTTAAGTTAGCAACAAGGACTAACTTTGCAATTTTAGCAATCTTGAAGGACTGATTTTTACAAGTTTCCAAACTTTATCACAAGGGTAAAACCTGCCAAGTAAGAATAGTACAAGGACCTATATTGATAATTTCCATTTTTTTAAATCCAAGGACTAAAACTGTCAAGTTTGAAACTTGAGGGACCAAACATGTAATTTTCTCCAAAGTTTATCATAAGGACCATTTTTGTCATTTATAAATAGAACAAGGTTAAAAGTTGATAATTTTCACTTTTTAACTTAACCAAGGACTATTTTTGACATTTTTGCAAAGTTGAGGGACCAAAGTTGTAATTTTGAGATTTTTAACTTCAAAGGATTATTTTGAACAACTTGTGAATCCCAAGGACCTTTTATGATATTTTTACAAGTTTTGATTAACCAGGGACTAATTTTGACAACTTTTGTTACTTGGGGGACTAAAACTGCCAATTATGCAAACTTGATACGTTTTTCACCAGATTTTGATGTTTTTGCATTTAAAACATATGAAACACTTGTTTGTGATATTTTTATCATTTTGATGTGTTTCTGAGTGTTTTCAGATGTTTTTGGCATTCTAACAGTATAAAAATGATGAGTATTTAGACACTCATCAGCGTCACCTTTTGCATGGGACGCCGTCATTAGGGTTTTGTCTGGGCCAAGTCATCAATGGGACGGTGTCACCTTAGAGTTGTGACGCCATCGGTCTTCAGTTGGGACGTCGTCTTGATTCTAGATTTGGGCCGTCTGAGTTGAAAACTGTGAGTGAAGCCCTTCTTCTTTAAGGCGTGACGCCGTCAGGTTATGTGACCAGAATTTCCATTGAGCCGTCGCGTGCATGTTTTGATCAAGTCATCATAGAGGGACGGTGTCGCCCTTTGTTTGGGACGCCGTCAGGTACTGTTGATCAGCTTTGAGTGGCTTCGATCTTAACTTTGCCATTTTCTTCATGTATTTGCTCCTTTTCGTTCAAATATGTTTCATTTCAGCATTTTTATTTTAATAACCAATTAATTCTTATTGACTTTAACTATCTATCTATTTATAATAATAATAATAATAATAATAATAATAATAATAATAATAATAATAATAATAATAATAATAATAATTATTATTATTATTATTATTATTATTATTATTATTATTATTATTTATTTATTTATTTATTTTTTATAAACATCACTTTATTAGAAACTCATAAGATTTATAAGAAGTTAGTGGGAAGCCGAGATACTAACTAGGCTCCCACTCCTCTAGCTATAGAAAATGTTAGGAATTAGAAATTCCCGGTATTAAAGAGTCGGTCACCTCAAGTATATGTAATCGTTAGAAAGCTCGTAGTCGTAGTAATTCTTAAGTTAAGTAGTATTTAGTTAAGTATCACCGTGGAGGACGGACGGGTCTTTACCCACTGTATGCCTGATCCACAGCCCGATGTGTGGCGATTTATGTAAGACTATAAATACTCTCTACCTCCCAAGGTAGAGAGTTGGAGCTCATAATAATATCTTTCACTTTCTCTCACTAAGTTCCCTAAACCTCTAACTTTCTCTCTCTAGAATTCCATCTATATGCTACTTTGTGTTATGGTTTGATGTGTATGTGAAAAGTTATATCTTACAATTGGTATCAAGAGCCATGGTTAGATCATATCTTACACATCTTTGGATTTATAGTGGTTTTTAGGTGGTTTTTGAGCTTGAAAAAGTTTAGTGGTTTTTGCATCATTTGGGTGATTTCTTGTGTTAAAGTTTGAATTTTGTTGGTACTTTTATGTTTAGAATTATCACAAGTGTTTAGGTTTTCATTTGGTAAGCTTGAATCATCTTGGTTGGGTTGTTTTTGGATTGAAAAGTGATGTTTATATGGTTTTTCAAGCTAGCGACTTAGCTCACGGAGTATTTTCTTGGTAGCGACTTGCTTCACATTTTTGTAGCGACTTACAGTGTTGGAGCTAGCGAGTTAGATCTAGCGAGTTAAAGTACAAGTAGTGGACTCTCCACTACGAGTAGCGACTTGGTGGTAGCGACTTGGTCTGTAGCGAGTTGCTCTTTAGCGACTTGTATCTCTAGCGACTTGTGTAGCGAATTGCTGCCAAAATTTGGTTAGCGACTTGGTCTGTAGCGAGTTACTACTTAGCGACTTGCTTTCTGTCTAGCGACTTGGGATTCTAGCGACTTAGCTGTCTAGCGAATTATGAGTTAGCGACTTAGTGCATTATTTTCTAGCGACTTAGTGCATTATCTTCTAGCGACTTAGTTCATAATCTTCTAGCGACTTGAGTGATTGTTTACGGTTTTCTCTTGATTTAGTAAAATCCCGTGAAAGAATCTATTTCCCGGTTTAATCATAGAGTTATAAAATCCCGTATAATCTGTTAACATGTCTACCAACGTCCCTACTGTCATCTCCACTGTTGCCGAGGATGTACAAGCAGCTGGCTCAGATACTCGTCCACCCATGCTTGACAGAACTGACTACGACTCTTGGGCTCAACGAATCAGATTGTATTGCCTTGGAAAGGAAAATGGTGTCAACATTCTCAAATCCATTGATGAAGGACCATATCGAGTTGAGACGACTAGAGACATACTTGATACTAATGAAGATGGTACTCCTGTTTACGGAATGGACAGACCTAAGATGTATGATGAGCTTGATGATAAGGAGAAAAAGAGATTCGATGCAGATATCAGGGCTTCAAACATTGTTCTTCAAGGTCTTCCTAAAGACATCTACAAGCTGATCAATCATAACACTGAAGCAAAGGCAGTTTGGGATAATGTTAAGATGCTTCTCTCAGGTTCAGAACTAACTATGGAAGACAGAGAATCCCAACTCTATGACGAATTTGAGCACTTCAAGATGAAACCAGATGAGAGTGTCTATGAGTACTATGTGAGATTTCATAAGTTAGTGAATGACATGAGGAACATCAGAATGACTATGCCTAGCATTCAGCTCAACTCAAAGTTTGTGAACAACATGAATCCCGAATGGCACAAGTTTGTCACAGCTGTGAAGCTCACTAAAGGATTGAAGAATACAAACTATGAGCAACTCTATGCCTTCCTCCTTTAGAATGAGAGACATGCCATGTTTGAAAAGAGGATTCTTGATCAGCTCAAAGGTCAGGGAGAAACAAGGTCTACAAATGATTCAACTGCCTTCTTCACAGATAATGGGACTTCCACCAATGCTTCTCAAGTTGCACCCATGATTGATGATAATCACAAACCCATTTCTGATCCAAGGTTCAAGCAACCTGATGCAAATGCTGTCATGGAACATTTCATCACTCAACTAACACTCATGGTTAAAGAGAACAGGACACTTTCACCTCACACCAACAAACTCCACACCTGCAATGAGATCCGAACCGCCTCCAATCTTCACAACCATGCTTTGATAAGAGATGGGAAAATTATGGGGCAACCAGTTCAGGAAAGACAGTATGATCAGAGAAGAGGTGGAGCTGGGAGAGGTTATGTTGGCAACCAGAATCGAGGAAGAAATGGTAACCAAGGTCAAGCTAAGCCAATCAAATGCTATAACTGTGGTGGTGAAGGACACATTGCAAGGAACTACACATCTCCAAAGCGTCCACAGAATGCTGATTACTTCAGAGATAAGATGTTGCTGGCACAAGCTCAGGACAATGGTGCTGCGTTGGATGAAGAGGAATTGCTGTTTCTTGCTGAGGACAATGCCAAGACCTATGATGCAGATGTGGATGAGCAGCCTATTCAGGAGATAGGTCACAATCATCAGAATGCCTTTCAAGTCGCTGACTGTGATGCATACGACTCTGATGTAGATGATGGACCTACTGCACACACAATCTTTATGGCTAGCATCTCTCCAATGGTTTCTCCCAAGATCTCTTCTTCACCACAAGCTGGCCCATCCAAGGACAAACTCATCTCAGAGGTATTAAAACTATACGATGATGCTGATGTGCAACAGATGCATGACAAAGTACAATCAACTGAAACTATTGAATCAAACGTTGAAAATATGGGTAATAACAATATTGTCCCATACGATCAATACGTGAAACAAAGTGAAAGTGAAGTTGTACCAAGTGATGCATCTTCTGCAGTCAACAATGACTATGTCTTTGATGAATACACTGCATGTGCTCCTGATGATTCCATAATTTCTGAACTAAATGCCTATAAGGAACGTGTTGCTATTTATGAACAACGTGCAAAATTTGAGTTGACCACTCGTGAGCAGGAAATGGATGACCAAGTGCGTACAGTAATTAGAAAAAGTAATTTTAGAGAAGAAGTATTGAAACAAGAATTAAATTCCTTGCAAGAAAAACTTTCTAAAACTGCTAAGCAAAAACAAGAACTTCAAGAAAATGTGAAAATGCTTAAGCAAGAATTTAATGCAAAGGAATCAAAGCTCTTAAGAGATTTTTCTAATCTGAAAACTTTGAAAAACAAACTTGAAAACAAGTTGTACATGCAAGGAAACACCATTCAGACTGCTCACATGATCACTAAGCATAGAGTTCTAAGCGATAAGCATAGCATTCCCATTATAGATAAACCCAACCCTGAGTATGGAAAGATAGCAAAAGCAGCTCAAAGTGTTATCTATGATGGCAATGAGATTCTTAAACCTAGACAAAAACCTAGTTGCATTGAGTGCACTGAGGATGACAAGAAATTAGATGAAGTCACTGGGGAGAAGATGAATAAGAAACTAAATGATCCTAAATGCAAAGAGAAGAAAGTAATTATCACTCCCCATGACTACAAGAAGGAAAACTGGATTTCCTTGAACAAGTTTAAGACTCAGACATTGTTGACTCCCGAACAAGTCTTCTGGAAAATGGATTTAGATAAGCAGAAAGCTGAAAATATTGTAGAAACAAACCCTCCCCTTCGGAAAATTCCTAGAGCGACTGTGTATCCTCCTAATACACCAATGCATCTTGTACCTAGAACAATTGCCACTAAAAGCAAGACATTAATTAGCCAATACGTTATATTTCAACTATTTGTTGATTTTGAGAAAACTTGCAAGAAAAGGATCACACCCACTGGTATAACTGAAGGAGAAAGGGGTTTTGAACAAATGAAAGAATGTTATTTAACTGAGGTCATGCCTTTCTTTAAACTTCTAAAAGATCACTTTGAGAGTCTTAAAAAGGGGATAGAAACGGATATTAAGGGAATGGAAAAGGAATTTGATGCAATAATAGTTGAAATTAGTGACTATGAGCGTGCACTAAGATATAATGAGATTGAGAGGAAGAACCTGCATACATTAAATGAGAATCTTATTACTGAATGTGTTGCTCAAGATGTGTTTTTCACTGCTTCAAATTGCTCTATTAATGCTTCCAAATTTCATGAACTATCTGTGGCCCTGAAAGTCTCCCATGATCGTGTCATTGAGCTTGAACAAACTAATTCTAAACTAAACGAGAAAATTGAACTGGATGATCACGACAATTTCGTTAAACATTTTTCTAAACTAGAAGTTGAACATTTTAATTTACAACTAAAATATCAACATCTTAAAGAAAATGTCAAAACTTCAAATGTCAAGACATCTTCAGATGCTCCAGAGTTTGATGCAGTTTTTCAAATTAACAAACGTGATGAACAGATCCAAGCTCAGTGCAACACGATCAGAAAGTTGAAAGCCTAAATCTCTCAATTAAAGGGTCAAACGAAAAATATGACAGGCTCCCAAATGCCTCCTCCTTTAGATTCTCAGAATTCTCAAACGTTTCATCTTCAAAACCTAGTAAATGCTTTACAAAAGGAAAACGAAAGTTTTCTAGAAGAAAATGAAAAGGTTAAACGTCATTTTAATGAGTTATTTGAATCAATTAAAGTCACTCGTAATAAAAACAACGAACAAATAGCTTCATTGCCTCACTTTCTGAACAGGGCTAATACTGACACTAGTACTGCATCTATTCACAACGATTCCATTGCCTCACTTTCTGATATGAATGCTTCTATTTCTGATGTGGGTGTTCCAAACATTGTTACTAACCAAATGGAACCCATTCTTGCATGGGGATCCCAATTATCCAGTTATCCATTCTTGTCTGTGTTCAACTGCAGATCGTTCAAATCGTTCTGTGGTACCTGGACTCAGGCTGTTCCAAGCATATGACTGGAGACCGGTCGCGGCTCATGAACTTCGTGAGCAAATTCATCGGGACTGTTAGATTTGGTAATGATCATTTCGGTGCCATCATGGGTTATGGAGATTATGTAGTTGGTGATAGTGTCATCTCTAGAGTTTACTATGTAGAAGGTTTGGGTCATAATCTGTTCTCTGTTGGTCAATTCTGTGATTCTGATCTAGAAGTTGCCTTCAGAAAACATACCTGCTTTGTTAGAGATCTTAATGGTAAGGAACTGCTAAAAGGAACTCGTGGGTCAAATCTTTACACCATCTCTATCGATGACATGATGAGGGCTTCTCCAATCTGCTTGCTATCAAAGGCTTCAAAAACAAAGTCATGGTTATGGCATCGTCGTCTCAATCACTTGAACTTCGGCACCATCAACGATCTTTCCAGAAAAGACTTAGTTGTAGGTTTACCTAGACTAAAGTATGAAAAGGATCATCTTTGTTCAGCATGTCAATTGGGAAAAAGCAAGAAGTATGCCCATAAACCCAAACCTACTAACTCTGTCACAGAAGTTCTTCATATGATTCATATGGATTTATGTGGACCTATGAGGGTGCAGAATATCATTGGGAAGAAATATGTGTTAGTTGTGGTTGATGATTACTCTAGATTCACCTAGGTCAAGTTCTTAAGGACAAAGGATGAAACTCCTGATATCATCATCAAACTCATCAAACAGCTGCAGGTTCGACTAAACAAAACTGTCAGAATTATCAGAACAGACAATGGAACTGAGTTTGTCAACAAACAACTTAGTGAATTCTATGAAAGCGTTGGAATCAGCCATCAAAGAAGTGTTCCACGAACCCCTCAACAGAACGGTGTAGTTGAAAGACGAAATCGTACTCTTGTTGAAGCCGCTAGAACAATGCTGATCTACTCAAAGGTTCAAATGTTTCTCTGGGCTGAAGCAATTGCCACTGCATGCTACACACAAAATCGTTCCCTGATTCACACTATTCATGGAAAAACTCCATATGAACTTGTCCACAACAGAAAACCTAATCTATCCTTCCTTCGTGTGTTTGGTGCATTGTGCTATCCAACTAATGAGGGTCAAGACTTAGGCAAACTTAGAGCTAAAGCTGACATTGGAGTATTTGTAGGATATGCATCAAACAAAAAGGGATACCGAATCTACAACAAAAGAACCCGAAATATCATGGAAACAATTCACGTTACGTTTGATGAGCTGACCGGTCAAATGGCTCCTGGACACTCCAGCTCAGGACCCGCACTTCAAAACAGTCCCATTGGATCATCTCTTGTTCCAAACTCCTCTCAAGAAACTCCATATGTACCTCCATCTGAAGATGATGTAAAGAAATTGTTTGATCCTATGTTTGATGAACTGTATGATTCAATTACTAATGAGGTGCTGATCCCTACAACAGAGGATGCTCATATTCCAGTGAATGAACTCAATCCTTCAGTCTCAATATCTTTAAGTCAAGAAGCACCTGCTGCTGATCCTTCAGTCTCATCAACAAATCATCATTCTTCAAATGTACATCATGGAAATGTTTCTGGCATCAATGATGAAGTTAATCCCTTTGCTACTCCTGAAGATGCTCCATTTGAAAACATATTTGCTACTCCCGAATCATCATCAGAACCATTTTCTTCAGGAGACATCGACTCAGCTACCTCAGTTCCACAACAACTGCCACATGAACACCTCAGAAAATGGACTCACGATCACCCCTTAGACAATATCATTGGAAATCCCTCTCGTCATGTATCAACCCGGAAACAACTTGCAACCGATGCCTTATGGTGTTTCTTCAACTCCGTACTATCTAAGATCGAACCAAAAGATGTTAAAACCACCATGAATGAAGACAGCTGGTTCAATGCCATGCAAAATGAAATTCATGAGTTTGATCGTCTTGATGTATGGGAGTTAGTACCTGCTCCAGACTGTGCTATGATTATAGCTCTAAAATGGATCTTCAAAGTAAAACTTGATGAGCATGGTGATGTGCTGAAGAACAAGGCTCGATTAGTTGCTAAAGGATATCGTCAAGAGGGGGTATAGACTTTGAAGAATCTTTTGCTCCAGTTGCTCGAATCGAGGCAATCAGAATCTTTCTGACTAATGCCGCTAGTAAGAACATGGTAGTTTATCAGATGGATGTAAAGACGGCATTTCTGAACGGAGATCTTAAAGAAGTCGTCTACGTCAGCCAACCTGAAGGATTTGTGAATCAAGAGCATCCTACTCACGTTTATCGTTTGAAGAAGGCTCTTTACGGTTTAAAGCAAGCTCCAAGGGCATGGTATGATACACTGTCAAAGTTTCTTCTATCAACCGGATTCATCAAAGGAGCAGTTGATCCTACATTGTTCACCAGGAAGTCAGGCAAACATTTGATTCATGTTCAAATTTATGTTGATGATATTATTTTTGCCTCGACTGACCCAATGGAATGTGATCGTTTTTCAAATGAAATGAGTTCAAAGTTTCAAATGTCAATGATGGGACAAATGTCATTTTTCTTGGGATTACAAATTTCTCAAAGTCCCGGAGGCATTTTCATAAATCAATCTAAATATGCAACAGAGATTTTAAAGAAATTTGGATTTGATTCAAGTGACCCTGTTGACACCCCCATGATTGACCGAACCAAACTAGATGAGGACCTCTCAGGGATCATGATGGACCAAACGAAATATCGGAGTATGATTGGATCCCTGATGTATCTCACTGCTAGTAGACCAGACATCTTGTTCGCTGTTTGCATGTGTGCTAGATACCAGGCTAAGCCTACTAAAAAGCACCTTGAAACAGTTAAACGGGTCTTTCGGTATCTCCAAGGAACCATCAATATGGGACTATGGTACCCGAAGGACACCGGTATGTCACTAACGGCCTATGCAGATGCTGATCATGCAGGTTGTCAAGATACTCGTCGAAGTACGTCAGGAGGTGCTCAGTTTTTGGGTGATAAGCTTGTGAGCTGGTCTTCAAAGAAGCAAATGAGTACTTCTATTTCCTCTACAGAGGCTGAATACATAGCCATGTCATCTTGTTGTGCTCAAATCTTATGGATGAGATCTCAATTATCTGACTATGGCTTTGAATTCAACAAAATCCCTCTGTACTGTGATAATAAAAGTGCTATTGCTCTCTCATGCAACAACGTTCAACACTCAAGAGCAAAGCATATCGACATTCGACATCATTTCATCAGGGAACAAGTGGAAAAAGGTGTGGTGGAACTATATTTTGTGAGGTCTGAATATCAGTTAGCAGACATCTTCACCAAAGCTCTTCCAAGAGAACGTTTTGAGTTTATTCTTCCACGACTTGGCTTGAAAAGCCTTCAACCAGAAACTCTCAAACGTCTTCAGGAGGAAGACGAGGAGTAAAGGTCTATCTTCATCTATCTCTTGTATATATCTATTCAAAAATCAAATAGAAAAATATAAAACTTTCAAAATCCATAAAAATTTGAAAAATTCGAAAAATCTTCAAAAAATATTGTCATTTTGTCATGTTTCTCTCGATTCGATAATATCTACGGTCTTGATGTTGTCATTCAAAGAATGACACGGGTCTTTAGATGTTGTTCGAATTTTAAAAAAAAAAAAAAAAAAAAAAAAAAAAAAAAAAAAAAAAAAAAAAAAATTGGGAGAAAGAGAAAAAAATGGTTTATTGTCATTTTTCAGGCAATAACCCGGGTTTAAAAGAAAGAACAGAGCCATGTTTTATCATGTTTTCAAAATTCCATGCTCTGATTCTATAAACATTTATCTGCTGAAAACTAAATGCTTTGAAAAATAACTCGATCTCTATTTTTGATAATCATCAAGACTTATTTGTCAAAATCTCTATCTCTCAATCAACAACCTATGTCATTGATTGAGGGGGAGAATGATTTCAATTAAATTAAAAAGTTATTTGGCATTAAACTGTTTTCAAAAGATGTACATGCATGTTTTATCAATGGAGTTTAAAGTCTTAAAATCCGATCCTTATCAGTTCAAACGCTTTCACAATCAAGTCACAATTCTCCTTAAAAAGCTTTCAAAATCAATTTAAATCTATAAGAGATCACAAATCTCAAATGATTTGATAATTGTGATCGGGGGAGAATGTGTGATTTAAATTGGATTTAAACTGATAATTCGGTAAATGGTTCTATAAGTATGTACATGCTATCCTGCCCACATGTGACAAACGATTTCAATTTTTCAATGCACATGTTGAGGGGGAGCATCTATCTTAAACCTATGATTTGAAATGTGATAAACTTATCTCAATGTGCAAGGTCCCTCTAGCATGTGCAAAACTCTTTTCAAACCTCGAGGCACATATTGAGGGGGAGCAAATTTATGGAAACCTCATCCTTCCCGGAAATGCTATATCTACTTGATTTGATGTAGGAAGCGATGTTGATATCTTTTAGAAAATGGTAATCAAAGAAGTTAATTCTTTCTCTTGCCTCCGTGTGCAAAACATTTTCAAATACTTGATGCACATGTTGAAGGGGAGTTCTCGTTCTAAAAATATCAAAAACAATTCAGGTACAAAATGCTTTGATAATATATCACAAGTATCTGAATTGATTTTAAAATGGTTTTCAATTGGATCCAATGGCAGACGAACAATACCAAATAGACCGACCAACTTTACTTTATGTACGGTGATATAAGGATGATAAGGTTAGGTATATGTTCCCATGATCCGCCAGAACCGGAGGGATCTACCCAGGGACAATCCACTAGTTAGTGTAGAAGTCCTTAGGTATGATGATAAAAGGAGAAAAATGAGAAATGGGAAGAGTGCGGACTAAGACTGAGCTAGTACTGGAATAAAACCAACAAGGTTCTAGCTATGAAGTCTCGGTAAGCACTGAAGGGGTTGAAGAATTAAAAAGAATTGAATGAGAAAAGGGTGAAAACAAATAGCCCTCCATTTATTCAACCTTAGGGCAGAAACCGGGTTCAATTCATATACTACTGATGGTAACATCGGTATTGAAGACAAGACGTCATGGACCCAGTGACGCACTGCACTTCAACTTTCCAAACCACTCAAGTTCCTCTTAAAAGGGCTTGTTTCATTCTCACGGGGAACCGACATTATCTATCGACTTTCTCTTAGAGATGGTTGATATTGAAGAAGGAGACCCTCTCCCTAGTCTCCGTCATAGGATCCAAATATGCACAAATTGAGTCTAGAGCCACGAGATCATCAATAAATCTCATTAGGACACTTTCAATGAAGACTCTCTGTTTCACACAATGTGGAAAGAGAGATTATATCTTGAGTCCTACGCATTATCCTTGTGGTATTGCCAGAACATCTGAGTGATGTGTTTACATATTCACAATGAAGATGGAAAGCCTTCTGGAGCCAACATCAAACAAGCTCCTGGTAGGTGGCATGTGAGATCTTTTATATAGATCCACCATGTGACAACTGAACAGAAACAATGGGGTGATTCAATCTCTTGAATCAAACCTGGTTCAGGTTATGGATTGACGGATACCTTTGAAAAACCGGTCTTTGTGCTTAAAAACTCTTTTCTTTAGCACATCGACTGTGTACTCATTTTTCAAACCAAAAGGTATTTTTATGATTGATAATTGATTTTCAATAAAACCTTCGTTGTATTGCAAAAACAATTTCTATTGAGCAATACACGATTGTTTTTCAAATCTCTTTTCATCAATCAGTGGACTTAAAATTCGCTGGTTCACTCACTCCGTGTTGTCTTCTTTGAGACGTTCCGGTTTGAGAACAGCTAGAACAGCTGCGAAACCCTGTCAAGGAAATTCTTCTGAATTATACCCGATCACAGGCAGTACATGTACTGATCAACGGGGAACCGTGGGCCGTGTACCTCAATTCAACGAAAGTGATCAAAGACACTTTCGTGCGATTTATTGCTAACTGTTGTATGCAGATACACCCGACGTTTGCAGCTGATCAGAATGGAGCTGTCAATCCATAGCCGCATGCTCACTTAACACATTCAACTCAAAGAAATCATGATTAGTGCATCAATGACTCTGATATTTTCACACCAAGCTTCTGCTACGTTGCTGCCAATATCATGATTCAACAAAAGCTTCCGCTACTCTGATGTGAAGATTTCATGATCCAGAATGTGAGCATGTCGGTCCTAAAGTCACAACATCACATAATACCAACACCACAAAGGATGTGTCAGAGATTGTTGATAGCTGATGATCTCAAAAGATGGCTCAAAATGACTATCACGTGGATCAGTAAAAGACCTCCACTTGAAGTAACCAAACATGCAATGTGAAGAATCAATGACTACGAGCTTAGGAGCAAAGGACTACATCAAGAATGCAAGATCAATTGTTAATGTATTATCTGGTTGTATTCAATGTGTTTTTGGTACATGATTGAGGTGACCTCCCTTAGGGGGAGATTGTTAGGAATTAGAAATTCCCGGTATTAAAGAGTCGGTCACCTCAAGTATATGTAATCGTTAGAAAGCTCGTAGTCGTAGTAATTCTTAAGTTAAGTAGTATTTAGTTAAGTATCACCGTGGAGGACGGACGGGTCTTTACCCACTGTATGCCTGATCCACAGCCCGATGTGTGGCGATTTATGTAAGACTATAAATACTCTCTACCTCCCAAGGTAGAGAGTTGGAGCTCATAATAATATCTTTCACTTTCTCTCACTAAGTTCCCTAAACCTCTAACTTTCTCTCTCTAGAATTCCATCTATATGCTACTTTGTGTTATGGTTTGATGTGTATGTGAAAAGTTATATCTTACAGAAAAGCTAATCCTACTAAAGATATAAGAAGTAGCACGTGCTCCAATGTCTTGGGTCATCGAGAACTTTCGGATTCGCTTCAGTAAGGTCACAACATCTTTCACAAGTTCCCCAAAAGAAGAGAATGAGAAGGAGAGAAACTCATATCCAATATCTGCGCACTTAGCCTCATACTTGACGCGTTTACGTTGTGCGGCCACAGACACCGCACGACCAGGCACAAAATCAACCATACCAGTTTGCGTCAAGGGCGATGACCCAGTCAAATACATCAAGCCCTTCGTCCCATGACAACTAATTCATTCATATTACAACTAATTCGAATTACAACAAAATTTTTGACATATTACAATTTATTCACATTATAATTCATTTGACAGATTACAGTCTCTTTAAAACCATTATGTGAACGAATGATCCCTTATTTCATTTCATTTTACGCTATCGTTCAATTAATATTCAATACAATACTTGAATGCAAAGTGAAACAATAAAAAAATTTGAAGGCCAAATAATACTTACATGTCTTATAATAAGTGTTCATAATGACTTGACTTATAGTTTAAGAAAATTTTAACTATGTCACTTTCATATTTAGAAGTGTTTTGATTAGTTAAAAAAATGGAATGAATATAAACTGCTCCTTTAGTCCCAACTTAAGTGTCCAAAAAAAATTCTTTGCAATTTATAATATGTGTAATAAATGTATATTCAAATTAACAGATTGTCAATTTTACTCATGTATTTAATATATCAAATAGATGTAGATTATGTGATATGAAAAGTATTTGAGGGTACACAGGTAAAATCGTATATTATAACTTTAATTATTATTAGTGAATATTAAAAAAAAACTAAAATAGTAAAATTAACACTTAAAATAGGATGAATGGAGTATGAGAAAAACAAAAATAACATTTTATGTCATGTAGCATCTCATATTATTCGTAAGAGTAAAATGCAGAAATAGTCCCTGTGGTTTGCTCAGATTGCATAAATCATTCCTAACATTCCATAAGTGCAGGCGGCATCCCTGTGAGGAAACCTTTTGATCATTTTAGTCTTTGGCACCAACTCTGTTTAGTCCCTCAGGTTAAGTGGTATTATCTCGAGGGCAGTTTCGTCTTTCTTCTTTGTGGTCCCTTTTTTACTTTCTTTGTGTATATAAATCAGTTGATGGAATATGTTTCCCCAATTACTTAAACACATAAACCCTAATTTCTTAAACACATCAGAGCCAACAAATTAAGGGAAATGGTGAATTGTTTTTGTCAAATTCCAGCAGCTATTCGCACTTCATGGACTCACACAAACCCTGGTCGTAGGTTTTGGTCTTGTGCTAATCTTGTAAGTTTTAATTTTGCTAATTTTATTTCAATGTAATGTGGGTTTTTATTTGTGTATTGTTCTTAATGCTTGATTTTAGGCTTCCAATTGTGGTTTCTTCTCATGGATTGATCCTCCTA
The DNA here is from genome assembly GCA_019973895.1 of Chrysanthemum seticuspe. Classification (NCBI taxonomy): domain Eukaryota; kingdom Viridiplantae; phylum Streptophyta; class Magnoliopsida; order Asterales; family Asteraceae; genus Chrysanthemum; species Chrysanthemum seticuspe. The sequence goes on from BPTQ01000009.1 coordinate 273,619,758, forward strand.
TGTGTGCTCGTTCAAGGAATATAATCCCTGGATTGCTAACCTCAAGAAATGCACTACAACAATCATTGAATAGGATGGAAATTTCAAACCGCCGACTTAAGCTTTTGTTGATTTGTAGTTGGTTGTTGTTTGTTGTTATGTTTTATATGTAACCTTTTTAAGTTGTCTTCAACATTAAGTGAACTATTAGTTGACCTAATAGCTTTGTAATGGTCAACAATTTTGTACTAGTAATTGATGTTTAGCTTTTGTACTAGTTAGTGAGTATTTGATGTTTAGCTTTTGTGCATCAATGTAATATAATCACACAACCATAGTCATAACCAACCATAACCAAATAAAGTCATAACCACGCAGTCATTATCATAGTCTTAAAGATACCAAATAACATTGTCTTAAACAGTCATAACCAAACTAATACAGTTATACCTAATAAAGTCATAACCACACAAACATTGTCTTAAAATAGACTTAAACACACAAACATAGTTTTAAAAATGAAAACAGATTGCTGAACTACTCTGGTGGAGTAAGTCTTGAGGCAGTTTTCTTTGTTCTTCTTGTTGGAGTCACATTTCCAGCTTGAGTTCCATGTGCTTGACTTGCACCAACACTTTGACTAACAACAATATTTTGAGTTCCAGCAACACTTTGACTTCCATGAGCTTGACTTGCACCAACACTTTGATTTCCAGCAACTGATTCACTAGCATTTGTTCTTGGTTTCTTTTGATTTCCAGCTTGAGTTCCATGTGCTTGACTTGCACCAACACTTTGACTAACAACAATATTTTGAGTTCCAGCAACACTTTGACTTCCATGAGCTTGACTTGCACCAACACTTTGATTTCCAGCAACTGATTCACTAGCATTTGTTCTTGGTTTCTTTTGCTTTCCACCTTCATTTACTGGTTTACTAGGACAACTTCTTTTGTTGTGACCCTTGCCCTTACAAAGTACACAAATAATTGTTTGCCCTATTCTTGTCAGTTTTCCACATTTCACCATGGCAATCTCACCAACACTCTTTTTCCTATTCTTTGGTGGCCTACCTATCTGTGGGTGTTGCTTAGGTGGAAGTAGTGTAGTTGGGCAATCAAACTTCTCCCAAAAATGTTTACCATTTACTGGATTCACTTTGAAGGAATAGACATTCCTCCATGTCTGAAGTGTGTATGACTTGTGAACCCAATCTTCTGGCAACCCAACATCTTGGCCATTGTCATGCATATAATGTATACATGCAACTGCATGTTTACAAGGAATTCTAGACACTTCCCACTTCCTACAGCTGCATACCATTTGATTCAAATTCACAACACACTGCTCACCCCATGGACCCTTGACCTAAAATAAATCTGCCCCATTCCAATCCACACTATAGTTTACTGATGCTTCTTTGATTGCTTTGAAAATACTAGTAACAGCTGGAGTTAATGGTCCCTCACTTTTTTCAATTACTTTTTGGACAATAACTATCCTCTTCAGGAGGTACTCCCTAACATACTCTAAAGCAGATATAATTGGACTATCCCTAGCATCCAAAAGTTGCCTATTGAATACTTCACAAATATTGTTGATTAACATATCACATTTAGCCCTCCCTGTCACAGTTAGCATTTTATTTTTTGGGAATTACAGATTGAAACATACAATAGTTTGTTGACAAAATTAACAGAAGTAATTACCAGAAAAGTGGGATCTGCTCCAGTGCTCAAGTGCTATTTTCTTTAGCCAGTCATGTGCCTTCTTGTTGTATCCTTTGAGTTCATCCATGTGTTTGTTGAACTCAACAACTGTTAAAGCAGTAGCACACTTCCACAACATCTCCTTGTATTCACTGCCTCTCCAAGTGAGATTCATATTTTCATTGATATGTCTCACACATTATCTATGCTCTGCTGCAGGGAAAAGATTTGCTATAGCTGGTAACAAGCCCTGAAAACAATTAATATTCAACTAATTATGTACTTACCTTTAACTTTTATATCAGCAATTAAGTAATTACTATAAAAAAAATTGAGACAATAATGTAATTACCTTTTGCCTATCTGTGATGAATGTGAAGTTAGAATTACTGTACAAATCCAAATCATCACCAAGACAAGTTAAGAACCATGTCCAGGAGTGTCTTGATTCTGATTCTACTATCCCATAAGCAACAAGGTAGATGCCATTATTTTCATCCACACCAACAGTTGTGAGTAGTTGCCCTGGATATTGCCCTTTCATAAAAGCTCCATCTAAACCAAGCAAATCTCTACCACCTGCTCTAAACCCATCTTTCAAGGCACCCAAGAAAACATATATTCTTCTAAAGATTCTAGTAGGTGAATCTGGATTTTGTTCCCTATAAACATCAATCTTCACAATAGTGTTTGGGTTACACTTCTGCAACTCATTGACATAATCCCTAAGTAATGAATATTGTAGTTCAGCATCACCTCTTAAATGTACATGTGCCTTTGCTTTAGCCCTAAAAGCCTTTGTCTTAGTGATACCAACATGAAACTTCTTTTTCATTTGTTCTTGAACTGCTCTAACTGGCATATCTGGATTCATGGTCAACATATCTGTTATGTGTTTTGAGAGAAAAGTTGAAGTAGAAGATTTAATTTTCCTTGATTGTAAGCATTTATGTGCTTCTTTATATGTTTTCACCAACCACTTGCCTTTATCACTCTTTGAAATGTATAAAACCCAAGGACAGGAAACTTTGACTTCTTCCTCTTCAATAACCAATTTGCCCTTACCTTTACCCTGTACAATTACCTTATTAGCCTTCTCTACTTTATCATTTTTGGCTTCTTTTGTCACAGGAACAACACCAACACACTTAGCCCTTATCCTTATTTTATCATTTTTGGTAATCTCAATATTTCTCCTAGTCTCCACAGCATGTGCTCTTATGTTATCCTTTGCAACATCCCTATTTGGAAACTCTTGACCAACATAGAAACTGCTTTTAAAACTAGACCTATCAGCAACCTTTCTTAGTTTTCTAACTCCTTTTCTCCTAATACTTTCTTTGTTATCTTCTACATCACTTTCAAAAGAATCAAAATCTAGGACTTCCAAATCTGTTTCAGTCATGGTCACCTTAGGTTGCATTGTGTCTACTAAATCATCTTCAACTTCAAATCTAAAACCTTTCATTTGCACTTCCACTTCATCTATCATGTGCTCCTCATCAACTATCTCATCTTCCTTATTACCATTTTCATTACCATCCTGAGACTCATCCCCACCAGCATTCTGAGACTCATCACCACTAGCATCCTGAGAATCATCCCCACTACCATCCTGAGAATTATCCGCACTACAATCCTGAGATTCATCCCCACTACCATCCTGAGACTCATCCCCACCCTCAAGCACAGTCACATCTAATGCCTCACCCTCATTAACTAAATTCTCAGCATTTTGATTTCCTAGTACATTAGAAGGCCCAACATTAACTTCAGGGTCCAAGTATGTTTTACCATGCTCAACATACACATAAATAACCCTATGCTTCTGAACATATTTAAGCATTTCAACAATAACTATCATTGGCTAAAGACCTTAATCCAATATCAAAAGTTTTCAGTGGTATCTTATAGTGATAGAACAATTTACCTTCAATACCTAAACTCTGGTACATTACTGTGTCTAAGATGTCAATCTTACATTTAGAAATGTCTATAAAGTCCACGTAAGTTACCTCACCATCAACATACTTCCTCTTTGGTGGTTCTGTGAAGCTTCCACCATGATGGATCATCATCGAAAACAAGCTTGGATATGATTCTGATTAATAATCAAACATTAATATATCAGTAACAAATACATAAAATAAAATGACAAACGCATGAACAAACAATTTTCAGGGCTTTTACCATAAATTGATTTAGCATCAAAAGCTTCTCCAGCACCTCTAATGTGCCATAGCTGGATTGGATGACTCATTTTTTAGTTTTCAATTATGGGGATTGTAAGTGGAATGGTGATAAAATAATGAGGGCTGAAAGGGAATGCAATTAGGGTTTTGTATTAGTTTATGTTTGTGTCGGGTTGGATTTGGGAAAAGAAAAGTCAAACCACTTTGTGTCGGGTTGGATTTGGGACCACAAAGAAGAAAGATGAAACTGCCCTCTAGATAATACCACTTAACCATGAGGGACTAACCAGAGTTGGTGCCAGGGACTAAAATGATCAAAAGGTTTCCTCACAGGGAGGCCGCCTGCACTTATGGGATGTTAGGGACGATTTATGCAATCTGAGCAAACCACAGGGACGATTTCTGCATTTTACTCTATTCGTAATGGTACTGCTATATCAGCATGGAATGTTCGAATTTGATGATTATTATGAGCATGTTATCTTAGATATATTACGTTTACATTAAGTTTATTATTTATATACCGAGTTTTTAGTTTTTTGTTTTCTATTTTATCTAAACTAGACGAGTACCCTTGCATAACAACGGGATTTTTTAGCGGCAAACAACTATAGTTGCAATACTTTGTTTAAGTGTTTTGTGTAACATGAACTTTGAGAAGAAACGTACATATCAATATACTCCGCTATTAATCTTCATCATTTTCACTTTCATCAGGTAGACTGTAATCCTCATCCGTCCGCATACCAAAACTTGATTCTCAACAATTGGCGTTGACATATCTTCATCATCTTCATCATCATACGAGATGACAATAACCTCATCCAGTTCCAGCTTAACAAATTGAGATTGAAAAACGGATTGGGATTGAGAGCGAGATCGGGAGCGGGATGAAGTTGTATATAAACAAACAAAAGAGTGTACAAGCAGGTGTTATATAAATGACCATGAACTAAAGCTGTGAAACAACAAACGATAAATAAAAGATTACATTGTACTCACTCAACATCAACATCAATATTTTTTTTGATTATTCATTTCTTTAATTTAACTAAGAATTACCATAAAAGTTAAAAAAAAAAAAAAAAAAAAAAAAAAAAAAAAAAAAAAAAAAAAAACTAATGGTGTTTATATAGTAGATATTAGGATGATTATTTTGAAATTATTTAAGTATTTATTATAAATTCTTTTAAATAATAAAAAAAATTGGAATTGTGTATGCATATTTGTAGATTAGAAAGAAGTATGTAACGTATATTTGTAAAACCATGTTTTTATAAGTTTTGATTTCCTATTTTCCATTTTTAATTCTCTGTCATTGTTAAACCGTGTTTTTATAAGTTTTCATTTCTTAGTTGACATTGTTTTTATTAGCTGACAATTTTAAAGTTAACATTTAAAATAAAGTTTAAGAAGTATTAAAGGGTAGGTTAGACAAACCACTTTACATTTTTTTTAAGCATTTTTAAGTTTAAAGAATAGGCAAATTTGATTTATAAGTAGTAGAGATATGCAAATTTCTTTATATGTCATTTTACACTTTATAACAACATACACAGCTATTTTATCAAAAAATTATTCAAAATAGTAAAACTAAAGTTTGTAGCTGCTACTATCATATGATAACTATCAGCTAGTTTTGACAAACATATCAAAAATATAAAAATATAATTTCAAAAAAGGTTTTGCTAATAACAACCCTAATCATTATAGTTAATAATACATTTTTTATTACAAGATTACAATGAATGATTATGATTGAATAAGATTCCAAAAAAGATGAAAACAATCCTTAGGCCAATGGTAAAGGCGGAGTTGGTTGACCCCCTAACCAAATTAGTGACCGTGTTCCTACCATTAGCTCAACCGAATTGGTGACCGATCACCCAAATCATTTGAAAGTTATGCTTTGTGAGCTAATCATAAGTTTCAATTGTTCTCTGTGTGTACCTTTTTATTTTATTTATTTTTATAAGCTATGTTTTTTTGTTGTAGCTGTAATTGTCTTATTAGTAAATTGTGGTTAAGTGTAATCTTAAAGAGAAAAAGTTGATGTAACGATACTATGACAAAAAAATGACAATAATAACTACGGTCGCCATTACATCAATCTTAAAAATACGAATTTACAACCGACCAACACTTGATTTTGATTATCTAGTCTCCTACAACCAATTATAATAATTTAAAAAAAAAAAAAAAAAAAAAAGTATAGGAAAACATTTTGGGAAATTTGGGGCATCAATAATCAACACAACAACACATACAGTGAGTGACACACTCCTCTTACATCTCATTATCCCGGTAAAACCGGTAATCATTTTTTCACACTAAATCACAGCAAAACACACTGCCCCACACACACATAACAAGATGCAGATTTAAACCCAAAAACCAGTAGCTTCCTTCCAACTATGACACTTCAAACTAATTTCCAATTAAACACATTCTCTCTCTACACTCAAAACACAAACCCTAACTCACCAGTTAATGCACCATACTAATAATAACTAACTTACTTCAGATCTCGATCTAATAATGGAAGACGATGTGTCCGGAGGGAGAGGTTCCGGTACAGGTGGACGTAGGAGAGCTACGGTGAGGCCGAGTTTAGATAATGATGACTTAATTCATTTGCTACATGGTTCCGATCCGGTTAAAGTTGAGTTAAATCGGTTGGAGAATGAAGTTAGAGGTGATTACTTTTTGTCTTATTTGATTTGTTGTTAATTTTAACTGTTTTTTATTAGTTTTGAGTTTTGATGTTTTTTTTATATAATTTGTGTAGATAAGGATCGTGAATTGAGTGAGGCGCAAGCGGAGATTAAGGCATTGAGATTGTCTGAGCGGTTGAGAGAAAAAGCTGTTGAGGAGGTATTTTTTTATTTTAATTGATGAATTTAGCTAGTTTTGAATAATGTCTATGTATATGGATAGACTAGATGATTACCGGTGCATAGCGCAGCTGTGATAGTGTATAACACCGTTAATTTGCTGCGGTGGTTGGAATTACGGGAGGTGTTGTGTTTTGTTATTTATTATTTTTATTTTTTGTTAGTTTTGTGTTAATTGATGAATTTGTGATTGTTAGAGCCTACTGTACGCAGAGATGGTGGCTCTCGCGCCATCCCACCAGCCGACCCTACGGCGCGAAGACCATACCGTGGGTGGTTACTTTTATTTTTCCTCTTTGTGTACGTGTAATAACGGTAAAAAAAAAGTGGACGTTGGGCTTTAAAACTAGCCGTTTTTTTTGGCATTTAAACCCACTTTTTCCAAATTTTTTACCCTTTTAAAAATCCCCCCCATTATGAATTTGGATGTGTAGATAGACTGCTATGGTACCTCCACTATGCTGCAGTGGTGGTGGTGGTAAGTACGAGGAGACGTTGTGTTTTATTATTATTTTTTTAAATTTATTGATGAATTTGTGGTTGTTAGAGGTAGTTAGCTAGATGTGTAGTGTTGATTTTTGTTAGCTTGTTTTTGCTTTGGATGTGTATATAGATAGATATACTACCTGCCCTATGCTGCAATGGTGGTTTGAAGTACGAGGAGGTGTTGTGTGCGTAGCTGCGTATATTTCGTTTTGTGTAGTGTTAAGATTGATTAGCGTACATAGCTTACGTGGTGCGCGACACTACGTTATAAAAGAAAACACAAATTCATACAGTGGATTGTTGTTTAAATATACTTTTCATAAGTTTTAAATTCTATTTGACGACTAACCTAAACTCATATGAGGGGTTTAATTAGTAAATTAAAATTAGTCACTTTAGTTTTTAAAGGGAATGAGGAGGAAAATGCTTTATAATATATATACTTTAGATATACTGGATGAAATATATTAATTGGCTAGGATGGGCATTTTGTTTCTTTGTTGAAAGATATGTGTGTTTTTGTACACTATAGATCTAGGCTGGATTTTGGTTTTCTTTTTTGAGTATGATTTATCTCGTTACAGTTTGCGGTTATCAGATAATTCGAAAGAATACAAGTGATGCGATGTGAGATGTATGTTTTCACGTTGATATTGTTGAATGTGAAAAAACTGTGGAGTGTCATTGTCTGATGTACTCACTGTTGTTTGGTATTTAGTCTATCTCATGATTTGAAAATTGAACATGCTTTTGGAGCATTCATTTTCTTATTTGGTGGTTCTTGGATTTAGATATAATAATGCATTTCTTTGCATGTGCTGAATCTATCTATATTTCCTTTTTTTTTTTTTTTTTTTTTTTTTTTTTTCTTTTCGTGTTCATGACAAGGAGAAATGAATATGAGGTGCAACTGATAACGTTGTATCGCACACGACTATATGATTTATAAAATACCTTTTTTATGTTTATCGTTTTCTCCAATTCGATGTTATGTTTTTATTGTACTGATTATCTTCTGTGGGACAAACTGCATATTGTCATTTAAGCATAGTTGTCGTATTTACTAATGCTCTTGCACTTTTTAGCTTATTTTTTCCTTCTTTGGTGTTCATTGTTAATGCTTTTTAGTGTTTTTATGTATCTTCTTTTTTCATGATTTCTTATAAATTTTGCTGTTATTATGTTAGGTTGTATAATATTTTAGTGGCTGAGACCTGTGGCTCCAAGTATTTTAATTGGACATGTTAGTAGTCTAATTTTAGTATTAACTGTAAGGAATTAACTTATAGTTTGTGTTTAACTGTTTATAACCTATTTTGATAAGTTGATACCAAGTTTGCACATTCAGAATATTGCAAAAAGAATAAATGGAATGTTAACGCTATGGTACTAGATAAAAAGAATTCAAGAATTAAAGTTGCTACGTGTATTCTTTCAATGCTGCAAAGACGAAGAATCATAGAATAAAGATAGAATATGCATATTGTATATGTATGTCGATAGTTGATGCAAAAGAACTCGGTAATGTTCTTGTTTTCCATAAAGATGAGAAAAGTATGCCTATGAATAAATATGTAGTTATAATTCAGAAAGTATATGTACTCAAATGGAAACAAGCGTCACTTGAAGTACCACCACTTAACATAGACAGAAAAACGTAACAGTAATGCAATAACGTTGACGACGCCTAAATCCACTTTAAGTTTCTTCGTCGTCAAACCTTGACATAAGCGGATTTTGATATTTAAACTGCTTTAAATGGTATTGCATTTGTTGCGTTATTTTCTATTGACATTTTGTATTTTTTAATGGTATCATTGTCTTTATTTTTAGTTAACACTGACATAATTTTGCTCTTACTTTTACCTGTATACTTTAGCTCACTGAAGAGTTGTCGAAGGTGGATGAGAAGCTAAAGTTGACAGAATCTCTTCTGGAAAGCAAGGTATAGTCGTATAGATTTAACCACTTCTTTAGAGGTGGCAATATGGGCGGGTCAGACGAGTTTATATAAACTGATCATGTGAGATGAGTGATAGAAATGGGTCATTTTTGCATGGTTGGTTTGGCTGACATGAACACTTCTGACCCACTTTTTTTGTATTACATAATAATTAGCGCGCCAAATGTGACTAGAAAAGTTATATTATTTCAATAATAAAACTTCTTGAACAAAATGATTTATAAGGTTTTATTTATTAAACATACAGTTTGGGCCACTTTCTACCGATTTGAGCTGTCAGTAAATGTGTCAAAATTGCCACCTCTTTAGGTTTATCGTCGGTCTTTTAAACTCTTTCCGTATAGGATCAGATATAACCATATATAATTTTTCTGGCTGTCTAGAATCTTGAAATCAAGAAAATCAACGATGAGAAGAAAGCGTCCATGGCAGCTCAGTTTGCAGCAGAAGCCACTCTACGAAGGGTTCATGCCGCTCAAAAAGATGATGATATGCCTCCAATTGAGGCCATCCTTGCACCTTTGGAAGCTGAGCTTAAGCTGGCTAGACAAGAGGTATGGCTTCTATCTTTTGGCTAGTTAATGCACATATGTATGAAAAGATCTGAATATCATATTGTTACGGTTTTGGATTTCAGATCGCGAAGCTTCAGGATGACAACAAAGCATTAGATCGACTGACTAAATCAAAGGAGGCTGCTTTACTTGAAGCTGAGAGGACTGTGCAGGTTGCCTTGGCTAAGGCATCTATGGTTGATGATCTTCAGAATAAGAATCAGGAGCTGATGAAACAGATTGAAATTTGCCAGGTATTGTTTTTTATTTTTTCATATTCAACAATGAAATAATGACCTTTCATTGGTCATCACTTCTTTTTCACAAGGTAAATATGTTCTCTTTGCCACTTGTTTCTCAGGAAGAAAATAAAATTTTGGATAAAATGCATCGTCAAAAGGTTGCTGAGGTGGAAAAGCTTACCCAAACTGTACGGGAGCTTGAAGAGGCGGTTCTTGCTGGCGGTGCAGCTGCAAATGCTGTCAGGGACTATCAACGGAAAGTTCAAGAAATGAATGTAAAACAGACCATAATTTGCATCTGTAGTTGATTAGACTTTATACTTTCTTAGCTAACTGGTTTGGTGTTACTCATTGATAGGAGGAAAGAAAAACACTAGACAGAGAGCTAGCTCGTGCAAAAGTTACAGCAAATAGAGTGGCAACAGTTGTAGCTAATGAATGGAAAGATGCTAATGACAAAGTGATGCCAGTAAAGCAATGGCTTGAAGAAAGAAGGTTCTTGCAGGTATTCTTATGGAAAAACATTTTTTATAAATCTTATTTCTTTCCATAACATTTTTATTTATTTATCAATCTTCTAATTATTGACTTGCCAGTTCACCTTTTTGTTAACAGAGTGAGATGCAACAATTGCGAGACAAGCTAGCTATAAGCGACCGTGCTGCAAAATCTGAAGCACAATTAAAAGTAATGTTTTCCAAATTGTTGTCTATATATGGATTATTAATTAATGAATTTAAGTATTGATTCATCTCATAACATAATAGGAAAAATATCAACTGCGGCTTAGGGTACTTGAAGATACATTGAGATCGCCAAGCAATTGTACTTCACGCCGCCAATCTCTAGGTGGAGCTGATAACTTCTCCAAATTGGCCTCTAATGGATTTTTACCCAAGAGATCGCCATCTTTTCAGATAAGATCAACACTTCCATCTGGTTCCAGCTCAGTGTTGAGGCATGCAAAAGGTACATCGAAGTCATTTGATGGTGGGACCCGATCACTTGAAAGGGGTAAACTTATCTCCAGTGGAGAGAATAGTCCTACTTTTAATGTTGGGCAATCATGCGATTCAGCCAAGGACAGTGAGACCCCAGATAGTTCCTGGAAAGCTAATCCAGATGAAAAACCCGAAACTGAGGATACTGTGCCAGGATTGTTATATGATTTACTGCAAAAAGAAGTAATTGCTTTGAGGAAATCTAGTAATGAAAAGGACCAGAGCCTTAAAGACAAGGATGACGCCATTGAGGTTCACATCTTTCGCTTTAATGTTTGTTTTACTTTTCTTTTTCCTTTCTATTTTTCGTATGAAATAGAGGTGGAAATTTCTACTCATTAATATATTGGTCGATTCAGGATATGTTCAATCTCTAATGTCTCAAATGGGTAAAATTAAAAGTAAAACAAAATGAAGGGTCAGATGGATCACAAAGTTGACCATTGTGTAAATTCAATTGGATAAAACACCATCACTTTTCAGAACAATATATAATTATTGAAAAAAAAAAAGAAGTTTGTGATCATATTTACAGCTAACACACTAATTATTTAGCAGAATTAAATAATCGGACCAAAAACGCTTTTACTCAACCCAACTCATTACCCAACATGCCCATTTGACACTTAGATTAAGAAGCTATTATTCATTGTTTGAATTGCTATGTTTGGATTCAGATGTTAGCAAAGAAAGTAGATACTTTGACAAAGGCTATGGAGGTTGAGGCCAAAAAGATGAGAAGAGAGGTGGCAGCTATGGAAAAAGAGGTAGCTGCCATGCGTGTTGACAAGGAACAGGACAGTAGGGTGAAACGGATGGGGAACTCAAAGGGTCCTGTCAACACCTCTCAGCCACTTCCAGCCAGGTATATTACATTATCCGATTTTACTTATTGGGTTTTTGGATTGAGGTTCTAGGAACATGGAACGGGAAGGAGAGCGAAAGAATTGGTTTTGAAATTGAGTTACATTAGCGTTTTCATTCCCACCCTGCCCATAATGATTGTGACCGTAAACTAAAACGTTAGTTAATGTATGCAGGAACGTAGCAAGAGGAGGATTAACCAGAAGCACTCAATAACTAAAAAAGGAGCATCAAATTACATTTATTTTTAGTCGATTATGTAATGGTGTAACTAGTATACTGATGGTTGGCGAAGATGAAAAAACAAGATAGACGGGTCGGTATGCTTTTTCTGACTTTGTTGCGTAGAAGAAATCAGCAAGCGGGAGTGAAGCTGAGCTAATTTTTTTCTTTCTCAAAGTTGATTTTGAGGGTGTGTTTTGTATAGGATAGCTGTTCTTTTATTCTATTATTGCTTAGTGTGATTTGCATTCAAAACATAGAGCTTTGGGAATTATGATTGTTAGTATTATTGTTTCACCTGTGCTTTGTGATTTATTATTCTCATTCACAAATAAACCTGAAATTAGAATCTTGATTGATACCATTGGCCTATAGGTTTGGGATAAATATATATAATATATTCTTTCTAATTTTGCAAGACTGTAAGCATGTATCATTTGCTACCACGAGGTATCTAAATACGATTAGCATTTACATATACATTTCTTTCGTAAAGTCTGAAATCGTCGATTTGAATGTAGGAATTCGAGATACATGAGATGTTACTGCTTGTATTCATAAATGGGTATTGCTTTAAGATATACGACATTTGATAAAAGTTAGATTGTATATCTATGGAAGTTTCTTTTAGCATTATGGGAATTTCTAAATTTTTAGTAAATAAGTTCATATCATGATCTAGATAAAAGTATTGGTATTGCTCTAGTCAAATCAGTAACTATTTAGTTGGAAATACGTGAGCCTATTGGGACACACGTATATACCAAGGGAACGTTTATTAATGTAATTAATGTATTTATTGTATATATACGAGTATTAATTATAGGGTGAAGGCTCAAAATACGTAACAAACTTTCTCAAATTTACCAAAATACGTAACATACTAATTTTATTATCAATATCGCTAAATAACTTTCAAAAATTGTTCAATATACGTAATATGACCAGTTTTTTTCCAGCGTGTTTTTTTTACATGTTACGTGTATATTCCAACGCATCAAATGGTTCTAACTCAGCATAAAGTCAAATGTTGACCTCTGAGTAAATATAAGTCTTTAAAAACACAGATCTCACTTTTATAAACAAAAAACACACACACCTCACTCTAAAAAAAACCCTAGATCTGATTAACCCAACTTCTGCAAATGTGATTAGGTATGTAAACCCTAATTTTTGATTGCAATAATTAGATGTGACTTTCCCATTCTCTAATTATGATCTCAAATTGAAACCCTAATTTTTGATTACACATATTATGTAAACCCTAATTAAATCTATAATTGAAACCCTAATTGAAGACCATAATTTTTTGATTGCAAGTTGATGAGTAGCTGAAGATGTCTCTTTTCACTGTTAGACTCTATCATGATGGGGTTTTTGTCCCAAATCCACTAAAGTATATGCTTGGATCGTGTACAGTTATCAATGACATTCAGTTCGAAGAAATGCCAGTTAGTCAATTGTTTGATGTCATTGAAAGGTTAGTTGTCCATGATGTTAAAAGATTGTATTATGTTGTACCTGGAACAACACTTCCTAGTGGGATTAGGGAAATAAATAGTGATGCTGATATGGTTGACTTTGTTTAAGTAGGATTTGAGAATGGTTTTAAGGTTGCCTTGTATCATGAATACAATGATTATAATGTTATGGAGAACACTATAAATGATCCTTTGTTTACTAAAAATGACAATGTTGATAGCCTAGATTGTGATGAAACTGTTGTTGAGCAAGAAGAGGACCTAGAGAATATAGACTTTCACACTGAAGGGGAACAAAATGTAGTATTTGAGAGATTGACCATAGATGATCATTTTTTAACTAAACTGGTTGGTAAGGGTAACTTTATAGGAACCAGAGATATTCCAGTCCCCAATTTAACTGGTAAGTATATTGTGGAAGAACATGACTCTGAGGATGATGTTATAGATGCTAAGTATAAGATTCAAAAAAGTGTTCAATATCCTTGTTACAACCCTGAATTACCTTGGAAAGAATTTGTGCATGTCCTAGGAATGAAATTTGAGAGCCCACAACAATTGAAACATGCTTTGGCAGATTATGGAGTTGCACATGGTTATCAACTGTGGCATTACATAAGTGATAATCAGTATTTGCTTGTTTATTGTGGCAGAGATGTAGAGTTGGGTAGGTGTGCTGGTAGAAGGGGTATTAATAAGAAAAACAAGGAAAATGAAAAACAGGGAGGGAAGGGTAACGGTCTTATGAAAGACATTGTACCTGTAGAATCACAGAAACCTAAAAAAAATGGACTAGGATGACGGTTCATGCACAAAAAGGACATTCTTGTCCATTTAGACTTTGGGCTTCTTGGATGTCTAGTGAAAAGTCCTTCCAAATCAAGACACTGTACCCTGACCATAGGTGCACTAGAAACTACAATATAGGTTGATTGGTCACATTCAAATGGATAGCAAAGCATTATGCCAATGAAATCATCATGAACCCATCAATAACTTATAAGTTTATGAGGGAAGATATTAGAGTAAATTTCATGATTGATGTGACTCAAGGGCAGTGCAAAAGAGCCAAACAATGTGCTTGTATGAACATGAGGGAGGGCTTATAGAACATTATGGGAAACTCTGGGAATACAGACAAGCCGTTCTAGACTCCAATCCTGGTTCTACTTGTCATTTAGATGTGGAATTCAATGACAATGGTGATCCCTACTTTCACAGAATGTATTTTTGCTTTAAGGGTGTCAAGGATGGATGGATTGCAGGGTGTAGAAAGGTCATAGGGATTGATGGGTGTTTTATCACACATATGTGCAATGGTGAGCTTTTGACTGCAATGGGTAGAGATGAGAATAACCAAATGTACCCAAAAGCCTGGGCAGTTGTGGATGTTGAGAACAAAGACAATTGGTGTTGGTTTTTGTCACTTTTAGCTGATGATCTTGACCTACAACAAGACCTTGGTGTCACAATCATCTCAGATGCTCACAAGGTATGTTTTGATACAAGGTTTTAATATAATCAATTTATGTTTATGTGTTGATATAACTAAGTCTTAATCTGTTAACATGCAAGGTCTAATTGAGTCAGTTATGACTTGGTTACCACAAGCAGAACATAGACACTGCACAAGACATATTTATGCAAACTTCAAGAGAAAGCGGAGTGGCTTGCAGTATAAAAGGTTATTTTGGTGTGCAACAGCTTCAACAATTGAGCAGGATTTCACAAGAAGGATGAATGAGATCAAAGAGTTAGATCCAGAGGCATCTAAATATCTAATAGAGATGGAACCTGCAAGGTGGTGTAAAGCCTTTCTTGAAACAGATAGAAGTTGTGCTTCATTTGAGAATGGGATATCATAGAGCTTTAATGGACAGATTCTTCAAGCTAGAGGTAAGCCTATAATCACTATGTTAGAGGATATTGGAGTTTACATTATGCAAAGGTATTGGAATATGAGTAAACTTGCTGCTGAATTAGATGACCACATAACTCCATCCATTAGAAAACACCTTGAGGAGTTGAGGGTTGAACAAAGGAAATGGAGTGTTGTAACTATTCGATATCATGTAGTTGAGGTTAGGAAAAGGGATGAAGCCTTTGGGGTTAATTTGATTAGTAGGTCATGTGACTGTAGGATGTGGAATATTAGTGGAGTACCTTGTGTACATGCAGTGACAGCTTATATGCATTTTAAGATGAATCCAGATTATGTTGTGAGTAGCTGCTATACTCCCATTTGATACATACCAGTTCTCTATAAATCCATTTTTAGGTTCTAAGTACTGGAAATCAACTCAAAACACACCCCCACTCCCACCTGTATTGAAAAAGATGCCTGGAAGGCCTAGGAAGAACAGAATCCCACATCCCACTAAAAATGTTAATGAACTCTCAGTTAGCAGGGATGGCAGAGTTATGAGGTGCCAGAATTGTCAAAAAATTGGACATAACAAGGCTAGTTGCAAAGATCCTAAACAACCAAAACCAGCTGCAATGAGACCTCCAAGGGCACCTAAACCAACTGTTGGTGAGTCAAGTAAGCAGGGTGAAGCTATAGGTGCAAATGCTAGTGGTAAATCAAAGGCTGCATCCAAGAAGAATGGTGATTCAAGTAAGCAGGGTGAAGCTAGAGGTTCAAAGGCTAGTGGTAAATCAAAGGTTGCCTTCAAGAATAATGGTGAGTCAAGTAAATCAAAGGCTGCATCAAGTGGTAAATCAAAAACTCAATCTGGTTCAAAGGGTGCAGCTGCCAAATCAAAGACTGCAAGTATGAACACACAGGTATGTATACTTTAAGCATAAGTTACTATAATTTAAGTATTTTTATTTGATCTTTGTTATATTACACAGTAATATTGGCAGTTGAGAGATGAGGAAGCAGAAAGAGAAGTTATGCAGGAGGTGATGGAAGAGGAAGAAAGGAGTATGATAGAGTTGGAGCATATAGCTAAGACATACCAAACTTGGGATGATCTGCAATTGAACCAGTTCTCAGAGGATGAACTCAACAGACCTGCTACTTTGAGTGAACTTCAGGCAGTTGAAGAAGCTCATACTCAACACAATGCTGAACTGCCAAGTATATCTGAGGCTGTTTCCATGGATGTTTCTCAGTCTGAACATCCTACTGTGGAATTGCCAACACAACCAATGCCAGCTGCTAAAATAGAAGAAAGTCAAGCACCTCCAATGAGTCAAGTACCAAGGCAGAATCCAAGACAAAAGCATCCAATCATGCTAAGAAACAAGTCTGAGAGAATTGCCAAACAAAGAAGTTTAACTTTCCACCATATGGGACTGGTAGGTCTCCATCCTAGCTATTCAGCATTTGAACACTCTTGGTGCCTTAAAACAGTTAACCTTTTGTATTTTGGGTAGTTTGTGTTGTAATTAATGTCTGGTATGTTTATGTGACCAACATGGCACACCTTTTGTAAATACTCTTGGTGCCTGTAAACACTTAACTGGTTTAGGTTCATGTTTATGTAGGTTGCTAGATATACGTGACCAAGATGGCACATCTTTTTGTAAACTTTGCACATGGCTGTTAACACTAATTGCCATATCTATGCAGTTAAATATTTTAGTATGTTACATTCTTAGTCTTTGATATATTCCTTATGTTTACTTGCATGTGCAGTCTCTTGAAAAGGGTGACTTTAGCATGTGCAATATACTTGAATTCTAACCAAAAAATAGACAACAAAGACTATATAAACACAACTTTCATTGATAAAAAATTTGTTGTGAATACACACCAGTTTGATACTACCATCACAAACAATAACATTACTTGACCTAACTGTTTCATACAATCATTTTCATACTACTACCATAACAACTTCATACTACCACTAATACTAGCATAACAACTTCATACTACTACTACCCTGACCTAAATGACAATCAACAACAACACCAACATTCCATTCAAGACAAACATCATGAAACTAGAAATCCTCCTCCATAATGCATACTTGGATTGTTCCATTTTTAGTGCAAGCACCATCCTTGCCTTGTAATTCTCAAAATCAGATTCCAGATAAGCAAGTCTTTCTTGAGCTAACATCCCCAACTCATGTCTATTAATCTCTTCTGCAAACACATCTCTCTGGTCACCATTCATACTCAAGTACATTTCAAACATTGCATGTTTGTACCAAGCTCCTTGCAACTCACCATCAATCCAATAGGAAGCATCACATTTATCAGGACAAAACTGTTAAAAGAAATCTATTTAAAACAATAGTTTGATTTATAATATGTAAACATACTACTAAAACATACAAAGGGTTTTGGGCAAACCAAAAAACGACGACAAGGGTTTCTCTCAGTCCAAGAAACACGTTTTTCTAGACGAATGCCACAATAACAATGAGTAGGTAAAGTACGGACACGGCTTCGGATGCTAGAATATGAGGCTGACATTTTGTAAAATTAGGGTTATTGAATTGTTTTTTTTTTTTTTTTTTTTTTTTTTTTTTTTTTTTTTTTTAGTTTAATTGAATTGAGGTTTTTACTGAGAGTGAGATCTGTGTTTTTGAAGACTTATATTAACTCAGAGGTCAACATTTGACTTTATGTTGAGTTGGAACCATTTGATGCGTTGGAATATACACGTAACATGTAAAAAAAAGACACGCTGGAAAAAAACTGGTCATATTACGTATATTGAACAATTTCTGAAAGTTATTTAGCGATATTGATAATAAAATTAGTATGTTACGTATTTGGTAAATTTGAGAAAGTTTGTTACATATTTACCCTTAGACGCGTATTTAACTAACGGGCTAAACAAGTTATGTAATGGACTTAATTAATTAGTAAAAGTCCAAACAAGCCCAATGAGCCTTTGTGGAGAGTGGGTCGGCTGAATATACTAAGGAGGTGGAGTTTGTGTTTGCAAATTATGTTTTTAGTATATAAGGAATCCTAGGTTCGTAATTTACTAATCCTTGAAACCTAAACACAAAGAAAATCGACTCGCCCGTCTTCCCTTAGCATAATCGATCGGGAATTTCCAATCCTTTGGGATTTTCGATCGAGTTTCAATAATCCGAAAGCAAACGTGCTTCGTTGGTGATTCGTGAGTTAAGAACTAACATCCTAGCGTTCTTTTATAACGTGTTGTGTATGCTACGATAAATAACAACTTATTTTAGTTGTTATTGTGTTTCGAACCAAGATGTAAGAAATCAAAAACAAGAATCAAGAGCATCGCTCGTCTTAGTAATTCAAGTGATAAATATTTGTAATTTATGTGTAATTACTTGTTAATTCATGTTCATCAAACTAAATGAAGATCCATCCGCGGCGTACGATTCCCAACAAAAAGTAGGCGATCTCAACTATTGTGGAAAGTTTGCAAGCATTACTCAAAGAAAAATACATTATAATTTGTGAATAAAGAGTTTGTCTGTTAAAGTCAAAACAATGGGGTTGTCTGTCAGAAGAATATTGTGAATTGTGATGCTTTGCTGACTGCTATGGCGCATTCCACATGGAGCGGGTTAATGATTGGAGCATGTTATTAAAATATACTGTAGATCTTATCAGTTCATATTATTAACTTTTTTCTTATCAATAAACACACTCCCTTTTAAAATACAGAAAATAATCATATTCATTCGCTACAACAACAATATCAACAATGCCGAATCTCGTTAGAGACAAGGTATACGGGATTTAAGATGTAGACGATCATACTTCTTGTACGCGAAAGTAGAAAGGCTATTCGCTAGTTATCCTGATATATAGCTATCAAAATAATACTAATTCCACTACCTTTGTTTTGATTCATATGAAACTTGTAAAAATGTTTGGATGCTTTGAAATGTCGTCTTTGTAAATTTTAATGCTAGCATGTAATGAGGCTAAGCAATCAGTATGTTGAGCATGTTCCACTACAAACTGAAACTCCTTTGTTTTCTTTATGTTCAAGCACGGAACTTTAGACTTTAGAGACAAAAACTAACTAAACCTTCTTCGCTTTCCACTTCAAAATGTTTTTTTTAAACAATTAAATTAAAAAAGAGAGAGAAGGGAGAGTGTATTTTTTGTTTGTTGTGGAGCGATAATAGGTCGAGACCCGATATGTGAGATTTCGAGCCGAACGACCTTCATGCTGCAGCGGAGGCGACCGACAAAGACCGAGTAGGACCGATGTAAAACTAAAATCTTAATCATATAAATCAATTCTTAAAGCTCTAGGTGTGGTCAAGAGGGTTTACCTCTTCATCACCGTCACGTCAGCGCCACCTCATCATAACAAACCTCCACAACTAACCACAACTAACCACAACTAACCCCCTCACTCATAACAAACATCAACCTTTTCATTTGGGGCCTACCATTACACACACACTACACACATACACACAAAAACCTGTTGCTGTGTCAGAGGATTTAGCTCGTTGTCACTACGAAGAACCACACGACGGCGAGCCACGGCAAAAGGGGCCGGTGTGGGGGCGAGCCACGGCGAGGCTCCACGTAGGACGACGGCGAAGGACGATTTTACCACACCGGGTGCTCTTATGGTTGTCCATATTACTCTATTTAGTAACTTTTCGAGCCATATCAGGTCGGAGGGCCCTCAAGCACAAGTCAGAAATCATCAATTAAAACTTCTTCTATAGGCAACGTAACAAATGTAAAGATTTACATTTACTGCACATTATTAATCAAATGGCTTATTGCTCAGCAAAATCTGTAAAAAGATATAAGAAGCTCCGCAACCTAATGGTTGCGGTTTTAAGTCCCGTCAATTATTTGAATTTGTTGGTTTACCTTTCCTAAAATAAAGCTCGAGAACAGTCATGGGTCAGTAAAATAACAATTGGTCTCAAAAGCCTGGTGCTATAAAGGCTGATCCGGGAAGCCCAGTTGCAACCCCAACTTAATTACATACTTGTCCTAGTTAAAAGCTTCAGTTAAGTATATACGAGAAGAGATTCATATAAATCAAAAAATGTCAAAAGATAATAATATCAAATCTTACTTTTTATTTCAATTTCACCTAATGGCTCAAACTGAATATGATATTTACACTTTAGGGGCAATTTTATCACAAAATCAAAAATCCCCAAAATCCATTTTCATCCACCATAAAAAAAACAGGGGTTTGATTATCACAAACACACATAATCGAAATTAATCATTCAAGTCGACTTCAAAAACATTTCATAATTATTGACTTTGTCATAAATCTTCGTCATTAGTCATAACTTTTTAAAATTCGGGATCATTTTTTATTTGTTTGCTAGAATTTACGTTCAAAATTGTCAATTAACAAACTTAGTTAGATATAAATGATAATCTGATTATGGAGGACGAAAATCAGGTTACTGATGATGACAATCATGTTGTTGACGAAAATTGAGTTATATAGATAAAAAAAAAAAAAAAAAAAAAAAAAAAAAAAAAAAAAAAAAAAAAAGTTATTGCAAAAACATATGCATATTTAGGGCGTGTTTGTTATGGGGTCTAGAGATTTGGGATTGGACTTAAAGACAAAAAACATTGTTTGGTGTGATAATTTGGATTTTACTGTTGGAACTTACTACCGAATATAAGGGGATGGACAAACCCCAAGTGCATGTCCTGGATTAGATTTTTTCTATAAAATGTGGGCCATTTTTAATTGTTAACCATTCATTCTCTAAATATTTATTTTTGCACTTAGTGATGTTTCAAAAAAAATAATTTTAACGTATACTTTAATATATTATAAATTATTAAATATTATTTTCTCTCTCCTACCTCAAATTCAAATTCAAATTCTAAACCAAGTTTAAATCAAAATCCAAATCCTAATCATAAACCCATCTACAAACCAAACGGGCCCTTAGATCTTGAAAAAGATGTAGTTGTTGTTACAGATAAAATCATAATGATTCTGAAATCACATATGGTCATATTAATAATCACCAGGGGTGGCTAAAGGGTAAAGCTACTAAATCCATTGCTTTAGGCCCTCGAATTTTAAAGGTGCCCGATTTTCTAAAGCACCATCATGCACAAAGTCGTTACATATATAATTCAGCATCGCCTTTAGGGCCCCAACATTTTTTAAGCCCCCTATTTTCGTAAAATACCTGATACAATTTAGGATTTGAAGCTGCATCTACATTTATCTTTGTTCTTTAGGCTTACAGTTTAATGACTAAGTTCTTCATTTTAGTTTTATGAGATCAATCAAGATTGTCTTTTGAGGCGATGGGAAACAATGAATTAAGCTCATTTTAGTAATTTTTAAGCCCCCAATTTACTAAAATACCTTATACAAGTTAGAATTTGAGGCCATATTTAGTTTTATTTTTATTCTTTAAGCATACACCAAGTCCATCATTTTAGTTTTATAAGACGGATCAAGATCATCTTTTAAAGTAATGGGAAAAAAATGAATTAAGCTCATTTTTGTAATCCTATTCTTAAAAACTGGAGTAATAGAAGTTTGTAAATGAACTAAAAGCTCGACGATCTGTTTATGAACTGTTCTTATACTATTTTGATCACGTATTTTTTTTGTACTCATTGTTTAGTGTGTTAATAAATGAGTTCAAAGAAACTTTTTTCTTATACAATGAGCACGAGCATAATATTTCTTTCGCTTAATTGTTTTAAGTATTCATATAGGGTTTGTTTGAATAAATGTTCACGAAAGAACACATACAAGTGCACTCATGTTGGTTCAATTTTGTCGTCTTATCCCTACTTCTAGATCACCGAAACAACGACATTTAGTTTCATCTATTTGTCATTTTGTCTTTCAATCATCAACCGACTCTTAATCTACAAAGCGTTCTTGGTTTTTCAAGATAGACGTTATATAGACAATTTTACTATAATCATAGCAAAAATCGAAAGACCCTGTTTTTAAACTTTGCTTTGGGCTTTGGTAAGGATTAAGCCGTCTCTGATGATCACATGTGATTGTAATAGAATGTATTGCAGATGAGTTGAATGTATGATGATGTGTTAGATGGGTTACGTGAAAAGACAAATATTGTTCCTTCGTTAATAATTATATTAATACAATTAATTTTAATATACACTCGTGTATCAATCTAATGGTAGATATTTGATCATTTGAATTTTGAAGAATTGTTAGATCTCTAATGTTCTCATGTATATATGCATCGTGTAGAAATTTTTTTACTAGAACATCACATACGCTTTAGAAGAGAAAATTAAAGTGGCTAAAAAATAAAAAATAAAATAATAGTAATAACTATTCATAGGTAGGGGTGTTATTCGGGTTGACCCGGCCGGGTTCGGGTCAACTCGGGTCGGGTCAACTCGGGTCAAGCTATAAAAAAACATACCCGAACCCGACCTTGTTTAAAACTCGGGTCAACTCGGGTCGGGTCAATTCGGGTTCGGGTCAACTCGGGTCGGGTCAATCGGGTCGGGTCAATTCGGGTTTGGGGTCAACCCGAGTATTTTACATTGTAAAAGTGTTGTTGAACCGGGTTAGTCGGGTTCGGGTCGGGTCAAGGCTAAAAAAATATACCCGAACCCGACCTTGTTTAGAACTCGGGTCAATTCGGGTTGACCCGATTGACCCGAATATATTTTTGGACCCGATTGACCCGACCCGAATTGCCTCGGGTCGGGTTCGGGTCGGGTCAGCCCGAATGACACCCCTATTCATAGGTATAGAATCTTTTATATGTTTATTTATAAACTTCACCTCTAATCAATAATTTGATTCGATTAAAGCATTCTCAACAATAACACCATAACATTAATAACACCGTCCACATCAGCGCCACATCGGCTTTAACAATTCAACTTAACATCCCCAAAAAACACCCACAACAATAACATCCCAATAACATTCCCAACAATTTACAAAAACAACCCCTCATTTAGGGGCATAAATGAAAAAAAAAAAAAAAAAAAAAAAAAAAAAAAAAAAAAAAGCCTGTTGGTGTGGCAACGCCGGTGGTTTAACACCACTTTAATACCGAAGTTCCAACAATAACACCAAATAACGCCGGTTCCAGCGTTATTATTGTAAGTGCTCTTACATCATTTACCAAAAGGTTCAACTCGGGTCCACTCTAAGAAAAGCTATATAAATTTCTATAGAAGTGGGCTACCTTGTATTTAACCTAAATTTATTGTCCAAAAGTTATTATTTATTAAAATAATTAAATATCCGCCACATGTATCTAGAAAATGGATTATATTCCCTAATAATGATATTATTTCTTTGTGGCTTGATATTGTATAATAAATGTTGGCATGTATTATATGTCGTCTTTGTAGTATAGGATAATGGTTTCTTATATCATTCTCGAAGAAATATTAAAGTGCTTTTGGTGGATTAGGTGATGGCATGGGTTTCTATAGTTGTCTAGCTTTTCGGTTCCTCTAGTTGATGATGTATTATTTCACAATCTTTCGTGTAAGAAGTGGAATGATTCTAAGACTGCTAGGTGCAGTCATGTCATAATAAGTGTTATACACTCGTTAATTCAGCTTTTACCTTATAACATTTTGATAACACAAACCTAAAAAATCATCCCTAATAACATTCTCATTAAAAATAAATAAATAAATAATCAATCCACTTTTATATTTTGGAAAAAAAAAAACCAAAAATGACTGTTGTCACGGGAAAACACCTTTGATGCGAGCCATAGTGTAGATGATGGTGCCATAGGCCTTTAAAAATGACTAAGGCTCTGTTTTTTTTTTTTTTTTTTTTTTCAACATTTGTGTGAGTAATACGATTGGGTCCCTCATATATATTAATGTTTTTTTTGTTGGGGTCTACATAATTGGGTTAGATATATGTTAAGGATATATATATATATATATATATATATATATATATATATATATATATATATATATATATATATATATATATATATATATATATATATATATATATATATATATATATATATATGCTAGTTTCTCCCCATATAGAGGCTACATAACCTACATATACTTATATCCCTCTGAATCTAGAAAAAAAAGAAAAGAAACGGGGACCTAAGTCGGGTGTATAAAGGCCTGCACCATTCACTCTAAGTTGTTTATGTTGTCGTTTTGGTTGTATGGTTGTGTAGCCTCTTTGTTTTTATTAAAATTTCTCTCTATAGCTAAGTCTTTGTTGCTTAACTTTTTCTTGACTAAAATAAAATTGTATCGCACAAGATAAAAAGATCATCTTGTGATTTACAGAGAAAATAGTGAAAATTTCATTCATTGAAATGATAAAAACTAAAGATTTTTCAGGTATTGAAAGGGTAAAAGCTAAAAATGCTTTATATACTAACGAACTTTATTCAATTTGAACATCATCAACAAAATACCATTATGAACTAGGAAACCTGTTAGCACGTTGTTTGACTCGTCAACGCGGGTAATATGGTCATTTATACTCTTCATCTTTTTCTTTTATATAACCTCATGATTGCCACTGTTCATAATGGTTATTTTCACGAAGCTCGCCCTTATAGATCTTGAGTTAATTGACATATACATTGTCAATTACACACTAGTGGTATAGAGCTATGTCAACCAACTTATTTTTGTTTTACTATGATCATCAATTTATTTCAAAAAGATAGAACCCATTTCTCAATGCAGGCCAACATTAATGATTTTAGTTGGTACCACAATGGGAAACAACCAAACTAAATTTCATGTGTAAGATGCTCACGATACGAAACGTACAGAAAACCCCACTCTAAGTAATAACACGTAAAACAAAATACAATTTGTTAGCTCATTGGTAATGTTTTTCTTATAAGGCAAATTTGTTTGTTGGGTCGACGAAGCATAAAAATGAATAATAAGGCATTACTGATACGTTCAAGTTGAAAGAGACAATAAAGCTAGTGGGTTTCATGGTCAATACTTGTAAGAAAAGGGGTAGAAAACTTGCTCATGGTAGCTGCAATTAATTACAAAAAAGATGAGGGCATAATAGTATTTTCACCACTTAATTCAGAGCGAAAATTATTGTAGTACCCATTTTTTTTAGTGTGTGTGTGCACATGCCCTCATTTTTCTTCCATTCTCATTTATACCCATCAATGTCGGGTAAAAATATACCCTATATACACGACACACACATGTAGGGCCAAGATTAAGTTTTAAAATTAATTCAAGACAATGTCGTGTAAATATTTACCCTATATACACGACATTGATTTTTTTATTCATCAATAGTACTGTATCAAGCCAATGTCGCGTATTTTTATTCCCTACATACACGACATGAATTTTTTAATGATGTGTAATTGTGCCCTAGCCAATGTCGGGTATAAAGTTACACTACCTCCACATTTACACGACATGTTTCTTGGGAAGGAGCACTGGGAAAGCTGATGGAAAGCAAATGGAATTTATTCTTGATTTGATAATACGTACCGGTTGTTCGTTTTGATTAAACGAGAACCAATATTTGTGAATTGAATTCACTGATGAAAACACAATCGCAAACATCAACCATTTAAGAGTGTGAGTAACTTGTGAGTGTTTAAGAGTGTTGGTATTTAAGAGTCAACCAATTGTTCAAGGTGGTGGTGATTAATACGCATCATGTACTTTTGGCTTTTTTTATTTTTACTTTATTTATTTATTTTTATTTATTATTAATTGAATTTAATAATGTGTATTGGGCTTCTTCTCATAGGCTTTACTTTTAAAATATGGGTCCAATTTGACCAATTCCTTATAAACGATAAGACTTTTGATTTTAGTTTTTGACTATTTATGGATTTTAGTGATATAGAATCGTGAACTATGAACATGCATGGTATCTTTTGACATTAAATGTGGTATAAATGTGTTATTAATGTGTTTTGTGCACTATATATAATTTAAATATTTTTTTATAAATTGTCGCCTCGGGTACGTGATGCGCGCGCATTCGCCTCAGCGCCTCGCGCCTCGGCTTTTTGACCCTTATCGCATCGACGCGCATCGCGCTTTTTAAAACCCAGGGCTGCGGTGGTGATAAATTGGTGATGCTGGTGGTGTTGTGGTGGTGATGTGATGACAGGGGAGGTGGCGTGAGTGTCGTGGTGTTGGTTATGGTGGTTATAAAAAAAAGTGCTTGTGGTGCAGTGGTGGTGTTGTAGTGACAGGGTGTGGTGGTGGATGCGGTGGTGACTGAGTTAACAGTTGTTGGCGGTGAATATGGCGGATTACCGGGCATTTCGCAATATTTTTTTTTGTTCCCTTACACTTATTGTTTGTTTATTTGTTACGTATATGTGTATTATTATATATTTATATGTTTATCTTATTTTAGGATTATCCTGCGCAAGTGATAACATCAAATAGTCCTGAATATTAAGTGTCAATTTCTCCCGATAATGCTCGTATTTTATATCATTGATTTACGCTTGTTTTCCTTTATATTTCACTTTCAGGTAAATTACGAGCATTGGAGCTAATGAGACGCGGATTTGGAGAGTTTATTGAAGATATGATAGTATGCTTGTTTTGAAGTAGTTACGGCATAACTCTCCTCTCACATTACGCCGTAACAGAAGCGTGGCTCAGAAAACCAACTAAACTGAAGATTACGGCGTAACTCCCTCCTAGGATTACGACGTAACTAATTAGGTCAAATGATGTTCCTAGTCGCTGCAAGCTATGCCGTAACTCATTCCACATATACGACGTAACCATGATTTAGTGAAGATACGGCGTAACTCATTCCAGATGTTACGCCGTAACCAACTTTTCCAGAGCAAAATACGAAGAAATGGATGTTACGGCGTAACTCTCAACTTAAGTTACACCATAACCAGATCTGGCCTATAAATACCGCCCAAGTTCCAGCATTTCTAATCATTTACTCCAAACACCAAATCAGAGAACGTGGGTAGAAGGTTGAAGGCAGATCTTGAGGAGCATACGGAGCCATCTCCAAGGGAGAAATCACTCCCCTACGATAAGCATTAGCAATTTATCATTTCTTTACTTTTAATTCATGTATTTCGATATGTTAAACATTGAATCGATTGTTTTAGTTAATATGAGCGGCTAAGCACCTCTGGTTCTAGCCTAGTTATGATTTCTTAATTGTTTTGTTTATGTTTACATTGCTTCCGTATAATTGTTTCTAGTGTATGCATGCATAGTTTGTTGGTAGCTACCCTTGTTTTGGTAGTTTTGAATGGCGGTAGTGGCTAGTTACTTAGGAGATATGACCAACTGACCCTAAGTAGTTAGACTGAGTGGGAAGGGTAAGAATTGACCAACTGACGACCCTTCTTCGCTTGTGCGATTTGACCAACTGATCACCTACCGTTTGGATGAACTTAAGAAGTTAGGGATGAGTGTTTAAGATGCTAGCGCCCGGGCACTCATTGTTATGAATCTTGCATGTAGCGGCACTTAATGACTTGGCTTAGGAGACTAAAAACAACTGGACTTACAAGGGTAGTAGCTTGTTCTCTGGTGAAAGCCTTTGCTGATAGGTTAGGACGAACTGACCAAATGTTGTCCTAGTGACTTTTACCCCCACTTGAAGCAATTGGAAGTAATTAAACATGAACTTAACTTGATAGGATGAGTAACTAGGTTAGCACACTTCTCCTCTATTGATCACTGTTAGGACCGTATGTATGGAAGATTTGGTGAATCGAGAGGTCTTGGAAGATGGAAGAACACCATCTTCAAGTTAGAGAGAGAAAAAAGAGAGAAGGGAAAAACTAGTGTGTGTTTTATTGAAGATGAAAGGGAAAATACACTAAGAGTCTCACCCTCCTAGGAAAGTCTAGGAGGGTATTTATAGCTAGACACATACAACTATGACTAAATGACATAACAAGCCCATGTGTTTTAGCAAACTAGGATAGATAATGTAATCCCGTCAATGTCGTTCCATTTACGAGTTAGGAGCGATTCCAACAATCATCCCCCAATGGGACGACATAAGGGATTCCTTACAATATTTACTACAAATATAGAAAACAAATAAAGAAAGGTCTTCATAAGCTCTTCAAGTGCTGAGGATGATGAAAGTTTACGCTCTTTATCTTCTTCTTGTACCTCGACTTGAGAACCGCTTTCTTCACTTGTATGCAAATGATGTAATATGCATAAATTGGATTAACTTCCCCCCAATTCATGCCGCATGTCTTTAGCAGCTTCTCCGTACACTCCTTTTTGGCGAAGTTTCTGAATCAGCTTCCCCCCAAACTGACAACCGTCTTCAGCAGATTCGAAACTTTGATGTAGTAGACATTTCTTCTAACTTGTACGCAGCGGAATTTGTAGATGAGCAGTAAACCACACAAGGTAAATCTGACTTATTGCGGAAAATACGTTTTGGGGGGTAACATGCAAGAAATCAACAAGATCTTCTCACATATGTAGATGCTTCACACCAAACAATCCACGAAGGACGAGATGAAACGACTTCCCCCTGAATGTTGCGGTCTATCGGAATAATAGTTACTTGTGAATATGCAATTATTCGATAAAGTAACCGTGTGTAAGGCATCATAACATCATATTTAGGTAACTTCACGCATGATAACTCTGTGAAAGTGAGACGATAACACCAACTTGAGAAATTTGCACCACAGATCGTCTCATTTCTTCCCCCTGATTGAAGAAATTCATGAAGGTAAACGGGTTTTCGAAAAAAAATCCAAAAACATCAAAGAGGCAATGAACACCTATACTCTCTTCCCCCTGATGTTTTCAATGAATCAGAATCATACACCACGTATGTTGATGATGAATTGGAGACAGCGAAACCATGTATGTCCAAGTAATCGAACAATTGTGAAGTACCATAAATATCATGTGAGAATCAATTGCTGATAAGACTTCTCTACTTGTGTATAATCTTCTCAGCTAACTCTTTACCGACCCCATTATCATTCAGACGGCTTTTTGTAGCGACTACTGATGGAGAAAACCCAATATGACGAACTTGAGACTGAAGTAGTATAACCCGAACTTGTGACTTAAACTTGCACTATTGTCAGAAGAAGAACCCTTTTTTCTTAACACCATAAAAAAAGGTAAACTTAAAGTTTCTCAAATTATCCACACCTTAGTGTGACACTTGAGCACAACAACGTAACTTCTTAAAAGTGATAGTTATACGTTGTGAGCACAACAACGTAACTCCTTACATCAGGTACAACTAGACAACTCAAGTCTTTGTCATTCGTAACGGTTAAAGCTCGAACAAGGATCTCGAAGAATCATGCAGCCAACCAACCCCGATATCTTCAGATACTAAGTACACGCACCCGTGATATCCACTTCAACCTTAAATAAATAATAGTGAATTCGCGCCGTAGTCACATCTTTGGTTAAATTCTCAAAACTAGCCTTCATTAACGGTTAAAATGAACTTTGATAATGGTTTCTCGATCTTTTCAAAATTGTATCCCTGTGAAAATTTATCATTACCAAAATACCACTCCCTTTCGCCAAAGAATTATACCAATAATTATCTCAATGTATTAAAATACATTTGAATAATTAAATTTCAGCTCAAAAAAAATATTAGTATAATTTTTTTTGGATAGAAACCTAGGCCCAGTCTAATAAAATGATAACATGATCCAAGTAATTAGCCTTGAGGCCCGATTGATGTGAAAGCCCAAACCAAGCTATTGAATCCTGAAACCAATTCAATATCACCAAATCTGATCCAACGAAAGTACCAGCCCAAATCCTTAGAAACATTTTCGAGCTCATAGATCCACATGCTAATACTTTAGTTGATATATATGTTGTGTCCAAGCCCATTTCAGAAAAGATAGATACAACCCGATCCAACACTATCCGGCCCAACTAACCCTTGCCCTAAAGCATAGGGGTATAAAAAACACCACTTAACCCTTAATTAGGTTAATTAAAAACCTAATACCACCCATCATAAAAAAAGCAGACGACATGCCTCCAACTTATCTCTCACCTATCAAAAATCATCTAGATCTCATTTATCTCCATCTGCCTAAAAAAAGGAATCAAACCAAAAGACACTCAAGATTTGTTGTAATCCTTTAACCAGTTTGTAAACGTTTGTACGAATCACTTAAGGACCACAAAGGCTCGTTAATCTTGATGTGAATATTAAACCCAGGTAGGTATTTAATGTTTTTCGTTTACTTTTTACATCAACGAATAAAAGAAATGATTATAACAAAGTTGTTATAAATAATTCTTTCAATTCGGATATAAAATGAAGCAAAGCTTCAATATGGATCAGTGGTGAGTATTCTTTCTAACGTTTAGATCTAAAGAGATCTTATAATAACCTTAAAAGGAAAATACTGAGATCTACTATGTTTTCAAACGGTTTTGTTATGAGTTTTTCATTTAGATCGATGAGAGTATACGACTCCCTTTTTGGCTCTTGTCTTAAGACGAGTAGTTGATACCAAAAAGAGTCGAGCTGAGATCAAGTTGTTTTTTATTTTGTTAACGTTGAATGAGTTGTGAGCGTTGGTAGAGATGTGAGGGTTGCGGTTGTGACAGGATTAAGTCTAAGGTTTGGTATTGGTTTAAGTTGTCTTGATGTGCTTTATTTCGTACTCAGAGTGTTGGACCGATGATGGTGAAATAACTGAGGTCTAATGAGTGGGTGATATTTGGTGTTTTGGTATTGAAGTCCACTGGTCCTTTTGAGTTTACGCGTAAGTTTATGTCATTCTTACGCCTAAACCAATTTTGTATTCGAAAACATTCTTCTTTATCTTAACCTTAAGGGTAAGAAATGTTCATGGTCTTAAACCTTACGCGTAAGCATCTTAAGAGTAACAAAACTTATGCGTAAACATGCCTTACGCGTAAACATGGTATTATGCGTAACCATGGTCTCTTACTCGTAACATTTACTTAGGCGTAAGCAAGGCTACTCGTAACCATGGTCTCTTACGCGTATGCAGGGTCCTTACGAGTAACTTTCCAAGTTACTCGTATCAAATATGAAGATCCTTAGGCGTAAAAATACCCCTTAGGCGTAAGAAAAAAAAGGTTTTGACCTTTTGACTTTTCTGCTCCGGCGAGTTTTCCGACCAAATTTCCGTTCATCTTCATACCAACCCAGAAAAAGCATAAAAAATTCTTTATTTTTGACCCGTTTAGACCATACAAATCAGACCATATGACCACAAGAATAGACCATTTGACCTTTACACTTCACGGATTTGGTAAAAAAAACAGTCACAAAAATAGTTAATATTTGAAATAGATTGGACATTGATTGACACAAACAAGTGGACTGTTTTGACCATAGGATACAAAGCATGTAAAAATCTGTTAAACCCAAAAATATGTGAAAGGTTAAAATTTGGTAACAAAGATTTACAAGTAACCATTTTGACAAGATAATATCACCAAAAATCAACCAATGATAACAAACCGACCTTGCTCTTGATACCAATGTTAGGACCGTATGTATGGAAGATTTGGTGAATCGGGAGGTCTTGGAAGATGGAAGAACACCATCTTCAAGTTAGAGAGAGAAACAAGAGAGAAGTGAAAAACTAGTGTGTGTTTTATTGAAGATGAAAGGGAAAATACACTAAGAGTCTCACCCTCCTAGGAAAGTCTAGGAGGGTATTTATAGCTAGACACATACAACTATGACTAAATGACATAACAAGCCCATGTGTTTTAGCAAACTAGGATAGATAATGTAATCCCGTCAATGTCGTTTCATTTACGAGTTAAGAGAGATTCCAACAGTCACAACCCTCGCCTTTATTTGCTTTCTCCTATTTTCTTGTCTTTAGTTATTAATTAATCATTTCAACCTTAAAATCTGTGACACCTAGATTTAGTTAAAATCCGCACACATAGCTCTTGGGATGACATCGCTTTTACCAAATACTACACTACACACAACCGGGTACACTGCCCGTTAGTGCATTAGGGTAGACCATAGGTAGAACGAGACTTTATAAATATTAAAACCTGGTCAGTAAAACCTGCATCAAGTTTTTGGCGCCGCTGCCGGGGAGTTATATTAGGGTTTTTATTAAGTCTATTTTTAATTTTCTTTCTTTTTCATAATGTCAGGATTCAAGACTAGAAGCTCCAAGCCATTTTTGGCTACCCCGTTCGATGACCCGGAAAAACAATTTCGGACGAAAAAAGTTTACTCACCAATTCCTATTCATAATATTTTCTAATTTTACGAATCTGACCAATCTGATGCAGAACCTGAAGTCATTGATGAAATTAATATCGAGGGAATAACCATGGAGCAGTATTTGGAGTAGCCCAATGTGAACTGTAAACGATCCTTCACACAAGACTCTAGTATGGAAAAATTCTCCATTCCGGACCAATTTATCCGGGAATTACACGAGCTGCAGTTTTCAGGAGATGAGAATGAGGATGTTCAAAATCATGTGGAAGAAGTGCTCTACTTGTCATCCTTTTTTAGCGTCCGGAATATCCCTAGCTATTCGGTTACAACAAGAATTTTTCCTATGACTCTTACATGAACTGCAAAAAGATGGTATAATAGACTCTCTGCCGAATGCAAGGAAACGTTGGATCAATTAAGAAGAGAATTCGTTCAACATTTTTGCCCTCCTTCAAAGATGGCTAAGCTTCTTGGTAAAATCCATCAGTTCGTTCAAGAGAGTGAAGAAACATTGTATCAAGCATGGGAAAGATTCAATGAGCTACTTTACCGATGCCCTACTCATGACATGAACAAGCACCAAATTGTCTATGTATTCTATAGGGGAATTAACGCAGAAACCCGTGAACTACTCGATTCTCCTAGACCTATTCTCCTAGACCTACTCGATTATCTCAATAAGGAAACTAAGTCCACTGCTGATGAATCACCCAATCCCACACCTACTATAACAACCAAAACATCAACAAAATCATCCAAAGCATCTTATGCCAATCTTCCCAAGAAACGTCAAGAAAGATCCAAATCTGCAAATGCACCCTCACAAAGCCAGAAGAAGAAAAAGGGTGGAGCAGGCAATGTAAGAGGGACCAAGAAGCCCATGATCGAAATGACTTTAAGGGATGAAGATGATGTTGCACTCCAACAGGGCATTGATGCCAGTTTACAGAGTCTTGAGGAGTCGGGAAGACGACCAAGGAAGGGTGTGACAATTAATGAACCAGAATCTGAGCCACGTCACACCCCTCTTGTTGCTGAAGGAAAGGGAAAGGGGAAGGCAGTTGAAGAAGTTGAGCAAGCTGTGGAAATGTTTTTGACAATATCCTCTCCTGCTCCAAAGACCACCACTCAATACGAACTCAAGAGACGAACTACTGAATCATCATCTGCACAGGAGCCAAGTGGAGCAGAAGAAGAGCACTCTACAACTCCGGAAGACAATCTCGACTCTAGTGACACTGAGTCGGAAAATCAGGGGTATGAAGGTGGAGATGCTGATATGAATGAACCAGACATACATGCAGAGGTGCAGACAGATATTGTTACGGGAACATTAACTGAATCAGAGGTTAAGGAAACAGAAGCTGGAGTTCAAGGTACGGGGTTAGGAGGAAATGAACTTATTCAAGAAACATATCCGAATCTCCAGGAATCTCTAAAGCAAAGATCTGAAGAACAAGTACGCCTGGATGAAATGAACATTTCAACTGGATCCCTATCATCGCTGAAAAACCTTGAAACAGATATTACCTATGGTGACCAATTCCTCGGAGATAGACCATCTGATGCTGAGTATGATAAGCAGAATGGAGAAAAAGAGGTCGAATCTATGTTTTCTATTACTATTCAGCAGGATACGTCTACCATTCCACCCATGTCTGCACCAACACCAACTCCATCAGTAACACCTAATACAACCGCACTTCCACCACCGTTGTCACCACAATCAACCGCAC
Organism: Chrysanthemum seticuspe; assembly: GCA_019973895.1. Classification (NCBI taxonomy): domain Eukaryota; kingdom Viridiplantae; phylum Streptophyta; class Magnoliopsida; order Asterales; family Asteraceae; genus Chrysanthemum; species Chrysanthemum seticuspe. The sequence goes on from BPTQ01000009.1 coordinate 273,654,192, forward strand.
TTCCACCACCCGTGATAACTGATGCAACAACAACAACCGTCTCTTCAACAGTCATTACGGTTAGAGATACTGCAACTCCACCACCATCACCACCACCAAGCAAAATAGTCGAACAACGACTAGAAGAGGCTTTAAAACGTCTTGAGGCTCTCGAGAAGCAACGACTGCCAGAAGTGGTTCAACATCACGATCGTCGACTTTCGAAGCTGGAACGCCTCAACTTTGACAGTGAGGTAATTAATGCAATTAAAACAGAGGTCAAAGATGCAGTCGAATGGGCCATGAAAGCTCTGTTGTATATAAGGTTCAAAGACCTACCTACATCAGATATGAAAGTGATTCTTCAACAAAGGATGTATGAAACTGATGAATACATGGAGCACGAAGCCCATACGCAACTATATGATGCTCTTCAGAAGGCGTAGGAACAGGATAACCATGTATAGTTTTTGAAGGATATTGGTGAAAGAGTAGCAAAGAAAAAGAGAAGACTCGAGTTGCCTAAATCACCATCATGAACTCCAAAACCACCACCTCCTCCTCCTCCAACTGGTGGTGCTGGTTCTTCTGGTGTAGGTGGAACTTCGGGTACTGCAGATACCTCTAAGACCAATCCACCACCTCCTTCTCCAAAGTCATCAAGTCAACCTGGTTCCTCAGCCGGTCAAGGTTCACACAAGACGACTAAAACCTCGGCCCATGCTACCTGGACCACGGTTGACTCGAGGTTCACACCTACCTTCTCTTTCATTCCTGAAGAACAAGTCATGAATGAAGAATCAACTATTCCTCAAGAGTCTGATTCAGAAGAAGATGATGCTTCCACCAAACACATCCCTAAAGTGACTCGTGACGACGACTGGTGGAATGCATATATGGGAGAGAAGAATACTAAGTCATCCTGGTCTGCACCAACAAAGGAAATGACTCAAGGCTGGTGGACAGAGGAACGAACAGAAACTCCAGAGCCCTCATGGACCATTCCTGTGTCTGATCTTATCATTCCTAACAACAACTGGGCGAACACCATCGCCGCTAACCATGAAGCACCTCTTGAGGAATCTCTGCTAAACATTACAGGTGAACTTGTACTGTGAGAAGCAAAGAATTTCAACAATCACACCAAAGGATCTGGAAGGCCCAACATATGAAATAGTAAAAGCCTTTCATCCAGATGCTGCTCATCTACAGTACCAAATGGACGAGTGCTACAAGCTGTTGACTGATCAAGTAGACGACAATGTTCTTCAATTCAACGTCAACAAACTACTTCCTCTAGGTGGTGAACCTGGTCATATTACCATCCAAGCAGACTTCTTCTTCAACAGATATCTGGATTGTCTGCGTGTCAGGAATTAGGGGAGCAGACCAGCTGATGCAGGTTTTACTGACCAGGTCTTAATATTTATAGTGTCTCGCTATACCTATGGTCTACCCTAATGCACTAACGGGAAGTGTACCCAGTCGTGTGTAGTGTAGTAAATGGTAAAGCCGAGGTCGTCCCAAGAGCTATGTGTGTCGGATAATTACTAAGTCTAATTGTCACAGAATATAAATGGTTTGATAGGGTTTTGATTAATTAAACTGTTAGGTCACTAGTTTTACAACACAAGCATCAAGAGAAGAGATAGAGAAGAGAGATCGGTTGAACCCTTATCCAAACACACGAAATATAGAGAGAAAGGTTAAAGGAAAGAGTGAAGTAGAAAAGAGAACAACCAACCTTCAAATGAAGGTTTATATAAGGTATTTTAGGAGGAAAGCTAGGGCAACACTCCTAGTTTCCATCCTTTCTTTAATGGACTAAGGCCTAGGCTTATGGGCCTTCTACATAAGCCTAAGGCTAATTGCAAACATAAAGGCCATAATAAAGCTAACTATTACATATTAATAACTAACACTTGATTATGGTTTAGGAGTAATTCCAACAATCTCCCCCTCAAGTGTTGGTGATGAACGGTGAAGGTGTTGATGTAATAGTAGCTCTGACGTCTTCTGACATTCTTCTTTCTTGTGAGAAGAATTGCCTCGATTCAAACAATCTCCTCAGTGTAGAGAGATAGTTTTCCTTGAGCAGTTATGATTTGACGTCATCATTAACTTTGTTCTTTGATTATTGTTCTTTGTGGTGAAAGTGATAGTATGTTGTTGTCTGCATCAATTCTGCCTCAGGTCTGCTTTGCCGCTACAGTGTCTCCACGTCATTCTTCAACATGCTCACATGCTCTTTGACGTTGGAATTCAGTACTGATGAAGTCCTTTAAGTCTTTAACTTTGTAGATTCTTTGATTTGACGAAGAATCATTCTGACTGTTGTGTTGCTTTTGGATAGAACTTCCATTGGTGATGATGTTGGCGTGAGCATGAGAAGAATCTGCACGATCATCCCGCTCCGGAGCTTCCATAAGAAGAAAACATTTCAAACGGTTAGTAATAAGCGGTTTCCGGCACTTACAAGTTTGAACTTCGAGAGTGTTAACAGCATAGTGTGAAAACACAACTCTAATTCTTACAAAGGCCGTTCCTGAACTGGAGTCCCACAAGTGAGATAACGTGATGTACCGAGGAACACCTACAGTTCAGATGAGTCGCTGAGGTACACCGAAGCATCACCTCACGACTGTAGACCGTTTAAGACACACTAAGCATAATCCACGGGGAGTTACCGAAGTGACCTGCTGTCAGGGCTGTTTGATGTTGACCCTAGCAGGAGTTTCCATTCAATCACTGAGGATCACAGTTCTGAACCTCTCATAAATGTTCTCGACAGATTGCTAAGATCTGTGAAGGACTCGATATGAACCACTGATGATCTTATTTGTTGATCAACAAGTGATGAAATGTCAAGTGTACCTAAGAGATCTTTTGATGAATCTCGTGGCTCTAGAATCAATAGTGTGTTTTGGTTTTCCTGAGCTAAGACTAGGGAGAGGGTCTCCTTCTTCAATACCAGCAATCTCTAAGAGAAAGCCAATAGTTTACGTAGGGTTCCCTGTGAAAATGAAACAAGCTTCTGTTGAGAGAAACTTGAGTGGCTAAGAAGGTTTAGTGCATGCATCACTGGGTCCATGACGACTTTTAATCTTCAATACCGGCGTCACTAAGTGACAACCAGTAGCATATGAATTGAACCCGGTGTCTGCCCTAAGTTGAATAATTTGGAGGGCTATTTCTTTTCACCCTTTTCTTTGCATTTCTTTTTAATTCTTCAACTCCTTCTTTCTCCGATTCTCATTTTCTCCTTTTTATAATCGTACCTAAGGACTTCTAAGTACTAACTATTTGTGATGTCCTTGGGTAGATCTCTCCGACTCTGGCGGATCATGGGACGGTTATTCCTAACCTTAGTCACCTTATAACTCCATGACTAACCTATGTTGCCATTAAAACCACTGTTGTGAAGAATCTCTCAAAGGGTTTGTAAATGAAAAACATGTTTGAACCACTGTGAGAGATAAGATTTTGCATAAATACTCCCCTCCACATATGCTTAAGAGTTTTAATGGTTATATGCACAATGAGGAAAGAGCGCGCACTTTTTGAATTGATCCACTCAAGATAGACAATCCCCCGCGAGACACGATTACATTGCATAGTTAAAGAGTTACATTGTCAGCTTTTAGGTGACAAATAGCTCTAATAACTACCTTGAAGGTGTAAACAAACCTCGAAAGGTTGTCAAACCCGTCAGAGTTCATGTCTACCAAGAGTTTCTCGAATGGTACATTCTACTCGGACAAGTCCTTTGCGAGACACGTTTACATTACTAGCGAACTAGCTTGAAATTATTACCCGTCCAGGACAAGTCTTTTCAAGTTACTAACAGTTTAGTATCGTCAATTCGTTGGTTAAGTCTATTACACAAAGATTCATTTGCATTTACACAACATATTTCTTATCACATAATTTTCTTCCCCTAAAAAATGGCATATCAAATGTTATTTTTTGAAAAGTTGACAATAAATATGACCATTTCGAGTGTTGCGGGAAGATGACCACTATGAACAATTTGTGAACAAAGTTTTAGTTCAAATACTTCGGTTGTACTTGTCTTGATGAATTCACGTTGTACTTCGGTTGAAAATTGTCTCATGCGACCTTGTACTTTGGCAAGGTACATGTCTTCGATGTCGTTGATAGACAAATTCTCAAAGTCAGCTTCAGAGAATGCATAATCCCTTTCATCTTGTCGTTTGACCACGATATTCTTTAGGAAGGTGTAGTCCCACTTAGATGACAGAACAACATGTTTGATGGCAACGATATCCTTAGTACTGAACACCGCGTGTTGAGACTTCTGAACCTGACAGCTTCTGTAGTAGATTCTTCGGCGTTCCGGCCAATGATGAATCCCGTACATTGCATCTCGGTCGTATGCTTCCACTTTGTCAGAGAACAAGTGATTGGCACGTTCCTCGATGGCTATGCAGTTCGAGTATATAGCTGATGGGAATGGAAGTGTCAACGATGTAGCGTATTTCCTTGAACCATCGCCACCATATAGAAGAAATTCCAGGTCTTTGTTGAAGAAGTATCTGAATGGAATCCTCGGTTCATCTGGTTGGCCAATTGTTGGTAGAGGTTTTGACCAGTCGGTGTAGTATGGAGGGTTGTCCCGTTTGGTGAAGTCGATGTTTGCTTCTGGGTTGAGCCAATCCATGTTGTTAGACATAGCTCGAGCAATGTTCTCAAGGTGATATTCAACCTCGATGGCACTTTCGGAGCTATCTTTCCACAGTTGAAAAGCTTCATTCTTGATTCGCCTCAACTCGGATTTCGTCATCTTCTTCACCTGGAACTTTTCTTGCAAAAGTTTTGCATGCTCCAATGTATTACCGTCTACCAAATCCTGACCTTCATCAGGGTAGGGAGTGTTGTTAACAAGAGTAGAGAACCATTCAAATTTATCAGTTTTATCGTCATCTAGCCAAGATACGACGTCAGTCTGAGGCGTCTTCTTCTTCTTCTTTTTCGAAGGCCTAGATGATGATTCTGGTTTCTGAACTTGTTTGGGAGAGGTGGGTTGTTGTAGGGGCTCAAGGACCTCTTCATCGTCACCACCCGTATACTCAAAGTGATCCCCGGTTTTCTGAGTCAGGGGTGGTAACTCGGAATCGTCCTGAGGTTTATCTGTAGAAGAACGAGGAGGGGACCTTTGTTGAGTAGGAGTCCGTTGAAGAGGAGGTAACATAGAAGACGATTCACCAGACTTCTTCAGATGTTTAGCTTTAATGCTTATCTTGATCCTTGTCTTCATCGTCTCTAGGACGTTTAGACTTTTCTGCTTCGAATCTACATGCTTCTTTGAGTTGGTAGTCCAGCAATGCTTGAAACAGCTTTCCTTCCTCAGAAGTAAATGTCCCAGATCGTGTAGACATTTGTGTGACAAGCTTGGCCACCAATTCATTATCTGAGATAACTACAGGATCAGATGGATTGATTGTGACGGTTAAAGGTTTGGATCTTATAGTTTGCTTGGCTATCTGCATAAGATTCGGATATAATTGTCTAGTAAACATCTCCTTTGTGACTTTAGGAACGATATCCAGAAGGTACTTGTTAGTGTAACCTTCGATCATTTCGTTCAGTTCCTCTTGACGATGACTTTTCATGAACTCCTGAACGAATTCCCTTTCTTTCTGCATCTTGTCATTCTCATCATTTAAGTACTGTATTTGGTCAGCAAACCAATTCAGTTTCCTGTAGAGCATGTCCTTCTTTCTAACTTGTTGGACAGCTTTCACAATTCTTTCATGAGTCTGAGAAATCCAAGATCGAGGTGGTTTCTTCACAGATTTGGATGTTGATTTGGTTGATTTCTTTGATGGTGGTGGTGAGGAGTGAGATGAAGAATCTGATGAGGAAGAGACATGAGGAGACTTGGGGTCCTTGGGCGGTTCAGAAGTTTCCTTCTGTGAACGTGTAGGACTTTCCAGAAGCAGCTTGTCATAATCAGCATCTTTATCTTTCTCAGACTTCTCAGTTTCATGTTTCTCAAACTCATATTCGATAGTATCCTCCACAAGCTTTTTTTGTTGCACAAGAGTGGTGGCACCAGATCCTTTATCGGGTCGATTAACCGCATTAGGATCTGGTAAAGAGTGGGCAGCACCACTTGATCCTCCTGGGCCACCCATTTGGTCTTTTGCAAATTCTTCAGCTTTTTGAACGTGTCTGACAATTTTAAACTTCTTCCTGTATGATTTATCCAGTTGCTCTTCATCACTTTCTGAGCTTTCTTCATATGGTACAAGTACAGGAGTCTTTCCTTTTCCTAGATCAGCTGGAGGACTGGGAGGTTTTGGTACTAATGGAATGTCATCCTTTACAGTTTCAGAGTATGTAATCTCTTCTTCTGATTCAGTACCTTCAGAGTCCTCGTCCACAAGCTTTCTTTGCGGTTCAGGTGTGGGAATAGGTTCAGCTTCCTTTACGGGAACAATCCTTTTACGAGGAGGATTCCTTTTGGGAAGCTTCCTATAACTTTCAGAACTTACTGCACTTCCAGCACTTCCTCTTCTGGTTCTCCGAGTAGGAGTTCCTGAAGGTTTTTCATCAAGATGACCAACTCTGCCTTCTTTTACTGCTACTAGATACCTTTTGTACGTTTCAAGCTTCTTGAGTTCTTAAGATAGAAGGTGATCAGGCAGCACGGCACCCTGCTTCTTAGTTGTCGATTCCTTGACTCTGATAGAAAGGATAGGTTCGGACAACAAGTCGTGATTGTCGGGGTCATTGAGCCTCTGTGGAATATCAGGATTGAGTCCAAGTGCTCTCTGGATCAAAAGCTTTGTGTATCTGACATAGGGAATCTTTGAGCTAAGCTTCTTGTGAAATAGCATCATGTCCTCCCATATCAGTGCTTCGATTTCGATGTCCTTCTTATTGATCAAAGACCAGAAGATTTGCAGTTCCATGAGCTTTGGATGCTCATAACCACTGTCACGACCAGAAATAGACTTGGTAATGATGATGTAGAGGGTTCTCCACGGTTGAGGAATGTTCTTAAGCTCCACGTGAGAATGCTTAGTAACAACCCCTGAAGCTTCATCATAGCCAATGTCAAGAAGAAATTGCAGAACTGTCTCTTCAGTAGGTGTAGCAAAGAAGTCAGTTGGCTCGATTTCAGGAATGAGAAGAACAGCCCGTAAGTCTGTATGAGTGATAGTGACTTGTTTGTGATTAAGTGTCACTGTCACTGCACTTTGACCTGTGATCCTCTGCATAGAATTCCAGAATTGCTGAATGTAGATTTCCGGTACAGTAGCAGAGTGTGAGAGCATGTTCTGGTAGGGATGATTCCTTAGAATATCCACAGCAATGAGACAAGAAGATTCTGAGCATGTGAGGGTTTCAAAGTCAACCCTGAGGTTATTCTTTCCAATCTTTCTCGGATAGCCATTGGGGAAGATATCAGC
>BPTQ01000009.1:273661709-273729645 GCA_019973895.1 Chrysanthemum seticuspe
AAACTACAGGATCAGATGGATTGATTGTGACGGTTAAAGGTGTTGATCTTATAGTTTGCTTGGCTATCTGCATAAGATTCGGATATAGTTGTCTGGTAAACATTTCCTTTGTGACTTTAGGAACGATATCCAGAAGATACTTGTTAGTGTAACCTTCGATCATTTCGTTCAGTTCCTCTTGACGATGACTTTTCATGAACTTCTAAACGAATTCCCTTTCTTTCTGCATCTTGTCATTGTCATCATTTAAGTACTGTATTTGGTCAGCAAACCAATTTAGTTTTCTGTAGAGCATGTCCTTCTTTCTGACTTGTTGGACAGCTTTCACAATTCTTTCATGAGTCTGAGAAATCCAAGATCGAGGTGGTTTCTTCACAGATTTGGATGTTGATTTGGTTGATTTCTTTGATGGTGGTGGTGAGGAGTGAGATGAAGAATCTGATGAGGAAGAGACATGAGGAGACTTGGGGTCCTTGGGCGGTTCAGAAGTTTCCTTCTGTGAACGTGTAGGACTTTCCAGAAGCAGCTTGTCATAATCAGCATCTTTATCTTTCTCAGACTTCTCAGTTTCATGTTTCTCAAACTCATATTCGATAGTATCCTCCACAAGCTTTTTTTGTTGCACAAGAGTGGTGGCACCAGATCCTTTATCGGGTCGATTAACCGCATTAGGATCTGGTAAAGAGTGGGCAGCACCACTTGATCCTCCTGGGCCACCCATTTGGTCTTTTGCAAATTCTTCAGCTTTTTGAACGTGTCTGACAATTTTAAACTTCTTCCTGTATGATTTATCCAGTTGCTCTTCATCACTTTCTGAGCTTTCTTCATATGGTACAAGTACAGGAGTCTTTCCTTTTCCTAGATCAGCTGGAGGACTGGGAGGTTTTGGTACTAATGGAATGTCATCCTTTACAGTTTCAGAGTATGTAATCTCTTCTTCTGATTCAGTACCTTCAGAGTCCTCGTCCACAAGCTTTCTTTGCGGTTCAGGTGTGGGAATAGGTTCAGCTTCCTTTACGGGAACAATCCTTTTACGAGGAGGATTCCTTTTGGGAAGCTTCCTATAACTTTCAGAACTTACTGCACTTCCAGCACTTCCTCTTCTGGTTCTCCGAGTAGGAGTTCCTGAAGGTTTTTCATCAAGATGACCAACTCTGCCTTCTTTTACTGCTACTAGATACCTTTTGTACGTTTCAAGCTTCTTGAGTTCTTAAGATAGAAGGTGATCAGGCAGCACGGCACCCTGCTTCTTAGTTGTCGATTCCTTGACTCTGATAGAAAGGATAGGTTCGGACAACAAGTCGTGATTGTCGGGGTCATTGAGCCTCTGTGGAATATCAGGATTGAGTCCAAGTGCTCTCTGGATCAAAAGCTTTGTGTATCTGACATAGGGAATCTTTGAGCTAAGCTTCTTGTGAAATAGCATCATGTCCTCCCATATCAGTGCTTCGATTTCGATGTCCTTCTTATTGATCAAAGACCAGAAGATTTGCAGTTCCATGAGCTTTGGATGCTCATAACCACTGTCACGACCAGAAATAGACTTGGTAATGATGATGTAGAGGGTTCTCCACGGTTGAGGAATGTTCTTAAGCTCCACGTGAGAATGCTTAGTAACAACCCCTGAAGCTTCATCATAGCCAATGTCAAGAAGAAATTGCAGAACTGTCTCTTCAGTAGGTGTAGCAAAGAAGTCAGTTGGCTCGATTTCAGGAATGAGAAGAACAGCCCGTAAGTCTGTATGAGTGATAGTGACTTGTTTGTGATTAAGTGTCACTGTCACTGCACTTTGACCTGTGATCCTCTGCATAGAATTCCAGAATTGCTGAATGTAGATTTCCGGTACAGTAGCAGAGTGTGAGAGCATGTTCTGGTAGGGATGATTCCTTAGAATATCCACAGCAATGAGACAAGAAGATTCTGAGCATGTGAGGGTTTCAAAGTCAACCCTGAGGTTATTCTTTCCAATCTTTCTCGGATAGCCATTGGGGAAGATGTCAGCAATAGTGAGAACCTCAGGTGCATCCACATTCATTTGAGCGGCCATGTCGTGATCTGAAATAACATTAGCCAAAAGAACCAACATATCAAAAGACATAATGTTAGTCAACAGAAGGTTTTATTGTCTAGTTATTGAATGTACAGTGTCAATGATTGTTACGAGTCCTAAGTCGCTTGTTTGTCCAATAGTCTAATGACGTCGTGAAATGTTTCGTGAGTTAGTTAACTTTAAGTTTTAAAGTTTATGTTATCACTTATAGTTCACAACATATCAAACGTTTAAGTTTATTAGTGACATTATTGGATTCGTGACGATATGGTTTGTTTATTAACAAGTTTGTACACGTAACAATTCATAATGAAGGTCAATCAAGGCTTAGGCGTAGTTTTGGCAAAGTTAAGCGTAAACAGTAATGACATACGCGTAGACGAAAGCTTATGCGTAGGATCCTAACTTACGCGTAAGAAAAGTTACGCGTAGGAAAGGGGGACCTTAAGCGTAGAGCTTACGCGTAGGCGTATATAAACCTTACGCGTAAGGCTTACTCGTAAGAGTAGACCTTATGCGTAGAGGTCACTGTTTACGCATATCCTTTACAGGATACGCGTAGTCCCATTGTAGAACCTTATGCGTAGTAGTTACGCGTAGGATTTCTCTTACGCATAACTTCCTACGCGTAAGGTAATCCTTATGCGTAGAGTAACAATCAACCTTGATTCTGAATTTTATGCGTAGCAAGCCTAAAATAAAACATCATAACATCAATTTTGACACTCAACATTCATTCAGTTACAGATTTAAACATAATCACTCATTTAAACTGTTAGGCGTAGAAAACCTTACGAGTAACCTAAAACCCTAGTTTCAGAATTTACGCGTATGAAGTCAAGCCATAGGATATGCACCAAAGTAGTTCAGGTAAGTCTAAGATGTTGTGAGAGTGTAATGACCAAGTTATAACATCTAAATCGTGGAGAATCAAAAATACCCAAACTTATGAACTTTAAACCCTAATTCCAAATTTTTAATCATTTAGAGTTTCTGGGTGGTTATAGAACCTGGAAACCTTTAATTCAACATGATATGAGTATCACACAACAAACTTTTTGACCAAAACCCTTCACATTTGAAAACACCCAAATCGACTCATAAACCCTAATTATCAAAATCCATTAATTCGTGTTTCTGGGTGTATTTTGAGCATAGAAAAGATATCATTGATGTTGTTAAAGCATTTTGACACAATCTTTTTAACCAAAAACACACAACAAGTGATTATATGTTCTAACCCTTACGCGTAAAACACAAAATTCGTTGAATCTTAAGTTTTAACCGTTGGATTTGTATGAAATTCAAAACCATTGTTTAAAATTACGTTAAGAACACAAAACCACTTACAAATTGATGATCAGAAACACAGATTTCTTGAATGAATATTAGGCGTAGGATCTTTTAGGTTAGAAGTAATAAATGTGAGGGTAATGTTAGGTGGAGGATGTTTTTATTAAAATAACTTTAACATTTTGACAGTTTTGGTCCCTCCACCTTTTCCTTTTTCAAACAACGCCTTTTAACTTCCATTTTGGTTACCAAACAAAGATTTTAAGAAAGAAACTTGACGACACTCCCCCTCGACTTAAGAAACTAATGAAAGGTTATAAATTTTAGTCCGAGGAGTGTCATTTAGCCAGAAAATTTACCACCATTGATAAGATAACCAACCGGGATATGATAACATGCAAGTACACAGATGTTTTGAAACAGTTAAGTGATACTTTTCTCCCCCTCAACACTTGATCGGAAAAGTATTGAATTTTGAAAGATTAAAGTGTTGACGGAAGAAATGTACTTGCCATGTTGAAAGAAAATTAGATTAGAAGAATATTTTTGTTGTTTTATCAGGTTTTATATTTTTGTATTTTGTTTTTTGAAAAATTATTTACAAAAGATGTTTTGGTGTTTGACAGGTTTTTAAGACTGTTTTAAGAGGTCATCCAATTCCTCTTGAGTCAAACACCTCATACCAATCCGGTGGACCAACTCATTAAACCTAGCGGGAGGCAAGGCTTTGGTGAGAAGATCTGCCAATTGATATTCTGTACCCACAAACTATAATTCAACAGTACCCTGTTCCACGTGGTCCTTGATGAAATGATAGCGAAGATCAATGTGCTTTGATTTCGAATGCTGAACTGAGTTGCACGAGATCGCAATGGCACTCCGATTGTCGCAGTACATCGGGATTCTGTCAAATACGTAACCATAGTCTTTGAGTTGTGTTCTCATCCATATGACTTGAGCACAACACGCGGACATGGCTACATATTCTGCTTCGGTTGATGACAGCGATGTACAATCCTGCTTCTTTGATTGCCAAGACACCAGTTTATCACCAAGAAATTGTAGAGCTCCTGAAGTACTTTTCCTTGAGTCTAAGCATCCTGCGTGATCAGCGTCTGAAAAAGCGATTAGTTCAAAACCAGAATCCTTCGGATACCAGATCCCCAAGTTAATGGTTCCTTTGATGTATCGGAGGATTCTTTTAGCCTCAGAGAGGTGGGTTTCAGTTGGTCGCGACTGATAACGGGAGCATAGATAAACGGCAAATACAATATCAGGTCTGCTAGCTGTTAGATACATGAGGGACCCAATAATACTTTGGTATTTGGTAGGGTCAACTAATTTCCCATGTAAATCAGCGTCTAGCTTCTTGGTATGAGTCATTGGTGTGGCATAAGTATCACAGGTTTTCATTCCAAATTTGTTTAACAATTCAAGGGCATATTTGGACTGACTCAAGAAAATACCACGGGGTGATTGATGAACTTGTAATCCTAGAAAGAACGTAAGTTCACCCATCATGGACATTTCAAAATTTTTCTTCATTAGTTTTGTAAAAGCGATTGAAAACTTTTTATGTGTAGACCCAAAAATGATGTCATCCACGTAAATTTGAACAATTAAGATATGTGCCCCGTGATATTGTATAAAAAGAGTTGGGTCAACCGAACCTTTGGTGAAATTATTAGCAATGAGGAAAGATGATAGCTTATCGTACCATGCCCGAGGGGCTTGTTTGAGACCATAAAGAGATTTGTTCAGTTTGTAGACATGGTTCGGGAACTCTGGATCAACGAATCCTTCGGGTTGGCTGACAAAAACCGTTTCTTTCAGTTGTTCGTTGAGAAACGCAGTTTTGACATCCATTTGAAAGACCGTCATATTCATATGACCCGCGAACGCGAGAAATATCCGAACAGCCTCAAGACGAGCAACCGGAGCAAAGGATTCTTCAAAGTTTATTCCTTCTTCCTGACGATAACCCTTAGCAACTAGACGTGACTTGTTTCGGATGACGTTTCCTTCAGCATCCAATTTGTTTTTCCAAATCCATTTGAGACCAATGACGTAGACCCCTGTTGGTCTTTCAACTAGTTCCCATACTTCAAGACGTTTGAATTGGTTGAGTTCTTCTTGCATGGATTCAATCCAGTTGTCTTTTGTCATTGCGTCTTTAATATTTTTAGGCTCAGATTGGCAGACAGTGAGTGCATAAATGCAATGTTCACCATCTGTGTGAAGACGTTGTCTCGTAACGACTGGTTGATTCGTGTTGCCAATAATATTAGCCAGAGGATGGTCTTTTGTCCATCGATGTGTAGAGGGTTGATGTTGGTATACATTGTGCAGAATATGAGGATTCAAATGGTTTGTTGAAGATTCCGCGACATCTGGTGCAGCAGTCTCATTAGCAAACGGGTTAAAGAACGCATTTGGATCAAAATCTGCAGGTGGGGGTACTTCATTCAGAATATCATCAGCCGGTTCATCATTGTTGGAAGCGGTGTGTTCAACTGTTGTGTTGGAGTCAACTGGTGTAGGTGCATCTTCAACAGTAGTTGTTGTAGCAGGTGTATCAGGTATAGGAATATTATCAGGTTGAGCAGCGGAAACAGCGGATACACCTGGAGCACGTTCATCAATATCGTCACTGAACAGAGGATCAAATAACCTTTCCATTTGTTGACGAGTTAGCTGGGGGCTTTGTTCAACTGATGATGGGGGTTGAGGGAAGTTTGAACGGTTGTGATCGGGTTCTAAGCTGTTATACTCAGAAGCCATAGTGAAGAAGTTTCAGAATCAGCTTCCCCCCAAACTGACATCTGTCTTTAGCAGATTTAAAACTTTGATGAAGTCTACTCTTCCTCTAACTTTTGACGTTTTCAGTATGCAGCGGAATTTGTCGAAGAGCAGAAAACCACACAAGGTAAATCTGACTAATTGCGGAAAATCCGTTCGAGGGTAACATGCCAGAAATCAACAAGATCTTCTCACGTATGTAGACGCATCACACCAAACAAACCACAAAAGACGAAATGAAACGACTTTCTCCTGAGTGTTGTGGTCTTTCGAAATACTAATCACTGTGAAGATGCAATAACATGATACCAAGACCGTATGTGAGGCATTATAACATCATATTTGTGTTACTTCACACAAGATCACCCGTGAAATCAAGACGATAATACCAAAGTGAGACGTTTGAGCCACAGATCGTCTTATTTCTTCCCCCTAATTGACGAAATTCAAGAAGGCATTGGGTTTTCGCAAGGAAGCATGTAGAAGAACAAGGAAGCAATGACCACCTACACACTCTCTCCCATCGATGTTTTCAATGATTCAGAATCATACAACACGTATGTTGATGATGAATTGAAGACAGCGAAACCATGTATAAGGAGACAGCGAAACCATGTATGTCCAATTGATCGAACAAGTGTAAAGTACCAAAAATATTTCGAGAGAGTCAACTGCTGATTAAACTTCTCTGTTCATAATGTTGATCATCAGCTGCGACATTGTTGTAGGAAGCAGTTTGATCTTCTGTTATAGAAGATTCGGTTGTTGTTGTAGATTCAGGTGTATCAGAAATTAGAGTATTATCGGTTGTGCAGCGGAAACATTCGATACATCTGAAGCACGACTTTTGGCAGAATCTTTAACCAGAGGAGCAAGCAATGTTTCCAATTCATGACGATTAAGTACAATGGTGGAACAGCTGATGTATCATGATATTTTTGACGGTGAGAAACGGGTCCTACGCTGTTTTGCAGTAGGAGCCATAGCTGTTGTACCTGCATAGAAAAATAGAAGGGGGGCAAGGAAGAGAAAAACATGGATCCCCAAGTGTAACTGGGTTCCAGATGTTAGAAGCATAAAGATGTAATGTCAATTATCTTCTTAACACCTGAACATGCTAATTTGATTATTTCCTTTCCTGCCTCAGGGATGGATGTTGTTGGTATCCCACTTGTTTTGGTGCAACTACTTAGTATCTTGCCTGTAGGAATCCACCTAAGACTAACAGTTTTAAAAAACCTACCCGTTGGTATCCATCTAAGGTAAGATCTAGGGGATGTTGAAACTTCTTTTTGGAAGAGTCTGCGTCCTATATGGATCCACCTATTAGGTTTCTGACAGTTTACATTTATATCAACGGGTTTATTTCTAACTGTTTGTTGAGTTAACTTAGGTTTTGGTTTGCTAGTACAGGTAGTGTTCAGTAATACACTCGAAGGTGATACACTAGATCGTGAACCTAAAATCCCATCCTTTTGGAGTAGTGCCCTTTTCCTAGCCTTTTCTAGATCATAGTTCTTGTATGCGTCATTTGAATCATATGAATTTTTACGTTTAATGCTCGGTTTAGACACAGTGTTCGAACTAATCCTATATTGGCCAGAAGCAGCCACTTGTACAGGTATAACAGAAACATGTTTAATAGAAACAGAAGCATTATTGTTGGGCCCGGAATGTGGAGTGACTGGTTTTGACAAATGATTATTCTCAACAACTTGGAGGGAAACCGTGGTTTTGACAATTTTGAACGTTCAGATTTAAAATCAGTTGGATGTCTAACAACTGATTGGTTTTAGAGATGATTTCCCCAAGGTTGTTGGTTTTGCAAAATTAGTATCCACACTCTTGTCAGTTAATCTTCTCAGTTTGTTTTGTAAAGCAACATGTGCAAGCCCCTTTGCTTGAATTTGAGCCTTTAAATGCTCATTTTCTTTTACTAATGTATCCACACGATTACTTTGTTCATTTGAATACTGACCATTGTGTTCTGAAGAAAAAGATTTTTTTTGTAATTTAAGTTCAAGAGAGATGCAATGTGCCTCTAGTTTTGAAAAATCTTTATGAAACTGAGCAATGGTCTTTTTGAGAAGAATGTTTTCAGATTCAAGAGTTTGATTTGACGTTTCAGTTGAATTGTTAAAAAGTAAGGGCTCAGACATGAGAAAGTTTTCTGGACATTGTGCAACACACTGGTCAACCTCTCCTTCATTACTGAATTCAGGTTGCTCAGTTTGTTGTATCGCATTTGCAGGCATAATATGATCAACAGTAGATTGTACCTCGACCATCTGTTCTGTGTCAGTGTCATAGGTGGGTAAGATATCTTCCTCAACCATTTGTTCTTCGTCACAGTTGGGCTCGGTGTCGTAGTTGAGTATGATATCTTCTCCAGATCTGCTGCTGTCATCCTGCTTTTCCAATGCTACAACCTCATTGTCCGCATTACCGACAGTTGCAGTAATCACAACATTCTCAACGTCCATTTGAGCATTCCTTGCATGTACATCAACTGTTTCACCTTGCACGACTGCGGGATATCGAGAATTTGATGATGTCTGACGCTTCAATGCCAGGTGAATAGCCATGAATCCTTCTTTCAATGCCACAAATGGATCTTTATGATCAGAATTCATTTCATTCCCCTGCATAAGAGTCAAAGAGAAGAGAAGGTGCAAAGTCGATATAGCATACAGAAGGTCGATATAGTGAATTGCAATTTCCCTCCAAAAATAATTTTGAAAAATTTTGACTCTCAAAATTTGAAATTCACTATAAAATTCAATTCTAAGGTTGTAAGAAAAATTTGAGTTATGACGATTTTGACGCCAAATTTTACCCGAAAAATTTGAATTTTGGTCAAAAAATTTGAATTTTTGACCAAAATTTTCACAGTTAAACCAAATTTTGAATCTCGCGTAAAAATTGAACGTTTAGTCTCCCTGAAAAATTAAATTTTACTCAAATTTTCCCGCGTATTTTTTTTTTTTTTTTTTTGATAACTTGTGTTGATGGATCTTTGTAGTCGAATGAAACGATGCTGATGAAGTATCCTTAGGCGTAGAAATCACAATAAACCAAGTAGCACTTATGCGTTAAAAACACCAAAGTTACGCGTAACAGAAGTAGTTACGCGTAGGTTTTAGCTTACGCGTAAGCAGGGAAAAAAGACTAAAGTTATGCGTAAACAGTAAGTTAGGCGTAGAAAGTTAGGCGTAGGATTCCCTTATGCGTAAGACTAGGTTTACGCGTAAGATGAATCTAAAGCGTAGGATTTCTACGCGTAAGCTTTATGCTTATGCGTAAGTTTAGGGTTTTATCCCAAGTGATCTTTTACACTTCACAGTGCAAAAGATATCCAAAGTCGACGTATTTTCAGGCTTATCCAAGCAAGAAAACACGGAGTAAACCACGAAAACGAAGATCAAACCAAGGATAACCTTACGCGTAGTTTTAGGGTTTTGCTACGCGTAGGATTACTCGTAAATATGATTATGCTCAAAGTTGTTTCTAAACCAGTTTTTGTGTGATGAAATAGCTTCAATAACACCAAAAGACACAAAAGTGTGAAACTTGATGAACCAAAACTCTTAAAACAGTTATGCGTAGGTTGAAACCCTCGTACAAAAACTAGATGAAAAACAATGATCTACACATAAAGTTCAAAACTTTTTGCCAAAAACAGTAAGTTTAACACCTTATAATGTTGAAAGGATAAGAATCTTGGATTAAAAAGTGTAAAAAATACGTTTTTGATCAAGCCAAAGTTTCGGATACGCAAGTTAAGCGTGAGACCAAAACTCACTTCAAAAAATACGTTCACTCAACTATTAGGCGATTGATACCACTGTTAGGTCACTAGTTTTACAACACAAGCATCAAGAGAAGATATAGAGAAGAGAGATCGGTTGAACCCTTATCCAAACACACGAAATATAGAGAGAAAGGTTAAAGGAAAGAGTGAAATAGAAAAGAGAACAACCAACCTTCAAATGAAGGTTTACATAAGGTATTTTAGGACGAAAGCTAGGGCAACACTCCTAGTTTCCATCCTTTCTTTAATGGACTAAGGCCTAGGCTTATGGGCCTTCTACATAAGCCTAAGGCTAATTGCAAACATAAAGGCCATAATAAAGCTAACTATTACATATTAATAACTAACACTTGATTATGGTTTAGGAGTGATTCTAACATAAACTACTAATGCAGAAAATAAAATAAAAGCAAATAAATGTGTGAAGGGAAATCAATAGAGGAATAGTGGTGCTAACCTAGTTAATCCTCCTAGCTAGTTAGGTCTACGTCTACTTACTTCCAATTACTTCAGGTGGGGTCAAATTCTAGAGGACAACATTTGGTCAATTCGCCCTAACCTATCAGCAAAGATGCCACCACAAGAGAAATCAGGCGCACCGTCATAAGTCCTGTTATTCCCGGTCCCCTAAGCCGAGTCATTAAGTACCGCTACATGCTAGATTCTAAATAGTGAGTGCCCGGCCGTTAGGAATTTAGACACTACACCCCCCAATTCTTAAGTTCATCCAAACGATAGGTGATCAGTTGGTCAAATCGCACAAGTAGAAAGGGTCGTCAGTTGGTCAAATCTTTCCCTTCCCGTCTCAGTCCGCTCACCTAGGGTCAGTTGGTCATATCTCCTAGGCAATTGGCCTCTATCGCCATTCAAAACTACCGAACTAGGGGTGACTACCAAAGAACTATGCATGCATACACTAAGAAATAATTGTACGGAAGTAAAGGTAAACGCAAATAAAACAATTAAGGAATCATAACTAGGCTAGCACCAAAGGGTGCTTAGCCGCTCATATTAATCATGCAAATCAATTCAATATTCAAAAGTACGAAATACATGAATTGAAAGTAAAAGAAATAATAAACGCTAAAGCTTATCGTAATGGTGTGACTTATCCCTTGGAAACAGCTCCGTATGCTTCCCTAGACCTCCTTTGAGCTTTTTCCCACGTTCTCAGAGTGTTGTGTGTGGAATGGGGATGCTTTGAAATGCTGAAATTCGTGGGGTATTTATAGGCCAGGTCTGGGTTACGGCGTAACCATTAGAGGAGTTACGCCGTAACCTTCTATTTCATCGTAAATGCACTAGATCTGCTAGTTACGGCATAACCTTATAAGTGGTTACGCCGTAGTCTTCAATAAACTCGGTTACGTCGTAAGTGATGCAGTAGTTACGGCGTAAGTATCAGCGGCGTGGAACCTCTTTTGACCTAATGGAGTTACGTCGTAACCTTTGGGAAGAGTTACGCCGTAACCTCTTGATAAGTTGGACTTCTAGGTCACGCAATAGTTACGGCGTAATGTGGGAGATGAGTTACGCTGTAACTTCTTCAAAATAAGCATACTGTGATAAATCTTTAGTAATGTTTCCATTTCCGTGTCTCTTTAGCTCCAATGCTCGTAATTTACCTGAAAGTGGAAAACAATGGAAAACAAGCGTAAATCCATATAAATGATATAAATAACAAGCATTAACGGGGGAAATTGACACTTAATATTCAGGACTATTTGATGTTATCAAATATCCCCCCACTTGAACTCTACTTGCCCTCAAGTAGACCTTATTAGATAGATTCCTAAAAAGATATCTCCCAAAACCTGGAAAATATGAGTTTACAAATCCCTTATGCTAGAATAAAACAAAGCCGAACACCTCATGAAAGGGGAACAAACACTCAAATCTCTCAACTATTCTAAGTGTCAATTTCGGGGTGATCACTCAATCGCACAGTCATATCATGTATTCTATCATAAGCTTGGCGGTTACACAAATCTCCACCACTAGAGTTAAGGGCTAAACAATTCTCGAAGGCAATATGGGTAGACACGACAAAGGTTAAGGGGTGACTCGTCATTACTAACATGTCACGGCGAAGTGGTCAAAATCAATGATACATGACCAAATCCATGGCCAAGACACCAAAGATTGCTCGCTGCATCACCTAGACACGCTTCATGACTAATGGGTAGGATAAGACATGGGATATATAATTGGTGTAAAATGAAAAACAAGCAGGTAGTCTATATCTATAACTAAGTCATCACCACTTACCGTCCGCCCAAAGTTCAAGTTTAGAAGTCTAGAGACCGGATCATGAAATGCAAGGTAGATGTGTCATTAGAAAACGTCGTGATGGGCACACTACCTTTTCTTCTTCAGTTGATATAACTCCAACTCCAATCTTCTAATGTGACCGAGGTGGCCTCCTCGATACTAAACAATAAAGCTCATACTATAGTGCTTATAACATCGCACTTTACAATATCATAACTCAATCAATTTTTTTTTGAACATAGCATAATAACATAACATCCCCCCACTTGAGATGAACAATGGGAATTCGGGGGGTCTTTAATGATCTTCATAATTGTTGTCGATGAAAGCGTGATTTCCAAACCTTTCCACTCGAACCTTGAACTTAGGCAAATGATGATTTCCCAATTACAAATAAAGACTACAGGGTAGGATAAGGTGTAAGGGTGTAACGAAATAATATATTGGGTTGACAAAATGAAAGGAATGGCTCATAAGGGTGTATCTAGGGGTATCTTGCACTAAAGGGTTTCACATGAGGGTCAAAAAGTCGAGGTGACTAATCGATAGACTCACAACGGTAGGCTGTTTGGGTGATAATCCTATAATTCTGCCTTCTAAAACTGAAAAGTCCAAATACATCGAGCTAACTCAACATACCTCATCTATGGTCTCGAAATGATGCAAAGGCCAAGTTCTAAAGTTTACAAGCTACCGGCACACTCATAATTTGGTGGATTTGGGGTAAAATATGGAAATGGATAAGGCTAATCTCACCATGTAATATCAAAGGTTGTATGTGCTCGGCTAAGGTCTAATCTAGTTAGGTTTGGAAAAACATGTCAAAATTTTAAAAATGGCATAATTTTTCAAAATAAACTAGAAAAATGAGAGCGAAATAAAGTTCAAGAGATAATTCTACTCCCGTCCCCCCACTCGAATTGTACAAAGTCCCTTTTGTACTAGGCATTAAAATAAAGGTGAAGAGAAAGGTAGAATTAGAGCGAGAACTTCCCTGAAATTTGCTCCAAAAAGAAGAAGGCCCACGAGAAACGATCGTGCCTTCGTTTAAGCGTCATGAACAAACTTCAATCTCTGAAATCACACTACCGACAAGCATAATTCTAAAAAGAAAAAAAAATGAAAAACAAACCTAACTCACTTTCGTAGGAATCGCGGTTGCATTTAGCGAATGCAACAAGTCTTTTAAACCACTTGGTGTCCCAAGTAGACGAGTGAAGTCTCGTGAGGGTTTACAGGGAACACACCCACAAAGTTCATTTAAAAACTAATACAAGGTTAATGTGTTTTAAAATGAAAGAATTAAAGCAGAGGAGAGTTACGTCGTAACTCCTATGAGAGAGTTACGCCGTAACTTGGCAAAACCTGGTATAAGCTGTGAAGCGAATAGTTACGGCGTAACCACTGAGATGGTATTATGCCGTAATTGGTAATGCGTCAAGAATTCTGCTGCTAAAATGATGGTTACGGCGTAATCACCAAGATGAGTTACGCCGTAACTCTGTTCAGATCAGCAACTGCAGCAGTAATTACTTCCTGTCTCCTGCAAAAATGGTTAGAAAACACAAAACCCAACAGAAATGAAATAAAAACAGAAGAAAGGGATAATTCGAGTTGTCTCCCGAAAGAGCACTTTTCTTTATTAACGAGTCTTTAAGTTAGACTCAGAGCCGCGGGGCTCTATGGGGGCCTTTGAGCTTGCCCCACTTCTTCAATATCCTTCATTAAGTGATTCCGGATCCAGGTGACATCGGGGGCTGTGCGGCGGAATTCCTTGATTCCCTTATTTGAAACCTTGTAAAACTTTTCATCTGGTCCTAAGGAATACCTAGTGAAAATGAATCTTTCGGTGACAATAGGAGGAGGTTTTCTATATTGGATCCCATGTAGTTTGCATCTGTTTTGTTCATACTCTTCATCATCAATGTTAGTTACACATACCTCTTGTCGTGGTTTATTGTCAGTGTTTCCTTTAATGCGATAGTCTTTCGATTTAAAAGAATTGTCTTCAATCCTGTAACTGCAATCTTCTCTTATGTTAGGCACGTTATCAACTCCCGCATTACCAGTACCTTGAAGAGTTTCATGATCATCTTCTTTTATGCAGTCCTTCCAGATTTTGTTTTTAGTTGATGAATCTATTCTCCCATACTTGATTTTTACCCAGTCATTAAATCTTAATTTGCCTGTCCATTGTACCTCGGTGCGTTTATGGTCAGTTGTAGAAATCCAAAGAAATTTGTCAGTCCTGACTCGTTTAGCATTACTTCCTCCATTACAGAAGTTTTCGTAAGGATCACAAGAGGCCCAAGAATTATCAGAAGTTTTAATCATTTTGCACCAATGCTTTCGACCAACGACTCTCCGGCCAGTTGTTGTTGACTTGTGACTATTGTTTTGGTTGAGACAAGGATCAGTCCATATTTTTATTTTATCATTGTTTCTAACTTCTCCATAATGAATTCTTATCCAAACTTCGAATGTTATCTCCTTATCATTTGTTGAAGACCATAAGTATTTGTTGTTTTTGGCCTTTCCTTGTCTGTTCCCTCGTCACAGATTTTGGAATAAGGGTTGCATGAAGCCCATAGATCAAATCCTTTATCGTGGTCAATAGGGATGGCCCGGCACCAATGATATTTCAATTTGGGGATGTGTTTGTAATCTAATTTTTGAACTTCGTGCCATGTTTTGCTGGACCCGTCCTTCGTATTATTCGATGTGTCGTCGCGCTGTGCTTTATTGCTGAATTCCTTGGGTTTCTTATCCTGCATGTTACGATTATTAGAAGTGCAGTGCATATTCATGATGGAAGGAGGAGTGATTTTGTTTTTTCCTTTTTTGATAACACAAACGGATTCGACTGGGTGACACTTACCCACGTCATCCATGTTTAGTGTAAGTTTTCTATCATTTATTTTTAGAGTGATGATTTTTTTGAAAACATTAATCTTAGCACGAGCAGTAGCTAGAAGGGGTCTTCCTAAAATTAAAGGAATGTCGAGGTCTTCTTCCATGTCTAAAATGAC
Organism: Chrysanthemum seticuspe; assembly: GCA_019973895.1. Taxonomy (NCBI): domain Eukaryota; kingdom Viridiplantae; phylum Streptophyta; class Magnoliopsida; order Asterales; family Asteraceae; genus Chrysanthemum; species Chrysanthemum seticuspe. Next base: position 273,676,963 of record BPTQ01000009.1, read on the forward strand.
AAAGTTAACAGGGAGAGTGAAATTATTAATTTTGATAAGCACATTCTCAACAATTCCTCTAGGTATACTAATGATGAGTGTCTAAATACTCATCATTTTTGTACAATATAAACTGCAAAATCATCTGAAAACACTCAGAAACACATCAAAATGATCAAAATATCACAAATCAGTGTTTTATGTGTTTTAAATGCAAAAATATCAAAATCAGATGAAAAACGTATCAAATTTGCAAAATTGGCAGTTTTAGTCCCCCAAGTTTTAAAAGTTGTCAAAAACAATCCCTGAGCACATAATTTCAAAAGTAAAATCACCAAAGGTCCTTTTAAAATCATAACTTGTCAAATTTAGTCCTTTGGTGAAAAATGTCAAAAGTTTGAGAAAATTACAAGTTTAGTCCTTCAACTTTGAAAATTGGCAGAAATGGCCCCCGGAAAATTGCAAAATTCTGTCCTATCAGCCATTTCAATGGTCATGCAAAGGGGTTTAATGGGTCCTAAATTCAACCTTTTACACATAGAGAAAGGCATAATACTAATACTAGCCCCTAAATCAGCTAAAGCATTTATATTATGTAAATTATTAATAGAGCAAGGGAGAATGAAACTTCCTGGGTCTTTTTCCTTGAGAGGGATCTGATTAAGGATGACTACAGAGCATCTAGCGTTTAATTTAACTTCGTTTCCTGATTCTTCATTAGATTGTGTTTTGGCCTCAGGCAAACTTGTCGTATTGCATAAGGCTTCATCTCGTGCTTGTAATTCGAAGGGCTCCTCTTCATTGCATCGGAAAGGGGTGTAGAGAGGTTTTCCATTGCTAGAGTAAATGGCATTACAGGAACTATCATCCAATGACTTGTTTGGGATGACATCGTCTATTAATTTCTTGTCGTCCTCCATATGCTGTCCTAGAAGAGTATTTCTGGAGTCCTGGAATCTTTTGAATAGTGCATTTCTGTCTGCTTGCCGTTTGTTATCTTCGTAAAGATAATTTCTTATTGATTCTTCGAGTGAAGAAGCTCTTGCATTGGAGTGGTCATTATAGAATGATATCCCTTCTCCATAATTAACCTTCTCGATTTGTGGTTTTATGTCGTTTATAGGAAAATTTCTGGGCAGATCCCAGTCATCATTGTTGTTGCAACGAATAGCACGAACACTTTCCCGGAGTTCCCTCATATCTCTTCCAAGGTTTTCCAATTTACTGGAAATGGAAGCAATGCTTATCGTCTTAGTCTCAGGGCTTAGGCTGCACCCCCCGTCATGCCATTTTTGAGAATGGTCAGCGAGTCTCTAAATGGCCTCAATGGCAAGGGTAGGAGTCATGTTTGGGAAGAGTCCTTGATAGTCCATCATCTGTCTTGTAGTTATATTTATTCCTTTGTAGAAAATATTGACCTTCTGCTGGTTATTAAGATCATTGGTAGGACACTTATAAAGAAGATCGTTGTATCTGTCCCAAGCTTGATACAGAGTTTCGTCGTCTTCTTGTTTGAAATTGTGGATCTCCAAGACTTGATTAGAAATTTTCGATGGCGGGCAATATCTTTGAATAAAGTGTTTCTTTAGTAGCGCCCAAGTATTAACTGCCCCGGCTGGCAATCTTTCGATCCATCTTCTGGCTGCTCCAATGAGAGTCATTGGGAATACCCTGAGCATAACAGCATCATGAGACACGCCCGGAATGTTGAAAAGGCTAGCGATGTATAGGACATTTTCAACGTGCTCATATGCATCTTCGTCCCTGTTTCCTGAAAAAGGGTTAGCGCGAAGCTCCCTCATAAATTGGTCTTTAATCTCGAAACGAATATCTGCTCCGATTACCGGTCTTACGAGACCCGGCCCTTGATCAGCTCTAGTCAACGCCAAGTATTCCTCAAGAGTGAGGTCATCGATGTTAACAACTTCCATGGCACCTGAAAACTTGAAATATGATCGTGAGAAAAGTTTAAAAATGAAATGAAAGACTTAATATTAATCCTAATATAGCTCCCCGGCAGCGGCGCCAAAAACTTGATGCAGGTTTTACTGACCAGGTCTTAATATTTATAGTGTCTCGCTATACCTATGGTCTACCCTAATGCACTAACGGGCAGTGTACCCGGTCGTGTGTAGTGTAGTAAATGGTAAAGCCGAGGTCGTCCCAAGAGCTATGTGTGTCGGATAATTACTAAGTCTAATTGTCACAGAATATAAATGGTTTGATAGGGTTTTGATTAATTAAACTACTAATGCAGAAAATAAAATAAAAGCAAATAAATGTGTGAAGGGAAATCAATAGAGGAATAGTGGTGCTAACCTAGTTAATCCTCGTAGATAGTTATGTCTACGTCTACTTACTTCCAATTACTTCAGGTGGGGTCAAATTCGAGAGGACAACATTTGGTCAATTCTCCCTAACCTATCAGCAAAGATGCCACCACAGGAGAAATCAGGCGCACCGTCATAAGTCCTGTTGTTCCTGGTCCCCTAAGCCGAGTCATTAAGTACCGCTACATGCTAGATTCTAAATAGTGAGTGCCCGGCCGTTAGGAACTTAGACACTACACCCCCAATTCTTAAGTTCATCCAAACGATAGGTGATCAGTTGGTCAAATCGCACAAGTAGAAAGGGTCATCAGTTGGTCATATCTTACCCTTCCCGTCTCAGTCCGCTCACCTAGGGTCAGTTGGTCATATCTCCTAGGCAATTGGCCTCTATCGCCATTCAAAACTACCGAACCAGGGGTGACTACCAAAGAACTATGCATGCATACACTTAGAAATAATTGTACGGAAGTAAAGGTAAACGCAAACAAAAAAATTACGGAATCATAACTAGGCTAGCACCAAAGGGTGCTTAGCCGCTCATATTAATCATTCAAATCAATTCAATATTCAAAAGTACGAAGTAAAAGAAATAATAAACGCTAAAGCTTATCGTAATGGTGTGACTTATCCCTTGGAAACAGCTCCGTATGCTTCCCTAGACCTCCCTTGAGCTTTTTCCCACGTTCTCAGAGTGTTGTGTGTGGAATGGGGATGCTTTGAAATGCTGAAATTCGTGGGGTATTTATAGGCCAGGTCTGGGTTACGGCGTAACCAATAGAGGAGTTACGCCATAACCTTCTATTTCATCGTAAATGCACTAGATCTGCTAGTTACGGCGTAACCTTATAAGTGGTTACGCCGTAGTCTTCAATAAACTCGGTTACGTCGTAAGTGATGCAGTAGTTACGGCGTAAGTATCAACGACGTGGAACCTCTTTTGACCTAATGGAGTTACGTCGTAACCTTTGGGAAGAGTTACGCCGTAACCTCTTGATAGTTGGACTTTTGGGTCACGCAATAGTTACGGCGTAATGTGAGAGATGAGTTACGCCGTAACTTCTTCAAAATAAGCATAATGTGATAAATCTTTAGTAATGTTTCCATTTCCGCGTCTCTTTAGCTCCAATGCTCGTAATTTATCTGAAAGTGGAAAACAATGGAAAACAAGCGTAAATCCATATAAATGATATAAATAACGAGCATTAGCGGGGGAAATTGACACTTAATATTCAGGACTATTTGATGTTATCACCAGCTCTTTCAATCTTGAAAATGAAGGCTGCCAACTATCCAGATGTTGGTCTAGAGCAGATGGTCCCAGATCAGTTTTGGGCGGATAAAGAATATGAGTACGACGTTGCTGCTTCATATGGAATATCACACTGGTGGTTCAAAAAGAAACGATTCTACATTAAAAGACATGGTGCGGAGAAGAGTCGCAGAGCTGTTCGTTCAAAACTGCGAATTCTAAGTGTCGTCAGCGTGGAGATCTTCCCGATGTATGGATACGATTATCTAAAGAAGATTGTCCTCAGAAGAGCAGATCAGAAAGAACATGTGATAGAGGAAAACGACTTCAAGAATCTGTATCTCAATGATTTCGAAGATCTGTAACTGTTGAACCTCCAAGGCCACCTTGAGCACCTACCCATCCGTCAAAAGAAGTCTCTTACTACAGCAGTCAACCTATGGATAAGAGGATTAGTGATTCGACAAAGAGTTGGTGACTTTCAGCTTGGCATGGAAAGCTACCAGACTCAAGTCAACCTCACCAAACCTCGATGGGAAGCAACATGAATGGAATACAGACATGACTACGCAATAATGGATACTCCAAGAGCAGTTGTATTCATGGACATATATGGGAATAGGATGCTTATGATGCTGTGTGAGCTGTACAAGTTCAGTGATGGTACTCTACGACAAATTGAAGAAGCGCTGGATTTTTGGGTTAAGGAATATAAGCTCAACATGAAACCAGGAGAGAGTACAAGGTTCTGGACTAAGCATGACATGGAAAGGAGTGAGGCCTTTGTTGCTGCCATCGAAAGAAGGCTCAAGACTCGGAGAATCTTTCGAAGTCTGGAAAGTTTTGTGGGAGGTAGAGTTTGTGAAGGACATTACAAGCTACTACAGAGAACCGAATGATGATATCTTCTTTATAGTGGTTATTATTTTTGAACTCTTATTTGTGATGTAGTGATTATAATATGAACAAATATAACTATACAATATATAGTAGTGATAGGACTATGGCTTGTAGTCTCCCTCTGGAATTAAGGGGGAGCACTGTAATGTTTCATTTCAGATTAAATAAAACAGGACACATTTTTTTCTAATTTTTCCAACATATTTAAATCACTTGGGATCTAAAATCTCAAAGGATTTGAAATTTTTGATCAGGGGAGAAAATGTGATATAAATATGAAATCTGATAAAATGTGATCTTTTAAGTCTCAATGTATAGGCGGTTCTCCCATATGTGCTAAACATTTTCGTATATCGAGGCACATATTGAAGGGGAGCATTTCAAAATTCACATTAAAACTATCAAGGTACTAAAGCATCGTCGTTTTATCATAAGTTCCTTGATTGATTTTAAATGGTTTCCTTGGCTACTATGATCATGTAATGAGCTTCAAAACACTCTGTCCTCCATGTGCTAAAAGTATTTCAAAATTCATAATGCATATGTTGAGGGGGAGCATTTGTAAAATCTCAAACGAACATGTCTTCCTCCATGTGCTAAATAATTTCAAAGACTACGCACATGTTGAGGGGGAGCATTTTTGAAAAAATCAAAACTATTAAGGTACAAAATGTTTTGATCTTGTTTCACAAAGTACCTTGATTGATTTTTAAATGGTCTTCATTTGGTTTCGAGGCGGAAAGAACAATACCGAAAGACCAACCAATTTACTTTATGCATTGGAGTTATAAGGATGATAAGGTTAGGTATTCGTTCCCACGATCCCGCCAGAGCCGGAGGGATCTACCCAGGGACAATCCACTAGTTAGTGTAGAAGTCCTTAGGTATGATGTAAAAAGGAGAGAAATGAGAATATGGGAAGAGTCCCGACTGAGACAGAACTAGGACTGGAACAAACCCAACAAGGTTCTAGTTATGAAGTCTCGGTAAACACTGAAGGGGTTGAAGAATGAAAAAGAAATGAAATGAGAAAAGGGTGAAAAGAAATAGCCCTCCAATAATTCAACCTTAGGGCAGAAACCGGGTTCAATTCATATGCTACTGGTGGTTACTAAGGTAACGCCGATATTGAAGACAAGACGTCATGGACCCAGTGACGCACTGCACTAAACTTCCCAAGCTACTCAAGTTCTCTTAAAAGGACTTGTTTCATTCTCACGGGGAACCTACATAATCTATCAACTTTCTCTTAGAGATGATTGATATTACAGAAGGAGACCCTCTCCCTAGTCTCCGATATAGGAAAAAAATGCACAATTGAGTCTAGAGCCAAGAGATCATCCTCAAAATCTCATTAGGACAAAAAATTCATGAAGACTTGCTATTTCACACAATGTGGTAAGTAAGAATATATTTTGAGATTCCTACGCATTATCCTTGTGGTAGTTGCCAGAACATCCGAGTGATATGTAAAGTATTCACGATGAAGATGGAAATCCTTCTAGAGCCAATATCAAACAAGCTCTTGGTGGGTGACATGTAAGATCTTGTCAAAAGATTAAACTTATGACAACTGGATACAAACAATGGGGCAATCCACCATTGATTCAACCTTGGTCCAGGTTATGAATTAATGGATACTTTTGATAAAACCTTTCGATTTGCTCAACAGTGTTTTCCAGCACATCGACTGTGCATTAATGTTTACAAACAAAAGTATTTTTGAGTGAACTTTGATTTAATTCACAAAACCTTCGTCGTATTGCAAAAACTCTTTACTCAGCAATACGCGATTGTTTATCAAATAATATTCTCATCAATCAGTGAATATCAATTCGCTGATTCACTCACTCCGTGTTGTCTGCTTTGAGATGCTCTGGTTTGAGAACGACTAGTACAACTGCGAAACCCTGTCAATGAGATTCTTAGGAATTCTTCCTGATCACAAGCAGTATTTATACTGATCAACGGGGAACCGTGGTTCTGGTAACCATATTCAACGAAAGTGAACAAAGACACTTTCGTGTGTTTATTGCTAACTGTCGTTTGCAGGTACTCCTGACGATTGCAGCTGATGACCGATGAGTTGTCAATTCATAACCACATGCTCACAGCTCTCTATGATACTTGAAGAAAATCATGACGATCAACACACACAACAAAGCTTCCGCTACTCTGATGAAAAGATATCATGATCCAAAACTGTGAGCATGTCGGTCCAAAAGTCACAATATCACAGGATGGCAATATTTCAATGGATGAGCTGGAGATTCTATGTGGCTGATGATCTCAAAGAAAGCTCGTGATCACATAACTAAGAAACATTCAAGCCAAAGAACCACTAATGATATGTAAAGTTGTAATTAAGGAAGCTTCAAAGTCTACGAGCTTGAGTATGAAAGAATAAAGATTGAATGCTAGGATTCACAAATGTAATTCATGGGGTGACCTCCCTTAGGGGGAGATTATTAGGATTTGGAAAATCCATGTTGAAGTGTTGGTCACCCCAACAATAGTCTAGCATATTATAGCTCGTAGACATAACGTTATATTAGTTAGTTTACATTAGTATAAGTAACACCGTGGAAGAAGGACGGGTCTTTACCCACTGTATGCCTGATCCACAGCCTGAAGGAGGGCGTACACATATGTATAAAAGCCCTCTCCCCACAAGGGAGAGGGTTGGATGTTCATTTGATAATCTAACCTTTCTTTTGTTTTTATCGCTCTAGAACATCCCATCTCTCTTTCTCTCTCTAGAATTATATACGATCCATAGATTGATTACTTGTGGTGTTATGATATCCAATATTTTACACATATATTTGAAATAATTAAGGATAATGATTTAAAGTAAAAAAAATTAGTTTATAAAGATAAGCTTTTCACATTCTGGTTATTCATATTGGTTATTTTTTGTAAGTAAGTAAAGCATCTTTAGATTTGACTTTTATTAAAATGATAAAGTGAGACAGATGATGTTTATATACACGATTAGACTAGCTAACTACCTGCTAACAAACTTTGGCACCTAAACATTCTATTTAAGTAAATAATTACAGTTTCTACCCTATGCTTTCAATATTTTCAATTTTGAAAATAAACTTTTTATTTTCATATCCTCCCCTCAAGTTGGAACTTCTGTGAAACCTAACTTGGAAGCCAAAAGACAATGTTGCTGATGTCCCAAGGCTTTGGTCATAATGTCCCAAGTTGGAGATGGGTATGAATGTAGGTTGTTTGTAGAAAACCATCCTGCACCTTATCTCTTGTGAAATGACAGTTAATATCTAAATCCTTTGTTCTTTCATGGTAACAAGGATTTGCTACTATTTTTTGAGCAACTTTATTATCATAAAACAAAGTTATAGGAATATGCAATTGTATATGAAGATCTTTCAACAAATAAGCTAACCATACTAACTCATAAATTGTAGCAGCCATAATTATATATCTATGCTTCTGTAGAAGATATAGACATAGTTGCTTGTTTCTTTGTCTTCCAAGATACCAATGTATGCCCAAGAAATACACAATATCCAGTAAGAGACTTCCTTGTTATTAAACATGAGGCCCAGTTAGGATATGAGAATCGTGCTACTTTAAGCTGAGGTTGAACATGATAAAACAATCCTTTTAAAATTGTGCCTTTCAAATATCTTAACAAATGAATAAATGCTTGCATATGAGGTTCCTTTGGAGCAGAAATGAATTGGCTTAAATGCTGAAATGCATAAGAGATGTTTGGTCTTGTCATAGATAAATAAAAAAAAATATTACCATAAGTCTTCTTTAAGAATTAAGAGAGTCCAAAGGTGCACCCTTATCCAAAGATAATTTGTGGTAAAGGAAAAGTAGCAGGCTCACCAACAGTGAGACTTACATCTTTCAAGAGGTCATGAATATACTTTCTTTGAGGAAAAGTAGTAGGCTCACCAAAAGTGAAACTAACGTCTTGCGCTAAAAATGAGTGCATAGCAAGAGTTTAAGGGAAATTACTTGACCAATGATGTCAATGTAATTATAAAAAATGAAGGCTAAAAACCAGGGTTAATCCTAATGTCTCTTATCATTTAGTAAATCCTAATCATATGAATGTGATCTCACTAGCGGCCTCAGGATGCATCACTAAAGCAAGTTCTAGAAACTAATGCACTACCGGTACACTCTCAAGCATTAAAGATTTGATTCTTAAATATCTAAAGGCGAACCTTACATTTTTTGGGTGGAATTTGAGTGGCAGGGTTTTTTTTGTACTAGTCATATAAGTCCTATCCATGAGACGCTTGCTAAAACTACAGTGACACTCGTAAATGCCATAATGTTTTTTAAAGTTGGGCCAAAATTACCGTCTTAGACTATGTTTCACAAAATTACACATCATTTAAGGGCAAAGGAGATAACATATACGTAGATAGTTTCTAAAGTGTCTCTTTTTACTCTCCTTACACTAAAATTGAACATTGTCCCCAATGTTCTAAAAGTACCAAAAAACGGCAAAGGAAAAATAAAAAGACACGAAAGAAACTAGTACTCTCCTGGTTTGCTCGGTATGATCGAAGAACGACAATACAATGTTAAATCTTCATCTAAAAATGTCAAAAGACCATCTCATCCAATCCAATCCTATAATCCAAGACAAAACAACAAACCCAAAGCATCAAACAGAACAAAGAAAATCAATACAAGACGTAATTCCTGACTTAGAAGTAAAAACAAATAAAGCAATAAAAGGATAGAATACAGAATGAAATACAAATAACATACAGGAAATTTGGATATTTAAGAAATTCAGAATTTTTGTGAAAGTTAATTTCGACATTTAACAAAAATCTAAAAAAACTGTGCTACAGTAGCTAAAGTCGTCAGGTGTAAACCGTGATGCCGTCAGACTAACCTGATAGGTTTGTTTTGTTTTGTTTTTTGGAAAAACCTATTTTCTAAAGTTCGTTTTCCTGCAGAAGCTCATAAAACAAATCTGAAAATATTGACACACAAAGACAAACAAGCACGTCAATAATTTAAAGGTCTAATGGCACCATCATACTTGTCACTTGCACCTTTTATATGTATCGAACAATTGTTTTTGCTATTATATGTACTAAAATTGATTTTATTGTATTTTTTGTGTACTTTATGACCATTTTTTGTGATAAATTGCACAAAAAATACAATAAAATCAAGTTTAGTACATAAAATAGTAAAAAATTTGTTCGATACATATAAAAGGTGCAAGTGACAAGTATGCATTACGGTGCCATTTGACCTAATTTAAACTATAAATCATCACATAGTAAATTAAGGTTCATAGTAACCACATATGATCTTCCCTACACTTATTTTATGCAAAATACCTTTAATAACCAATGAGACAAAGTCAAAAGCAAAAGGAAACATAATTGCATACAAATCAATCCCACAACAGTTCATAATCAAATACTAGCATGCAAACATCCTAAAACGAAAACTAGAAAGCAAACAAAACAAGTTAATGAAATATGCCTGGGTTGCCTCCCAAGAAGCGATTGTTTTTGTTCTAGTCACGAGCCTGACTCTACCATTATTTAACGGATAAAAGGTAGGTTTTCCTACACTTAGGATTAAGTGCTGATGATAATAGCAATGTATACCTTTAGGGTGGAAATATGCCACGTGAGGTGAATGTGGTGTGTGAATGGTCAAAGGGTCTATTGCCTTCATCCTAAAAATACCTGAACTATATGGGTTGATGTGTTGGTCGGTTCCTCTTTTTTCTCAAAGATTTATATCTAAGGTTGGAAAATTGGATAAGGGTTGAGGCCCCGATTTATCAATACTAGGAACATTCTTAGAAGTAAGAGAAAGGTTATGATGATAAGAATCTAATCCTACATCCTGTAGTTGTATATGGTCCAATGGTTCTACATCTATTGGGGTTCCTAGACTATTTCCGGCAGCGGCGCAAAAAACTTGATGTGTCGAGTTGCAATGCACAAGTATTACAACCTTCCTAGGTAGTGTACCTAATCATTGTAGTGTAGCATATGCAAGAATCAAATGATTGATCGTTCTCTAGGGGAATAGTGAGGTAAGTTCAAAGTGTATGACGATTTAAGTATAAATGTTGAAAGAAGATTATTTTTGGTATTTTTAGGTTTTATTTGAAAGCAAGTAAAAATTCGGGGTTTGAGAGATGTTGGTTTAAACTACTAATTAAACTACTACTAAACTAAAAATGCAATAAAAATATATAACAAGAAAAGGAAAAATGGTGGCGAACTTTTTATAAGAGGAGAAATGTATTTACCTAGAATTTCATTACTCCCTACTTATTTTCTCGCTATGTTTACCAAATGTCACTTACTTGTCTAATGCAGTTTAGAGTATTCCTTATTACATATTACGGGTTAGTCACTCCCACGTCTATGAATTAGCCTAAATGGGAGACGCATGTCTGAATGTCAATATTCCACCCAATAACTAGAACACGCAATAAATACCCTACCCAATTAATTCTAAGACATAAGCATCAATTTGACACGTTTTAGTGTGTGTACAAGCTGCCCGACACGGTTTGTTGCCATTTTTTCAACTCCTAACATACACAACATCAAAAAAAGACGATACACAAGCAATTAATAACTACGCTTCATGAATCCTAAGTAAATACTAATTAGTTAAGCCTAGGATAGTAATAACAGACAAGTAAATAAGTAAATCACACAATTACGCATAAACATGATTGAATAATTGAATAGATCACTTATCTCAATAATACATGAGGTCTTCAAGGGCCAAAAAGGCCTAAAAAACTGTAAAACCGACTAGCGATCAGTGGTATTCGTTTCTCTAAAGTTGCACACACGATAATGAATACAAAGCGTTTGTATATATAGAATCGTGGTTGTAATGCCGCCAACTCGCCGCCAATTAGGGTTTCGTTATTGCACCAACTTAGTTGTGTCAACGACACGTTGCGGTTGTGACGTCGTCAGATGCCTCTGACGTCGTCATGTTAAGCCATCTCCACACACAGAACCGTCACCTCCTTGTGAAGGTGTTACACAACCCGGTCACGTTGCTAGAGTTGTCGTTTTTCTTCGTTCTTGTAACACCCCAAAAACGAAAACGTTTTTTTTACTAAGTTGGTTTTAGTATAAAATAGACCCTTTTTATACTCTGAAATGACTCATTTTCTAGAGACCCTTAGGATAGACCCATTTACATCTATTATGGACCCATTTTCTTGTACTCTAAAAATGATTCATTTCTAGTCTAAAATAGACTCATTTACCTCTAAAATAGACCCATTTTCTGTTACTCTAAAATAACTCATTTGAAGTCTAAAATAGACCTATTTACCTCTAAAATAGACTCATTTTCTGTTACCCTAAAAATAACTCATTTACAGTCTAAAATAGACCATTTTCCTGCAGATTTTCTACAACTTACATATTTTGACCCATTTTCATTACATACAACCTTTACCACTTCTGAATTGCTTCAAACCTTCTAAATCATTAACTTGACATAATAAATCATGTTCATAATCATTAACCCGTTTACAACCTAAAATGGGTATAAATACACATTATTCCTAACACCCCCTTAACATGAGCATAAACACTTAAACCATGCTATAACATGCCGTTTGATGACCCAATTACTTCAACGACCATAACATATACTTTGACACTTGACAATACGTTTACAAACCATTTAAGACTTCAATGGGTACAACATTGACTTGAGCTCGGTATGTACCTAAGCTCCTAATTTTTTACTAACCTTCTAACCTTCATCACTAGCAATCGTTAAGCCTTATTCAAAGCTTTATGGGCTTAGTATGAGAACATACAAACATGGTAAACATCTAAACCGTAAGCACGAGGCTTAGTAAATAAAACGATTATAACATAATATCATAATCATTCACACATTACACATCATAACTCATTAGTCCATTACAACATTAAACATTAACACATACCTTAACTCACTTAAAGCACCAATAATCCTTAAAGTTTATGTCATCAACATACCTTAGCCTAATCCATTCTTGTCTAACTTTCATGACTAGTATTGCCAAACTAGTCTCAAACACACTTACACATAAATACATACATCCAATCACACAAATTACTTTAACATAGAAATTCACATAACACATGCATAATGTATAAAATCATTACAATATCACATCATGACCGGTTTACTTACCTTGATTCCAAGCTAGTTAAACTAAGAACATCCTAATTAGCCTCTTCTTCACATCCTAGTTCAAATTATCATAACCATAATCTTTAATAAGCATAGTTAAATAACTATAATAATGGTTTATATAACCATAATCCAATCTCTTACATACTTCTAATCATTATATAATCATACCTTGATTATATGATGATCAATTTCATAAATTACTAACTTTAATTAACCCTTAATTAGCTTATAAACATCTCTTACCCAATTTCTCTAATTAAGGTTCATCAACACCAATCTTCTAATTCATCAATTAAACACTAATTAAAGTCACTTAGTTGTAAGGATCATTGTTAGGGCTTCACCTTAACATTAGAAGCCTAATCTTCTTCACACGGTGATCATCAAGCTTTGGTCTCCCTTCTTTCTTCTCTCTATTTCACGACACACACACCCACACATATAATATTCTGGAACTCTTGTGATGATAATAGAATTATCCAGACATTAGTAGGTGGTATGTTTGGCTAAATGGCACATTAGGTCCCTCAAGTCCCTTTCAATCTATTTTGGCCACAAACACTTAATAACACATTTACAACTTAACAACTTTAGTCCCTTAAGTCTATTTTCCTTATAAATGTGACACCTCATATTTTCTATAGTCATTTACATAACATTTAATACTTATACTTTGACTATCGGGTTTGACTAACCGATCCCGTAAGTCCTTCGAACTTATCAAAGTCATGGCCAACTATTCCAATGGCACTTTTGTAATAAAATACTTAGGCCCGGTTTCAGGGGGTTATAGTTCTTCGCCAGGGTGTTATAGTTCTTTGTTCAATCGAGCCCAAGACTTGTAATTTTCCAGCATATGTTCTCCCAAGTACCTAAAACTTAAAAAGAAGCAATTTAGGGCAATATATGATTAAATATGTATGAGTTTAAGGGCTAAATGGCCCCTTAAAAACGTATGAAATTACACCTCATCAGTAATTTAAAGAGAGTTTTAGATATTCAACATCTTCTCACGAAATTGTTTTGGGCGTACATAGGTTCATGATGCTTCTGATAAATTGTAACCATCATTGGGGGGGGGGGGGGGGGGGTGTCCACATGCATGGAGTTACTAGTTTACAAGTCATGAAGAAGGGCTATCGGCATGTACACCATGGTTTGTTGATTTATAGCTCTGTTCGAATTTACTAGGTCAATGAAGAAGGGATATAATATAAACCATTGTCTGGTTGGTTCGAACCTGGTAGTATCATTTGGACCCCGTTTGATTGGTAAATGTGAAGTATTCATCACAATGTGAAGAAATTGTTGAAGTCAAGTCCCTAAAAAAAATCATTATTGTTAAGAGAAATGAAAGACAAACTTGCATAGTTTGGTTACCGTATATTTTACATTTTTCGTCGCGCCTTCAAAGAAAAAAGATACTTCAACTACATCAAGTTTATGAAGAAGCTTAAACACTAACTGAGGGGAGTAAAACTCAATTAGTTATCATCTCATTGTTCATCTTCAAACATAAAAGTCCAAAGCTGAGGTATTTTCACAAGAAAGAGCTTCAACGACACCCTCAGACTTAGTTACGCTTCAAACTACATCATTAGTATTACTTTTAGACAACAATGTAAACAAATCTAGTCTACCGTCACTTAGAGGGAGATTGTTAGAATCGTAAGTGACGACATTTTTTTTAGATTTGTAGTAATTTAATAGTTAGGCATATCACACGGACTGGTATTGTATTTTCTATGTAATTGTGTATGTAATTAGATATATATATCCTTCGAACTAAGAATTTTTCTAAAATTAATAATTAATAATGTTAAAACCGATGCGTGCGCGAGATCTAACAACTAGTTGATTGCTACAAATCCGAAAATAAATTTTTTTATTCCAAAATCAAAATCAAAATAATTTGTTCCTCATGAATACACAATGATCAAAATGAGTGAATTATATGGAATAAATGTTAAAGTTACAACACGTTTCAGTGATCAACTCACACTTTTACACAATCAAGTAGTAACTCATATTGGACAAATGACTCGTACATACGTTAATTTCATTATGTGTGTTTTCATAGATTTATTTAAACATCTTAAGTAATTATATTTGTTACACAGGTTTTCATTTCTGTAAATTATATTTGTTAAAGTCAACATCAATGTACCCAACAACCAAAATATAACAAATGACCTCCAAATGCAGCCTCTATATATAAATCGTTGTTTCAGCCCCTATATCCCATCAACTGCATTTTATTCACTAGAAATGGCTAATCCTAATGAACTTAAACTCAATGAGATGAAGGAAGCTATCAAGTTGCTTGGATCATCCGCCGAGGTATGTAACTTATCTTGCTAGTATCTTCCAAAAGGCGCGTAATGGTTTGTTCTGATTTATTGATATTTCATCCATGTAATAACGCCCTCCCGATGCCTAAATGAATGCTGCATACAATAAAACCTAAGCCAAAAATTACAAAAAAATCCAATAATTCGAATAAGTAGTATCCATTAAAAATTTCTTCTAAAGTTAGAGACTACAAAAAATTCGGTAGCATTAACAAATGGACACTAACAAAGTATATAGTTTGGTGTCATTTAGTTTGTTGTTAGGAATCACTCTTGTTTGTTAGCAAATTACAAATCACAATTGGTGTGGATAAATAACGAAGTATGGTGCCGTTTGGTTTGTTATTAGGAACCACTATTGCCCTATTGGTAGTATGGGTTCAGCTATAGGGTGAAATGACAACGGTTATATTTTCTAAAGTTGATGTTTGGATTGTTCAAGTATATTTGATTCCAGGTTAGAGCTTATTTGGCATTGAGTTCATCTTCTTCACTCAATTTGCTTTCAAAATTTTAAAAAACTAATAAATGGTTCGCAAAAAATGGGAGAAGAAATTTTTTTAGAAGCATGGCACGTTTATCAAGAGAACCACGGTATGGAATTATGGATATTGTAAGCCCACACCTCTACCCGGGTATGTCAAACTTCTAGCAGTAAACCTCACATACACGATTAATTATTTATAGCAAACCATACCTCAACTTTCAAACCCTCATTCAAAACACACAAAATATGTTGGAAAACCTCGACAGCAAACTGAAAAATGCTATGCGGAATCCTATAACACTACGTCAAGTTGCAAGCTGCGAAAGCCTTACACATAAACCTGTGTGATCGATCAAATACGGAGAGGAAATAACACGCAAAGATGAACAATATGCACACGTTAAAGTACCATCGAACACCCAATTATTAGTACCAAATAAAGCTTACATATTAAGTCACGGGCTAGCATGACGAGGGGTAGAAACATTCATCTGGTCGGTTTAGAATTGCCACAACCGAACAAGCCTAACTTGCCTTGAATCCCCTAGTTTATGTCTATTCCTAATCTATATTACTAATCTATATTAGTAAATACCGATACAACTCTTAGATTTCGTCAAGAACTATTCGTATCTTATTTGTAGTTTCAAGTCGTCGTGTAATCCGCTCTAAAAAACGTTTTGTTGGAAAGTTGGCATTTAAAAAACTAAAAGTTTTTCCACATCTATATAAATTACTTTTGAATCCTGATCTTAGTTGTCGAAGTTTATACAATAATACCTAGTACTATAACCAATTAAAACAAATCTTATCAACCATTGGGCATTATCCAGTGATATCGCTCGTTCACCGCAAACATGCAATTTACAAGTTAAAGAGGGTTCTTGTAATAAAGGTTACTGAAATAAGTGCTTGTTGGTTAGGTTTCGTCTTGCGAAAGACTCCATTGGCACCCAAAAGGTGTGCACAAGGTCAAACTTTCCCCATGGGTTAAACCTTTTGGTGAAAACAAATCTCATAAAAAAATTGAGTAAACGATTCAAACCAACAATGCATATAAGCTCAAAAATATGACATAGTTAAAACTATGACATAGTTCCGCTTAAAAAATAGTTAGGATAGATAAATTTAAATCCAAAATGTCAAATTTTTATACCAAACTGCCTTCTCGAGTTTATTTATAAAAAATGGAAAAAGATTAGAAGAAAACAAAATAAGTTTATGTTACCGAGTTTTTCAGGAGTAAGGAGAAAAAAAGGATGTACAGGAAATTTGAGGAATTTGCCCCTCAAAACCTTTTTTCAAAAAATGATATGATTCAAAAAGAAAGTATATAAAAAAGCTTATCATTTCGATCTCTTTTGATGCCCTAACATAAAATTTTCATACACCAAAAGGTACTTTTTATAAAGTCATCATTTCTCTTTTCTTTGACTCAGTAAATAAATACACAACTAGTCACAAAATGCAAGTTATGATTTATGAAGGCAAAAACAGTTGGACAAAAGTTTAGTTTCTGGAACAATATTTCTTCCGGAATAGTAGATGTAACTATGTAGTAAAACATTGTCTCCTGAATTTATAAAATAATGTAGTGTATAAAACTTAGGGTGATGGCAATTTTGCTCATAGGTTTATGATATATGTCATCAAATTTGACATTAGAGACTTTTCGTGTTCCTAACATATGACAAATTTGATGATTTTGGTTTTTAAGATCACATTTCCCTTATAAATTATAAAGCGGGATATTAAACAACATGTTGCATTGTACAGAAGTATGGAGATCCAACGCTAGAGAGGTTCTTGATAAATAGAGCAATGGACCCAAAGAAAGCAGCAAAGATGTTTGCTGAATGGCAAAAGTGGAGAACATCTTTTGTCCCACTTGGGTTCATCCCTGATTCTGAAGTTGCTGAACAATTGGAACAAAGAAAAATCTTTTTTCAAGGTTTTTCTAAAGATGGCCATCCTGTTATGATTCTTAATGCAAACAAGCATTATCCTGCTAAAGATCAAGATCAATACAAGAGTAATATTTTTCGCTTTCTCTTTCATTTATAATTCGATTACTGTAACGTAAACACACAAGTTAGTCACACTATATAGGGTGTTTTTTTTATAACTTATATTTTGAGATTAGGCTTATGTTTCATAAGAAGCTAAATGCTAGTGTTTGTGTTAGATTATCAAAGTAAATTGATAAACTCAGGAACTAACTTATGATGATAACTCGACCGAAAGAAACATGTTAGTGTATTTAATGGTAGTCCCCTTGGAGTTAACAGTAAGGGTAAAAATGTATTTTGCTATAATCCCTCAAATAAGCCCAATAACTCCTAAATAAGCAACATAATTTCAGTTTGGAAAATGATTTGTAGACCTAATTATGTGTCTAAAAACACGCAGGTTTAGGCATGAGTTTAGGCATATCTTTTAGGTCTCCCAATCACTACTCTTTGAGTTTATCAAAGCCTCTTTATATAAGCTCACAAGTCGAACTTATTAGTACTTATCTAAACACTTAGTTAAGCTTATTTTAACTAAATAAGCTAATAAACTTATAAACCTTATAAAAGCTAAAATAAAACACCCTGTAAGTAACTACTTTCACTTACTATTATTTAACAAGAATGATAGACTTTCTGGCATGTTGACATGTCAATTTTTTTTACCATGTAAAGTTTTGAGAGTGCTATCATTATTTTATTTTGTAAAAATGAAAATATAAGGGTGGTGGCAATGGGATGCGGTATGGTGAGGCATGAGGCCATACCGAGCGGCAACACCATTGCCTCCTAAGCGGCATGGTTGCGGTTTGGTGGTACTCGGCAAAGATTGCCGAAGAGGCATGGGAAAAGAGAGGCATGGGATATAAAAAATAAAAAAATAAAATTAGGTGAGACATAAGATCATGGTTGCCACTAAAAAAGTATGATGAGGCATGAAAAAGGCATGAATGAGGTATAATGATATTATTGGTGAATGGTGAGACATGGGATCATGACTGCCACCACCCTAATATTTTTCTTTAAACATCATTATGACTAAATTATGCTACAACTTAGTAAGGCAATGTGCCCATTTTACTAAACAAAAGCCCATCCATTTTTGATCCACCAGATGCAGGTTTGACCTTTAAAGTCAAACAAACATACAATATGCATGGTTAGTATTTCGTTATTTCTAAACTTATAAGTTACTTTTTCTCCTTGAAATGCAGAATTCATAGTCCAATTCATTGACAAAGCGATTGCTAGGTACGTGATATTCATTTTTATTGAGGTTAAAAGTATATTGAATATTAACTGGGAAGGTATTTATTTTAAGAAAAATGTTGACTAGATATAAAATAGTTGGGAATGTTGTCACTGTGTCCTTTTGGTCTACAAGATATAAGTTAATAACAAAACAATAAGCTATTTTCAGAAACTTATCTCTATCTAGTGTACATAAACAAAGTCTGTTGTAACTTATTCTTAACTTAATTGTTGCAATTTTCATGGATGGGATGAATTAAAGTGGAATTAAAGGCAAAGAAATTGGAAATGAGAAGATTGTGGTTATCGTTGATATGCAAAAACTAGCCTATAAGAATGTCGATGCTAACGGATTCATTGCTGCTTTTAAAATTTTGCAGGTAATTAAATCTCCATATTTAGCGTTTGTTTCAATAAATATTGAAGGATTGTATACTTAATTTTATCCTTAATTTGTGTAGAACTATTACCCCGAGCGGCTAGCAAAACTATACATGCTAAATATGCCGTGGTTCTTCAGAAGTGTTTGGAAGATGATTGCTCTTGCTCTAGAGAAAGAAACATTGGACAAGGTATGTAACATTCCTTGAACAAACACAACTTTCATATAAAATCATAAAATATCTTTGTGTTAATATACAAGAAGACCACTCATATATGCATTTTTTGCTCAATAAAAATATATGTGTTTGTTTCTGTTTATATTATTATCGGCAAAATATTGCCAGAAAATGATGAAGCATTAAATGAAACCTAGTTTTAACCTATTGAGTAATGCGAACAGAAATTTCGACATAAGTACTAAATTATCTTTCATATAGAGTTTTAACCTAATGTTTGATGTTGAAAGAGGCCATTTTTTTAACTTCTAGTTATTATGATGACAGGTTATGATTGTAAGCAGTGAAAAAGAAAAAACTCAATTCATGGCAGAAGTTGGCAAGGATGGGTTGCCCAAAGAACTTGGTGGGAATGCAAAGCTCATAGCACTTCAAGATGTCGAAGCACCACCACTTGAATGTTGAGTAACGTTTTGAATTTTAAGAAATAAATGGTCCTACCTTCTAATGTGTACCAAGAATCTTTAATATTCGAAGTAATTTAGCCTTGTTGGCTATTCTTAGTAATATTTGTTTTTAAACATTCATATAACTCTTACTTGTCTATCAAACTTCTTTTTCTTAACGTGTTTTACGCAAAACAATATCCGCTTATAATTTCATTTTTATACCGCATACATTTTTTATCTCTTAACTTTGATATAGTTCGGTACGTCTTACGATCACGTATAGAACTTGATCCATTAATTTGGATGTATAGATTAAATAGTTCATTTAAACGGATGTCCCTTTGGTCGTTTTACTTAGTAACCTAACAATAATGTGATTTGTTAAACACTTAACAAGAATTATTATCTGATTATTTTGATATTATATACTTCTTCTTTCCTAAATTATTGTCCACATTTCCTTTTTATGTTGTCCTAAATTAATTAGTAGAAAAAGAATTTTGATCTATTTTACCATATTACTTTCATTCGAGGTTATTATTACAAATTTTAAAAAAGAAATTAATTGATTAGTTAAAAGTAAAACTATCATTTTGTAGAAAGTAAGAAAAAGAAAGCTGCAATAATTTTGTTTTGCTTCAATTATGTGTTTTTTGTCGATGTATAATTAGTTTAGGTCAGACTTAAGACACTTGAATAATAATTAAATCCAAACCCCACTTAGAGTTAAGACACTTGAATAATAATTAAATCCAAACCCCACTTAGATGTAAATAGCACTCCCACATCTTCCATGCTTTTTTATAAACAACTTAATAGATTAGTTAGTAATTCATCTGGTGGTCCTTAGGCTCTCTTGCCCAGGATTTCATTTTCTTAAAATGTACTATCTGTCGGGAGTTAACATCGGTGTTACTTCAACCATAATAACAAATGAACTCCAAATGCAGGCTCTATATATAGAACCAATTCGTATCCCCTATATCACATCAACTGCATTTTATAAACTGTAAAATGGCTAATCCTAATGAACTTAAGCTCAATCAGATGAAGGAAGCTATCAAGATGCTCGGATCTTCCACGGAGGTAAGTAACTAATCTTGCCAGCTAGCTAGAGTCATTCGAAAGGTACTTAACGGTTTGCTCCAGGGACGGAGATATGTAGAACTGTAGAAGGTAGGGTATGCCATGGCCAACCCAAAAGCTCTTGCAAATTTCATTGTTGTCCTTATATTTCTGTCATAACACTTAAATAACTTGATCGAACTTTTAGTATTTATACCCATGCCTAAATGAAAATTTACTTACGAATTATAAAACAAAAACAAGACAAAACAAAAATCATGTAAATTCAGATAAGAAGTATCCATTAAGATATACAATCTGCCAATCGAAGTGCATACCTTTTATCCTCAATGTCAATAACTAGTTCGAAAACCATATCCAAGTGGCGTAGTGATCAGTTTTTCCTAAACTATTAGAAGAAACGTGGGTTCAAACCTCATTGGTTGAACATCTTTGGATAGCAAACGGTCACGGTAATACCACTTAAATTAACCCGCGTGCATCAAAACTATATGAGAAAACAATTATTTTTCTTCCTCAATTATATGTAAAATCCAAAAGAATGAAAAAACTTACTACAAATAAGAAAAAAAATGGCCCATAAAGTGTCATGAACAAACTTATATCATTTGTGATTATATTGAGGGGAATTTGTACTTTAACCTCGTTAACACCATTTATTTCCAATGCGTCTCGTATACCAGTTATACCTTTCATCCTGAAATTATTTATAAGCTTGTTACTTAAAAATTTATCAATTTTCCATCGTTGTACCTTCTTTATGTTTGTAAGTCATCGTAAAGTATTTAAAAAGGGATAACCAATTGACAATTTCATCATATAATTTGAGGAAAAAATGTTTTTTTTCATAAATATGTACTTTTGAGGTTTTAGATTTCTGGGAAATTTAACAACACGAAACAAGTATCTTAAAACGAAGTAAGTTTAATCATGAGTTTGGTGTTATGTGTAGAAGTATGGAGATCCAACACTAGAGAGGTTCTTGATAAATAGATCAATGGATCCAAAGAAAGCAGCAAAGATGTTTGTTGAATGGCAAAAATGGAGATCATCTTTTGTCCCACTTGGGTTCATTCCTGATTCTGAGATTCCTGAACAATTGGAACAAAGGAAACTATTTTTTTCTGGTTTTTCTAAAAATGGGCATCCAGTCGTGATTTATAATGCAGATAAGCATTATCCTGCTAAAGATCAAGATCAATACAAGAGTAATATGTTTTGCTTTCTCTTTCATTTACAATTTGATTAATTTGTGATATATTCATTCTATAATTAAAAGGCATTATGGATTTATGCATAAAAAAGTGTGGAGGGTGTAGCGAGGGTTTCTCTCGTGAAATCAACCCCGCGCCACTATTTAGCACTTTCTCTCTATTTTCTCTAACGCACCTTATCCCCTAAACTTTTCTCCACCTTCTATTATTAAAAATACTTTCGAAACATAGACACTCAACCACATCACAAACAATGAAACACAATTACACTTTAAGCTCTCGGGAGAAAAGTCCTGTGAGGGAAAGAAAATGGCCCTTTCACCAACGGAAGAGCGGTTTTAGAGAGATAACCGCAAGGGAAAGTTGTCTTTCCCGTAACCACACCCTTGGCCATTATGACTAAGGGCGTATTGCATATACAATATACCATAAGCCAAGCACATTTTTTTGTAACGACTTTTAAGTATTTTGTAATAAAAATGATTTAACTTTTTAAGATGAAAGGTTTTGAAAGTGTATCATGACTATCATCTTTTAGAATGAATAGATATTATACTATATTTCCCTAAACATCATTATAACTAAATATGCTAATTATCTATGCAATATGCCCATGTCACAAACCAAATTTGTTTCGATTTCTGACCATAAAAAGTCAAACGCACGATCTGATAGGCGTGTTTTAGCTTTCGTTAGAACTTGTTCTAAATTTGTAAATTATGTTTCTGTTTTGAAATGCAGAGTTGTTAGTCCAATTCCTTGACAAAACGATTGCTAGGTACGTGATATATGTATTATTGAAGTTTAAACTAGATCAAATTCTTATATAAACCGGGTTTTTTTTCTTTAATTTGAGAATTACTTTTGCCTAAAAATCCGATTGTTATCATTGTGTCAATTAAGTTAATTAACAAACGACAAAGCAATTTTCCAAAACTTGTCTCTACTTGCTGTAAATAAGCAATTTTTGTTGTGACATACTAACATGTTCTAAGGTAAATTGTTGCAATTTTCATGGACGAACGAATTAAAGTGGGATTAAAGGCAAAGAAATTGGAAATGAGAAGATTGTGGTTATCATTGATATGCAAAAAATAGGCTATAAGAATGTCGATGCTAACGGATTTATCACTGCTTTTAAAATTATGCAGGTAAATATTTACATGTAACGTTTCTTTTTTAATAACATTCAAATTAAAGGATTGTATACTCTTAATTTATCCTTAATTTGTGTAGAACTATTACCCTGAGCGGCTAGCAAAACTATACATGCTAAATATGCCGTGGTTCTTCCGAAGTGTTTGGAAGATGATTGCTCTTGCTCTAGAGAAAGAAACATTGGACAAGGTATGCACTATTCCTTGAACAAGCACAACTTCCTTATATAATTTTGTGTTAATATGTACGAAGGCCATCCATATATACATTATTTTTTAATAAAGTCGTCGATTTATTTAAATAGTTTCTATGCCAGTCAATTATGTGTTTGTTTTCATTTAAACTAGTCTCAGCGAAACTTATGCAAAAATTAATAGTGCAGAAAAATGAACTTGGTTTTAACATCTTGGAGTAATACGATAGAAATTTCGTCTTAAAATACGACCTTTACCTTTCATATACATGCACTTTATGTTATTGGAAGTGATTTAGAGTGATATAATCCTTATTTCACATAAGGATTTCCATCCATACTACTTCCGTAACCCATAATTATTTTCGTATTTTCCACAATTTTGTCATGAGATTAGCAAAACTAAACTTGTACTTATGTGGCATAGAAAATTCTTTCAATAAATGTGTGACCTTACTGAAAATTAGAGGAGTTATTAATTTATTTTTATTATTAAACTTTGGTGTTAAAAGTGGTCATTTTTCTTTTTTTACTTCTAATTGTTATGACAGGTTATGATTGTAAGCAATGAAAAAGAAAGAACCCAATTCATGGCAGAAGTTGGCGAGGATGCGTTGCCTAAAGAACTTGGTGGAAATGCAAAACTTCAAGCAATTCAAGATGTCGAAGCACGCCGACTACAATGTTAAGTAACATTTTATTGACTAAACGGTACTACCTTATAGTGTGTAGTGTGTAGTGTGTTAAAGTCGATTTTGAAAAAGCATTTGACAGTGTGAACTCAGATTTCTTGTTTGATATTATGTCTCAAATGAACTTTGGATCAAAGTGGATTAAGTGGATCTCTTCTTGCCTCTCATCTGCGACAGTTTCAGTTCTTTTTAATGAATCTCCATCAAAAGAATTTAAAATGGAACGTGGTTTAAGGCAAGGCGATCCGCTCTCGCCGTTTCTGTTTCTAATAGTCGCGGAAGCCTTACAGGTCATGACTATAGAAGCTTGTAACAAAGGTATTTTCAGGGGTCTCTCTCTTGGCGATGACGGTTCCAATATATCTCTTTTGCAATTCGCAGATGACGCTTTATTTTTTGGTGAATGGTCAAAGTCAAATGTTCGTCATTTGATTCATATTCTTGACTGTTTTCACGATGTTTCGGGTCTCAAAATTAACTTGGATAAAAGCAGGTTATTTGGGATTGGGGTCTCTCAAGAGGAAGTTACTAGTATTGCGAGATCAGTAAATTGTTCCCATGGTTCGTTGCCTTTTATCTACCTTGGGTTGCCGGTCGGTAGAAGTATGAAAAAAAACGACGCTTGGAGCGATGTGGTCAACAAGTTCACTAGAAGGCTTTCATCATGGAAAGCTAATATGCTCTCTATTGGTGGGAGACTTACTTTGGTTAAATCGGTGTTGGGTAGTCTTCCTCTCTACTATCTTTCATTATTTAAAGCCCCTACATCAGTGATTTCGCTTCTTGAATCAATTAGAAGAAGATTCTTTTGGGGCTTCAAAGATGATGAGAAGAAAATGGTTTGGGTCAGTTGGAAGAAAATTATGTCTACCACTAAAAATGGTGGCCTAGGAGTCGAAAGTATCAAAGCTAAAAATATGGGGTTGATGGGTAAATGGAAGTGGCGTTTGCTAAATGAAAGTGGTGCTTTATGGAGAAGGGTGATTGTTGAGATTCATGGTGTTAATGGTGGCTTTGACCAGACCACAAGTCATGTGCGCAACTCAGGTACATGGGCAAATATTGTTAGAAGTTGTTTGGATTTAGAGCATATGGGTATCCATCTAAATAATCTGATCGAAAGAAAAGTTTTAAGTGGAAATCAAACCCACTTTTGGACTGATTGTTGGATAAAAAACCACGGGCCATTGAAAACTTGTTTTCCTAGATTATACGCTCTTGAAACAAGTAAGAATTGTTTTGTGGCCGATAGACGGGTGCTTGAAAATGGCTCTTGGCATTCTAAGTGGGCGTGGAGAAGACATCCAAGTGGGTGTGCATCTGGGGAATTAGATCTTCTTGTAAGTCTCATCAATGGTCTTGTTCTTGAGCCTCACCTTGATGATAAATGGTTTTGGTCTCTCGATGATTCAGGTGTTTTCTCAGTTAAATCATTGAGTAGAGCCGTGTAGGATAAATTGTTTTCGAACAATGACCCCGATCCCCATTTCATTTGGAATTCATGGGTTCCGCGTAAGGTGAATGTTTGTGTTTGGCGTATGGCGTTAAATCGACTCCCCACTAGATCTAATTTGATTCGTCATGGGGTGTCAATTCCCTCGGCTGTATGTTTATTTTGTCGCATAGGTGAAGAATCCCAACATCATTGTTTCCTCTCTTGTCCTATAATTAAAATTATATGGCGTAAGTTATGGAGTTGGTGGAGGTCTCCTCAAACATACAATCCATCTTTAGTGGATATTCTTAAAGGAAAGCCGGGGTTTATTCTGAACAAGTCGGTACGCGGTTTGTATGACATTTATTTGGCATGTTTGGAATTGGAGAAATAAAATTCTTCATGCATCTTCAGACACCGAGGCAAATGCCATTCGTCATGAGGATATTTTTCCTTCGGTGCAAAGATTGTCTCTTTTATGGGCCTATAATCGTTCTTCCAGGAAACACTTCTCATGGGGAAATTGGATCCAAAATCCCGGTGAATTGGCTTCATCTTCTATCCCTTAATTTTTTGGTTCTTGGTGCATTTTGTTTTGATGTTTCTCTCTACGGTGCTCTATCTTGGAGCCCGTAGTTTGTTGTTGTTTAGCGTTGCCTATGTGGCTTAATAAAATCCTTGCTTCTTCAAAAAAAAGTGTGTACCATGAATCTTTAACACTAGAAATAAGGGTGCATTTGGTTTTAAGTGGGTTGAATTTGGTTTTGGATTTTGAGTAGAATTTGAATTTGATATAGATTTAGGAGGGATAAATTTTATATTTTAAATGAATTATAAAATAAAATTAAATCTAAATACATTACTTAAAAAATGAAATAGAAAATGAATGTGTGAGAAATGAAAAATGATCCCACATGTTTTATGAAATGTAGGGTTCTTTAGTGGGATTTTTAGAAACCCACAAGTGAAGGTTTGAGTTCCTGTTTGAAAATTCATAGACATAAACCAAATCAATTTCTTTTACTTTAACTTAGTACTATTCGTTTTGTTTTTTTTAACATTTATTTTACTACAGTCGTTCCATTCCTAAAACCAATTGGAAACTTAAAAAATAGTTCATCAAACTTATATATTAACCTTAAAATTTTCTTTGTGGCGATGTGAGATTGAGTTTGCACAAGAAGCATGTATGACTATGTTGTTTTTTTTTGTTTTTTTTTTTTTTTTTTTTTTCACTGAAGAACATCTTGGACACAAAATTTATTGCACCCAGCATGAATGACGAGTTTCGTGGTCCAGCTACCTGCCAACCAAATTTTGCAATGAATGCATACAAAGTGTCCTTCCAAAACGTGTATGTGGTGAGAACCAATCATCGATGGGTGTTTGTAAATGCCCCCTACCATGCTTTGATAACAAAATCAATTCAAATCCATTTTTTTTTTCATTTATATATTTAAGAATTCATGATATCTACCTTGCATGTGGCTATTGATTTTGAATGCAAAAAGCGTAACTACCCTTGACTTTATGACACAATGGAAATGCCCTCATTTTTTGCTCACCATGCCCTTCATAAATGAGAAGTTGTAACCTGTAAAAAAAGAGTCAAGTGAAGTGGTATTTTTAGTGCTGAGTTTTAGAATCATAAACTCTATTATTAATAACTAAGAGGGTATACACGCAATGCGATGGCGGGTACGCGATGATTATTTTTGTGACGAGTAATGTTTTTATTTTAAACATTTCTTATTTAGCATGTCTCAAATACTTTATAACATAATAGATATATCTTTTTCAAAAATAGAACGTCTAAATTATTAATAGTGTAAATAGTTATCACTTTTATTTTTCAAAATTTAGCATTAATTTAATGAGCTTTTCTCATAAACAATTCTATTAAAATATACCATTATTAGAGGGGGGTATTATATGTTTAAATGAGACTTAAATTTTTAAATTTTACATTAATTTTCTAATACTTTATTTAACATGTCTCAAATACTTTATAACGTAGTAGATATATGTTTTTCAAAAAGAGAACGTTTAAATTATTAATAATATATATAGTTAGCACATTTATTTTTCCAATTTTAGCATTAAATTGGTGGTTAAAAATTTAGTGAGCTTTATCATTATTGGAGGAGTTACTATATGGCTTAAATGAGATTTAAATTTTTAATTTTTACATTTATTTTTTCTAATTTTCTTTTTATAGTAATATTTTTTGTCTTAAAATTTTAAGACTTCTATTTTTAAGAAGTCTCAAATGATTTATAATATAGTATAGATATGATATGGTTGGTTCACTAAATAAAAAAAATCATAGACGAAATGAATAATTTCAATCATTCATTTTTTATTAAAACAATAAAATTAATTTTTGCTCTCATTTTTAAAAGAGTAAATTACACCGTTCATCTTTGTGGTTTGCGTTGATCGCAACCTTTCGTCCTTTGACAAAAAAAAATACGTCGTTCATCCTTAAGTAACAAACGTTATGCGCCGTTTGTCCTTCACTCTAACGGACCTCACTAACCATCGTTAAATGTATTTTTGTCTTTTTACCATTTGTGTATCTACTTCATCTATCCTCACTACCACATCAAATTCAACCTTCCTAAAAACAACATGGAAACACCATCACTACCATACTATAAAACTATAAATTAAGCAAAATCATTATCTTGCCCAACTATCACATTAAATACAACTCACAAAAATCAACTGATCAAACTATTAAATGAAAACACTCCATTCCATCCAAGACCTACAACACCTTTACATCCACCACCATCCTCTCCATCTTCACGACAACAACCAATCTCGAATCTAAAACCATAACCACGATTCTAACTATGTGCTTCATCTTCTTCTTCACCATCACCATACACCACCACCTCTGGCCACCTTCTTATAAAACCCAAAAACACATCTCATTCTCATTTTTCATAAATACCCATACGTCATTTTCACAAAACCAAAAACCACAAACACTAAGGGGCCGTTTAGTTGGAGAGAAATACTCCATTTTTCCATAAATTTTTTCATATGAAAAGGGAAAAACTGAAAACCCGTTTAGTCGCACTTTTTTCAAATAATTTTCCAAAAATATGAATTTCTCATTTTCCAAATCTTAATAGAAAAAATGAAAATACAATCACACCCTTCTCACTTTTTTCATTTCTAAAATAATAACCCATTTCCTCTCACCTCACTCTTATCACACCCACCTCCGTCCACCTTCCATCGCCGCCCACCTTCCATCGCCTTCACCTTCCATCGCCGCCCACCTCTCCGTCCACCGTCTCCGTTTTAAAAAAATAAAAAATATAACTTCAACTAAACGGATTTTCAAACTTCTCAACTCTTCTCTAGAGAAGAAAAACCATTTCCTTCTCTAGGAATTTAGAAACGGAAAAACAGGAAAATTTTTCACCAACTAAACGGCCCCTAAGGGGTTGTTTAGTTGGTGAAAAAATTCATATTTTTTCGGGAAATTTTTCATATGAGAAGGGAAAAATTGAAAATCCGTTTAGTTACACTTTTTTTCAACAATTTTCAAAAAATGTGAAATTCTCATTTTCCAAATTTTAATTACAAATTTGTAAATCTCATTTTACTCTTCTCACTTTTTTCATTCTCAATTTTTATACGTCCGTTTTAATACGTTTTCATCCGTTTTTTCTATTTTATACGTTTCTTTACGTTGTCGTCCGTTTTCTTACGTTTTTGTTCTTTTTTTACGTTTTGTCTTTTTTTTTTACGTTTTCTTACGTTTTCACCCGTTTTCTTATGTTTTGCCCATTTTCGTACGTTTCCGCACGTTTTCGGCCATTTTTTTACGTTTTCGTCCGCTTTTTTACGTTTTCGTCCGCTTTTTTACGTTTTCGTCCGTTTTTTTACGTTTATTTTACGTTTTCTTCCCTTTTTTAATGTATTCGTCCATTTTTTTACGTTTTCGTCTGTTTTTTTATGATTTCGTCCCTTTTTTATGTTTTCACTCGTTTGTTTACATTTTTGTCCTTTTTTTAACGTTTTCATATGTTTTTTTACGTTTCTGTCCGGTTTTTAACGTTTCCGTTTGTTTTTTTATGTCATTGTCCGGTTTTTTACGTTTTCTTCTTATATGAACAATGGATGGAAACTTCTAATGAAGGGGTGGTACGATGATGATTGTGTTGATCCTGGTTTGACTGATGATCAAATTCAGTTTGCTAATGCCTTTGATATTAGTCTTCGTTGTTAACTTAGATAGAATGTGTAGTAGGTCTCATAAGTGTAGCATGTCATTCTTGGGAAAAACTAGAAGGGGGGGGGGTTGAATAGTTTTGCCAATTAAAACTTCCTTTTAAACTATTTAGATCGACTTATGTCAGTCTATTTGGATGTGTGTTGGATGTTGATAAACAAACATATAGAAGTATGTAATGAAAAGATAAGAGTAAGAAGCACAAAACCACAACGCGAGTATTTATAGTGTTTCGGGTACAAGGATACCTTCCTTGCCCTACTCCACTCCCCGAGTCACCTACTCGAGAGTTCGTAATCACTATACGACACCAACTCCTTATGGTGGAGAAACCTTCACAACGTTGCCTACTCTTTTTCCGGTACTAGGCTAACCACCAGGTTCTTTCACACCAAGGTGAACCACACCTAACACGACGTCGCCTACCCTTTTATCCGGTACTAGGCTAGATACCAAATTCCATTACAATGGAGGAACTACTACCCAACACTACACCAACGACTAATCCCAAAGGAGACCAACTCCTTATTACAACATCATCAAGGATATCAATATCCTTGGATCTAATACTAATCTATCTTGTACATCGAAACACGCCATATCGAATGTACATCTAAGGCACCTTTCACTAATGCCTTTAAATAGATCTTCAAGACACCCTTCACTAATGTCTTGTGACTTGACTTCTAGGCACCCTTCACTAATGCCTACAATACGGACGATCGACACCTTTCACTAATGTCTTCGTCTTGACACTTGAGACATCTTTCACTAATGTCTTAAACACTACACTTCTTAAAAGAAAGAAAAGAATCATCAACAAGAAATGATGAGGAAGCATGGCAACTCATGGACTTGAGCTTGCTTGACTTCAAAGGTGGTGATCTCGCCTTTAAGAGGAACCTAGAGAATCACACAAAAACAAAACTACAAACATAGATCACTTGGATCTGGGGTTAGAGAGTTTTTAACTCAAGGAGAAAGTATGTGAGAAAAGGGGTTAGAAACAATGAAGAAATGGCTCACTATTTATAGAGAGAAAATGTCTACTGTTCCCCGGATCCCACGGATCCCTCCCACAAGGGATCCGTCTAGCGTAAAGCTAGGGATCCGTGGGACGCTCCTCTTTACCCATGGGTATTTTGGTTATGGGTCATGGGTTGATCCATGGGTCTTTTACTAGATACAATGTATCTTATGAGTGCAATGCACCTAGTCACATGGGTATGGGTCAATACCATGGGTTATGGATATTATCCATATATGATATAAGCATGATGTCATGTAATGGGTTATGGGTCAAGCTCCATGGATATGGGTCATGGACTTTGGGTTGTACCCAACTACATTCAATGTATTTGGTCAATAGGTTATGATACTTAAGTTTCTACCCATTTAAATTACCCAATATACTAAATACTAGTTATGTGTATATTTTACCCAAATATGTAAACACTAGTTGTTGTACATATGTAATATTAAATCATAAAATCACTTATACTTGTTTTAGTGTTTTATGTGAAAACGTAAGTATGTTAGAAACTATTAGTTCAAACCATTTACTTATTTTATTTGTTTCGTTAAAATGATTTTACGTTTGTTATCGACAAAACATTAGAAGATCGTAAAATATAAATAAACGTTTTTACGGCTTATTTGTATTAACAATCTCCCCTTTTTTGTTGATGACAAAACATAAAATTATTTTAAGGAAAAGCTAAAATTTGTAAAAGTTTGAATTTGTAGTTTTTACTTTCTTCTCCCCCTTTTTGTCGAAACAAAAAGAGCTTTGAAAGGAAACTAACACATTGTTTTTAGGAAAAACATGTGAAAAATAGAAAAGAAAAAAATAGAGAGCAAGTAACGGGAAATGATCTCGTCTTTACTCCCCCTTGACGAGTCCATCCCTATGTAACGGCATCAAGAAAATAATACTAAGCTAGTTCATTTGCAACTAAGTTTGCAAAAGATTTCGTCTATGTGACGAATGTGCTCCCCCTTGATGATTGCAATTTTGCAAAGGGATGTCATGAAATGTAATCCTAATATTGCAAGTAATTTTGCAATGTATTGCTTTGACACAAAGCTCCCCCTAGCTTTAGGGTGTCAAAGTATTCATGTGTAAATTGAATAACGACAAAACAAAGGTTAGAAAACAAGTATAATGCATAATTTCCTGCAAATATGATCCAAGTTAGTAGAAAAATAGTTTTCTGTATCACGGATCCCACGGTTCCCTCCTTGTAGGGATCCGTCTAGGCAATTTCAAAGGATCCGTCTGGCTGATGATTAATTTCAGCAATGGTGATATAACACATTATGTTAATATCAAAGTGAGATATGTATTATACAACATAATTATATACTCAGAAATATAGCAAGTAGCATGTATTTTCATTTAATAAAACTAGAGATATGATATACATGACTCTAAGAAACTAAGAAAATGATCGATACATGACTTGAAATTACTATACTTATCTAAGTAACGCTTGAAACTAGGACACCACTAAAATCCTCTAGCTTAAGTTTGTTTAGGTTTAATCTCGTCGAAATGTTCGAGGAGGTGATAGAACATGAAACGTTGGTCTTCTCGTACTTCATGTATCAAACTTTCAACATGTTGACAATGATAACAATCTTTGTCATGGCTAGGTGGTGGTGGAAGAAATGAAATTGCTTGATGCGAAGGATCAAGTGAAGCGGCTTGTGGAGCCTCAAACGACGGAGGAATTGGTGGAGGCGCATTTGAAGATGGCTCGACCAAGAATGATGGTGGTGGTAGAGAAGTGTCAACTTCCATATGGTCGGGTGATTGACTTTGATGATTTATCATAATCCAAATGGGATTATATGATGGTGACGGCGAAAAGGAAACCGGAGCTAATGTTGACTAAACACCTTGATTATGTACAATTATTCATACTAATGAGGAAAATGTTGTCGGTGGAGGAGGATGAGACGACCTAGGAGGAAAATCCTCTAAATTGTAGAGGTATGGTGATGATAGTGGAGTTGTAAATGAGATAGCTCTAGGAATCAATGGTGATGGTTTAGTGGAGATGGGATTGTTTGGCCTAGGAGGTATGGTGGTGTTTGGCTTAGGTAGTTTTGTGGGTACTATCCTTTTAGCAAGGTTGTAAAAATCGCTAGGCGCTAGTGAGGCGGTTGGGTAGGGCCTAGCGATTAATCGGTTAGGCGGGGATTAATCGGGGATTACTCGGATTGGAATTTTTATGCACAAAAATGTAATTGTAGATATTATATTATTTTATGTGTATGGGATAAGTGTATTGCATCAAAGTTCAAATATTTCAAGTGTTCGAATATAGACATAATACATAATTCTTCAAAGTTCAAAGTCAAACATAAATATTACTCGGTTTGTTGACCATTTTTAAGCGATCTTTGACCGATTTTGTCCGATTAATCGGTTTGTTGACCGATTTTTAAGTGATTTTGTCTGAATTTTAAGCGATTTTGTTGACCAAATTTTAAGCGCTTTTGTCCGATTAATCCGATTAGACCGATTTTGTCTGATTAATCGGTCTGTTGACCGATTTTTAAGCGATCTTTGACCAAACCGATTAAATAGGCCGATTATGATAAATCAAGGCGCTTAGTGAGCGATCAGCGATTATGCGGGGATTAATCGGCCGCCTGGACCGATTTTTACAACAGAGCCTTTTAGGAATTGGTTTGATTGGTTGAGTTGGTGGAGGAGGAATCCTTGCATTTGTGGACTTGACCGGAGATGATTCGGTTGAAGAGATTTCGTGTACAACACGAGCAATTTTCTTAGGTGGTTCTTTGGTGGATAAGTTGCTACTTGGATTTTTCCTCATGATGAGATGATTTCAAGTGGTTTGCAAAGATTTCTAAGTGCTGAGAATGAGGATGAAGATGATGACTTTAGAAGTCCTAACAATGTGGTTTATAAAGCAAGAGATTTGGCAAGTGCATTTAAGACTTAAGCCACTAAAATTCATTGGAATGTGATGATTAACGTGCACAAGAGTCAACTTCAGAGTTTATACTGATCTAGGAACTCATTTAAGATGAGATGAAGTGTTTAAGTTAGAAAGATGAGCTTGAAATGATTGTTTTAGCTAGAGTTGACATAATATGTCACCCGGATCCCACGGTTCCCTCCAATGAGGGATCCGCCTAGGCTAATCCTAGGGATCCGTCTGTCAGCAGCTAAGAAAAGGTAACAATGATGTTTGTAAGGTCTAATGCCTATTTCTTCTTAAGTGTTTTAGTTTATCTAAGTGTCTTAAATGAAGGGGTGCTTAAGTACTTGAGGGTAATGAGTGATGTAACTAATGATTGCCTTTTATGGAAGAAATTGGAACTTTCATGAGTACCAATGAATGAACAAAGATGACACTAAAGATTTTTGAGAGTGTCAAGTTGAGCTAAATGATCCTAGAGATCAGATAGTGACTTAGGATATCGTTTTGGAGAATATCCTAAAGGCTTAAGATGGAAAAACTAGAATTTGATCAATTTCGACCAATTTTGAGGTAAAGATGATTATGATCAATTTTGCCATAATTAGAAGATTTCCAAGGCTAGATGTGAGGGATCATGTGAGGAATGATGAGTGAGCTTGAGAGCAGAAGAGTAATAGGTTTAAGTGAAACGATAGATCTACAAGCATCTTGATTGTGATCTAGGTGAGTTATGTGTAAGTAGGAAGGATCTACTTAACTTGATAAGGACTTAATTTGCCTTAAGACACTATGTCTAGCTTAGTGTGAGGTGTTCTAAGGACATGTTTTAAATACAATGTTTGTAATTTCATTTTCTGTTTGCCGGATCCCACGGTTCCCTAAGAGTAGGGATCCGTCTAGCACAACCTTTGGGATCCGTCTATCTGCTAAGCAGGACCTTTACTAAAGGTATGCAATGATTTTGACAATGCATTATATTTCAAGGTTAGTTTAAGAGGTTCTAATACTAAGATATCAAATGTAAGATGTTTTATTTCATGAAGGAAATAGGATTACATTGATAAAGCACGAGTACAAAAGGATTGATCTTATTTGAAAGATTACTAAGTTCCTTGAGCGTTTTCGCTAGAAGGATCATCAAATGGTTGATGAGTGTTGGTGGAATCAAGAATGAAGAAAGTCTTCATGAGAGATATGTTTAGCGGTTCCATCATCTTGTTCACAAGTACGTACAACGGACTTTGAAATTGAGGATGAAAATGCATGACGTTATGATAGAGGTGCGTCAAGAACATTCCATAAGGGATGAGTTTATTCTTGGAGCCTTGAAGATTTACAATTCGCCTTGCGAAGAAGTAGGCGAGATTGTATGGTTGTTGTGTTAGCAAACAATACATTATGTGAGCACAACAAGCGGGAAGGATTTCTCGATTTTCCCTATGACTCCAAACATTTTCACGTAGAATGAGTGCAAGAGGTTTGTACTCTTCTCGAATGTCCCGTGTAAAGATAATGTTTGGATCGGAGTAATATGGTCGAGGTTTGCATATTATGCGATTCAAATCCTCCGGGGAGGGTATGTGTGAACAATATGGACTATTTTCTTCACGAAAGTTGAAGAGTGAATCAAGAGACCAATCTTTGGTGAAGGCACATTGTCCATGATTTGGAATCCAGAGGATGTGAGAAAATTGCCCAAGAGTTAAAACAAACTTTTGGTTTTTGATCCAAAACCAAAGAGATAGAGAGCGATC
Organism: Chrysanthemum seticuspe; assembly: GCA_019973895.1. Classification (NCBI taxonomy): domain Eukaryota; kingdom Viridiplantae; phylum Streptophyta; class Magnoliopsida; order Asterales; family Asteraceae; genus Chrysanthemum; species Chrysanthemum seticuspe. The sequence goes on from BPTQ01000009.1 coordinate 273,712,470, forward strand.
CTCATTACGAACGAGTTCAACTTGACGGAAGAATTCCATTATGAACCTTGGACATATCTTCTCATTGATTTCGAGAAGACATTCTAGTCCTATGGCTCGGAAGGAGGTATTGATACCTTCTTTGAATTGTAGAGAGGTGTCTACAATACGTCCTTCGTGGAAGTGACGGTTTTCGAGATTATTGAACCCACGGACATGATTGCCAGGTGTGTTGGGCTCAAGTGAGATGTTTGGAGTGTAGACGCTAGTGAGTGAAAAATCAAACTCATATTCATGCGTCATAGTTGAACCTATAGAAAAGATGAGTTAATAGAAAGTGATGATTTGTGGTCAACCAATGATTATCTAACGTTTTTACTAGATTTTTATTAACAATGGTTTTTAACAACAATGATACTTAACTTCACCTAAGGTTTAACACAATACATTATGGTTGTTGTGTTAGCAAACAATACTTATAGTTTTATACCAAGATATGTGTTTTAGCCTACATTTTCTTTTAGCATGCATACATGGCTTTCTAATGTATCACGATAGAATGAAATAAAATAAAAAAATAAAAAAATTAGAAACACATTAAGATAATAATAACCTAGATAACTAGATTATTAGTAATATTTCATTTAAATGCTAAGAATGATACAAAGGATTGGGTATATAACCCCAATGTAGATTAACAACACAAAGTATATGTCTCCGTATGTGAACTTCATCATAGGGAACACAAGTGCGATGAGTGTTAAGGTGATGAGCACGAAAGCGATGTAAACCATGTTGATGATGAACCTTCTTGGTTTTGGTTTAAAATGAGATGAGATGAGATGAGAGGAAGATGAAGTTTTGAATGAGAGGTAATTTTTTTTGAAAAGATTTGAAAAAGTGGGGATTTGATAAAGTGGGTGATGGATGGTTTATTTATGGGGAAGGAGGATTTTTGAAATTTGTGTTTTGTTTTATTATTAGAAAGATATGATTTTTAGATTAAATGAAATAAAACGCAAGTTTTATATACCACGACTTTAGACGAAAAAAATAACACGTATGTGAGAAAAGGCTTCCTAATGAAGCTTCATGTAATACATGTATATGCACAAAAGATAATCATATAAATACCTATGTAGGCATACTTAATTATCAAGCTAATGTAATTTTAGAGATTAGTAGAAAATCATACCTCTAACGCACTTAGGAATGTCTTTACAAATGACACAACAAATGTCAGTAGACAATTCTGGCTCCTTTGTGTTTAAGATACCTTCTTAGGGAAGGTATTCTTGTTACCAAGCGATTCCTATGGCTTGGTAGGTATGAGCTTTGACTAATCAACATGACAAAGAGGATTAGTGCATTTAAATAGAAAATAAATAATGAGAAAAATGTTGTCATCTAATCAACATCCAAACAAAGAGTTTTAAAAGACATGGTGTTTGTTTTTCTGAAAAACCTTCTTTGTAGTTTTCAATTAACCATGGATCGTATCAAGTTTTTAAAGTACAATATACTTCAAGAAACTTGGTAACGAAGCTCTAATGCCAATTGTGGAAAACTAGAAGGGGGGGGGGTTGAATAGTTTTGCCAATTAAAACTTCTTTTTAAACTATTTAGATCGACTTATGTCAATCTATTTGGATGTGTGTTGGATGTTGATAAACAAACATATAGAAGTATGTAATGAAAATATAAGAGTAAGAAGCACAAAACCACAACGCGAGTATTTATAGGGGTTCGGCTATAAGGACACCTTCCTTGCCCTACTCCACTCCCAGAGTCACCTACTCGAGAGTTCGTAATCACTACACGACACCAACTCCTTATGGTGGAGAAACCTACACAACGTTTCTGTTAGGTTCCCATTTATGTAACACAAGTAACAATATAAGAAATAGAGATGAAGAGTGATCGGTTGAACAATAACAAACACACACGTATGGAATAAAGAAGAGTTATGCGTAGAGTATGAATGAAATGAACAACCAACCCTCAAGTGAGGGTTTACAAGGATTATTATAGGGCAAGGAGCTAGGGAAACACTACTAGCACCCTTCTCTTCTTATGGGCTTGGACCAAGGCTCATGGGCCTTCTACACAAGCCTTAGCTTAATAACAAACATAGAGGCCTAATTAAGCTAACTATTACATATTAATCACTAACACTTGTAATTCAGTTTAGGAGTGATTCCAACAATCTCCCCCTAAGTGTTGGTGATGAATGATAGAGTGATAAACGTTGTAGGTGCTGATGTAATAGTAGCTTTGACATCTTCTGACATTCTTCCTTCTTGTGAGAAGAAGTGCCTTAATTCGAACAATCTCCCCAGTGTAGGGATCTTGTCTTTTGTGGTGAAAGTGATAGTATGTTGAGGTTATCCGCATCAGGTCAGCTTCGTTGCTCCAGTGTCTCCACGTCTTTCTCCAACATGCTCACACGCTCTTTAACGTTGGATTTCAGTACTGATGTAGTTCTCTTAGTCTTTAAACTTTGTAGATTCTTTGATGACGAAGAATCATTTTGACTTTGTGTTGCCTTTTGAGAGAACTTCCATTAGTGATGTTGTAGGTATGAGCATGAGGAGAATCTGCACGATCTTTTCCACCCGCAAGCATCCATAAGAAGAAAACATAAAACATGGGTTAGAAATAATCCAGCGCTTACAAGTTTGAACTTCGAGAGTGTTAACAGCATAGTGTGAAAACACAACTCTAATTCTCACAAAGGCTGTTCCTGAACTGGAGTCCTATAAGTGAGATAACGCGATGTACCGAAGTACACCTACAGTTCAGATGAGTCGCAGAGGTACACCGAAGTATCACCCCTCGACTGTAGACCGTTTGAGACACACTAAGCGTAATCCACGGGGAGTTACCGAAGTGACCTGCTGTCAGGGCTGTTTGATGTTGACCCTGACAGGAGTTTCCATTGAATCACTGAGGATCACAGTTGTGAGCCTCTCATAAGTGTTCTTGACAGATTGCTAAGATCTGTGAAGGACACGATAATATATCACTTGTGTTCTTATTGTTGAACGACAAGCGATGAATTGTCAAGTGTACCTAAGAGATCTTTTGATGAATCTCGTGGCTCTAGACTCAATAGTACACTTTGGTTTTCCTGAGCGGAGACTAGGGAGAGGGTCTCCTTCCTCAATACCAGCAATCTCTAAGAGAAAACCGATAGTTTACGCAGGGTTCCCTGTGAGAATGAAACAAGCTTCTGTTGAGAGAAACTTGAGTGGCTAAGAAGGTTTAGTGCATGCGTCACTGGGTCCATGACGACTTTGATCTTCAATATCGGTGTCATCAAGTGACAACCAGTAGCATATGAATTAAACCCGGTGTCTGCCCTAAGTTGAATAATCTGGAGGGCTATTTGTTTTCACCATTTTCTTTACTTTTCTTTTTAATTCTTCAACTCCTTCTTTCTCCGATTCTCATTGTCTCCTTTTTATAATCATACCTAAGGACTTCTAATTCTAACTATTGGTGGTGTCCTTGGGTAGATCCCTCCGGCTCTGGCGGATCATAGGACGGTTATTCCTAACCTTAGTCACCTTATAACTCCATGACTAACCTATGTTGCCATAAAACCATTTTCATGAAAATCTCTCAAAGTGGTTATGAGTAAAAACATTTAATACCACTGTTGAGAGTTTAAGATTTTGCAGAAGTACTCCCCCTCCATACGTGCTAAAGAATTTTGACAGAAATTTGCGCGGTGAGAGAAGAGCGCGCACTTTTGAATTGGTCAACTCAAGATAGGCAATCCCCCGCGAGACACGTTTACGTGGCATAGTTAAAGAGTTACATTGTCAGCTTTTAGGTGACAAATAGCTCTAATAACTACCTTGAAGGTGTGGACAACCCCGAAAGGTTGTCAAACCCGTCAAGGTTCATGTCTATCAGAAGTTTTTCGAAAGGTACGATCTACTCGGATAAGTCTTGGAGAACAAATCTTTTCGATGTATGACTGTTCAGTTTTCGTCAATTCATGGGTTGAAGTCTTTTCACACGAAGATTCAATAGAAATTCACAACATATTTCTTATCACATAATTTTTCTCCCCCTCAAAAATGGCATATAAATGTTATTTTTGACGAAATTTTGATATTGAATATGTCCATTTCGAGTTTTACGGGAAGATTATCACGAAGAATAATTTTGTGAACAAAGTTTATAAGCAAATACTCCCCCTCAACATGTGATAGAAACTTTTGAGGTTTTGAAAATCATAAGGGGAAGTACTTGTTCTTTTGAGCAAAACCTTTTGAAAATGAAAGGTTTGATAAGTTTTAGTCAAAAGTAAGAAGCTTTCGCTCCTTTTATAAGGATTGTGACACTGAAGCGTACCACAGGGTCCTTTCATGACAAGAACGGGTTGTACACTGTTATGTGTGCACAAGCCATAGTCATTAAATAATCACACAACCAAATCAATATTGAAAATGAAACAGCTCAAGGGGTACCAGGAGATTCAGGTAGTCCAGCAATAACTCCAGGAATACGAACTGGGCATTGATAGCCTGTGAGAGAAATCCTGGGACGACCACCTACGAAGCTCTCCAAAGTTCTGAACTGGCCCCTTCTATACAACCTTTCATCGATGCGAGTGATGATTTTCTTCACATCCCGTCTCTCCCTCGAATTCCATCGCTTTGGTGACCCAATGCCTTGATGTATCTCCTTCAACCTATAAGCTAAGCCGTCCCTGACTTTCTTCAGTGTGTGATCTCCAAACTTATGAAGCTCTTTACACGCCATCAAGCAGTTGCGGTGTAGTTCACTACGGTAGACTATGCCAAATGGTTTGCTGATGAGAGTGTATTGAGAAAGGTGATTGATGTCAGGAAGGTCTAGCTGCGGTCTGGTGAAGTTGACATGTGTCTGATACGATTCCACGACAAGTTGCAAGTCTTCTACACGTTCCTGGATCACTATACTTCTGATGAAGATGAGCAAGGACTTGATGTATTCACGTTGGATTTCAGTCGAGAATTGTCTCATTCTTCCCTGTACCTTGGCAAGATACAGATCTTCAATGTCGTTGAGAGACAAATTCTGAAAGTCCGCTTCACAGAAAACATAGTCCTCTTCGTCTTGTCTTTTGACCACGATTGTCTTGAGAAATGTGTAGTCCCATTTAGACGCGAGAGTTACATGCTTAACAGCAACGATCCCTTTATCACTAAACACTTCATGTGTAGACTTTTGAACCTGGCAGCTTTTGTAGAAGATTCTTCGGCGTTCAGGCCGATGGTGAATCCCATACATCGCATTAATGTCATAGTTCTCCATGCTGTTAGCAAACATGTGAGAAGCCTTTTCTTCGATGGCTATGCAGTTGGAATATATGGCTGCTAGGAACGGAAGTGTCAGTGATGTAGCGTATTTCTTTGACAGATCGCTACCATGTAGAAGAAATTCCAGGTCTTTGTTGAAGAAGTAGCGAAATGGAATCTTAGGTTGATCTGGTTGGCCAATGGTAGGTAGAGGTCTTGTCCAGTTTGTGTAGTATGGAGCCTTGTCTTTTCTGGTGAAGTCAATGTTCGCTTCAGGGTTGAGCCAATCGATGTTGTTAGACATGGCTCGTGCTATGTTTTCAAGATGATATTCAACTTCAATAGCACTTTCCGAGCTGTCTTTGAGCAGTTGAAATGCTTCATTCTTGATGCGTTTTAACTCTGACTTGGTCATCTTCTTTACCCAAAACTTTTCTTGAAGTAATTTAGCATGCTCTAATGTTCGACCTTCTACCATATCTTGACCTTCAGGTAGGGAGGGAGTAGCATCAACAAGTGTAGAAAACCAGTCATATTCGATGTCATCTTCGTCTAGCCATGAGACGACATCAGCCTTAGTCGTCTTCTTCTTCTTTGGCCTAGATGAGGATGCTGGTTTCTTTGCTGTGTCGGGAGAGGTGGGTTGTTGTTGGGGCTCAGGTACTTCCTCATCGTCACCACCAGTGTATTCGAAATGGTCACCGGTTTTCTCTGTCTGGGGTGGTGACTTAGAATCCTGAGGTTTGTCAGCAGAAGAGCGTGGAGGAGATCGTGTGTCTGTTGGAGTCCTTTGGGGTGGTGGTGGCATAGAGGAGGGTTCACCAGACTTCTTTGGACGTTTAGGCTCCTTATCCTTATCTTCATCGTCTCTTGGACGCTTAGGCCTTTCAGCTTCTACTCTGCATGCTGTTTTGAGTTGGTATTCAAGCAATGCTTCAAACAGTTTACCATCGTCAGAGGTAAATGTTGCAGATCGTTTTGACATTTGCGTTACCAGCCTGGCAACCAATTCAGCATTGGAGAATACTATAGGATCAGTTGGGTTGATTGTTACGGTTAGAGGTGTTGATCTTATAGTTTGCTTAGCCAATTGCATGAGATTCGGATAGAGTTTTCTGTTGAACATTTCTCTTGGCACACCAGGAACAGTGTCGAGAAGGAACTTGTGAGTATATCCCTTAATCATCTCGTTCAGTTCCCCTTAGACATCACGTTGCATAAACTTCTGGATATACTCCCTTTCACTTGACATCTTGTCTATCTCGTCATGTAGAAGATTGATACTGTCAGCGAGTTGATTCAGCTTTTTGTTGGTTACGTTTTTCTTCCTGACTTGCTTGACAGCATTGAAAATCTTTGTCTTAGCCCGGGATATCCAAGAGTCGGTTGGTTTCTTCACTGACTTGGATGTGCATCTGGTTGTGCCTTTGGATGGTGGAAGTGAAGAGTGAGAAGACGAGTCTGATGATGATGAGACATGAGGAGACTCAGGGTCTTTCGGCGGCTCAGATGTTTCTTCCTTGGAGCGTGCTGGGCTATCTAGAAGAAAATCATCATAATCAACTTCGTCATCTTGTCCAGACTTAGCCAATTATTCAGCCTTAATCCTGGCTTCTTCATCTGCTTTAGCTTGAGCTGCAGCCCCTTCATCAGCTTTTTCTTTCTCAGACTTCTCCTTTTCTGGTTCCTCAAAGTCATAATTGATAGAGTCCTCAAGTTGCCTTTATTGTTGCTCAAGAGTGGTGGCACCAGTTCCCTTATCGGGTTGATTAACCGCATCAGGAATTGGTGTAGATTGGACTCCACCACTTGACCCTCCGGGGCCACGCATTTGTTGTTGTTCGAACTCTGTGGCAAGATGCTTGAGTATGAGGTTCTTTAGCTTCTTCTGATAGTCTCTTTCCTCATCAAATGACTCTTCATCTGAGCTTTCTTTTTCATGCTCAAGCACTGGAGTTTTCCCTTTACCTTTATCAGCTTTTGGACTGGGAGGTTTTGCTACTGTTTGAGTGTCATCTTTTGCAGTTTCAGAGTAGATGACCTCTTCGTCTGATTCATTATCCTCAGAACTTTCATCCATTAGCTTTTGTTGCGGTTCAGGCTTGGGAATAGGAACGGCCTTTTTAGAGGGAATTTTCCTTTTACTGGGCGGACTCCTCTTCGGATACCTTCTAGTACTCTCAGTGCTCGTGATGCTTCCTGCACTGCCTCTCCTGGTTTTCCTAGTAGGTGTACCAGAAGAATTTTCATCAAGAAAACCTACTTTGCCTTCATCAACCGCTACCAGATACCTTTTGTATGAATAGTTGTTTGACCGTATCAGTAAGAAGGTGATCTGGCAACACTGCACCTTGTTTCTTTGTTGTTGATTCCTTAAATCGGACTGTGAGTGTAGGTTCAAACAATGCGGAGTGATTGTTGGAGTCATTGAGTCTCAAGGGAATATCAGGATTATACCCTAGAGCTCTTTGGATCAACAGTTTGGTATATCTGATATATGGGATCTTGGTGCCAAGCTTTTTGAGGAAAGACATCATGTCGTCCCATATCAGAGCTTCAACTTCAATGTGTTTCATGTTGACCAAAGCCCAAAAGATCTGCAGTTCCATGAGCTTGGGATGCTCATAACCAGTATCACGTCCAGAAACGGATTTGGTAATGATAATGTAGAGTATTCTCCATGGCTGGGGAATATTCTTAAGATCCACGGATGAATGCTTTGTGATTACCCCTGCAGCTTCGTCATAGCCAATATCGACCATGAATTGTAGAACGACCTCTTCAGTTGGTGTGGCATTGTATTCAGTTGGCTCAATGACAGGAATAAGAAGAATAGCCCTTAAATTTGCTGGTGTGATGGTGGCTTGTTTGTGGTTGAGCGTCACCGTCACATCATTTTGACCTTTGATCTTTCGCATTGTATGCCAGAATTGGTGAATGTAGATCTCCGGCACTGTAGCAGAGGTGGTGAGCATGTTCTGATAAGGGTGATTCTTCAGAATGTCCACAGCAATCAGACAAGAAGACTCTGAGCAGGTGAAACTATCAAAATCAACTCTAAGTTGTTCTTTCCGATCTTCATCGGGTAACCATGAGGGAAGATATCTTCAACAGTGAGAACATTTGGTGCTTCCACATTTTGCATTTGAGCGTCCATGTCGTGATCTGAAAGATATTTAGCCAAAAGAACCAACATATCGAAAGACATTACTTTAGTCAACAGTTGAGTTTATTGTCTATTTATTGAGTGTGATATGTCGATGATTGTTATGAGTCCAATGTCACTTCTTAGTCCAATAGTCCAAAGACGTCGTGATAAGTTTCGTGAGTTGATTAACTTTGAGTTTTAAAGTCTAAGTTTTCACTTATTTTTCACAACTTATTAGCCATTTAAGCTTATTAGTGACAATTTGGTTTCGTGGCGTTATGATTTATTTATTTACAAGTTTGCACGCGTAACAATTCATAATTTTGGTTAAAACTAGGCTTAGGCGTAAAATTCTAAGTTTATGCGTAAACAGAAAGGTTATACGTGTAAGCATAGGCTTATGCGTAGGTTCTTGACTTACGCGTAAGAAATATTACGCGTAGGAAAAGAGGGCCTTAGGCGTAAAGCTTACGCGTAAGCGTATATGGAAACTTATGCGTAAGGCTTACTCGTAAGAGTGAACCTTATGTGTAGAGGTTACTATTTACGCATATCCTTCACAGGATACGCGTAGTCCCCAATGTAGAACCTTACGCGTAAAGGTTACACGTAAGATTTCTCTTACGCATAACATTCTATGCGTAAGGTGATCCTTATGCGTAGATGTTCAAGTAACCTTGATTCTGAATTATTCACGCGTAGAAACCTGAAATAAAGTCACCATATCACCAATATTAACATCTACATTCATTCCTTTTTAGATCTAATCATGAATACACATTCAAGCAGTTATGCGTAGAAACTGGGTTACGCGTAGACTTTAAACCCTAATGTTCAATTTCTACGTGTAAGAGTTTTAGCCATAGGAATTACAGCAAACTTTTTCTGGGATGTCTAAGAAGGCTAGTGAGTTGATTTATGCAAGTTTTAACATCAAAACCTAAGTGGATTAAAAATACCCAAATTCTATGAACATAAACCCTAATATTCAATTTTAACGCAATTAGTGTTTCTGGGTAAGTTCTAAGCTTGGATTTGGTTAATTCAGCATGTAAACAACATCAAATAACTATCTTTTTAACAAAAAACATTCACATTTGAAAACACCCAAAATTACGCATAAACCCTAATTTTCAGAATCAATCAATTCGTGTTTCTGGGTGAGTTTTAATGATAAAAATGGTATCACTAAGATTTGACAAATGTTTTGACATTGCCATTTTAATCACAAACACTCAAACTTGATTATGTGTTCATATGCTTATGCGTAGAACACAAAATCATCTCTAGGTTAAAATTTAACCGTTGGTTTTCAAAACGATTCAAAACCTATGTTTATAATCATGTTAAAACCATAAAAACACTTACAAAATGATGATCAGAAGCACTGTTTTGCAGTTGGATTTTTATGCGTGGGATTTGGTAGTTGTGAAATAAATGTGATGAGTTAATGAGTTTAGATGGAATGTTTTGTTAAAAATACTTTTGAACTTTTGACACAATTAGTCCCTCCACCTTTACCATTTACATCCCATGCCCATAACTTCCATTTTAGTTACCAAACGGAAGATATTTGGAAAGAAAAACTTGACGACACTCCCCCTCGACTTAAGAAATGATGAAATTTTATAAATTTGAGTCCAAGGAGTGTTAGTAAACCATAAATGTGACCACCATTATGAAAGAAACAACCGGGATGAAGTAACATGCAAGTACAAGGTTTTATGAAACCGAAAAATATTTACAAGGTTTTATGAATTTTGAAAGATTAGAGTGTTGACGAAAAATTTGTACTTGCCATGTTAAAAGAAATATAGATAGAAGAATATTTTTGTTGTTTTATCATATTTTATAATTTTGTATTTTGTTTTTGAAAAATATTTACAGAAGAGTTTTTGGTGTTTGAGTGGTTTTTAAGAATGTTTTACAAGTTCATCCAGTTCCTCTGGAGTCAAACATCGCATACCAATCCGGTGGACCAACTCATTAAACCTAACAGGAGCTAAGGCTTTGGTGAGGAGATCTTCCAGTTGGTATTCAGTACCCACAAAGTATAATTCAACAGTACGCTGTTCTACGTGCTCCTTGATGAAATGATATCGAAGATCGATGTGCTTTGATTTCGAATGTTGAACAGAGTTGCACGAGATCGCAATAGCACTTTGATTGTCGCAGTACATCGGGATTCTGTCAAATACGTAACCATAGTCATTGAGTTGGGTTCTCATCCAAATGACTTGAGCACAACATGCCGAAATGGCTACATATTCTGCTTCGGTGGAGGACAGCGATGTACAATCCTGCTTCTTCGATTGCCATGACACTAGTTTACCACCAAGAAATTGTAATGCTCCTAAAGTACTTTTCCGTGAATCTAAGCATCCTGCGTGATCAGCGTCTGAAAAAGCTATTAGTTCAAAACCAGAATCCTTCGGATACCAGATCCCCAAATTAATGGTTCCCTTGATGTATCGGAGGATTCTTTTAGCCTCGGAGAGGTGGGTTTCAGTTGGTCTCGACTGATAACGGGAGCAAAGATATACGACAAAAACAATATCAGGCCTGCTAGCTGTTAGATACATGAGAGACCCAATGATACTACGGTATTTGGTAGGGTTGATTGAGCTCCAGACAGTCAAGTTTAATCACACAAGCTAACCACTTGTGAATGGTCAACCGTAATAAACTTCAAACAGTCTAGAACCAATGCAATTAAGATCAGAGGAATATAGTGGATTCCCGGGTCGTTAAGTCCCACGGAGACTCAATGGTGTTTCAAAACTTTCAGTTGATAGAATGATCACTAAGGATAGTGATCAGTAAAGATTTTGATGAATAACTACACTACTGATTGCTTGGAATGAATTTGGATACAGAATTGATAAGCACAACAATCAGATAAAACAAACGTGAATACGTACGACTAAAAACTACGTAAACGTACAAAATAAAAAGTGAGATCTTAAGAAATAAAAGACCTAAAAATAAAAAAATGACATTTTTGGAATCCTAAAAATAAAATAAAATTATTAGAAAAAGAAAATTATTTTTACAACTATTTATTTAATTATTATTAATTAAAAACTATTTCTAACTATTTAATAATACTCTAAAATAAAAGAAAATATGAAATAAGGCTAGAAAAATAAAATTATGATTTAGAAAAATCTAAAATATTATAAAATTTATTTTAAAATTGAAAATATATTTTTTACACTTTTTATCTATTTATTACTAATTAATTATTATTTAAAATACACTTAAATACAAGAAAATATAAAATTAACCTAGAAAAATAAAATTTTAACTTAGAAAAATCTAGAATATTATAAAACTAATTTTAAAACTGAAAAGATCTTTTTTATGCTTTTTAATTATTTATTACTAATTATTTAATACTTTTAACTATTTAAAATTATAATAAATACTAAACGAACAGAGAAAATTATGAAACTTTTTCTAAAAATATATTAAGGTGACAGAAAACTAAGAAAATTATAAATACTGAAAATGCTTAATAATAAGATGAAAAGAAAAATCAAAAAGCTAATTCCTATTAAATAAATGCTATCACTATTTTAAAAATGATGTTTTTATGATTTTTCTTTTTGAAAACTATTTAACTACTTATATTATGCAACTTTAATAAAGACAAAAATTTTGAAACTTAAAAATAAGCAGTTTGTTAGCTTAAAAGCTTAACAGTGATATTATGAGCTTATTTTGGTGAATTAAGCTCAAATAAGCTTGCAAGCTGAAACCAAAACTGAAATAAGATAAAACAAGCTACAAGCTACTCAAATGAAGCTAAAAGACACAAAGAAGCATACTGATAAGCTGGAAATTAGCAAATAAGCACTTGGCTTCTTATTGTTAAAAGACAGTTATGGGACAAGGTTTAAGCTTATTGCAGCCCTACCAAATAAGCTAAAAAGTAAAATATTAAGCTAGGATCTTCAAGTCAGCTAGGTTAGCTTTCTAAAGAACCAAATTTCACAAGCTAAAGCTAATTGAAGAGCTCTGTGTGAGCTTGTGAAAGTGACTAGCTCAACTGTGCACAGGACATCATTTCAGACAAGGTGCTCAAAAGAAGCTGAAAAATAAGCTATTAAAAGGCTGAACTAGAAAATATAAAAAATACTATGACAGAGATAAGCAGTTGAATATTGATATACCAAGAGCTCAAATCTTGAAACTCAAAGTTAAACCCTATAGAAATTAATCTATTTTATTCAAAAACGACCAACTGAAAATTTTGACTTTTTAAGTTGCACTATAAATTTGACTAAAATGAACTTTGATTTGATCCTAAGCACTGATTATGATGTATTAAGGTGAACTAAGACTGATTTGATCAATGATAACAACTTATGAACATGAAATCATGATCATAGAACTTGAAAATCCAACAGTTAATGAACAAGAGATGATCAAAGGATATTTTGACTTTTTACTAAGTGAGGACTGGTTTTTATGGTATGTTTGAGTTATTAGATGCTTATAGGACACAGAATAACAACAAACAACAACACAAATGGCTTCTAACCCAGATAACAAAGCAAATCCAAACAAGCCTTTATAAGACTGATTTGAGACTTTTCAAAGACTTTCAAAGATTTAAACCATGCACTTGATTACAGACCTTATAATATCATATATGAAGACTAAATAAGTGTAAAACAACAACAATAACAACATAAAACTCTAGAATGACACTAATGCTATATTAACTGTTAAACTATAATTTTTAACAACTACAAATTTTAATGAACAAACAACTTGTTTTAATGTTTAAATTTACTTAGCTATAACTAAGAAACACAAAAACACAAAGATTTAAGCTATAAATCTACTTATACAGTAAAATGCAAAAGTTGAGTTAAAAGCTTACAAGAGGATTTCCAACTGAAAACACAGAACCAAGAACAAGAGACCACTCCTATAGGCTTACCACTAAGCCTCTAACCCAGGGCAATCCAATATTCACCCTGCTCCAGCTTTCATCACCATTTCTTGTGATTTTTGATTTTTAACTAATTTTTCTTGATTTTTATGAATTTTTGCTTTTTGCTTCTAAACTGAATTTTAAGAGTTTCTAATAGCTTAAATAAGCTATCTAGGAGCTTATGTGGGCTTATCAGTCCTTAATAACAACTAACAACAACATTGACAGATTTTGAGAATTTGAACTAGGAAAATTGCATAAACTGAATATTGAACTTAAAACTGAAATTGATGTTAACAAAAGTTTTATTACACACTAGTAACTTGAAATACAGAGCTCAAAAGTTTAAACATACACTGAAATTTGAATTTAAGCTAAAACGACTTAAGAAAACTAAATTTACACTAGATATCTTCCCACATTGCTTCTCATCTCTTCTTTATAGACTTTTGAGACTTCTTGTCTACCTCTGATTGTTTCCCACTTGATTTCAACCATTGGATCTCTCTAAATCATCAGAATCGTCCATGTGGAGTTTTTGGCGCCAAAAGTCTATAAGCAGGTTTGAGTCAATTAATGAAGTTTGGGTGTTTGTGAAGGTGGAGGGGGGTTGGTATACAACTTGGAAGACAGGTGGAAGGGAGTAGGAGCAAGTGGGATGAAAACTATGGTGGTATCTGGGTTTGGCGGGACAGCGAGGTAGGGGATGAACAGTGGCTGGTTTTGACTTATTTTGACCGTTTGATATAATAAGTGGGGGTTCATAATTGGGGGGGGGGGGGGTCACAGGGTATTTGGCAGGGGGTTCTATTGGGGTTTGGCTGGGTTTAAAATACAAAAGGGGTCCAATTTGGTTTGTTATGAATACAAGGACCAATGTTGTAAATTCTGAAAAGTTAAGGGACCAAACCTGTCCATTTTCCAAAGTTATAATAAGGACCATTCCTGCCAAACTTTAATAGTTCAAGGACCACTTTTGATAATTTTCACTTTTTTTATAAATCCAGGGATTATTTTTGACAATTTTCAAACTTGAGGGACCTTTTCTACCATTTGACCAAAGATTCATTCAAGGACCATTTTTGACAACTTAGAATATTTCAGAGACCTTGAATGATATTTTTCTTTATTTTGATTTACCAGGGACTGTTTTTGACAACATTTGAAACTTGGGGGACTAAAACTGCCAATTTTGCAAACTTGATACGCTTTTCATCTGATTTTGATATTTTTGCATTTAAAACACATAAAACACTTATTTGTGATATTTTTATCATTTTGATGCATTTATGAGTGTTTTCAGATGTTTTTGGCATTCTAAACAGTACAAAAATGATGAGTATTTAGACACTCATCAATCCCCCACACTAAGATATTGCTATTCCCTAGCAATGTTTTGAACTTTAATGGATTTTAAAGAACTCTTTACCAAAAGCCATCACTTCTGGAGTAGCATTGTTTCAGTTCAAGTAAGAACCTTGGTACAATGATAACCAAATGATTTTGAGCAAATTATAAGCTGTAAATGGATTTGATTTGTCTTTACCAGAAGCCGTTTGCTTCTGGACTAGCCAACTCTTAGATAAATTATCAGGATTATCATTGGTGAGCCGATTACCAATTATGGTTTTTCCACTGCCTTTACCACAAGCCATAAACTTGCGGGCTAGCCAACTCTTCACTAATTAAAGATATGGTGAGTTGAACACCATACAATTTCGGGCAAATTGCAAGCCATAAACGGATTTGAGATATCTTTACCAAGAGCCGTTTGCTCCTGGATTAGCCAATCCTTATGTGTGTTAGACATGGCGGACTGATTACCATTTGCTGAGTAAGTGAAAAACACTTACTCCAAAAAACATTTTGGCCAAAAACGGGGGAATTGGGTGGTATAATTACATGATAAAATTCGTGAGAATTCCCCCCCACACTTAGAAATGAATATTGCCCTCAATATTCAAAGTACCGGCGGTTATGCCGAAACTTAGAACGTAAAAGGGAAATACTACGGCCATTATTTTATTTTTGATATATACATTTTTTTTAAAAGAAAACTTATATACAATAGCGGGGGGCAACTCCCCCACACTAGGGTGATACTCATGGGTGAAAACCCATGTTGTGTGTGCTACTATTTTTGATTCCCGAGTCACTAGCTTGACTAGATCCCCGCATTCATTGGTTCATGGGGAAAGTTTGTAGATCCGGGACAACCATGAGTGGAATGTCCTCTCCAAAGTAGTGCTTTAATCGATGACCATTCACTTTAAAATTTGGACCATCAGGCTGAGATAACTCAATGGTACCATAAGGATAAACCTTAGCAATGGTAAATGGACCAGACCAGCAGGACTTGAGCTTTCCCGAGAATATCTTCAATCTTGAATTGAAAAGAAGGACTCGATCACCGACATTGAAAACGCGGTTCTTGATTTTAGAGTCATGAATCTTCTTTGTCTTTTGTTTATAGATCAAAGAGTTCTCGTATGCTTGATCACGGAGTTCATTTAGTTCATTCATTTGAACTTTTCTGTGATCACCAGCTGTCTGAATATCGAAGTTTGCATGTTTCAAGGCCCAGTATGCCTTGTGCTCGAGCTCAATCGGAAGATGACATGCCTTTCCGTACACCAGCTTGTATGGAGTACACCCGATGGGTGTTTTGTAAGCTGTACGGAAGGCCCAGAGTGCGTCATCCAGTTTATCCGACCAGGATGCACGATTTTCGCCTACTGTCCTTTCTAAAATTCTTTTAATACCACGGTTGGAGACTTCCACTTGCCCACTTGTTTGGGGGTGGTATGCAGTAGAGAGACGGTGGGTTACACCATACTTTTGCATGACACGATCAAATTGGTCATTGCAGAAATGTGTACCACTGATAAGGTTTTAAAAGGTACCTTTTTAAGGGGTCATTTAAGCCCTTATTCGATCACTTCTGTATCCGTTATTGCTTAATATCGTTCCTTTTCACTTTTTAGGTCTCTTGAAGGCAAAATGCTGGAATGATGCTTATTTGGACGAAAAGGCGCGAATATACGAAGAAAATGGCCAAAGTCAGAATCGAGACACTCAAAGCTGCTGAAACATAAGGCGACGGCGTCACTGCATATCTGCGACGCCGTCGGGAAGGAATTTTGCGACGGGTCAGAAGCGAAATTGCATGTTTTCAAGGGACGACGTCAGGTTCTAGAGGAGTAGGCCGTCGTTACTCAGACGGCCTAGATGCAGCCAAGACGGCGTCAGAGCTGAAGGGGACGGCGTCACAGTCATAAGGTGACGCCGTCGCAAGGTTTACGTGGCCAAGACGAAACCCTAATGACGGCGACACGACGGCGTCACGAAACATAAGGTGACGCCGTCGCAGATGTAATCTTATATATAGAATCCGAATTTTTCAGTTTTTGTGTGTAGTCTTTTGGAGTAAAAACCTAAAACCGAACCAAGGCTTTCTTGTGCAGTATTTTAGGGTTCTAAACCCTATTATACATCAAGATAAGTATTTACTTCATTAATTTAATTATGTCTTTGATTATTTGTGTGTATGCTTGCATGTTCTCCATGTCCGGCTAATTTATTTGTGTGTTTGCTTAGGGAATATGAAACTTAATTATTGAATATTGATTGGTTGATACTTATCTTAGTTGACTAATGATCTAGAGTGCGCTAGATTATTCGTTGTGTACTTAATGCTTGACTTTTCTTTGTGAACTTTAGAATATAATTATCTAGGTAATTGTAGGATAAAGTATTCAAGGACAACCGTAGAGTAGGCGTCTATAAATCACTAGAGGATTTGTAAACAAG
>BPTQ01000009.1:273735238-273825600 GCA_019973895.1 Chrysanthemum seticuspe
AAAACGATCCAAACCTTGAGGCTCTCGATATTAGTCACTAGCACCAACTATTGCGATGTGCGCAGCAAGCCCCAGTTCCTTTGAAGGAAAAGAAGCTCGTTCAAAATATTGTGGGATCCGTCACTTGGATTAGCAACATCACATCATTAATCCCATTCGGTGCCCATAACTATAGCAAGAGATCCCCTTATCCTTACGATCACTCTTCAATGATGCGATTCCAACTCCAACTCCTTCTAATAAAAAATAGAAAAATATAAAAAAAAAACTTTAACTTTTCCATGCTTAGAGCCCATAACCTAAACCCCCCAACCATAACGATGGCTAATGAGATGATAATAGATTAATAGATTCGATTCCAACACTATCAGATACAGATTAACTAAACATGAGCATACTATCAAATTTCTACACAAATGAATCCAAAATGATGAGGAATTAATAGAGGATAACTACCAACTAAACAGTGCAGGAATAAGGATCAACGCAACACTAAGATTCCGATATCCCGCACGAACAAAGGGATTGAGAAACTTTAATGGTTTCCCAGAACAAATGTTTAGGAGATCACTAAATATCTGCGGATGAGATGCCAACAGGAACTTATGAAATAGGATGTTAATGGATCTATTAATATAAGATTTCAAGTGTTTCTTTTCAGTTCGTAATTCATGTGTTGCTTATTAGATCGCGTGAGATCTAGTAATCAGTTGATTCTATTCATAGTTGGGACGTGACAAATCAACCATCAATAGGAGATAATTAAGGAGTAGTAAAACCTAAGTAAACACATCTTTAAACTATCATACGAGTACAAATCAATTAGACATAGACTATCACAACCTTAGCTTAGATAATTAGATAATAGTAGAGTAATCGGTAGCAATACCAACCCCCCAAATCCAATACCCGAGATTCGTACCTTTTCAATTTCAAAAAAAAAATATAAAAAGATAAAAAATAATCTTCCTCAACCTCAACCTTAGCGTAGTAACTTCTCACTAGCATTCCTATTCCCCTAGAGAACGATATCAATACCCGTGGCTTACCCTAATTACTACACTACAACGATTAGGTTCACTGCCTAGGGTGTTATAAAACTTGCTCGAAGAAAAGGAAGTTTCCTTGACCCCGAACGACGCGTGTAGCGTTATCAACCACGATCACTGATTATAGCTCTCGGAGTTCCAAACCTAGCAAAAAGATATTTTAAAAATTTCACAACAACTCGGGCATCATTGGTGGGTAAAGCTTTCGCTTCAACCCATTTTGACAAATAGTCAACAGCCACGAGTATGTATTTGTTTCCTCGAGAAGATGGAAATGGCCCCATAAAGTCAATGCCCCAGATGTCAAAGATCTCACAAACTTGAATGGCATTTTGTGGCATTTCATTTCTTTGAGAGATATTTCCATGACGTTGACAAGCGTCACAGGCTTTGACAAATTCGTGGGCATCCTTATAAATCGTGGGCCAATAAAACCCAGAATCAAACACCTTTTTGGCGGTGTAGTTTGGACTATGATGGCCCCCGGTGGGTCCAGCATGGCAAGCTTTGAGAATGTCAATAGCTTCCTGTCCATAAACACACCGTCGGATGACTTGATCCGCACAGATTTTGAATATGTAGGGGTCGTCCCAGAAGTAATGTTTAACATCTTTGAAGAATTTGTTCTTCTGTTGGGTCGACATCCCTTTCACTATGAAGTTACCCGCATGGTAATTTGCGAAGTCAGCAAACCATGGGGTAGAAGAGTTTCCACGAAAAGAAACCGCATTGAGTGTCTCGAGAGGAAATGTTTCATTTATTTCCTTTTTCTCGAAAACATCTTGGTGAGGGTTCTCTAATTGGGACAGATGATCAGCAGCCAGGTTCTCAGCTCCTTTTTTATCACGTATAATGATATCAAATTCCTGGAGGAGGAGAACCCAACGGAGCAATCTCGGCTTTGCATCTTGTTTAGCAAAGAGATATTTGAGAGCCGAGTGATCCGTATACACCACACATTTGGTCAAGATTAAGTACGGCCGAAACTTCTCAAACGCATACACCACGGCTAGTAATTCCTTTTCTGTGGTGGTGTAATGGGTTTGAGCTTCAGTCATAGTCTTACTTGCGTAGTGGATAGGCTGAAAATGCTTAGATCTACGTTGCCCTAGGACTGCACCGATAGCAAAATCACTTGCATCGCACATGAGCTCAAAAGGCAAGTCCCAGTCGGGAGCAACGAGAATGGGTGCTTCAGTAAGCTTTTTCTTTAATGTTTCAAAAGCTTTGATGCACTCGGGTGAGAAGATAAAAGGAGCATCTTTTTCAAGAAGATGAGTCATAGGCCGGGCGATTTTAGAAAAATCTTGTATGAATCTACGATAGAAACCGGCATGACCTAAAAAACTCCTAATACCTTTGACGGTAGTAGGATGAGGTAATTTAGCAATAACATCGACTTTTGCTCTATCGACCTCAATCCCATTTTTTGAAATCTTATGGCCAAGGACTATGCCTTCTTTGACCATAAAGTGGCTCTTCTCCCAATTTAGACAAAGATTGGTGTCTTCACACCTTTGAAGTATTTTTTCTAAATGGGAGAGACATGTTTGAAATGATTCCCCAATGACCGAGAAGTCATCCATAAACACCTCCATTGTTTCCCCGATCATGTCGTGGAAAATGGCCATCATACATCTTTGGAACGTGCCAGGAGCATTACATAGGCCAAAAGGCATACGTCTGTAGGCAAAAGTTCCGTATGGGCAGGTGAATGTAGTCTTCTCTTGATCCTTTGGATCAATGGGGATCTGAAAATAACCCGAGAAACCATCAAGGAAACAATAGTATTCATTCCCTGCTAATCTCTCAAGCATTTGGTCCATGAAGGGTAGAGCAAAATGGTCTTTACGGGTGGCGTCATTCAACTTACGATAGTCAATACACACACGCCATCCCGTAACCAATCGAGTTGGAATTAACTCGTTATCTTCATTTGTGACAACAGTTATGCCACCCTTTTTAGGAACACAGTTAATTGGGCTAACCCAAGGACTATCTGAGATCGGGTAAATCAATCCTGCATCAAGAAGTTTGAGAACCTCTTGTTTGATAACATCATGGATTTTTGGATTTACTCTTCTCTGATGTTGAACTGCTGGTTTGAAGTCATCCTCCATCAAGATTTTATGAGTACAAAACTCAGGGTTGATACCCTTAATGTCGGAGAGTTTCCAAGCAATTGCTTGCTTGTGTGACTTCAAGACCTTTATGAGAGCAGCTTTTTCATCTTTACTCAAATCTCGAGCAATAATGACAGGTAATTTATCATCACCTTCAAGAAATGCATACTCTAGATGAGGTGGTAAGTCCTTAAGTTCGACTTCAGGAAATTCTTCAGTTTTCTCAACTGATTTGACTTCCTTGTTATGAAGCTCGACGGGAGGGAGTGGAGATGGATCATCATTAAGCAACTTCTCAATGAGAAGTATGTCCCCCTCGATGTCGATGGGAGCGTGATCAATTTCCCATGGAACAGAATCACTGGACAAGTATGCTTCAATCTCTTCTAAGATGAAGTCACTTTCCTCAAACGGAGTGAGAGAAGGAGTAGAATTGGCGATGATGGGTTGAGATGAATGAGTGAGATTATCACTCGAAGAATTATGATCATAACCAAGAACTTCTTGAGAGTACTCTTCAGAAGCAACATCAATGATATCTATTCGGTTAACCGACTCAGAATCATAGTTTGCGGAGTACCTCGAAGTTTGATCAAGGTTAAAGGTGACAGCTTCATTACCAACACGTAATGTGATTTCTTGCTCAAATACATCAATGAGAGCACGGCCCGTTCTCAGGAATCCTCGTCCAACAATGAGAGGAACCCGATGATCGGCATCGAAATCAACAACCACAAAGTCAGCTGGAAAATGGAACTTTCCTACTTTCACAAATACGTCCTCGGCAATGCCAAGAGGACGGGATATTGTACGATCTGCAAGCTCGAGAGTCATGCATGTAGGAGTAAGTTCCGGAAGAGAAAGTTTCTTCCACACTGAATAAGGCATTAGATTGATGCTTGCACCAAGATCTGCTAAGGCAAAGCATTCAACCATTCCTGGAAATACACAAGGTAAGAGAAATTTTCCAAGATCTCCAAGCTTCTCTGGAAGCTTTTTCAAGATAACTGCAGAGCAGTTCTCGTTCAGAGGAGTTTTTGCCATTTCAAACAGCTTTTCTTTGTTGCTTAACATGTGTTTGAGAGTTGATGCAAACTTGGGCATCAGCATGATAGCATCCGCAAAGCTTATGTCAAAATGTAATTCTTGGAAAATTTGAAAAAATTTGTCCATTTGATGACTGGCTTTTTCGCGGAGCTTTTGCTCATTCAAACGTGATGGGTAAGGAATAGAAGATTTGGATTTGGGTTTTCAACAGGAGCTACAGGTGGTTCAAAAACAACTCCTGGATTGGATTTGGGTTTCTGGACAACTTGAGGATGGACATCGTTGGTACCTCCGTTATTAGTAGGAAGTTCCTTGTCCTTTGTAGCCTCAGGTTCACTTTCCACTACCTTAGGGAGAGAAGAAGAAGATGTAGTAGGAATAGCGGGTCCATCATATGAAACACCACTTCTGGTTGTGATCGCCTTAGCATCGCCCCTCGGGTTAGCGATCGTGTTGCTCGGAAGTTTTCCTTAGCCCGAGGGTTGATCATTTAAAGACTTTTTTAGATCAGCGATCTGACTGACCAACAACCTGTTCATTTCATCTTGGGATTTCATGAATTGCTTCAATAACTCATCAGATGATGGTCCAGTTAGAACAATGGCTTGAGTTTGATTAGGAAAATTCTGGCCTCTATTGTTAGGAATAGGGCCTTGATTTTGAAAATTTCCTTGATTAGGATTCATATTCCCATGAAATTGATTCCCTCGATTGAAATTGTTTTGATTAAGGTTTCCTTGATGTTGGAAACCTTGATTTGGTCCGGGATAGAAATTACCTTGGTTTTGATAACCTTGGTTCATTCTAGGTTGATTCTGATTCCGGTTAGGATTCTGGTTAAAACCGGGTGGTGCTTGATAAGTATTAGCACGGTAGTTTGGTTCATTTTGAGGACGGTATTGATTACCTCCCTGATGTGAAGCACCGGCTATAGCATTGGCTTCAAACGGACTACCATCGGTGGCAGTACAGTTGTAGTATGCATGAGGGCCACCACAAGTAACACATACCTCGACTTTCTTCACTTCACCATGTGATGGTATCTGTGTGAAAGTGACTTTCTTTTGGTTAGCAAGAACCAAAGCCTGAACAATATCCGTGAGTTTGTCAATCTTAGCATCGGTGCTAGATGTACTCACGGAAGATGAAGTAGAAGGTCCAGCATTAGACTGAGATTGATATGTCTTTGCTCGGAAAGGGCGGACCTGGGACTTGTTTTCAATGATTTGCAAGGCTTCTTTTGTGGTCTTGCTCAGGAAATTACCTCCCGCGGAGGCATTTAAAGAGTCTTGATTAGTCTGGTTTAGACCATTGTAGAAAGTATCCATTTGCATTAACTCGGTAAAACCATGATGCGGACACTTGCGGAGCAATTCTTTGTAACGATCCCATGCCTCCCCGAATGATTCATCAAATCTTTGAGAGAATTTCATTATCTCATTCTTAAGACTTGTAGTTCGGGATGGAGGATAGAATTCGTTAACAAACTTGGTGACTAGATCCTCCCATGTCTCAATGGAACGAGGGGGTTGTTTCTCAAGCCAATTCCGGGCTTGTCCCTCTAGAGAAAATGGGAACAGGAGAAGCTTAATTGCTTCATGTGGGACATTCTTGTATTTGATGGTGGATGCAATCTTGTTGAACCATCGAATATGTGCATGAGGATCATCCCGCTCAAAACCATAAAATTGGCTTTGGGTTACAAGATTAAGTAACCCGGTTTTGAGCTCAAAGGTATCAACCACGATGGCTGGAACAATAATGGCATCTCCGTAACCCTCGATGGGTGCTTGGAGAAGCTCATTCATAGGCTTATCTTCTGCCATTACGACAGGGGGTGGTGGTGGTAGACGTTCCTCAGTCACGGCTGAAGGAGCAGAACGTCCTCTACGTCTACGAGGAATATTTGCAAGCTCAGAAAGTGGACTTGTAGAACTGGAAGAACGAGTACGCATGCACTAAGTATAAAAATCAGTTTTCAAAACAAATGCGAGGCAAAACGACAAGTGAACTTAAACCAATAATCACAAATGAAATGACTTCTTTGAAAAAGGTACACCAAATCACAAGGACACAAAGGCAAGTTTTAAATCTGTTGTTCAGGAACTTATTATGGTCACACCCCCAGTTAGTAGGTGTACTGCCTTGATTGACGGTGGTTGATTTTTATGTATATATTAAGTACCACTGAAAAGACGTAGGTATAGATTTGTGCAAGGGTTAAAAACTTTTGGACAATATTTTTGGTATCGTCTCGTTTAACCAAATCGTATCTCTTTAAGAATCACCTTAAAGGAAACACAAGCTAGAAAACGTTACGATTGTTTTGTTGTTTTATTATTTTTTGGTGTTTTTAACACTTTAGGAAAAGTGTTAATGAACTTTTTGATTTTTTGATAACTTTACAAAAAACTTTTTATAAAAGATGGTATATGTGCAAGAATGGGTCTGAAAAAGGTTTAACACACGCTAAAGCCTCCCCGGCAGCGGCGCCAAAATTTGATTGAGCTCCAGACAGTCAAGTTTAATCACACAAGCTAACCACTTGTGAATGGTCAACCGTAATAAACTTCAAACAGTCTAGAACCAATGCAATTAAGATCAGAGGAATATAGTGGATTCCCGGGTCGTTAAGTCCCACGGAGACTCAATGGTGTTTCAAAACTTTCAGTTGATAGAATGATCACTAAGGATAGTGATCAGTAAAGATTTTGATGAATAACTACACTACTGATTGCTTGGAATGAATTTGGATACAGAATTGATAAGCACAACAATCAGATAAAACAAACGTAAATACGTACGATTAAAAACTACGTAAACGTACAAAATAAAAAGTGAGATCTTAAGAAATAAAAGACCTAAAAATATGAAAATGACATTTTTGGAATCCTAAAAATAAAAGAAAATTATTAGAAAAAGAAAATTATTTTTACAACTATTTATTTAATTATTATTAATTAAAAGCTATTTCTAACTATTTAATAATACTCTAAAATAAAAGAAAATATGAAATAAGGCTAGAAAAATAAAATTATGATTTAGAAAAATCTAAAATATTATAAAACTTATTTTAAAATTGAAAATATATTTTTTACACTTTTTATCTATTTATTACTAATTAATTATTATTTAAAATACACTTAAATACAAGAAAATATAAAATTAACCTAGAAAAATAAAATTTTAACTTAGAAAAATCTAGAATATTATAAAACTAATTTTAAAACTGAAAAGATATTTTTTATGCTTTTTAATTATTTATTACTAATTATTTAATACTTTTAACTATTTAAAATTATAATAAATACTAAACGAACAGAGAAAATTATGAAACTTTTTCTAAAAATATCTTAAGGTGACAGAAAACTAAGAAAATTATAAAAACTGAAAATGCTTAATAATAAGTTGAAAAGAAAAATCAAAAAGCTAATTCCTATTAAATAAATGCTATCACTATTTTAAAAATGATGTTTTTGTGATTTTTCTTTTTGAAAACTATTTAACTACTTATAATATGCAAGTTTAATAAAGACAAGAATTTTGAAACTTAAAAATAAGCAGTTTGTTAGTTTAAAAGCTTAACAGTGATATTATGAGCTTATTTTGGTGAATTAAGCTCAAATAAGCTTGCAAGC
The DNA here is from genome assembly GCA_019973895.1 of Chrysanthemum seticuspe. Taxonomy (NCBI): domain Eukaryota; kingdom Viridiplantae; phylum Streptophyta; class Magnoliopsida; order Asterales; family Asteraceae; genus Chrysanthemum; species Chrysanthemum seticuspe. The sequence continues at coordinate 273,743,096 of BPTQ01000009.1, forward strand.
TGAAACCAAAACTGAAATAAGATAAAACAAGCTACAAGCTACTCAAATGAAGCTAAAAGACACAAAGAAGCATACTGATAAGCTGGAAATTAGCAAATAAGCACTTGGCTTCTTATTGTTAAAAGACAGTTATGAGACAAGGTTTAAGCTTATTGCAGCCCTACCAAATAAGCTAAAAAGTAAAATATTAAGCTAGGATCTTCAAGTCAGCTAGGTTAGCTTTCCAAAGAACCAAATTTCACAAGCTAAAGCTAATTGAAGAGCTCTGTGTGAGCTTGTGAAAGTGACTAGCTCAACTGTGCACAGGACATCATTTCAGACAAGGTGCTCAAAAGAAGCTGAAAAATAAGCTATTAAAATGCTGAACTAGAAAATATAAAAAATACTATGACAGAGATAAGCAGTTGAATATTGATATACCAAGAGCTCAAATCTTGAAACTCAAAGTTAAACCCTATAGAAATTAATCTATTTTATTCAAAAACGACCAACTGAAAATTTTGACTTTTTAAGTTGCACTATAAAGTTGACTAAAATGAACTTTGATTTGATCCTAAGCACTGATTATGATTTATTAAGGTGAACTAAGACTGATTTGATCAATGATAACAACTTATGAACATGAAATCATGATCATAGAACTTGAAAATCCAACAGTTAATGAACAAGAGATGATCAAAGGATATTTTGACTTTTTACTAAGTGAGGACTAGTTTTTATGGTATGTTTGAGTTATTAGATGCTTATAGGACACAGAATAACAACAAACAACAACACAAATGGCTTCTAACCCAGATGACAAAGCAAATCCAAACAAGCCTTTATAAGACTGATTTGAGACTTTTCAAAGACTTTCAAAGATTTAAACCATGCACTTGATTACAGACCTTATAATCATATATGAAGACTAAATAAGTGTAAAACAACAACAATAACAACATAAAACTCTAGAATGACACTAATGCTATATTAACTGTTAAATTATGATTTTTAACAACTACAAATTTTAATGAACAAACAACTTGTTTTAATGTTTAAATTTACTTAGCTATAACTAAGAAACACAAAAACACAAAGATTTAAGCTATAAATCTACTTATACAGTAAAATGCAAAAGTTGAGTTAAAAGCTTACAAGAGGATTTCCAACTGAAAACACTGAACCAAGAACAAGAGACCACTCCTATAGGCTTACCACTAAGCCTCTAACCCAGGGCAATCCAATATTCACCCTGCTCCAGCTTTCATCACCATTTCTTGTGATTTTTGATTTTTAACTAATTTTTCTTGATTTTTATGAATTTTTGCTTTTTGCTTCTAAACTGAATTTTAAGAGTTTCTAATAGCTTAAATAAGCTATCTAGGAGCTTATGTGGGCTTATCAGTCCTTAATAACGACTAACAACAACATTGACAGATTTTGAGAATTTGAACTAGGAAAATTGCATAAACTGAATATTGAACTTAAAACTGAAATTGATGTTAACAAAAGTTTTATTACACACTAGTAACTTGAAATACAGAGCTCAAAAGTTTAAACATACACTGAAATTTGAATTTAAGCTAAAACGACTTAAGAAAACTAAATTTACACTAGATATCTTCCCACATTGCTTCTCATCTCTTCTTTATAGACTTTTGAGACTTCTTGTCTACCTCTGATTGTTTCCCACTTGATTTCAGCCATTGGATCTCTCTAAATCATCAGAATCGTCCATGTGGAGTTTTTGGCGCCAAAAGTCTATAAGTAGGTTTGAGTCAATTAATGAAGTTTGGGTGTTTGTGAAGGTGGAGGGGGGTTGGTATACAACTTGGAAGACAGGTGGAAGGGAGTAGGAGCAAGTGGGATGAAAACTATGGTGGTATCTGGGTTTGGCGGGACAGCGAGGTAGGGGATGAACAGTGGCTGGTTTTGACTTATTTTGACCGTTTTTTATAATAAGTGGGGGTTCATAATTGGGGGGGGGGGTCACAGGGTATTTGGTAGGGGGTTCTATTGGGGTTTGGCTGGGTTTAAAATACAAAAGGGGTCCAATTTGGTTTGTTATGAATACAAGGACCAATGTTGTAAATTCTGAAAAGTTAAGGGACCAAACCTGTCCATTTTCCAAAGTTATAATAAGGACCATTCCTGCCAAACTTTAATAGTTCAAGGACCACTTTTGATAATTTTCACTTTTTTTTATAAATCCAGGGACTATTTTTGACATTTTTCAAACTTGAGAGACCTTTTCTGCCATTTGACCAAAGATTCATTCAAGGACCATTTTTGACAACTTAGAATATTTCAGGGACCTTGAATGATATTTTTCTTTATTTTGATTTATCAGGGACTGTTTTTGACAACATTTGAAACTTGGGGGACTAAAACTGCCAATTTTGCAAACTTGATACGCTTTTCATCTGATTTTGATATTTTTGCATTTAAAACACATAAAACACTTATTTGTGATATTTTTATCATTTTGATGCATTTATGAGTGTTTTCAGATGTTTTTGGCATTCTAAACAGTACAAAAATGATGAGTATTTAGACACTCATCAAGGGTCCACCAATTTCCCATGTAAATCAACGTCTAGTTTCTTGGTGTGAGCCATTGGTGTGGCATAGGTGTCACAATTTTGCATTCCAAATTTGTTTAGAAGTTCAAAGGCATATGTAAGATATAACTTTTCACATACACATCAAACCATAACACAAAGTAGCATATAGATGGAATTCTAGAGAGAGAAAGTTAGAGGTTTAGGGAACTTAGTGAGAGAAAGTGAAAGATATTATTATGAGCTCCAACTCTCTACCTTGGGAGGTAGAGAGTATTTATAGTCTTACATAAATCGCCACACATCGGGCTGTGGATCAGGCATACAGTGGGTAAAGACCCGTCCGTCCTCCACGGTGTTACTTAACTAAATACTACTTAACTTAAAAGAACTACGACTACGAGCTTTCTAACGATTACATATACTTGAGGTGACCGACTCTTTAATAACTGGAATTTCTAATTCCTAACAATCTCCCCCTAAGGGAGGTCACCTCAATCATGTACCAAAATTACATTGAATACAAATGGATATTACATTAAAAATTGTTCTTGCATTCTTGATGTAGTCCTTTGCTTCTAAGCTCGTAGTCATTGATTCATCACAATGCATGTTTGGTTACTCTAAGTGGAGGTCTTTTACTGATCCACGTGATAATAATTTTGAGCCATCATTTGAGATCATCAGCTATCAAAAATCTCTGTGACATCCTTTGTGGTGTTGGTATTATGTGATGTTGTGACTTTAGGACCGACATGCTCACTTTCTGGATCATGACATCTTCACATCAGAGTAGCGGAAGCTTTAGTTGATTCATGATATTGGCAGCAGCGTAGCAGAAGCATGGAGTGAAAATATCAGAGACATTGATGCACTAATCATGATTTCTTTTGAAATGAATGTGTTAAGTGAGCATGCGGCTATGGATTGACCGCTTCATTCTGATCAGCTGCAAACGTCGGGTGTACCTGCATACAACAGTTAGCAATAAATCGCACGAAAGTGTCTTTGATCACTTTCGTTGAATTGAGGTACACGGCCCACGGTTCCCCGTTGATCAGTACAAGTACTGCCTGTGATCAGGTATAATTCCGAAGAATTTCCTTGACAGGGTTTCGCAGCTGCTCTAGCTGTTCTCAAACCGGAACATCTCAAAGAAGATAACACGGAGTGAGTGAACCAGCGAATTTTAAGTCCACTGATTGATGAAAAGATATTTGAAAAACAATCGTGTATTGCTTAATAGAAATCGTTTTTGCAATACAGCGAAGGTTTTATTGAAAATCAATTATCAATCATAAAAACACCTTTTGGTTTGAAAAATGAGTACACGGTCGATGTGCTAAAGAAAAGAGTTGTTAAGCACAAAGACCGGTTTTTCAAAGGTATCCGTCAATCCCTAACCTGAACCAGGATTGATTCAAGAAATTGAATCGCCCCATTGTTTCTGTTCAGTTGTCACATGGTTGATCTATGTAATAGATCTCACATGCCACCTACCAGGAGCTTGTTAGATGATGGCTCCAGAAGGCTTTCCATCTTCATTGTGAATATGATAACACATCACTCAGATGTTCTGGCAATACCACAAGGATAATGCGTAGGACTCAAGATATAATCTCTCCTTCCACATTGTGTGAAACAGAGAGTCTTCATTGAAAGTGTCCTAATGAGATTTATTGATGATCTCGTGGCTCTAGACTCAATTTGTGCATATTTGGATCCTGTGCCAGAGACTAGGGAGAGGGTCTCCTTCTTCAATATCAACAATCTCTAAGAGAAAGTCGATAGATAATGTCGGTTCCCCGTGAGAATGAAACAAGTCCTTTTAAGAGGAACTTGAGTGGTTTGGAAAGTTGAAGTGCAGTGCGTCACTGGGTCCATGACGTCTTGTCTTCAATACCGATGTTACCATCAGTAGCATATGAAGTGAACCCGGTTTCTGCCCTAAGGTTGAATAAATGGAGGGCTATTTGTTTTCACCCTTTTCTCATTCAATTCTTTTTAATTCTTCAACCCCTTCAGTGCTTACCGAGACTTCATAGCTAGAACCTTGTTGGGTTTATTCCAGTACTAGCTCAGTCTCAGTCTGCACTCTTCCCATATCTCACTTTTCTCCTTTTATCATCATACCTAAGGACTTCTACACTAACTAGTGGATTGTCCCTGGGTAGATCCCTCCGGTTCTGGCGGATCATGGGAACAAAAACCTAACCTTATCATCCTTATATCACCATACATAAAGTAAAGTTGGTAGGTCTTTTTGGTATTGTTCACCTGCCATATGGAACCAATTGAAAACCATTTGAAAATCAATTCAGATACTTACGATATATTATCAAAGCATTTTGTACCTGAAATTGTTTTTGATATTTTTAGAACGAGAACTCCCCCTCAACATGTGCATCAAGTATTTGAAAATGTTTTGCACACGGAGGCAAGAGAAAGAATTAACTTCTTTGATTACCATTTTCTAAAAGATATCAACATCACTTCCCACATCAAATCAAGTAGATAAAGCATTTCCGGGAAGGATGAGGTTTCCATAAATTTGCTCCCCCTCAATATGTGCCTCGAGGTTTGAGGAGAGTTTTGCACATACTAGAGGGAACCTGCACATTGAGATAAGTTGATCACATTTCAAATCATAGGTTTAAGATAGATGCTCCCCCTCAACATGTGCATGGAAAATTTGAAATCGTTTGTCACATGTGGGAAGGACAGCATGTACATCCTTATAAAACCATTTACCGAATTATCAGTTTAAATCTAATTTAAATCACACATTCTCCCCCGATCACAATTATCAAATCATTTGAGATTTGTGATCTCTTATAGATTTAAATTGATTTTGAAAGCTTTTAAGGAGAATTGTGACTTGATTACGAAAGCGTTTGAACTGATAAGGATTGGATTTTAAGACTTTACACTCCATTGATAAAACATGCATGTATATCTTTTGAAAAACAATTTAATGCCAAATAACTTTTTAATTTAATTGAAATCATTCTCCCCCTCAATCAATGACATAGGTTGTTGATTGAGAGATAGAGATTTTGACAAATAAGTCCTGATGATTATCAAAAATAGAGATCGAGTTATTTTTCAAAGCATTTAGTTTTCAGCAGATGAATGTTTATAGAATCAGAGCATGGAATTTTGAAAACATGATAAAACATGGCTCTGTTCTTTCTTTTAAAACCGGGTTATTGCCTGAAAATGACAGTAAACCATTTTTTTTTCTCTTTCTCCCAAATTTTATTTATTTTTTATTTTTTTTTATTTATTTATTTTTTAATAAAAAGTTTCGAACAACATCTAAAGTCCCGTGTCATTCTTTGAATGACAACATCAAGACCGTAGATATTATCGAATCGAGAGAAACATGACAAAAATGACAATATATTTTTTTTTGAAGATTTTTCGAATTTTTCAAATTTTTATGGATTTTGAAAGTTTTATATTTTTCTATTTGATTTTTGAAGGTTTTATAATTTTGTATTTTGTTTTTCGAATAGATATATACAAGAGATAGATGAAGGAAACCATTTACTCCTCGTCTTCCTCCTGAAGACGTTTGAGAGTTTCTGGTTGAAGGCTTTTCAAACCAAGTCGTGGAAGAATAAACTCAAAACGTTCTCTTGGAAGAACTTTGGTGAAGATGTCTGCTAACTGATATTCAGACCTCACAAAATATAGTTCCACCACACCTTTTTCCACTTGTTCCCTGATGAAATGATGTCGAATGTCGATATGCTTTGCTCTTGAGTGTTGAACGTTGTTGCATGAGAGAGCAATAGAACTTTTATTATCACAGTACAGAGGGATTTTGTTGAATTCAAAGCCATAGTCAGATAATTGAGATCTCATCCATAAGATTTGAGCACAACAAGATGACATGGCTATGTATTCAGCCTCTGTAGAGGAAATAGAAGTACTCATTTGCTTATTTGACGACCAGCTCACAAGCTTATCACCCAAAAACTGAGCACCTCCTGACGTACTTCGACGAGTATCTTGACACCCTGCATGATCTGCATCTGCATATGCTGTTAGTGACATACCGGTGTCTTTTGGGTACCAAAGTCCCATATTGATGGTTCCTTGGAGATACTGAAAGACCCGTTTAACCGCTTCAAGGTGCTTTTTAGTAGGCTTAGCCTGGTATCTAGCACACATGCAAACAGCGAACAAGATGTCTGGTCTACTAGCTGTGAGGTACATCAGGGATCCAATCATACTACGATATTTTGTTTGGTCAATCATGATCCCTGAGAGGTCCTCATCTAGTTTGGTTCGGTCAATCATGGGGGTGTCAACAGGGTCACTTGAATCAAATCCAAATTTCTTTAAAATCTCTGTTGCATATTTAGATTGATTTATGAAAATGCCTCCGGGACTTTGTGAAATTTGTAATCCCAAGAAAAATGACATTTGTCCCATCATTGACATTTGAAATTTTGAACTCATTTCATTTGAAAAACGATCACATTCCATTGGGTCTGTCGAGGCAAAAATAATATCATCAACATAAATTTGAACATGAATTAAATGTTTGCCTGACTTCCTGGTGAACAATGTAGGATCAACTGCTCCTTTGATGAATCCGGTTGATAGAAGAAACTTTGACAGTGTATCATACCATGCCCTTGGAGCTTGCTTTAAACCGTAAAGAGCCTTCTTCAAACGATAAACGTGAGTAGGATGCTCTTGATTCACAAATCCTTCAGGTTGGCTGACGTAGACGAATTCTTTAAGATCTCCGTTCAGAAATGCCGTCTTTACATCCATCTGATATACTACCATGTTTTTACTAGCAGCATTAGCCAGAAAGATTCTGATTGCCTCGATTCGAGCAAATAGAGCAAAAGATTCTTCAAAGTCTATACCCTCCTCTTGACGATATCCTTTAGCAACTAATCGAGCCTTGTTCTTCAACACATCACCATGCTCATCAAGTTTTACTTTGAAGATCCATTTGAGAGCTATAATCATAGCACAATCTGGAGCAGGTACTAACTCCCATACATCAAGTCGATCAAACTCATGAATTTCATCTTGCATGGCATTGAACCAGCTGTCTTCATTCATGGCGGTTTTAACATCTTTTGGTTCGATCTTAGATAGTACGGAGTGGAAGAAACACCATAAGGCATCGGTTGCAAGTTGTTTTCGGGTTGATACAGGACGAGAGGGATTTCCAATGATGTTGTCTAATGGATGATCGTGAGTCCATTTTCTGAGGTGTTCATGTGGCAGTTGTTGAGGAACTGAGGTAGCAGAGTCGATGTCTCCTGAAGAAGATGGTTTTGATGATGATTCAGGAGTAGCAAATATGTTTTCAAATGGAGCATCTTCAGGAGTAGCATATATGTTTTCAAATGGAGCATCTTCAGGAGTAGCAAAGGGATTAACTTCATCATTGATGCCAGAAACATTTCCATGATGTACATTTGAAGAATGATGATTTGTTGATGAGACTGAAGGATCAGCAGCAGGTGCTTCTTGACTTAAAGATATTGATACTGAAGGATTGACATCATTCACAGGAATATGAGCATCCTCTGTTGTAGGGATCAACACCTAATTAGTAATTGAATCATACAGTTCATCAAACATAGGATCAAACAATTTCTTTAAGTCATCTTCAGATGGAGGTACATATGGAGTTTCTTGAGAAGAGTTTGGAACAAGAGATGATCCAATGGGACTGTTTTGAAGTGCGGGTCCTGAGCTGGAGTGTCCAGGAGCCATTTGACCGGTCAGCTCATCAAACGAAACGTGAATTGTTTCCATGATATTTCGGGTTCTTTTGTTGTAGATTCGGTATCCCTTTTTGTTTGGTGCATATCCTACAAATACTCCAATGTCAGCTTTAGCCCTAAGTTTGCCTAATTCTTGACCCTCATTAGTTGGATAACACAATGCACCAAAGACACGAAGGAAAGATAGATTAGGTTTTCTGTTGTGGACAAGTTCATATGGAGTTTTTCCATGAACAGTGTGAATCAGGGAACGATTTTGTGTGTAGCATGCAGTGGCAATTGCTTCAGCCCAGAGAAACATTGGAACCTTTGAGTAGATAAGCATAGTTCTTGCGGCTTCAACAAGAGTACGATTTCGTCTTTCAACTACACCGTTCTGTTGAGGGGTTCGTGGAACACTTCTTTGATGGCTGATTCCAACGCTTTCATAGAATTCACTAAGTTGTTTGTTGACAAACTCAGTTCCATTGTCTGTTCTGATAATTCTGACAGTTTTGTTTAGTCGAACCTGCAGCTGTTTGATGAGTTTGATGAATATATCAGGAGTTTCATCCTTTGTCCTTAAGAACTTGACCCAGGTGAATCTAGAGTAATCATCAACCACAACTAACACATATTTCTTCCCAAAGATATTCTGCACCCTCATAGGTCCACATAAATCCATATGAATCATATGAAGAACTTCTGTGACAGAGTTAGTAGGTTTGGGTTTATGGGCATACTTCTTGCTTTTTCCCAATTGACATGCTGAACATAGATGATCCTTTTCATACTTTAGTCTAGGTAAACCTACAACTAAGTCCTTTCTGGAAAGATCGTTGATGGTGCCGAAGTTCAAGTGATTGAGACGACGATGCCATAACCATGACTTTGTTTTTGAAGCCTTTGATAACAAGCAGATTGGAGAGGCCCTCATCATGTCATCGATAGAGATGGTGTAAAGATTTGAGCCACGAGTTCCTTTTAACAGTTCCTTACCATTAAGATCTCTAACAAAGCAGGTATGTTTTCTGAAGGCTACTTCTAGATCAGAATCACAGAATTGACCAACAGAGAACAGATTATGACCTAAACCTTCCACATAATACACTCTAGAGATGACACTATCACCAACAACATAATCTCCATAACCCATAATAGCACCGAAATGATCATTACCAAATCTAACAGTCCAGATGAATTTGCTCACGAAGTTCATGAGCCGCGACCGGTCTCCAGTCATATGCTTGGAACAGCCTGAGTCCAGGTACCACAGAACGATTTGAACGATCTGCAGTTGAACACAGACAAGAATGGATAACTGGATAATTGGGATCCCCATGCAAGAATGGGTTCCATTTGGTTAGTTACAATGGTTGGAACACCCACATCAGAAATAGAAGCATTCATATCAGAAAGTAAGGCAATGGAATCATTGTGAATAGATGCAGTACTAGTGTCTGTATTAGCCCTGTTCACAGTGTGATCACTTCTTAAAGGAATAGTTCTACCAGTAGGCATCCATTTTCTAGTGGGCATTATCTGATTAGTCTTATGACCAACAGGTATCCAATAGAAGCCTATTTTACTGAATGTTCTTCCTGTGGGTATCCACTGTTTTCTAACTTTCATTCGTTTTTGCCTTTTAGCCTTCTTAGCATGAATTTTAGCATTAACAATAAGAACTGGACAATTAACATCATTAGGCAGAACATTAACACCACATTCATGATTAGAAACAGAATTCAAGCAAACATCAGTACAAGGTTTGCAAATAGTATCAGAATTCGAATTAATTACAGTACGCCTATGGCTAATACTAGAATCAACACGATTCGTTTTATTCGATTCAAACTTAAAGTTCCTAGATTGTTCTTCTACTCTTTTCCAGTGTACATTCTTAGCTTGCGAGGTCCTATCATTCCTTGTATTGTCTTGAGACTTTGACCTGCTCCCTTTAATGTCACTGATTACTCCTGTAGAGGGAATGGGAACATTAGTTTGTTTTACTACTCTTTGCACCACCTGTTTAGATGTGCTGGGATCTGAACTACATGCAGGTGCACTAAGTTTCACTTTCTTAAAACTAGAGGTACTGAGATTAGTACTCCTATAAGGCACATTTGAGTTCTCTTTCTTAGCATTGACAGATCTAGAATCTGAACTACACAAGGGTACACTACGGTTCACATTCAAAACATTAGGAATCGAGTGCATATCATATTTGGCATTAGGCATCAAGCATAGAATCAAAGGGTTAACTCTCTCACCTAATGTCTTTGGGCATATTGTGATCAAACATTCTAAGATTTCTTGAGATCGTTTGGCATATAAGCATGCATGTCCAATTGCATTATCATGAGGTTTCTCTAGCTTATCCTCTTCAACAATCTCACGCAGGCATTCTAAGCAATCCTTAAGAGATGAAAAATATGTTTGAATAGCTAGTTTGTTGTTTCTTAGATGAGGAGGGACATATGTCACAGACAAAGCATATTTATTACAAGAGTGAACCTTTGATACACCATTCTCCCCATTGGTCATTGGCATTTTCCCTTTTACCAGACTCTTCAGATTCTCAATTTCCTTTTGCAATGAAGCTATTTGTTCGTTGTTTTTGTTATGAGTAACTTTAATTGATTCAAATAACTCATTGAAATGACGTTTAACCTTTTCATTTTCTTCTAGAAAAATTTCGTTTTCCTTTTGTAAAGCATTTACTAGGTTTTGTAGATGAAACGTTTGAGAATTCTGAGAATCTAAAGGAGGAGGCATTTGGGAGCCTGTCATATTGTTTGTTTGACCCTTTAATTGAGAGATTTGGGCTTTCAACTTTCTGATCGTGTTGCACTGAGCTTGAATCTGTTCATCACGTTTGTTAATTTGAAAAACTGCATCAAACTCTGGAGCATCTGAAGATGTCTTGACATTTGAAGTTTTGACATTTTCTTTAAGATGTTGATATTTTAGTTGTAAATTAAAATGCTCAACTTCTAGTTTAGAAAAATGTTTAACGAAATTGTCGTGATCATCCAGTTCAATTTTCTCGTTTAGTTTAGAATTAGTTTTTTCCAGCTCAATGACACGATCATGGGAGACTTTTAGGGCCACAGATAGTTCATGAAATTTGGAAGCATTAATAGAGCAATTTGAAGCAGTGAAAAACACATCTTGAGCAACACATTCAGTAATAAGATTCTCATTTAATGTATGCAAGTTCTTTCTCTCAATCTCATTATATTTCAGTGCACGCTCATAGTCACTAACTTCAACAACAATTGCATCAAATTCCTTTTCCATTCCCTTAATATCAGTTTCTATCCCCTTTTTAAGACTCTCAAAGTGATCTTTTAGAAGTTTAAAGAAGGGCATGACCTCAGTTAAATAACATTCTTTCATTTGTTCAAAACCCCTTTCTCCTTCAGTTATACCAGTGGGTGTGATCCTTTTCTTGCAAGTTTTCTCAAAATCAACAAATAGTTGAAATATAACGTATTGGCTAATTAATGTCTTGCTTTTAGTGGCAATTGTTCTAGGTACAAGATGCATTGGTGTATTAGGAGGATACACAGTCGCTCTAGGCATTTTCCAAAGGGGAGGGTTTGTTTCAACAATATTTTCCGCTTTCTGCTTATCTAAATCCTTTTTCCAGAAGACTTGTTCGGGAGTCAACAAAGTCTGAGGCTTAAACTTGTTCAAGGAAATCCAGTTTTCCTTCTTGTAATCATGAGGAGTGATAATTATGTTTTTCTCTTTGCATTTGGGATCATTTTGTTTCTTATTCATCTTTTCCCTAGTGATTTCATTTGATTTCTTATCTTCCTCAGTGCACTCAACGCAACTAGGTTTCTGCCTAGGCTTAAGGATTTCATTACCATCATAAAGCACCTTATGAGCATTTCTAGCCTTTTTAATTACCTCTGGATTTGGTTCCTCAACAAGGGGAATGCTATGCTTATCGCTTAAGACTCGATGTTTAGTGACCATGTGAGCAGTCTGAATGGTGTTTCCTTGTATGTACAACTTGTTTTCAAGTTTGTTTTTCAAAGTTTTCAGATTGGAAAAATCTCTCAAGAGTTTTGATTCCTTTGCATTAAATTCTTGCTTAAGCATTTTCACATTTTCTTGAAGTTCTTGTTTTTGTTTAGCTGTTTTAGAAAGTTTTTCTTGCAAGGAATTTAATTCTTGTTTCAATACTTCTTCTCTGAACTTACTTTTTCTAATTACTGTACTCACTTGGTCATCCATTTCCTGCTCACGAGTGGTCAACTCAAACTTAGCACGTTGTTCATAAATAGCAACACGTTCTTTATAGGCATTTAGTTCAGAAATTACGGAATCATCAGGGGCACATGCAGTGTATTCATCAAAAACATAGTCATTGTTGACTGCAGAAGATGCATCACTTGGTACAACTTCACTTTCACTTTGTTTCACATATTGATCATATGGGACAATATCGATATTACCCATATTTTCAATATTTGATTCAATAGTTTCAGTTGATTGTACTTTGTCATGCATCTGTTGCACATCAGCATCATCGTATAGTTTTAATACCTCTGAGATGAGCTTGTCATGGGATGGCCCAGCTAGTGGTGAAGAAGAGACCTTGGGAGAAACCATTGGAGAAATGCTAGCCATAAAAATTGTGTGTGCCGTAGGTCCATCATCCACATCAGAGTCGTATGCATCACAGTCAGTGACTTGAAAGACATTCTGATGATTGTGACCTATCTCCTGAATAGGCTGCTCATCCACATCTGCATCATAGGTCTTGGCATTTCCCTCAGCAAGAAACAGCAATTCCTCTTCATCCAAAGCAGCACCATTGTCCTGAGCTTGTGCTAGCAGCATCTTATCTCTGAAGTAATCAGCATTCTGTGGACGCTTTGGAGATGTGCAGTTCCTTGCAATGTGTCCCTCACCACCACAGTTATAACATTTTATGGGCTTAGCTTGACCTTGGTTACCATTCCTTCCTCGATTCTGGTTGCCAACATAACCTCTCCCAGCTCCACCTCGTCCCTGATCATACTGTCTTTCCTGAACTGGTTGCACCACGATCCTTCCATCTTTAACAGTGGCTTGATTGTGTGGGTTAGATGCTGTTCTGAGGTTGTTGTTGGTTTGTGGGAGAGTATTCATGTTTTGACTAATGAGAAGAGCTAGTTGTTTAATGAAGTTACCCACGTGAGCATCAGCATCAGCTTGTTTGTACATAGGATCAGGAATGAGTTTGTGATTACCATTACCCAAGGGTATGACTTGTGATGCTTTGGTTGTGATTCCGATGTTTGAGTAGAAAGCTGTAGAGTCATTAGACGAGCTTGTCTCTCCCTGGTTGGTTTTGAACTGATTAAGAATCAATTTTTCAAACATAGCATGTCTCTCATTCTGAAGGAGGAAGGCATAGAGTTGTTCATAGTTTGTATTCTTCAATCCTTTAGTGAGCTTCACAGCGGTAACAAACTTGTGCCATTCGGGATTCATGTTGTTCACAAATTTTGAGTTCAACTGAATGTTAGGCATAGTCATTCTGATGTTCCTCATGTCATTAACTAACTTATGAAATCTCACATAGTACTCATAGACATTCTCATCTGGTTTCATCTTGAAGTGCTCAAATTCGTCATAGAGTTGGGATTCTCTGTCTTCCATAGTTAATTCTGAACCTGAGAGAAGCGTCTTAACATTATCCCAAACTGCCTTAGCATCAGTGTTATGATTGATCAGCTTGTAGATGTCTTTAGGAAGACCTTGAAGAACAATGTTTGAAGCCCTGATATCTGCATCAAATCTCTTTTTATCCTTATCATCAAGCTCATCATACATCTTTGGTCTGACCATTCCGTAAACAGGAGTACCATCTTCATTAGTATCAAGTATGTCTCTAGTCGTCTCAACTCGATATGGTCCTTCATCAATGGATTTGAGAATGTTGACACCATTTTCCTTTCCAAGGCAATACAATCTGATTCGTTGAGCCCAAGAATCGTAGTCAGTTCTGTCAAGCATGGGTGGACGAGTATCTGAGCCAGCTGCTTGAACATCCTCGGCAACAGTGGAGATGACAGTAGGAACGTTGGTAGACATGTTAACAGATTATACGGGATTTTATAACTCTATGATTAAACCGGGAAATAGATTCTTTCACGGGATTTTACTAAATCAAGAGAAAACCGTAAACAATCACTCAAGTCGCTAGAAGATAATGCACTAAGTCGCTAGAAGATAATGCACTAAGTCGCTAACACTTAATTCGCTACACCACTAAGTCGCTAGAGTCCCAAGTCGCTGGACAAATGCAAGTCGCTAAGTAGTAACTCGCTAAGACTCAAGTCGCTAGCAAAATTTTGGCAGCAATTCGCTACTCAAGTCGCTAAGGATACAAGTCGCTAAAGAGCAAGTCGCTACCGACCAAGTCGCTACTCGTAGTGGAGAGTCCACTACTTGTACTTTAACTCACTAGATCTAACTCGCTAGGTCTAAAACTGTAACTCACTACAAATTTGTAAAGCAAGTCGCTATGAAGAAAATAATCCGTGAGCTAAGTCGCTAGCAAGAAAAACCATATAAACATCACTTTTCAATCCAAAAACAACCCAACCAAGATGATTCAAGCTTACCAAATGAAAACCTAAACACTTGTGATGATTCTAAACATAAAAGTACTAACAAAATTCAAACTTTAACACAAGAAATCAACCAAATGATGCAAAAACCACTAAACTTTTTCAAACTCAAAAACCACCTAAAAACCACTAGAAATCCAAAGATGTGCAAGATATGATCTAACCATGGCTCTTGATACCAATTGTAAGATATAACTTTTCACATACACATCAAACCATAACACAAAGTAGCATATAGATGGAATTCTAGAGAGAGAAAGTTAGAGGTTTAGGGAACTTAGTGAGAGAAAGTGAAAGATATTATTATGAGCTCCAACTTTCTACCTTGGGAGGTAGAGAGTATTTATAATCTTACATAAATCGCCACACATCGGGCTGTGGATCAGGCATACAGTGGGTAAAGACCCGTCCGTCCTCCACGGTGTTACTTAACTAAATACTACTTAACTTAAAAGAACTACGACTACGAGCTTTCTAACGATTACATATACTTGAGGTGACCGACTCTTTAATACCTGGAATTTCTAATTCCTAACAGCATATTTGGACTGACTTAAGAAAATACCACGGGGTGATTGATGAACTTGCATTCCAAGAAAGAATGTGAGTTCACCCATCATTGACATTTCAAAACGTTTTGTCATTAGTTTTGCAAAAGCATTTGAGTATTTTAAATGTGTTGACCCAAAAATGATGTCATCCACATAGATTTGAACGATTAAGATGTGAGCCCCGTGATATTATATGAAAAGAGTAGGGTCGACCGAACCTTTGGTGAAATTATTGGCAATGTGGAAGGATGATAACTTATCGTACCACGCCCGAGGAGCTTGTTTGAGACCGTAGAGAGCTTTGTTCAATTTGTAAACGTGGTTTGGGAACTTTGGATCAACAAATCCTTCTGGCTGGCTGACATAGACTGTTTCTTTCAGTTGACCATTCAGAAAACCAGTTTTGACGTCCATCTGAAAGACCGTTATATTCATATGAGCTGCGAACGCCAGAAATATCCGAACAGCCTCAAGACGAGCAACCAGAGCGAATGATTCTTCAAAGTCAATACCATCTTCCTTTATATAACCCTTAGCCACCAGACGTGACTTATTTCTGATTACGTTCCCTTCAACATCCAATTTGTTTTTCTAAATCCATTTGAGACCAATGACGTAGACCCCTGTTGGTCTTTCAACCAGTTCCCATACTTCAAGATGTTTAAACTGATTGAGTTCTTCCTGCATGGATTCAATACAGTTGTCTTTGGTCATTGCGTCTTTAATGTTTTTAGGGTCAGATTGGCAGACAGTGAGTGCATAAATGCAATGTTCACCATCTGTGTGAAGACGTTGTCTTGTTACGACTGGTTGATTCGGGTTACCAATAATATTCTCTAGAGGATGGTCTTTTGTCCAACGATGTGTGGAAGGTTGATGTTGATATACATTCTGCAGATTGGGAGGATTCAAATGGCTTGTAGATGATTCCGCAACATCTGGTGCAGCAGTTTCATTAGCAAACGGGTTGAAGAACGCATTTGGATCAAAATCTACAGGTGGGGGTACTTCATTGTTCAGAACATCATCAACTGGTTTTGCGTCATTGGATGCAGTTTGTTCAAATGTTGTTGTAGAGTCAACTGGTGGTGCTTCTTCAACAGTAGTTGTTGTAGCAGGTGTATCAGGTATTAGAGTATGATCAGGTTGAGCAGCGGAAACATTGGATACACCTGGAGCACGTTCATCAATATCATCACTAAACAGAGGAGCAAATAGCTTTTCCATTTGTTGACGAGTAAGTTGGGGGCTTAGTTCAGCTGATGATGGGGTTTGAGGGAAGTTTAAACGGTTGTGACCTGGTTCCAAGCTGTTATGCTCAGAAGCCATTTCCGTAAGCTCATCGAAATTTGCATGAATCGTTTCCATAACCTACTTTGTACGACGATTCCAGATCCGAAAACCCTTAGAATTTTCACAATATCCTATAAAGATTCCAATGTCAGCTTTGGCTTTGAGCTTACCAAAGTCATCACGATCATTATTCGGATAACAAAGAGATCCAAATACATGAAAGTGTTTAAGGTTCGGTTTATGGTTGTGGATAAGCTCATAAGGTGTTTTGTTGTGGTGCTTAGTAATCATTGAGCGATTCTAAGTGTAGCATGCAGTTGACACGGCTTCAGCCCATAAGTAATCCGGAAGTTTAGCATTAATTAACATCGTTCTTGCAGCTTCCACTAATGTGCAGTTTCGTCTTTCAACAACTCCGTTTTGTTTTGGTGTGCAATAGATGTTTGATGCTCAATTCCCACTTTCCCATAAAATGCACGAAGATTTTGATTCACAAATTCAGTTCCTTTGTCTGTTGTGATTTGTCTGACTGTGTTCCGGAGCTGAACTTGAATTTTCATGAGAAAAGTGATGATCATCTGTGGAGCTTGATCTTTACTTCGAAGAAAATAGACCCAAGTCCATCTGGAGTAGTCATCGAAAATTACAAAGATGTAGCGTTTGCCATTAATCGTTTGCACGCGCATCGGGCCACAAAAATCCATGTGAAGAAGATGAAGCACATGCTGAGAGCTGTGTTCCATCTTTGAAGGAAAGTGAGCACGAGTGCTTTTCCCTTGTTCACATGCTGAGCATAGGTGATCTTTAGAATATCGGAATCTCGGGAGACCTTCAACTAGTTTTTATCGAGCAAGGTTGGTTATGGTTTGAAAGTTTAAATGTGAGAGAAGACGGTGCCATAGCCAAGATTTTGTTGATGTTGCCTTTGAAAGTAGACAGATGGGAGATGAAGCAATCATGTCTTGCATGGAGATAGTGTAGAGACGTGAATTGCGAGTGCCAGACATAAGATCGTTTCCTTGTAGATCACGAATGAAACAAGTTTTTTCCCGAAAAGCAACTTCCAAATCTCCATCACAGAATTGACCTACTGAGAAGAGATTGTGACCGAGGCCTTCCACATAATAAACCCTGCTAATTTTGATGTTGCCATTGATGTAATCTCCGTAGCCCATGATAGCTGTGAAGTGATCATTCCCGAATCTGACAGTGCCAATGAACTTTGCAATAAAGTTTGATAACAGTTTGAGATTTCCTGTCATATGTCGGGAACATCCGCTATCAACAACCCAAAGGATGATCTGTATCACCTGCATTACACACAAACGACACAGATGGAATAGAAGTAGATGTGGAACCCGAAGAGTTAGAGGGTTCCGAAGCAGTTATAGTAGAAATACACACATCAATGATTTTAGGTATCCATTTAAATCCTAGTGTATTATGTATCCATTTCTGCCATCTCCAACTAGTCTTTGATTTAGTCTTAGTGAACGCACTAGGTGGTACTACGTTCCTTGGAGGTGATAATGGAGCTACAGGGACATCAATGCGTTTCTTAGAATCTAAAGAGGGCGGTTTACCAAGCACAGAATTAGAAGCATTAGTGGGCCTAGAGGTATTCCGTTTTTGAGGATTCCGTAAACGAGACAAGATAGCTTTAGCAACACATTTATCATGACAATCAGAAAGCATACTTTTACGACATATAACACAAGAAGCTTCAGACTTAATATCAAAAGTACTTAAAGGTTCAATATTTGTTACATCACTTTTTCCATTACATTTGTCAGACGCAATATCTAAAGTGGGTGCAACTTGGGTCTTATTCAAAGTCCTAGGGTGTTCTTCTACTTCAGCATTCTTTATTGTTCTTTTCTTAGGTCGCAACTTCCTATTCTTCTTTGTATTGCTCCTAGGCTGTGAAGTGCGGACGTTGGGAAAAGAGGCAATTATTCCTGTTTCAGTAGAGGGAAGCACATTAGTATCTTGTGGTTTGTCAGTAGGCATTCTAGTGTCACTTTTTCTTAATGTTGCTAAGCTGAACTTGTTCGTACTTTCCTAACTTCTCTTTTAACTCAATGATAGTGTGCAAAAAATCTTGATTTTCAGAACGAAGGTTTCCATAAACATTTGTGACTTCTTTAGTGTGTGCAAGATAATGATCAAGTTCGTTTGATGCTTCATCACGAGTCTGTTTGAGTAAATCAAATATGACACCATATTCCTTTTTAACTTTTGCAAGTTCTTGTTCATATTTTGAGATTTGACATTTCAAAGACGCGTTTTGATCATCCAGTTGCTCAATTTTAGGATCAAAAGATTTTGAACGCAACTGGGTGATTTTGTTTTGCAGAGCAAGTTCACGATTTTGAGAATCTTTTTGACACCATTGAAGACGACGTTTTGCATTTGAAAATTCATTTAACAATCGTTCATTTTCAACTTTTAAAGACTCGATCTGATGCACATTATCAGTATTCTCAACAATTTCAACAGAATCAGCAAAGATATAATCAGATGCATATGACAAAGAATTCAATAACACAACATTATGGATATCAGCACAGATAACATCTTCCAAGAGTCGATCAACATCTTTTCGTAACATTTTATTTTTACGTTTTGTATTTGAAATAGATGTTTCTGTTTTCTCGAAAACGATTTTCATCAATCCAAGTTCCTTATGAAATTCCCTTTCCCAATAATATGCATAATTTTTCAATTTTTTAACATGGGGTAAAATTCTTTTCTGAAATATATATCTTTGTTCTCGCGCCTGAGGCGATTGAAAATGTTCAACTTTTATTTCAGAATGTAATTCAATCTCACGTTCTAAAAGTTTGAGGTCAGAAGTGAAAATGTCAAAATATCTAAGAATTTGACAATTTTTGGGTTTTGAATTTACTTCACTGAGTGAAGGTAAAGGACCATAAATTTGTGCATAATTTGGTTGGGGAGTAACATTAGAAGACTCAGACATAGGTGTGATAACCCGAGGTGTGTTAGAAGAATCCTTTTGTGTGACGAAAGTGACGGCTTTTGAATAGTTAAATGGTTTGTTATAAACAACATTTTCTAATTTTGATCGACTCTCGTCTTCTGCATCTAATTCCTCTTGACGATGATACTCAACAACACTCATAACAGAATCATCAATTTTGTATTCTGCACTAGAAACTTCAGGATTTGGTTTGAATGCTTTGTTTGAAAGCGATGGTTTGTAATCAGCAAGATTCGGTCCATATCCATTTGGATTGGGTTTTAAAGTAAACTTTTGAATAGTTGTGATTGACTCACCATATTTATAAACAACATTTCGAAACTCTTTGAGTTTGTTTTGTAAGCCGAAAATTTCTTCAAGATGGTCATCTATTCGTTTCGTAGAATGCTTTTTGTACACAGAGAACTGTTTTTGACAAGTTAACAACTCAACCTTGGCTTTTTGAGTTTCCAAAGTAAGAGCGTTAAGTTGTTTTTTATGTTCATGTTTCAGTTGTTCTATTTGAGACAACAAATCATTCTTCGATGCGGCTAGATCACGAATCTGTCGTTCTAATGATTTTTGGTTTTGTGTGATTTAGCAAAAGCGACTTCAAAACCATGTTCACGTTTTTCTTGAGTTTTGAAAAAATTTTAGTTGCCTTTTTAAGCATTCAATATCCCTGGTTAACAGTGTATTTTTACTGTGTAATTGCTGATTAAGTGCACAACATTCTTCCATTCGGGATTGTTGGTCTTTAAGTAAGAGATCAACATCTGGATTAGGCAAAGGTTCAGCGTGTTCAACGTGAGTCACAACATGATCACTATTCAGATCCTCAAGTATAACCACGGAGTCAATTTGAGTGTCAAAGGTAACCATAAGGTCATCTTGATCATCAAATGTAACTACGGGGTCTAGTTGAGAATCGTCAGAATGAGATGTGGACGGCTCATGTTGAACATTCTGAGCCTCGTCGGATTCAGATGTTGGCTGAGATATAAGATCAGTGATGAATATGGTTTGTTCGGGTACCTGAGACAAGCCATCAGTGTCATACACTGGGCCTATGTCACTCATGTGGAGAGCTTGCATTTGTGCCATCAACATCACTGCTGCATTAGCCTGCAAGTCCTCCATATCATCATCTGAGTTTGAATCTGCCATAAAGCTCTGTTCTTTGGTTGTCAGAGTTCCACCAGCTTCATCCTTAAGAGCCAAAAGTAAAGCCTCCTTGTGATAAGCACTGCCTCTAGTTCTCGGCTTAGGGCATGCATTAGCCAGGTGACCATTCTCATTACAGTTGTAGCAGCGAAGTCCAGTCATCCCATTTTGAGCATTCCCCTGTTCAACCACTTGAGCTCTCTGTTGTTGTGGAGCACCCATGTTATTCCTTCCCATAGCATTAAACCCTTGACCACCTCCCATATGAAGACCATAACCACGATTCTGAACTTCAACACGTCCATTGTTCACAACAGCCTGATTCCTTGTGTTTGATGAGGAACAAATGTGATTGTTGGATTTGTTTGTATATCGGCCGAAGGCTTTAGCAATCATAACAAATCCTTGTTGCAATGCATCGAAAGCATCGGAGTCCTCATTAGCTTCACTGTAAAGTGCTTGATCATTATTGTTGTTGTATGGAACCAATTGAGTTTGTTGAGATTGTTGCTATGACAGATCATATGGTGTAATTGTTGCAGTTGGTTGAGGAGCGGGTTGAGGAGGATAACTAGTTTGAGCCCACAAAGCAAGTTGTTGATTGTCCGGAAGTGATGGTGAAACAGTTTGTCCACAGATAACCCTTTCTTTGTCAACTTCTTTTTGATGTGGCTTCAAATAGTCGAACAACAATCCGTAAGTAGCATGATGAAGATTCTTCGCTTGACGGATGAAAATGACATATTTTTCCCACTCAGGACTAAGACTACTATGGAACTTAGTGTTAACAGCAATTCTTGGCATGATGATGTTGTGTTTTTCCAAGTCATTGATGATGTCTGAGAATCGATGATGATATGACTCTAATGTATCTCCAGGTTCAATCATGAAGTGTTCATAAGCCAAGTAAATTTTGGATTCCATGTCTTCTTGATTAAGTTTAGTGCCTTCCATAAGAAGATGAATATGTTCCCACATTTTCTTAGCAGTCTTTTGAGCATTAATACTTCGAAGAATCGGATTGGGTAATCCTAAAAGGATATATTGCATTGCTAGCTCATCAGTTTCGAAATGTAGAAGTTCATCACCAGAAAGGTCAGCGACAGTTGCAATGTTTGTGAGATCATCTCTTGGTGGAATAGCATTTGGATCTCCGGGTGTAATGAGAATAGGCATCTGAAATGGTCCTTCTAAGGTGACCTTCTTTAAGAACTTTCCATGTGGCTTCTTTATATCACAAAACCTAAAGAACCTAATCACCCATTGATCATAGTTTCCGGGAGTGAGCATTGGAAGTCTATCAAGTGATCCTGCCTCATGAATGGATTGCTGGCTACTTAAAGCTTCACACATCTTTGCAAACCAAGACGGTTCCTTCATAGTATTCTTGGATGGATGTTGATTGTAAATGTTTGTGTAAGGTTGTACTTGAAGACTAGGTGGTGGTTGAACCATTTGTGGTTGAATTACTCCTTGTTGTGGATAATGTTGTTGATTAAATTCTTGTTGATAAATTTGTTGTTGTTGATTGAATTGTTGATGTTGTGGACTAAGTTGTTGTTGTTGTTGATTATATGTGTAAGGAAAGTAGTTAGAGTATGGTGGTTGAGACATATTGAAAAACTTGTGTTGTAAAAATGGATCTTTGTAGTCGAATGAAACGTTGTTGATGAAGTGTCCTTAGGCGTAGAAACCAAGTATAGGCAAAGTAATGCTTAGACGTAAAATACCAAACTTACGTGTAAAGGGAATAGTTACGCGTAGGATTAGCTTACGCGTAAGAATTGAGAAACACTAAGATTAGGCGTAAACTAAAAGTTAGACGTAAAAAAATTATGCGTAGGATTAGCTTATGCGTAAGACAAGGCTTAGGCGTAAGAAAAATCTTAGGCATAAAGAGTTCTACGCATAAGTTTGAGCTTATTGATGCAGGTTTTACTGGCCAGGTCTTAATATTTATAGTGTCTCGCTATACCTATGGTCTACCCTAATGCACTAACGGGCAGTGTACCCGGTCGTGTGTAGTGTAGTAAATGGTAAAGCCGAGGTCGTCCCAAGAGCTATGTGTGTCGGATAATTACTAAGTCTAATTATCACATAATATAAATGGTTTGATATGGTTTTAATTAATTAAACTACAAATCCAGAATATAAAAGTAACTAAATGGTAGAAAGGAAATCAATAGAGGAATAGTGGTGCTAATCTAGTCAATCCTCCTACCTATGTAATGTCTACGTCTACCTACTTCCAATTACTTCAGGTGGGGTCAAATTCGAGAGGACTGCATTTGGTCAATTCGCCCTAACCTGTCAGCAAAGATGCCATCACAGGAGAAATCAGGCGCACCGTCATAAGTCCTGTTGTTCCTGGTCCCCTAAGCCGAGTCATTAAGTACCGCTACATGCTAGATTCTAAATAGTGAGTGCCCGGCCGTTAGGAACTTAGACACTACACCCCCAATTCTTAAGTTCATCCAAACGATAGGTGATCAGTTGGTCAAATCGCACAAGTAGAAAGGGTTGTCTGTTGGTCATATCTTACCCTTCCCGTCTCAGTCCGCTCACCTAGGGTCAGTTGGTCATATCTCCTAGGCAATTGGCCTCTACCGCCATTCAAAACTACCGAACCAGGGGTGACTACCAAAGAACTATGCATGCATACACTTAGAAATAATTGTACGAAAGTAAAGGTAAACGCAAACAAAACATTTAAGGAATCATAACTAGGCTAGCACCAAAGGGTGCTTAGCCGCTCATATTAATCATGCACATCAATTCAATATTCAAAGGTACGAAATACATGAATTGAAAGTAAAAGAAATAATAAACGCTAAAGCTTATCGTAATGGTGTGACTTCTCCCTTGGAAACAGCTCCTTATGCTTCCCTAGACCTTCCTTGAGTATTTTCCCACATTCTCAGAGTATTGTGTATGGAATGGAATGATTTGAAATGCTGGAATTCGTGGGTATTTATAGGCCAGGTCTGGGTTACAGCGTAACCAAAAGATGAGTTACGTCGTAACCTCCGTAAATGCACTAGATCTGCTAGTTACGGCGTAACCTTATAAGTGGTTACGCCGTAGTCTTCAATAATCCTGGTTACGTCGCAAGTGATGCAGTAGTTACGGCGTAAGTATCAGCGGCGTGTAACCTCTTTTGACCTAATGGAGTTACGTCGTAATCTTTGGAAGGAGTTACGCCGTAACCTCTTGATGAGTTGGACTTCGGGGTCACGCAATAGTTACAGCGTAATGTGAGAGACGAGTTACGCCGTAACCTCTTCAAAATAGGCATACTATGATAAATCCTTAGTAATGTTTCCATTTCCGCGTCTCTTTAGCTCCAATCCTCGCAATTTACCTGAAAGTGTAAAATAATGGAAAACAAGCATAAATCCATATAAATGATATAATTAACAAGCATTAACGGGGGAAATTGACACTTAATAGTCAGGACTATTTGATGTTATCAAATATCCCCCCACTTGAACTCTACTTGCCCTCAAGTAGACCTTATTAGATAGATTCCTAAAAAGATATCTCCCAAAACCTGGAAAATATGAGTTTACAAATCCCTTATGCTAGAATAAAACAAAGCCGAACACCTCGCGAAAGGGGAACAAACACTCAAATCTCTCAACTATTCTAAGTGTCAATTTCGGGGTGATCACTCAATTGCACAGTCATAGCATGTATTCTATCATAAGCTTGGCGGTTACACAAATCTCCACCACTGGAGTTAAGGGCTAAACAATTCTCGAAGGCAATATGGGTAGACACGACAAAGGTTAAGGGGTGACTCGCCATTACTAACATGTCACGACGAAGTGGACAAAATCAATGATACATGACCAAATCCATGGCCAAGACACCAAAGATTGCTCGCTGCATCACCTAGACACGCTTCATGACTAAAGGGTAGGATAAGACATGGGATGTATAATTGGTGTAAAATGAAAAACAAGCAGGTAGTCTATATCTATAACTAAGTCATCACCACTTACCGTCCGCCCAAAGTTCAAGTTTAGAAGTCTAGAGACCGGATCATGAAATGCAAGGTAGATGTGTCATTAGAGGACGTCGTGATGGGCACACTACCTTTTCTTCGTCAGTTGGTATTACTCCAACTCCAATACTCAAATGTGACCGAGGTGGCCTCCTCGATACTAAACAATAAAGCTCATACTATAGTGCTTATAACATTGCACTTTACAAAATCATAACTGAATCAACTATTTTTTTTTCGAACATACATGATAACATAACATCCCCCCACTTGAGATGGGAATTCGGGGGGTCTTCAATGATCTTCATAATTGTTGTCGATGAAAGCGTGATTTCCAAACCTTTCCACTCGAACCTTGAACTTAGGCAAATGATGACTTCCCAATTACAAATAAAGACTACAGGGTAGGCTAAGGTGTAAGGGTGTAATGAAACAATATATTGGGGTGATAAAATGAAATGAATGGCTCAGAAGGGTGTATCTAGGGGTATCTTGCACTAAAGGGGAATGCAATAAAAGGGTTTCACATGGGGGTCGAAAAGTCGAGGTGACTAATCGATAGACTCACAATGGTAGGCTGTTTGGGTGATAATCCTATAATACTGCCTTCTAAAACTGAAAAGTCCAAACACATCGAGCTAACTCAACATACCTCGTCTATGGTCTCGAAATGATGCAAAGGCCAAGTTCTAAAGTTTACAAGCTACCGGCACACTCATAATTTGGTGGATTTGGGGTAAAATATAGGAAACGGATAAGGCTAATCTCACCATGTAATATCAAGGGTTGTATGTGCTCGGCTAAGGTCTAATCTAGTTAGGTTCGGAAAAACATGTCAAAATATAAAAAATGGCATAATTTTTCAAAATAAACTAGAAAAATGAGGGCGAAATAAAGTTCAAGATATAATTCTACTCCCGTCCCCCCACTTGAATTGTACAAAGTCCCTTTTGTACTAGGCATTAAAATAAAGGAAAAGAGAAAGGTAGAATTAGAGCGAGAATTTCCCTGAAATTTGCTTCCAAAAAAGAAGAAGGCCTACGAGAAAGGATCTTGCCTTCGTTAAAGCGTCATGAGCAAACTTCAATCCCTGAAATCACAATACCGACAAGCATACTTCTAAAAAGAAAAAATAAAATAAAAAACAAACCTAACTCACTTTCGTAGGAATCACGGTTGCATTTAGCGAATGCAACAAGCCTTTTAAACCATTTGGTGTTCCAAGTGGACGAGTGAAGTCTTGTGAGGGTTTACAGGGAACACACCCACAAAGTTCATTTAAAAACTAATACAAGGTTACTGTGTTTAAGAATTAAAGCAGAGGAGAGTTACGTCGTAACTCCAATAAGAGAGTTACGCCGTAACTTGCAAAACCTGGAATGAGCTGAGAAGTGAATGGTTACGGCGTAACCACTGAGATGGTATTACGCCGTAGTTGGTAATGCGTCAAGAATCCTGCTGCTAAAATGTTGATTACGGCGTAACCACTGAGATGAGTTACGCTGTAACTCTGTTCAGATCAGCAACTGCAGCAGTAATTACTTCATTGTCTCCTGCAAAAATGTTAGAAAACACAAAATCCAACAGAAAGGAAATAAAAACAAAAGAAAGGGATAATTTGGGTTGTCTCCTGAAAGAGCACTTTTCTTTATTACGAGTCTTTAAGTTAGACTCAGAGCCGCGGGGCTCCTATGGGGGTTTTTAAGCTTGCCCCACTTCATCCACGTCTTTCATTAAGTTGCGCCTAACCCATCCGACATTTGTTGCAGTGCGCAGGTGTTCTTTGGTTTCAATTTTCCGTATCTTGCAAAATTTTTCTTCAGGCCGCAAATGGTATCGCGTAAACTCGAATTTTTCAGTTATAATAGGAGGTGGCCTTTTAAATGGGATGCCAAGAAGCTTTCATCTTCGTTTCTCGTGTATCTCATCATCTGGTTTGATGAACCCGTCTTTGCCTTGCAACTCGAGATAATCGAAATCATAATCGGAATCGGTATCTTCAAGTTGGTTGAGAATATGTCTGTATTTATTATTGTTTACAGAGTCTTTGGTGTCATCAACTGGTTCTTTATCAGGAACTTCGTTGTTTGGTTGATTTTTACTCATACAACCTTCCCAGATTTTCTTTTTGGTAAACGTGTCAATTTTTTCCGTATTTAATTTTGATCCACTCATCAAATCGAGATCATCTGGCCAAGGCAGTTCTGTTCTTTCAGAATCATTAGTCGAATTCCAAAGGAATTCGTCTTCCCCAGCTCTCTCGATGCTGCTTCCTCCATCACATTCATACTCAAAAGGGTTGCAGGAGGCCCAAACTGTTCCATTGCTGGTTTTAATTTGCTCGCACCAATGATTCCTAATTCCTTTGTCATAGTCATCATCAGAAGGAATATCATCGAGGGGTTTAATGGTTTTTCCTCGAAGAAAGTGTTTCTCATATTTCAGTTCCAAATTCCTGAATAGAGTTGAGTTAATTATCGCGTCCCCGAACCTAATGGAATACCAATGACTGAATGATAGATTTCCAAAATCAACGTCGTGTCTCCCAGACTCGTTTGGGCATATCCATACTTCGTTCTTCACATTCCCTCCTCCGTTGCAATAATCACGAAAGGGATTGCACGTAGGCCAAGCGTTAGTGATCTCATCTTCAATGATGAGTAATGGTTTGTAGTAATGCTTGATGGGTAGCCCTTCCACTTTGTTAATTGAGAACTTGGCTCCCATTTCTTCGTCATTCAGAGTAGTCCATCTGTATCTGTCATCTTCTATTCTTTTCTTATCAACACCACCATCGCAGGTTTTTCGAGGATCACATGAGGCCCACAAACTGTAGCATTCTCCATCATCAATTGCAATACTTTTACACCAATGATTCCTTCTTTTGGGGTTGTTGTTTGTGTTTTTGCAAGAATTTGGGTTACGCCGTAATTCTGGAGTGTGATTACGGCGTAACTCACTTTCGCCATCGGTATCTGATTCATTAGAGCACTTGTTGTTGTCGGAGAACACAGCCTTACATATAGTAGAGTTGTTTTTTTGTTCTTCATTCCTTCTTTGAACCTCGTTGCCAAGCTTTCTAATTAGAGTTTCTAAGTTCTTAAGTGATGTTTCGTGGGACGTGAGGTTTTTGTATGTGTTAACTTGGAAATTCTTAAGCCATTCTTCTTGCTCCTTTTACCTTTTGGTAGTGTCTACAAGGTACTTGTTGATAATCCCTTCTAGGTTAGCTCTTCTTTCATTACGCTCATAATACGGTGGGGGTCCTCCACGAAACCCATTACGATTATCCCCGTAGAAGGGCCTATTCTCCCCGTATTTAGCTTCCTCGATCGTATACTTCTTTTCATTATTAGGACAGTTTTTCGTAAGGTGTCCTCCTCCACAGCTTTCACATCCCACTTGAATGGCATGAACAGTTTCCCTGACTTTTAGCATATCTCGACCAAGGAAGGCTCGACGTTTTAACATTACAAAATCAGGGGGAGATGTAAACCTCTCGTTAATATTTGTATGTTAAAAGTACATTATTTTTATTTTACATTTTATGTTTATGGGTCAAAAAGGGGAAGGACATGGGTTGGGTCAAGCATTGATCCAAACACCCCTTAAGTTGTTAGTTATGTTTGCTAAAGCCCGTTGGAGGGCAGTTAGAAAACGGTTAACCATTGAAACATCACAACGTTTCACATCTTGTGATTGTGTCGTTTCACATGGTTTAAATAGGATTGAGTCTAAGTCATTTGAATCACAACAATTCAAGTTTACAAGTCTTTGTTATTTCGTATTACATATCTTTGTGTTTATACAATTCGCATACTTTGTCTCTCAATTTCCATACGCACACCATGGTCAATTATAAAGCAATAATGCAACGAAGATGGCTTGACGTTAGACCTATGAAGAGTACCCAACAAATGCCCTCTGAACCAGGTGTATCCGCAGGAGACATGACTCTCATACCCTTCGATAAACACCTTCCCATAGAACAATATGTTTGGTCACCATATTGTAACACAAGCATCAATATGTAAGAAATAGATAAACAAGTGATCGGTTGAACAAGAACAAACAATATACGAATGATAATAAGGAAAATATATGCATGGATATTGAATGAAAGTGAACAACCAACCTTCAAATGAAGGTTTACAAGACAATTTATAGGAGAAGGGACTAGGGCAACACAACAAGTCCCTTTCCTTCCTTATTGGATTTGGGCCAAGGCTTATGGGCTTTCTACATAAGCCTTGCCATTAAAACTAACATAAAAGCCTAATTTAGCAACCTATTACATATTGATTACAAACACTTGAAATATAGTTTAGGAGTGACTCCAACAATCTCCCCTAAGTGTTGGTAATTAATGACTTAAGTAATTTTGAAACGTTGTTGGTGTTGATGTAATAGTTGCTTTGACGTCTTCTGACATTCTTCTTTCTTGTGAGAAGAAGTGCCTTGATTCTAACAATCTCCCCAGTGTGAGGATCTTGTTTTTCTTTGAAGTTTTCATCTTTGACATCTTCATTTATCTTTGTTCTTTGTTTAGGTGTGGATATGGTGATGTTATGTTGTTGTAATCTGCATCAGGTCTGCTTCGTTGCTCAGGTGCCTCCACGTCCTTCTCCAACATGCTCACACACTCTTTGACGTTGGATTTCAGTGTTGATGTAGTTCCCTTTAGTCTTTGAACTTAGTAGATTCTTTGGCGAAGAATCATTTTGACTTTTGTGTTGCCTTTCGAGAGAACTTCAATTTTGTGTTGTTTTTGGTATGAGCATGTGGAGAATCAACACGATCATCTCCCAGGAGCATCCATAAGAAGAAAACATAAGAATTGGTTAGTGATAAACACCAATCGATCATTGTGGCCGTTTCATAGAGAATTGACCACTACGATTGTTCTTCTGATGAATGTCTTGATTCCATTCACCTTGGTCGGGTGAATCAGCCGTCCGAATCCCATAAGGGACAATTGGCATTACATTGAACAAGTTCAAGTAATGACCCACATCTTCAGGACTCGATTCTTGAAAGGAATCTCCTTAGCGGGATTTCCAGCACTTACAAGTTCGAACTTCGAGCGTGTTAACATCATAGTGTGAAAACACATCTCTAATTCTTGCAAAGACTGTTCATGAACTGGAGTCCCTCAAGTAGGATAACACGATGTACCAAAGTACATCTACAGTTCAGGTGAGTCGCTGAGGTACACCGAAGCATCACCCCACGACTGTATACCTTCTGAGACAACACTAAGCATAACCCACAAGGAGTTTCCGAAGTGACATGCTGTCAGGGCTGTTTGATGTTGACCCTGGCAGGAGTTTCCATTCAATCACTGAGGATCACAGTTGTGAACCCCTCATAAATGTTCTCGACAGATTGCTAAGATCTGTGTAGGACTCTAGAGTAGAATCACTTGCGTCCTTAATGTTTGAACGACAAGTGATGAAATGTCAAGTGTTCCTAAGAGATCTTTTGATGAATCTCGTGGCTCTAGACTCATTAGTGCGCTTTGGTTTTCCTGAGCGGAGACTAGCGAGAGGATCTCCTTCTTCAATACTAGCAATCTCTAAGAGAAAGCCGATAGTTTACGTAGGGTTCCCTGTGAGAATGAAACAAGCTTCTATTGAGAGAAACTTGAGTGGCTAAGAAGGTTTAGTGCATGCGTCACTGGGTCCATGACGACTTTGATCTTCAATACCGGTGTCATCTAGTGACAACCAGTAGCATATGAGTTGAACCCGGTGTCTGCCCTAGGTTGAATAATATGGATGGCTATTTCTTTTCACCCTTTTCATTACGTTTCTTTTTAATTCTTCAACTCCTTCTTTCTCTGATTCTCATTTTCTCCTTTTTATAATCATACCTAAGGACTTCGAAATTCTAACTATTGGTGGTGTCCTTGGGTAGATCCCTCCGGCTTTGGTCGATCATAGGACGGCTATTCCTAACCTTAGTCACCTTATAACACCATGACTAACCTATGTTGCCAGAAAACCATTTTCTTGAAAAATCTCTCAAAGTGTTTATGAGTTAAAACATTTTGTAACACTGTGAGAGTTTTATCATTTGCAGAAATACTCCCCCTTCACACGTGCTTAAGTGTTTTGATAGAAATCTACACGGTGAGAGAAGAGCGCGCACTTTTGAATTGATTGACTCAAGATAGACAATTCCCCGCGAGACACGGTTACGTTGCATAGTTAAAGAGTTACATTGTCAGCTTTTAGGTGACAACTAACTCTAATAACTACCTTGAAGGTGTGGACAAACCTCGAAAGGTTGTCAAACCCGTCAAAGTTCATGTCTATCAAGAGTTTCTCGAATAGGTACAATCTACTCGGATAAGTCTTGGAAGACAAATCTTTTCGATGTATGACAGTTGATAAGGTTTTAAAAGGTACCATTTTGAGGGGTCGTTTAAGTCCTTAT
Source organism: Chrysanthemum seticuspe (assembly GCA_019973895.1). Lineage (NCBI taxonomy): Eukaryota > Viridiplantae > Streptophyta > Magnoliopsida > Asterales > Asteraceae > Chrysanthemum > Chrysanthemum seticuspe. The sequence goes on from BPTQ01000009.1 coordinate 273,774,450, forward strand.
TTGATCACTTTTGTATCCGTTATTGCTTAATATCGTTCTTTTTCACTTTTTAGGTCTCTTGAAGGCAAAATGCTGGAATGGCACTTATTTGGACGAAAAGGCGCGAATATATGAAGAAAATGGCCAAAGTCAAAATCGAGACACTCACAGTTGCTGAAACTAGAAGGCGACGGCGTCAGGTGCTAATGGCGACGCCGTCCCAAAATTATTGTGACGGTCCAGAACCCAAAACTCGTATTTTCAAATGACGACGTCTAGTTGTAAAAGAGTAGGCCGTCGCTACTCAGACGGCCTAGATGCAATCCAGACGACGTCAGAAGCTGAAGAGGACGGCGTCACGGACATAAGGTGACGCCGTCGCAAGGTTAACGTGGCCAAGACGAAACCCTAATGACGGCGACACAACGGCGTCACTAAACATAAGGTGACGCCGTCGCAATTGTAATCTTATATATAGAATCCGAATTTTTCAGTCTTTGGGTGGAGAGTCTTTGGAGTAAAAACCTAAAACCGAACCTAAGGTGTCTTGTACAGTATTTTAGGGTTTTAAACCCTATCTTACATCAAGATAAGTCTTTACTTCATTAATTCAATTATGTCTTTGATTATTTGTGTGTATGCTTGCATGTTCTCCATGTCCGGCTAATTTATTTGTGTGTTTGCTTAGGAAGTATGAAACTTAATTATTGAATATTGATTGGTTGTTTCTTATCTTAGTTGATTAATGATCTAGTAATGCGATAGGTCATTCGTTGTGTACTTAATGCTTGATTCATCTTTGTGAACCTTAGAATATAATTACCTGAGTAGTTGTAGGCTAAACCATCCAAAGAGCGCCTTAGAGTAGGAGTTTATCATCCCTAGTGGGTTTGTAGACGAGACCCTTTGGTAAGTTCAAAGAGTTAGGGAGAAACGCATACCCTACAACTTTAGACACACAACGCAACTAGGAATAAGGACGTGACAATTCAACCACCAATAGGAGATAATTAAGGAGTAATACAAACTAAGTAAACACATCTTTAAACTATTATACGAGCACACATTAATTATAAATAGACTCCCACAACCTTAGTTTAGATAATTAGATAATAGTAGAGTAATCGGTAGAAATACCAACCCCCCAAATCCAATACCCGAGATTCGTACCTTTCCATTTCATAAAACATAAAAAGATAAAAAAACAATCTTCCTCAACCTTAACCTTAGCGTAGTAACTCCTTACTAGCATTCCTATTCCCCTAGAGAACGATATCAATACCCGTGGCTTACCCTAATTACTACACTACAACGATTAGGTTTACTGCCTAGGGTGTTATAAAACTTGCTCGAAGAAAAGGAAGTTTCCTTGACCCCGAACGACGCGTGTAGCGTTATCAAGTTTTTGGCGCCGCTGCCGGGGAATAGAATAGCTAGTTAGTAGTCCACCTCGTTTAGGTTTCTTTGCTTGATTCCTATCAAGTAAATTTTTTCTTATTTTTAGTTTTCTCTTAGTCTATCCCCCTTCTTCGTAACCTTTGTTCGTAACCCCATCACTTTTCATCATGGAAGGTGATAACCAACAACCACGTCCTCATACAAACCCCCTTAAGCAACTTAGAACCCGCAGTTCCACCAAAACTCTTCTTGAACCATTTGCAGAACCCGAAAGAGAGCTCAATAGGCGAAGAAAAGCTCTCCATGATTCAGAACTTCAAGGCACTTCCATCAATTTTGATGAAGTTACATCTGATGAAGAATCCCCTCATTCCCCACAATCTCCTGAAACCATCATCATTGACAATCTGAGTCAAAATGGCAAGGAGGTTCTTGCCACTCCAGCCAATGAACCCATAAATCCTCCTAAAGCGAAAACCCTCGGGGAATACTCCTCCCCTTCTGCATCTGGATTCACCGGTGCCATTGTCTATCCATCGGAACAGATCAATGAGGTATTGCATGCATCTGACATTTGGCTAATCCAAAAGGCATGTCAATTCCATGGATCCCACAGTGAAAACCCAATTCACCACATCAAACAGTTTCTAAAAATTGTTGATGCTATCTATACCGACAGAGCATCTAAGGAGACATCTAGACTCCGGTTTTTCCCATTTTCTCTTCAAGGGCGAGCCAAGGAGTGGCTCGACAAGCTCCCTCCAAGGTCCATTTTCACATGGGAACAACTTACAACCAAGTTCACCAAAAAGTTCTTTCCTCCTGGAAGAACTGTAGCAGTTAGGAGCAAAATTCTGCACTTTCATCAACCCGATGGAGAATCTATCACCAACTCCTGGAGTCGTTACAAAGATCTTATTCAACAAGCTCCACACCACGGTATCAACCTTTGGTTGCTTGTTCAAATCTTTTACGACAATGTCTCCCGAAAGGATCAAAAAGGGATTGATTTCTCGACTGGCCGGAGAATCGCGAACCTCACTGCAGAAGAAGGGTGGAACCGAATAGAGGAATACATCCAATACCAAGACAGCCATTGGAATGAGCAAGAAAACGCGTCAAGCATTTCTACTTTCTCAAGTGAGTTATCCTTCGATTATCGAATTGAGAAAGCACAGAAGAAACTAGCTTACCTCATAAAATCACCAGAACCAAAAAGGCTGACTAACCCATATCTCATATGCGACATATGTGGAGGACCACACGAGAGCGATGAGTGCGATGGCGCACACCAAGAAAGCGTCTTCCTCTCTAGTCATGATATTTATGATGACCCTTCACTCCTCACATTTTATCAAACCAATGAATATGATCCTTGGGGCAATCTGAAATGGAGAACGGAAGGAAAGGACGGACCTGAGTACACCATCCGTGATCATTTTGAAGAAAAACTCGGGTAGTTCACCATGGAAGGGGCTGCACTCTTAAAAGGTCTTGAGGGGTTTATCCGAGAGCAGCAAGCTGAATTAGAAAGTCAGTTCACTAATCTCTACGAAAGAATGAGTGGACCCGGCCCAGCCCTTCACGATCCAACTTGCGCAATCACTACTCGATCAGGAACTACTACCAAGGATCCCCCACATCCAAACCGGAACCCCATCACAAGGGAACCCGAGTTAGGAAATGAGGCGATTCCCGCACCTCTTCCAACTCCTCACGATCCTCCCCCACAAACACCAGCACCAGCCCAGCGACCAACTCTCGCACGGATTCCCTATCCCTCTCGTCTAAAGAATCAAAAGGCTGAAGAAGACAATGAAAGAATATTGTCTTATTAAGGGAATCGATTCTACATTTTGTACTCACAAAATCCTCATGGAGGAAGATTACAAACCAACCGTTCAACCGCAAAGGCGGGTTAACCCTAACATCAAAGAGGTAGTGAAAAAAGAGGTCATTAAGCTTCTGGATGCAGGACTCATCTACCCCATATCAGATAGCCCATGGGTCAGCCCGGTCCAAGTGGTTCCAAAAAAGGGAGGGATGACGGTTGTAAAAAATGAGAAGGGTGAGTTGGTGCCGCAAAGAACGGTTACTGGGTGGCGTGTATGTATTGACTACAGAAAATTGAATGATGCCACCCGGAAAGATCATTTTCCCCTGCCGTTTATTGACCAAATGCTTGAAAGGTTAGCAGGGCACGAATACTACTGTTTCCTTGATGGATTTTCAGGATACTTCCAAATTCCTATTGCTCCTGAAGATCAGGAGAAAACTACATTTACATGTCCTTACAGAACGTTCGCCTACAAGCGAATGCCCTTCGGGTTATGTAACGCACCCGCAACCTTTCAACGATGTATGATGGCCATATTCCACGAGTTAATTGAGGACAGCATGGAAGTCTTCATGGATGATTTCTCGGTTTTTGGAAATTCTTTCGACCTTTGTCTTTCCAACCTTAGGAAGATGTTGAAGCGATGCGAGGAAACTAATCTGGTTTTAAATTGGGAAAAATGTCATTTCATGGTAAAAGAAGGAATTGTCTTAGGGCATAAAGTCTCGGGGAATGGAATTGAGGTCGATAGAGCAAAAATCGATGCAATTTCCAAACTCCCCTATCCTACTACCGTTAAAGCTATTCGCAGCTTTCTTGGTCATGCAGGTTTTTATCGAAGGTTTATTAAAGATTTTTCGAAAATTGCCCGGCCAATGACACAACTTCTTGTTAAGGATGCCCCTTTTGATTTTTCTGGAGAATGCAAGGAAGAATTTAACCGACTAAAGAAAGATCTCTCTCAAGCACCTATAATGGTCACCCCTGATTGGTCTCAGCCATTCGAAATCATGTGTGATGCTAGTGATTATGCTGTCGGCGCAGTGCTCGGCCAAAGGAAGGAAAAGCATTTTCAACCAATCTACTATGCTAGCAAAACCATGAATGTAGCACAAGAGAACTATACAACCACTGAGAAAGAACTTTTAGCCATTGTTTTTGCCTTCGACAAATTCAGGCAATATCTCGTTCTCTCTAAAATTGTCGTCTTCACCGATCACTCCGCCTTACGCTATTTGTTTTCAAAACAAGATGCTAAACCTCGCCTGATTAGGTGGATCCTATTACTTCAAGAATTCGACATTGAAATTCGAGATAAAAAGGGGGCTGAAAATCTCGCTGCTGATCATCTATCACGCTTGGAGAACCCTGATCTTGAGAAGTCAGATCACACCGATATTCGCGACTCTTTTCCCGAGGAACGGCTAATGGCGATTAAAGAAATTGAGCCATGGTATGCTGATTATGCTAACTACCTGTCCAGTAGAGTTTTGCCAAATTACATGACCAAACAAGATAAAAAGAAGTTCTTCACTATGCTAAAACATTACTTCTGGGATGAACCCTTCCTTTTCCGTATATGTCCCGATCAAATCATTCGACGTTGCGTGGCCGGTAGAGAGATTGATCGAGTTCTGAAAGAATGTCATGCGGGACCATCTGGAGGACATCACGGTGTGAATATCACGGCACGAAAGGTTTTCGACGCCGGATTCTATTGGCCTACTGTTTTTCGAGACGTTAAGAGATTAGTTCTAATGTGTGATGCATGCCAACGATCAGGAAATATTTCACGACGGAATGAGTCACCTCAGAACTATATCCAAGTCTGCGAAATATTTGACGTTTGGGGAATAGACTTCATGGGACCCTTTCCATCTTCCGGAGGAAATGAATACATTCTCGTAGCTATCGACTATGTATCCAAATGGGTAGAGGCTCAAGCCCTTAGAACTAATGATGCAAGGGTAGTTATTCACTTTCTTAAAAAGCTCTTCGCACGATTTGGGATTCCCAAAGCATTAATCAGTGATAGAGGGACTCACTTTTGCAATGCTCAAATGGAAAAAGTGATGAAGAAGTATGGCGTCCCGCATAGATTTTCTAGTGCATATCATCCTCAGACAAATGGACAAGTAGAAAACACAAACAGGGCATTAAAGCGGATACTTGAAAAAACGGTCCACCAAAATAGGAAAGATTGGGCATTCAAACTGGATGAGGCACTTTGGGCATTTAGAACTGCTTACAAAACACCTATCGGGACAACCCCTTTTCGCCTGGTATACGGAAAAGCTTGCCACGTCCCTATCGAACTTGAGCAGAAAGCATATTGGGCCCTTAAGGCCTGTAATATGGATTATTCTGAAGCAGGGTCAAATCGGTTCTTACAACTTCAAGAATTGGATGAACTGAGGCTGGAAGCATACGAATCATCAATCACTTACAAAGAAAGGGCAAAAAGATGGCATGATCAACGAATAAAGAATCCTAAAGAGTTTTCGGAAGGGGATAAGGTGCTCTTGTATAATTCAAGACTAAGATTATTTCCAGGAAAACTCAAATCCAGGTGGTATGGACCCTTTTCGGTAAAAAAACAGATGAGCAATGGGGCGGTGGTGCTACTAGACAATGATGGAAGAGAATTCACCGTTAATGGGCAACGGGTGAAGCATTATCAATTGGATGATATTGAAATGGTAAATGATGAGGATATTGTTTTAGAAGAAGAGGGCGGTAATGAGAAAACGTAGGAGCATGACTATGAGTCTAGCTACAAGACTCTTAAATAAAGAAAAGCGCTTCGTGGGAGGCAACCCATGTTTAATTGTTTGCTTGTTAGTGTCTTATATCTTTTATTAATTGTTTATCCTCATGTTTAAATTTGTAAAAAAGCTTTATTTTGTTTTTAACCTCGTCTTAATTGCATGTAAAGGTATTTTACATAAGGGATAAGTGTAGGGAGGATTACACACGTTTTCAAAAGAAACGTAAACATGAGAATAACAATTAAGTAAAAGATATATATGTTTGTTTGTTCGAGTCAAATGCTTGTATCGAGTCATAATGGATGTTTTTGCAGAAATTTTTCCTGATTCTAAAGATGTAAATTTTCCAGAATTTTTTCCAGAAAATCGCAGACCAGTTTTTGTCAGGATAACCTGACGGCGTCAGGATTGCAACCTGACGGCGTCAGGAAGGAGTAAAAACATCAGATTACTTTTTCTCATTTTCTGAGCTACTTATAAATTTTTGGAATTTTCCAGGTCTTAATTTTCTTAGAAATTCTGTAAACATCCATTCCACAAGCATTATATCCTAGTTTAAATCGAGTCTTATATATATTATTACCGCCGATTTTACGCAAAGGTTTCATTTGTTTTCTTCAAGTGTGCAGGTTTAGTTTGTCAAGAAGAAGTTACATAAGATTGGAGGAGCTTTTCACGCAATAAATCTTCTTGGAAAAGAGTTTAACCACCACTTTACACGGATCCTACCGAGCTAATCAGGGGAGTATTAGTTTCTTTCGTTTTAAATTACCTTCTATTATCATAACTTTGATACTTTCGGGGAACATTGGGGACAATGTTCAGTTTAAGTGTAGGGAGGGAAAATAAAACGGGAACTTTGAAACTATGCTTATCCTTGATTATTAATAAACCATGAGAAAATGTCGGTTTAGGTTAATTTTGGCACCAAATTTAAAATTTTTTATGACATATAGGAGTGGGCCATTAGTCTTAACAAAAGCGTCTCATGGATAGGAAGTTATATGACTAGCACAAAACCCTTTACCACCCAAATTCCACCAAAATGTGAGGATCGCCCTTAGATTAGTAGGAATTAAAGCATTCATCTTTAATGCTTAGAGTGTGAACCGGTAGTATATTAGATTCTAGAACTTGTTTTGTGATGCATTCCGAGATCGCAAGTGAGGCTACACTTGTGTAGTTAGGAATAACTAAATGATAAGAGGCATTAGGATAACCCTTGTTTGATACCCGTAATATAATTACTTCTTCCACATCGGTTGAGTAATTCCCCCACACCCTTTGCGTTGTACTCATCTTTAGTACACGATACCCCTAGTTAACCCCTCAGAGCCTATCCTTTTCGCGGTTCTCGTGATGTTTCAGTTTTTCCGGAATATCAATGAAGAGCATTGTTTACACCGCACCCCCAAATATACACCCAAATCGCCTTAGCCTACCCCTTATGCACTCACTTTTAGTGCAAATTTTTGTTATCACCCCAAACCCTTAGTTCAATTATCTAGTTACTTGCATAAGTTGCTAAGTCGAGTCATATCCTTTGTATACAGTTTTGGGATGATTGGGATTCATGGGAAAAGTTAAAGTTTATGAAATGACGGGAAGGGAACGTTAAATTCAAATTCCCTTTGTTTGCATAATAATGTACCCCAAGTGTTTTGATCTTTTCAAATCGGGTCAAATTAGTGTTAGAGTAATAAAAACTCAAGTGTAGGGATATGCCTATAAATCCCTAGTATTTTGATGTTATCATAGAGGATGGTAGATTAAAAGTGTATGGGAAAAAAAAATACGGGCTACCATCCTACATCTATCTTTAAATTTATGTTTGTTTATTTCAGTTATCTAGAGTTTTAGAGTGTCGAGTCTTGGCTTAGCAACACCATTCTTCATATGCAGTTAACATAAAGATTTTTGACTTACCACCACTAAATAGCCTATCCCACCAAACCCTTATTTCCCTACCGTAAGCCTAACATTACAACCCTTTAAAGACCTCTTTGATAGTCTTTCCTAGGTGCTTACGCCAAAGCGATGGAGGTTTGATCTATTCTCAAGCCTATGGTAATCTATGTACTAGGACCGGTTAATGAGTGTTTATATCCCATTTCCTATTTGTTATATTTCTTATATACACCCGAGAGAGATGTGAGTATCCAAACACCCCATGTGAGGTGCTAGTATGTAATTTCCGTGCTTGTTATGACTTTTGCGGGGCTTATATGTGTTGTGGACCATTTTGAATTAATGCTTTATGACCCCCAACTTATAAATTAATTGGCTAAAAGCACATTTGCTTGAGGACAAGCAAATAACAAGTGTAGGGATATTTGATAAGGTTTTAAAAGGTACCATTTTGAGGGGTTATTTAAGTCCTTATTTGATCACTTTTGTATCCGTTATTGCTTAATATCGTTCCTTTTCACTTTTTAGGTCTCTTGAAGGCAAAATGCTGGAATGGCACTTATTTGGACGAAAAGGCGCGAATATATGAAGAAAATGGCCAAAGTCAAAATCGAGACACTCACAGTTGCTGAAACTAGAAGGCGACGGCGTCAGGTGCTAATGGCGACGCCGTCCCAAAATTATTGTGACGGTCCAGAACCCAAAACTCGTATTTTAAGTGACGACGTCTAGTTGTAAAAGAGTAGGCCGTCGCTACTCAGACGGCCTAGATGCAATCCAGACGACGTCAGAAGCTGAAGAGGACGGCGTCACGGACATAAGGTGACGCCGTCGCAAGGTTAACGTGGCCAAGACGAAACCCTAATGACGGCGACACGACGGCGTCACTAAACATAAGGTGACGCCGTCGCAATTGTAATCTTATATATAGAATCCGAATTTTTCAGTCTTTGGGTGGAGAGTCTTTGGAGTAAAAACCTAAAACCGAACCTAAGGTGTCTTGTACAGTATTTTAGGGTTTTAAACCCTATCTTACATCAAGATAAGTCTTTACTTCATTAATTCAATTATGTCTTTGATTATTTGTGTGTATGCTTGCATGTTCTCCATGTCCGGCTAATTTATTTGTGTGTTTGCTTAGGAAGTATGAAACTTAATTTTTGAATATTGATTGGTTGTTTCTTATCTTAGTTGATTAATGATCTAGTAATGCGATAGGTCATTCGTTGTGTACTTAATGCTTGATTCATCTTTGTGAACCTTAGAATATAATTACCTGAGTAGTTGTAGGCTAAACCATCCAAAGAGCGCCTTAGAGTAGGAGTTTATCATCCCTAGTGGGTTTGTAGACGAGACCCTTTGGTAAGTTCAAAGAGTTAGGGAGAAACGCATACCCTACAAATTTAGACACACAACGCAACTAGGAATAAGGACGTGACAATTCAACCACCAATAGGAGATAATTAAGGAGTAATACAAACTAAGTAAACACATCTTTAAACTATTATACGAGCACACATTAATTAGACATAGAGTCCCACAACCTTAGTTTAGATAATTAGATAATAGTAGAGTAATCGGTAGAAATACCAACCCCCCAAATCCAATACCCGAGATTCGTACCTTTCCATTTCATAAAACATAAAAAGATAAAAAAATAATCTTCCTCAACCTTAACCTTAGCGTAGTAACTCCTTACTAGCATTCCTATTCCCCTAGAGAACGATATCAATACCCGTGGCTTACCCTAATTACTACACTACAACGATTAGGTTCACTGCCTAGGGTGTTATAAAACTTGCTCGAAGAAAAGGAATTTTCCTTGACCCCGAACGACGCGTGTAGCGTTATCAATAGTTCAGATCTCGTCAATTCATGGGTTAAGTCTTAGCACACGATGATTCAATCATATTTTCAACATATTTGTATCACACATTTTTTCTCTCCCTCAGAAATGGTATATAAATGTTATTTTTGACGAAATTTTGATATCGAATATGACCATTTTGAGTTTTGTGGGAAGCTTCCACGAAGAACAATTTATGAACAAAGATTTTAAGCAAATACTCCCCCTCAACAATTAATATTAACTGTTGAGATTTTGAAAAACAGAAGGGGAAGTACTTGCTCTTTTGAGCAAAAACTTTAAAAAATGAAAGTTTTGATAAGTTTTACTCAAAAATAAGAAGCTTTCGCTCTTTTTATAGGATTGTGGCACTGAAGCGTACCACAAGGTCCTTTCATTACAAGAACGGGTTGTACACTGTTATGTGTGCACAAGCCATCGTCAATAAATCAAACAAACAAAATCACAATCAAAAGAGTTAAGGGAGTACCCAATGATTACAAACGATCAACTACTTTCTTAGGAAGTTGGTAAGTCAGAATCGAAAAGTTTGGTCATCCTCCCACATAGCTCTTCCAACCATCGCATATGTACCCGATGAATCAACCTTTCAGCAATCCTAGTGATAAATCAACGAACATCCTTGCGATCCTTTGAATTCCATCTCTTCGTCTGAATAATACCCAACTCAATGTCCTTCAATCGATATGCCAATCCATCTCGTACCATCTCCAGGGTAGCGTCATAGAACTTTGTGAGTTTCATCGAAAGACATGAAGCAAGTATGATGAATTTTCACTTTGGTAGACAAACCCAAACTTTGGATTATTAACGATTTTGTACTGAGGTTCTTGATTGATTTCGTTGAAGTGTAGAATTTTGGTAAGATTCCACCCCGAGGTGGAGATTTTCAACATGCTCTTTGATTTGATATGTATGAAAACAAGGGGTGCAGTAATGTACTTGATCTAAATTTTGGTTGAGGTTTAGGTTGGGGCTCAGGTATGTAGTGATCCTCACCAGCAGTGTATGTGAAGTGATCAATGGTTTTCTCCATTGGGGGTGTGGTTTTTGAATCCCTTGGTTGATCAGATGGTGGTGGTTGTGTAGCTTGTTGTGTAGTGGTGATAACCTGCTTAACCATTTGACGAATCAATGGATTTGCCTTCTTAACAGATTTTATTGTTGACTTAGTTGTTTCTTTTGTTGATGGAGGTTATGATTGAGATGATGATTTGGGTTTGGTGGAAGTGTCAAGAGGTGCTACAGAAGACTGTTGAGGTTTATGTATTGGATTATCAACTATGTAGTTGTCTGATTCCTTCTTTAACTTTTCTTCTTCAGCTCTAGCAGCTACTTCTGCCTCTTTTCGCATCATTTCCTCTTTAGCTGCCAAATTATTATCATCAGTGACTCAGTCATCCTTATCATGATCGTAATCTCCTTTGTCATAAGTTTCCTCATCTTCATCATGCTATTCTTCTTGCGGTTGTTTTAGTTATTGTTGTGGATGCTTCATTTCAATAGTTTTAGTGACAGTGACACCCTGATCCTTACCGGGTTGATTAACCGGATCGGATGGGGTAAGAGTTGTTTGCAATGGATCTTCCATAAGTGGAGGACTACTTCTTGACCCTCCTGCCCCACCAGGTTGATTAACCGGAAAGGTTGAAGCATGGTATTTCATCCTTTTCTTCTTTAATGTCTTACGAAATTGTATTTCCTCATCCATTGAATCATACTCATCATCAGTATGACTTTGTGAGCATGAATTTGAATGGATATTGTAGAAGGATGTCCACAGCAATTCTGCAAGATGATCATGAGCATATGAAGTAGTTGAAGATGACACGGAGATTGTTCTTGCCATTATTTTGTCGTAGCTAGCTAGGAATGTGTTTGCCATCGAGAGCTCAGCTGGGGCATTGATGTTTGCTTGATTTGCAGCCATTTTGTGATCTAAAAGTCATTAGACAAAGAGACAGACATATGGAAACACAATGTGTTTGATTAGTCTGATTTATTATCTAATTACTTGTTTGATGGTAACATGTTTATGTTAGTTACAAGTCCTAAGTCACATTTTTCCAATTGTTTGAAGTTGATGTGATAAGTTACATGAACGTCTTAATTTTAAAATTTCAGAGTCCAATTTTTCACTTAATCACACAACATATTAACTTTTGTAAGCTTATACTAAACATAAGGTATTTGTGACTTATGTGTAACATTTAACAAGTAACATGTGCGTAACAGGCCAAAATGTAGTGAACAGTGGGTTATGAGTAACAAGGATCCTTATGTGTAAGAAAGGAGCTTATGCGTAGGAGTAAGCTAAAGCGTAAGACCAAGCTTATGCGTAAGAGTTTCTTATGCGTAAGACAAGTTCAAAGGCTTTAGGCTTACGCGTAGGAATAAGCTTGATGTTACGTGTAAAGTTTACTCGTAAGAGTAAAGCGTATGTGTAGCAAGCCTTGTTTACGAATATCTTTCCAAGATACGCGTAATCCACTGTAGACCTCTTATGCGTAAGAGTTACGCGTAAGATTTCTCTTAGGCATCACCTTTAGGCATAAAAGTAATCTTTAAGCGTAACGGTTTGAACACCTGAAGATTCTGACATTATGAATAATTAACCTGTTAAATATAAACATGAAAACTTGATTGCAGTTTATACCAAACATCTTTTAGATCACAAAATAAGCACAAGAACATATCAGATACACACAAAAAGACTTATGCATAAAATTACTTAAACCCTAAACCCTTAATCTATGCGTAAGAGATATAGCCACACAAATCAAACAAGAATGTTTCTGGAGTATCCTAGATGTCATATGAGTGCAATGGAACAAGATTTAACATATTTCCTCCACAAAATCAGAAGATTCATGGGAGATGAACCCTAAAAACCTAAAACTTAAATTCTTACAGTTTAGATGTTTCTGGGCAAATTTAAAGGTTCAAAACATGCATATAAACTTATTCAAACACTTTCTTGACCACATAAAACATCACAAAATAGAAAAAACCCTAAAACATCACGGATTTTGAAGATTTGACACAAAATAGAAAAAACCCTAAAACATCACGGATTTTGAAGATTTGATTTGGGCTGTTTGATCTTGGTGGTTTAGGAGTAAACGCACATGAAGTGGTGCATAGACTGTGTTAGGTGAATGTTTTTGTTAAAATTAATTTGCCAAGTTGACACATTCAGTCCCTCAACCTCAAAGAGATTCCAACCAAGATCCTTTAACTTCTGTTTAGGTTAGACAAAACACATGTAAGGCAAGAAACTTAATGATACTCCCCAAGTACAAAGTTTTATGAAACTGAAAAATATTTAATTTCTCCCCCTCAACACTTGTTCGGGAAAATTATGAAAAGTTTGATAGAACACAGTGTTGACGGAAGTATTGTACTTGCAATGTTTGAAAGAATTTAGATAGAAGAATATTTTTGTATTTCATCAGATTTTATATTTTTCTATTTTTGATTTTGAAAAATTTATTTACAAAAGAGGTTTTGGTGTTTGACTGGTTTTCAAGATTGTGTTAAAATTTCATCCAGTTCCTCTGGAGTCAAACACCTCATACCAACCCGGTGGATCAAATCATTAAACCTAGCAGGAGCCAAGGCTTTGGTAAGAAGATCCACCAGTTGGTGATCAATACCTACAAAATATAATTCAACGGTATCCTTTACCACATGCTCTTTGATGAAATGATATCGAAGATCGATGTGCTTAGACTTCGAGTGTTGAACAGAGTTGCACGAGATTGCAATAGCACTTCGATTGTCGCAGTACATAGGAATTCTTTCAAATACAGAACCATAATATTTGAGTTGTGTTCTCATCCAAATGACTTGAGCACAACACGCAGACATGGCTACATATACGGCTTCAGTTGATGACAGTGAGGTACAATCCTGCTTCTTCAATTGCCATGACACCAGTTTATCACCAAGGAATTGTAGAGCGCCTGATGTACTTTTTCATGAATATAAGCAACCTGCGTGATCAGCGTCTGAAAAAGCTATTAGTTCAAAACCAGAATCCTTTGGATACCAGATCCCCAAATTAATGGTTCCCTTGATGTATCGGAGGATTCGTTTAGCCTCAGAGATGTGTTTCACAGTAGGTCGCGACTGATAACGGGAGCAAAGATAAACTGCAAATACTTTGTCAGGTCTACTGGCTGTTAGATACATGAGTGACCCAATAATACTTAGGTATTTGGTAGGGTCAACCAATTTCCCATGCAAATCAGCATCCAGTTTGTTGGTAGGTGCCATTGGAGTGGCATAGGTGTCACACCTTGTCATTCCATGTTTGTTTAAAATTTCAAGAGCATATTTGGACTGATTTAGAAAAATACCACGAGGTGATTGATGAACTTGAAGTCCTAAGAAGAACGTAAGTTCACCCATCATTGACATTTCAAAATGTATTTTCATAAGTTTTGAAAAAGCGTTTGAGTACTTTCTATGGGTTGACCCAAAAATGATGTCATCCACATCAATTTGAACGATTAAAATGTGTGCCCCGTGATATTGTATAAACAGTATTGGGTCGACCGATCCTTTGACAAAATTATGGGATAGAAGAAAGGATGATAACTCATCATACCACGCCCGAAGGGCTTGTTTGAGACCGTAGAGAGCCTTGTTCATTTTCTAGACATGATTGGGGAACTCTGGATCAACAAATCCTTCTGGCTGACTAACATATACCGTTTCCTTCAGTTTACCATTCAGAAAAGCGGTTTTGACATCCATCTGATAGACCGTGATATTCATGTGAGCCGCGAATGCCAGAAAAATCCGTACAGCCTCAAGTCTAGCAACCGGTGCGAATGATTCTTCAAAGTCAATCCCCTCTTCTTGTCTATAACCCTTAGCCACCATACGTGACTTATTTCTGATAACCGTACCTTCAGCATAACATAGACCCCTGTTGATTTTTCAACCAATTCCCATACTTCAAGACGTTTAAAATGATTAAGTTCTTCTTGCATGGATTCAATCCAGTTGTCATAAGTCATTGCTTTTTTAATGTTTTTAGGTTTAGATTGGCAAACGGTAAGTGCATAAATGCAATGTTCACCATCAGTCTGAAGGCGTTGTCTAGTTACGACTGGTTGATTCGGGTTTCCAATGATGTTAACAAGATGATGGTCTTTAGTCCAACGATGTATGGAGGGTTGATGTTGATATACATTGTGCAGATTAGGAGGATTCAAATGGCTTGTAGATGATTCCGCAACATCAGAGGTGACAGTTTCATTAGCAAAAGGATTGAAGAACGCATTTGGATCATAATCTGCGGGTGTAGGTACATCATGATTCAGAAGATCATCAGGTGGTTTAGCGTCATTGGATGCGGTTTGTTCGGCTGTTGTTGTAGAATCAATTGGAGGTGCTTCATCAACAGTTGTTGTTTAAGGTGTATCAGGTATTGGATTATTATCAGATTGAGCAGCGGAAATAGTTGATACATTTGGAGCACGTTGATCAATATCATCACTAACAGAGGAGCAAATAGCTATTCCATTTGATGATGAGTAAGCTGTAGGCTTGGTTCAGCTGATGATGGGGTTTGGGGGAAGTTTAGACGGTTATGTCTGGGTTCCAACCTGTTTTGCTCAGAAGCCATTTTGAAGTAGTTTCAGATCAGCTTCCCCCCAAACTGACAACTGTCTTTAGCAGATTTGTAACTTTGATGAAGTCGACATTTCTTCTAAACTGTTGAAGTTTTCAGTACGCAGTGGAATTTGTAGATGAACAGTAAACTACACAATGTAAATCTGACTTATTGCGGAAAATCCATTCGGGGGTAACATACAAGAAATCAACTAGATCTTCTCACGTATGTAGATGCTTCACACCAAACAAACCACAAAAGACGAAATAAAACGACTTCCCCCTGAATGTTGTGGTCTATCAGAATAATAATTACCTGTGAGTATGCAATTTCTCGATAAGATGACCGTGTGTGAGGCATCATATCATCATATTTAGGTAACTTCACACACGATAACCCTGAGAGAGTGAGACGATAATGTAGAAAACTAGAAGGGGGGTTTGAATAGTTTACCAATTAAAAACTTTGTTTTGAAACTTATTGAAAGATCAATTGATATTGATCTTAGATATGTTAATGAAATATGCAAGCAATATGTAAAGAGTAAATAAGGAAATAAATGATCAAACCACAACAAGTTGTTTATAGTGGTTCGGTCTACAAGGACTCTTTTTCTTTGACCTACTCCACTCCCCGAGTCTCACACTCGAGAGTTTAACTTCACTAGTCAACAAGCTCCTTTCACCGGCGGAGAAATCTTTACACTTCGCTTACACTATTTCCGACACTAAGCTAGATGTTGGGTTCTTTCCAAGGGTACAACCACTCCCCCACACAATGTATTTTAAGGACTAAAATACTAACCACTCACACTCACAAGATTATGATGGTTTAATACAACAATGAAGTATGGATCAACACAAGATCATACAACACTAAACAAACAAGACTTCCAACTTCTCGTTTGAAGCTTGAATGTGACTTAATCTTCTTTGCTACAAAAGAGATCACTAATATGATATGAAACTGAGTTAGAAAGGTTAGAGAGAAGATATGTAAGAGAGTATGATAGAAAGGGATGAAAAACTACTTGGTTTGGCTTTGCTATTTATAGCCAAAAGCTTCAGCAGGCACCACGGACGACGGACCCCTTGAAAGGGTTCCGTCCGTTATACATTTTGGTGCCGCCGGGGTCTGACAGCAAGATATCAAGATCTTGCCAAAGTCAGCCATATCTATGTAAGATTGTGTAAGATGTGAATAGTACAAATCTACACAAAATATCTAATGAAATCTTCCAATGATTTCCATGATGCATCACATGATGTCATGTGTTGTTTTTCTATTTTTAGAAATATGCAAATACATAAGTAATGTTTAGTTTTTAAGAAACTAAAACATTCTAAAAATTACTATCATACATTATACTTAGACTCATATTTAAGATATGATTAGTCACAATGTAAATGCTTAAATGATGAAGATATTGTTTGAAAAAGCTTGTTTTAATATTTATTAAACTTGACAAGCTTTAAGCTTTATACAAATTAAATTTACTTTTTTCGTTAACAAAACTTAGGTAAAGATCAAAAATATAAATAACGTTTAATGAAGATATTAGTATTAACAATCTCCCCCTTTTTGTTGAGGACAAAATATAAATTTAATTTTTATAAAAGATACAAAGTTTGTGCAAAAGTTATAAAAATATTAGTTTTAGAACTTGAAAAGGAAATGATAATGCAAGTGTATGATGTTTGACTTTTTCAGAAAGTCAAAGTATTCACTAGTTGATGCATGATGTTGACTTTTTCAGTAAGTCAAAGTATGCAGTTGACTTTTTAAGAAAAGTCAAGTATTACCAATGAAGTATCATGTTTGACTTTTTTAGAAAGTCAATGTATGCAGTTTGACTTTTTCAGAAAAGTCAAATATAAACAAGTTCTATATTTTCTCCCCTAGCCCGAGCCATTATCTCCCCCTTGATCGAAGCTCCCCCTAAATTGGGTGCTTAATGGGAAGATATATGGATTGTGAAAATAAAGCTACAAAAAAAATGTTAGTAATAATAATCATTCATAAGCATTTCCAAACACTATGTAAAGGCACCAACAATATAGAAAACACCATTCATTAGCTAAAATTTTTCATGAATAAAAATCATGAAAAGAGAACACAATGATGTGTTTTTAGTACAAGAAAATAAATAATCCTAAGAAAAGAAAAACTTAGAAATGCTAATCTATGACCATCCTAATGAGATGGTGGATGAGAAAGAGCGTTGAGGCGCTCAAGGATGTGATTGAGGATGAACCTCATTTCCTCTTGGAAGTCATGGACCATAACCCGGGTCCTATCAACGGTTTGGGCGGTTTGCTCACAAGTTGAGCAACCATGCCTAGGGGGTAGTATGTTTGGTGAGGTTGAGGTGGTGGAATGGTAGATGTGTTGGTGTTGGTGGGGATGTTTGGGGTGGTCATGATGGAGGCTAGCAAAGCACTTTGCATTTGCATAGTCTCACTAAGGTGAGAATCCACCATGCCTTTGAATTGGTGGAGGTTTTGGAGTTCCGCTTGAATCTCTTCTCTTGTGGGATTAGCATCCCACATGCACTCCTCAATGTCCTCTAAGTGAGGGGACATTGATGTGGGGAGTGGTTGGTCCCCATACAAAGGACCATGAATGTCTTTGTGAATGGGGTGGAAGAGAAGAGGTTTTGGCCCTAATGGGGCATTTGGGTCAAAGGATGGCCTAGGTGACTCATGACCAATCCGCTCAATTGTGCCAAAGGAAGGCAATGGTGGTGGATGATTTGGCCTAGGAGGCAAGTCATCCAAGTCCTCCAAGAAAGGGTTTGGAGAAGTGGGTGGTGTGGAAAATAACTCCATAGGAATGAGAGTTGGAGACTTTGGTGGTGAGGATGGTGAGGGTGTTTTATATGTTTGGATGGGTGTCGGTGGAGGTGAAGTTGGTGTTTTTGTAGGTGGTGGAGTGGTGATCAAAATTGGTGATTGATTATGTGTAGCCAAGGTAAGGTTTGTATCATCTCAGATTGGAGATGAGAATGTGAGTGGAGAAGACTCGGATGAGGAGCTCAAGTTTACGAAGCAACATGGCCTCACGCTAATTCTAGCAGTTTTCTTGCAAGGTTTAGGGGAGGATTTTGTCATTTTGACTTGTGTTTTTCTTTGCTAGATGATGGTAAGAGTGAAGAAGGTGTGAGGATGATCATGGTAAAACCTCTCAATTTATAGAAGTGAAAAATTATGGAGAAATGTGTTGATTTGATGTTAAACCATTGAAGAGAGGAGGTTCCTAATGATTTGGAAGTGGGTTAAATGCTAGTCATATCACCCAAGTCAAGCCATACAAGAGAGATGGAGTGAAGAAGCAAAGATTTGCAATAAATGTGTTCTAATGAGTGGAATTTCCTAACAATCAGATTACCCACGGATTTCAAGGTACCAAAAATTTGGTTCCTTCCTTTATGCCAAAGGGCTCCTTGGGTGAATTTTTCAAATTTTTTAATTTTGGTGGGAAATGCATTTCTTATATGCCTAAGTGAATTATACTAGTTCTAATAAGGGTATAGATTAGTTAAGATTGACCTATAAGCAATGGATGGTAATTTGGAATCACGAAAGAATCGAAATTCAGAAAGTTACCTGAAGGATCCACGGCACCAAAAGTTTACACGGACGGACCCCTAAAAAGGGTGTCGTCTGGTCCGCCTGTACAGGTATGGCGGTACCATTTTATATAACAGACGGAACCAAAACGTTGGTGCCGTCTGATCCGTGCAGTGCAGAAAACTTCACAGAGTATATTTTAAGGTGTCGGGGACTTTTCCGAAACCTGAAATTTTTCTCGAAACATGTGACACTAAACATTTCTAGTTAGAAAAAGTAAATAACACATGTATAAACATAGTGGAGCATAGATTTTGAGCAAGGCTAAGTGATTTTCACATTATAGTGAAAATGGGTAAAATTTGATAGCATACTTGTGCTATCTCCCTGCATAAGATTGTTAGCATACATCATTGTTTTGAGTCATATTATCATCCTTCAAGATAAAAACAACCAAATTGTATCAAACATTAGAGATAATGTATTGTTCCAAACGCTCCTTAAAATGATTCTCACTTATCCAACTTCTTGTAGATCTTGTTCATCATTCTACCAAGGAACTTGAACATCCCCTTGGTTTGCTTGAAATCTGCTGATTCATTCTCAATCTCGGGAAGAGATGCATAATACTCATGAGGTGGAAGGCGAGAGTTTGGAAGACCATCATCGGAGCTATTTGATGATGATGATGATGGGGTTGGAGGTTTTGCTCTCTTGCCTTTTGTCTTAGCAACTCGTGCATCACTCAAAGGTACAAAGATGTGAGGGATGAGCTCATAGTGAAGGTGCATCCCTTTTGGGCTTGGTGGAATTGGTGTAAAGGATATATAGAGACGGGTGAGAAGCATCCCGTATGGGAGAGCAATCGATCCTTGTGTTGGAATATCAATCATTCTCCTAGCAATGTAGTAGGCTAAATTGAATGGTTGACGGGTGGACAAGTTGTAGAGCATATGGCAAAGACAAGCATTGATGTGATCCCTATTCCCTATGGTGCTAATGACGTTGGCTCTAAGTAGTTCTTCCCATTTCCTAAATTCGGGCTTAAGTTCATTTAGCTCCATTCCATATGGATCTCGGTTCACTTCTTATCCTTTTCGGGTGACTTGGGTTGTATCTCCCCTTGGGATAAATAGGTGCTCACGGATGACATCCTTATTTGCTAGAGGTGTTTGGTAGGGAGAAGTGCGGTCATTGTTTGCATCAAGAGTAGTGAGTGACCACTTATCCGAGTAGACACATGTCCATCGGTTGGGAATTCCTAGCAATTGAGCAAAGTTGGTTAAGGTGATTGTGTAGTCGTTTTGATTGATTTTAAACCTAAGACAAAACTCATCATCATCTTCATCACTAAAGCCGGTCACACTAGCATAGAACTGTAACACAAACCTAGGACAAATTGGTTCATCGATGTCAAGAAGACAATCGAATTGAATGGCGGCTAGATCTTCACGGAGATTGGTATTTTCAATGAAAGATGGGTGAATGGTTCTACTTGTTCCTTGGATAGTCCTTTGGTTTTGTGATGTTTGGGAATGTAGCCAAGGGTGTCCTTGTGATCATAGAATCTTGCGGTTACCATGGTTATTCCTAGGAGCAAGAATTGATATGTTAAAAATGAGAATAAACTTTAAGGTTTTAGTTCTAGTGTGTGCCTATATGAAAACGATTTGGAGTTGCGGTTATCTCGACTCATTTTATGCAAAAAAATGGTTTTAGTGGGGTGTTTGGCAAATACCATGAGATAACCCAAATGCTCCTAATTCAATGTGGCTTCATTTGAATATACCCGGGAATGCATATTAGTTATGCAATACCTTTAGTATTCAAGAGCATGCAAGTGATGAAAGTCTAACGTTTCTATTTGTATTAACAATGAAAAAATTGTTTTCCTACAAGTGAGAAGCTTTTCAAAAATTTTGACATGGGGTGTTTGGTTATTTGAATAAGGCCTTATAGTCATTATCTATTGATTAGTGGGAAGCATGATTTGTTTATGCAATATGATAATGTAGTACCTAATTTCAATGACTAGTTATGCAATTTGCCAATTGAATTCATATTTAGTATAAAAGCATACATAAAACCCCATGTAATGATTTGTAATGGTTTTGTGCATAAATAAGAATCCTAGACTCAGATTTAAGAGATAAAATGTAGTTAGGATACTTACAATGATGTTATCTTCAGTGATTAGTGAGTGGGAAGGTGTCAATAATGAGCTTGGTTTAATGTTTACACGTTTTGGTAAAGTGGGTTTTGAGGAAGAAGATGTTTTGTAGGTAGCAGTTTTGCTTCTGTAGACACCACGAACCAGAAGGTACCAAATTTTTGGTTCCGTCCGTGTTGTCATTTGGTGCCGTGGCTACAGTAGCAGATACAAAACAAAATTGTTTTGTTTTGACTATTCTAATGTTTTGGGCTATGTTTATCCTACATGTTTGGTTCCATTAACCCTAAACCAAGTCTAAGAAGATTAAAAGGTTCACGTTTAAGAGGCTTAGTTAAGATGTCGGCAATGTTGTCTTCGGAGGATACTTTCTCAATTGAGATGTTTCCTTTTTAAACATTGTCGCGAAGAAAATGATGACGGATATCAATATGCTTTGTACGAGCATGTTGAACGGGATTCTTGCTGAGATCGATGGCTCCTTTGTTGTCGCAAAGTATTATAATGTCGTTGAGATGAATCCCGTAATCTACGAGAGCTTGCTTCATCCAAAGAGCTTGTTGACATGCTTTTCCGGCTTAGACGTACTCGGCTTCAGTAGTTGAGATGGCTAAGGTCGTTTGCTTCTTTGCAAACCATGAGGTGAGACAATGTCCAACGAAAGTGCAAATACCACTTGTACTTTTTCTATCGACATAATCACCGGCATGATCCGAGTCGGCATACACTATGGTTTCTACACCCGTTCTTTTGGGATACCATAATCCTAAACACGTTGTTCCCTTAATGTATGTAAAAATCCTTTTCAAGGCTTCTAAGTGTGATGCCTTTGGGTTTTCTTGAAAGCGAGCACATAGACAAACACTAAACATAATGTCGGGTCTACTAGCCGTAAGATAGAGTAGGCTACCAATCATTCCTCTATATTTAGTGTTATCTACGGATTCACCTTCTTCCTCCTTGGTGAGTTTAGTGTCCGAGGACATGGGTGTTTTAGTTGGTTTGGAATCTTCAAGACCAAATTTCTTAAGCATGTCTTTAATATATTTAGATTGGTTAAAAAATATGCCATCTTCTAGTTGTTTAATTTGAAGTCCTAGAAAGAAATTTAACTCACCCATCATACTCATTTCAAACTTGTCGTGCATGATTTTTGAGAAATCATCACATAGCTCTTGACAAGTTGATCCGAATATAATGTCATCAACGTATATTTGAACAATGATAATATGTGATTCCTTTTTCTTGGTAAAAAGAGTATTATCTACTAATCCCATAGTGTATTTTTTATCAATAAGAAAAGTCTTAAGTCGGTCATACCAAGCTTTTGGTGCTTGCTTAAGGCCGTATAATGCTTTCTTGAGTTTGAAGACATGGTGTGGTTTCTCAAAGTCGGTAAAACCGGGAGGTTGAGCAACATACACTTCTTCGTTAATAAACCCATTAAGAAAAGCACTTTTAACATCCATTTGAAATAATTTAAAGTCATAAGCACAAGCATAAGCAAGTAATATTCTAATAGATTCGAGTCTAGCTACCGGTGCATAAGTTTCATCATAGTCAATCCCCTCTTGTTGATTATAACCTTGTGCAACAAGCCTAGCTTTGTTTCTAGATACCACACCATTTTCATCCATTTTATTTCGAAAGACCCATTTCGTTCCAATTATAGTTTGATCTTTAGGTTTTGGAACTAGTCTCAAAACATCATTTCTAACGAATTTGTTTAACTCTTCTTGCATGGCAATTACCCATGATTCATTTTTTATTGCTTCATTTATGTTTTTCGGTTCAATGGTGGACACAAAACAAAAATAGTTACTTTGATTTTGGGCTTGTGACCTTAAGGTTCTTTGATTAAGTTGTCCTATGACCTTGTCTAAAGGATGACTTTTAGATTCCTTGATGTTTAGAATTTCTTTATTTAATGGTTCATCTTCCTTGTTATTATTAATTATTTCTTGACTTTCTATCATTTGACTTTCAACTAAGTCATTATCTACCAAAGGTGATGTCTTAGAGGGAGGTGGACTTTCGTCGAATGTTATGTTCAACGATTCCTCGACTATCATTGTTTCTTTGTTTAGGACAATGTAAGCTTTACTAGTTTGAGAATAACCAAGAAATACACTTTCATAAGACTTTGGGTCAAACTTGGTGAGATAATCTTTAGTATTAAGAATAAAGCATTTACAACCAAAGACTCTAAAATATCCTAACGTTGGTTTTTTACCTTTATAAAGCTCATATGGTGTTTTGTTTAGGAAAGGACGAATTAAGACTCTATTTAAAATATATGTAGAAGTGTCAACCGCGTTACACCAAAACTTTTGAGGAATGTTTTGTTCATTAAGCATTGTTCTACTCATTTCTTGAATTGTTCTATTTTTACGTTCTACCACTCCATTTGATTGAGGTGTTCGTGGAGCCGAAATGTTATGTGTTATACCATTTGTATCACAAAAGTTTCCAAATTGAGTTTCGTTGTCAAATTCACGACCATGATCCGTTCGGATCGCCACAATTTTAACACCTAGTTGATTTTGAATTTTCTTGCTAAGAATTTCAAATTTATCAAAAGCTTCATTTTTAGTTTTCAAAAACAATGTCCAAGTAAATCTTGAGTAATCATCTACTATGATCAAAGTGTATAAGTTCCCTCCGTAGCTTCTTATAGCGGATGGACCAAACAAGTCCATATGCAATAATTCTAGACACTTAGATGTGGACACCATATTTTTATATTTATGACTACTATGGGTTTGTTTACCAATCTTGCAAGTGTCGCAAAAGTGTTGGTCATATTTTAGTTTTGGTAAATTCCTAACTAACTCTTTCAAAGATAGGTTTTGTATAAGTCTCATATTAGCGTGACCTAAGCGTCTATGCCAAAGAGATGAACTATCATCTAACGTTGTTAGGAAAAGTTTGTCATTAGATGTTTTATCTATTTTCATGACGTATATGTTATTTTTCCTAACTCCTTTAGCTATGGTGATACCATCTTTTAGTATTTTACTACCATTTTCATCAAATAGTAATTTATACTTTTT
Source organism: Chrysanthemum seticuspe (assembly GCA_019973895.1). Taxonomy (NCBI): domain Eukaryota; kingdom Viridiplantae; phylum Streptophyta; class Magnoliopsida; order Asterales; family Asteraceae; genus Chrysanthemum; species Chrysanthemum seticuspe. The sequence goes on from BPTQ01000009.1 coordinate 273,798,625, forward strand.
ATCACATAATTGGCTAATACTAAGTAGATTAAATCCTAACCTATCTACATGAGCAACATTTTCAATAGTTAGAGAGTTATGAGCGATCGTACCTTTGCCAATGATTTAGCTTTTGAGATTGCTACCAAAAGTGACATTACCTCCGTCATACTCTTGGTATGATGAGAAGAGACTTTTGTTGCCCGTCATGTGTCGTGAGCATCCACTATCTTTTATCCATTCATCAGGTTCCAATCCAACTTTCAAGCATACCTAAGAAGCAAATAACTCAAGCATTTGGTCCCCAATATCTCATGGGTCCGTTTGGGTTAAACATACCATTTATTTGATTCATGTATGGAAATGATGGGTAAGAGTTCCATGACATGTAATCTGGAGTTTGATATGGTCTAGGAAAGTTTTGATTCCAACCGTTGTGTTGGTAGTTGGGATGTACGTTTTGGTTGCTTTTAGGAAAGGGACGTTTGGCAAAAGGTGTTTTATGTCGTTGTTGAGTAGTTTTGATCTAAATTCATTTTTAGCGAGTCTTACTCCTGATGTAACAGCTGGTTTTGGTTTAACATTATCCTTGGTTTTCTTTGTTACTTTGACAAATTCACTACGGTCCGTATTGCAAACATTCTGTCCTGCTGAAGTACCCACGGCACCATTTGGTTCAACGGACGGAACCCTTATTTTGGGTCCGTCTGGTCCGTGCTGTACTGTAGCAGTTTTGACAGTTTGTTCGTCCTTTTCCGCCGTTTTGTTTTGACTCTTTGGAATTAATACCTCATTAAATCCTAGCCCATTCATATCTCCTGGTGTTTTATGTATTTTAACTATTTCATCGGCAAGTGCGATGTTTTTGTTAAACCTTTTAAATTTAGAATTTTGTTCAATTAGAACATCTTGTGTGAGCTTTAGTTTTTCTATTTCAAGATTAAGCTCTTTACATGATTTACAACCACCGTCATTTGCTTTTCCTTTTTCAAGTCGTTTTTCTTTTTCTTTTAACTCATAAACTTCATTTTCCAAAAATTCCTTTTTGGTTTTTAAAAATTTATTTTTAGTTATGATTTTTAGACTTAGCTCACACAATTGATTATATTGTTTTTGCAAAGTGTCATCATCAATAGAAGAATAAGAAGAGTCGGAAAGTACCTCGTTTGACTCATGTGCCATTAGAGCAATCTCTTCCTTGCTTGATTCTTCATCGTCTTCACTATCACTCCAAGCACCACTTACAAAGGCTCGTTGAGTTTTGCTTTTAGGTGGCTTGGGACATTCTCCTATGAGATGACTTGCATCACCACATCTAAAACACTTTCTTTCACCTTTACCCTTTTTGTCATCCCGATCTTTTCGAAATGGCTTCTTTTCTTCTCGAGGTTGTCTTACAAACTTTCCTCTTCTTCTAAAGAACTTCTTAAAATCTCTAACGGCCATGGCATACTCCTCATCTTCACTATCGGAGCAAGATTCATCATCATCACTTGATTCCGCCTTTGCTTTTAGAGCAACGGATTTGATCTTCTCCTTTCTTCCTTTGATGATCTTCGAATCTTTCTCCATCACCATTTCGTGTACTTTGAGATTACCAATTAGCTCGTTTAGTGACATTTTTTAGAGATCTTTTGATTCTTCAATAGCGGTCACTTTAGCCCTCCATTTGGGATGGAGTGCTCTAAGAAATTTCCTGACAAAGTTCTTACTACGAAAAGATTCATCAAGTGCTTTAAGTGATGTAATAATAGTATTAAAGCGAGCAAAGCCACAATCAATGGTTTCATCTTCAGGGATAATAAATTGTTCATATTGTTGAACAAGAAGATCAATTTTGTTATCCTTGACTTGTGAATTACCTTGATGTGTAACAATCAAAGATTCCTAAATATCTTTGGTGGTTTCACACATAAAAATTCTTTCATATTCTTTTCTAGGTAAAGCATTATAAAGCATCATTTTAGCTTCATTATTTTTATCAACTAATTTCTTTTGTTCACCAACAGAAATATCTTTTGTTGTAGAACTAAAATCCCCTTTAACAATAACAAACCAAAGATCTATATCTTTTGATTTTACATATGTTTCAAAACGGTTTTTCCAATAGATAAAACCATTGGTTTCAAAGAGTGGTGGTCTTTGCATAGATTGCCCTTCTTTAAAGTTTTCAGAATCCATGGATCGTTTCAAGTTTATAAAATACAAATTATTTTAGAAATTCTTGAGCAACGAGGCTCTAGTACCAATTGTAGAAAACTAGAAGGGGGGGGTTGAATAGTTTACCAATTAAAAACTTTGTTTTGAAACTTATTGAAAGATCAATTGATATTTATCTTAGATATGTTAATGATATATGCAAGCAATATGTAAAGAGTAAATAAGGAAAGAAATGATCAAACCACAACAAGTTGTTTATAGTGGTTCGATCTACAAGGACTCTTTTTCCTTGCCCTACTCCACTCCCCGAGTCTCACACTCGAGAGTTTAACTTCACTAGTCAACAAGCTCCTTTCACCGGCGGAGAAACCTTTACACTTCGCTTACACTATTTCCGACACTAAGCTAGATGTCGAGTTCTTTCCAAGGGTACAACCACTCCCACACAAAATGTATTTTAAGGACTAAAATACTAACCACTCACACTCACAAGATTATGATGGTTTAATACAACAATGAAGTATGGATCAACACAAGATCATACAACACTAAAAAAACAAGACTTCCAACTTCTCGTTTGAAGCTTGAATGTGACTTGATCTTCTTTGCTACAAAAGAGATCACTAATATGATATGAAACTGAGTTAGAAAGGTTAGAGAGAAGATATGTAAGAGAGTATGATAGAAAGGGATGAAAAAAATACTTGGTTTGGCTTTGCTATTTATAGCCAAAACCTTCATCAGGCACCACGGACGGCGGACCCCTTGAAAGGGTTCCGTCCGTTATACATTTTGGTGCCGCCGAGATCTGACAGCAAGATATCAAGATCTTGCCAAAGTCAACCATATCTATGTAAGATTGTGTAAGATGTGAAGAGTACAAATCTACATAAAATATCTAATGAAATCTTCCAATGATTTCCATGATGCATCACATGATGTCATGTGTTGTTTTTCTATTTTTAGAAATATGCAAATACGTAAGTAATGTTTAGTTTTTAAGAAACTAAAACATTCTAAAAACTACTATCATACATTATACTTAGACTCATATTTAAGATATGATTAGTCACAATGTAAATGTTTAAATGATGAAGATATTGTTTGAAAAAGCTTTTTTTAATATTTATTAAACTTGACAAGCTTTAAGCTTTATACAAATTAAATTTACTTTTGTCGTTAACAAAACTTAGGTAAAGATCAAAAATATAAATAACGTTTAATGACGATATTAGTATTAACAGATAACACCAAAGTGAGACGTTTGAACCACATATCATCTCATTCCTTCCCCCTAATTGAAGAAATCCAAGAAGAGATAGGGTTTTCGCAAATGACATCAAGGAAACAATGAACACCTACACTATCTTCCCCCCCCCCCCCCGATGTTTTCAATGAATCAGAATCATACACCACGTATGTTGATGATGAATTGGAGACAGCGAAACTATGTATGTCCAATTAATCGAACAAGTGTGAAGAATCAAAAATATCTCGAGAGAATCAACTACTGATAAAACTTATCTGTTCATAATGTTGATCATCAGCTGTGTCATTGTTGTTAGAAACAGTTTGATCTTCTGTTATCGGAGATTCGATTGGAGGTGCATCTACAGTAACGGTTGTTGTTGTAGATTTAGGTGTATCATAAATTAGAGTATTATCAGGTTGTGCAACAGAAACATTCGATACATCTGAAGCATGACTTTTTGACTGAATCTTTAACCAGAGGTGCAAGCATTGTTTCTAATTCTCGAAGATAAATACAATGGTGGAGCAGCTGATGGATCATTAAATTTTCGACGGTGAGAAACGGGTCCTAAGTTGTGTTACGTAGAAGCCATTGCTGTTGTACCTGTAAAGAAAAATAGGAGGGGCCAAGATAGAAAAAACATGGATCCCCAAGTGTAACTAGGTTCCAGATGTTAGAAGCATAAAGATGTAGTGTCAATAATCTTCTTGACACCTGAACATGCTATTTTGATGATTTCCTTTCCTACCTCAGGGATGGATGTAGTGGGTTTCACACTTGTTTTAGTGCAACTACTTAGTATCTTGCCTATAGTAATCAACCTAAGACCAACAGTTTTGAAAACTCTACCCATTGGTATCCATCTAAGGTTAGATCTAGGGGATGTTGAAACTTCTTTTGGGAAGAGGCTGCGTCCTATATTGATCCACCTACTAGGTTTCTAAAATTTGTCTTTTAGATCAATGGGTTTATTTCTAACTGTTTGTTGAGTACACTTAGGTTTTGGTTTGCTACTATAAGCAGTGTTCAGTACTACACTAGAAGGTGATACACTAGGTCGTGAACCTAAGATTCCATCCTTTTGAAGTAGTGCCCTTTTCCTGGCTTTTCTAGATCATAGTTCTTGTGCAAGTCATTTGTATCATATGAATGTTGAATTTTGATGCTTGGTTTAGACATTGTTTTCGAACTAATCCTAGACTGGCCAGGTGCAGCCACTTGATGAGGTTTGGCAGAAACAGGTAAAACAGAAACATAAGCAATTTTCTTAGGCCAGGAATGTGGAGTGACTGGTTTTGACAAATGATTATTCTCAACAACTTGGGAGGCAAACCATGGTTTTGAAGATTTTGAACGTTCAGATTTAAATGCAGTTGGTTGTCTAACTACTGATTGTTTTCTGAAAGGTTGTAGAGAAATTTCCCCAAGATTGTTGGTTTTGCAAAATTTGTATCCACACTCTTGTCAGTTAATCTTCTCAGTTTGTTTTGTAAAGCAACATGTGCAAGCCCCTTTGCTTGAATTTGAGCCTTTAAATGCTCATTTTCTTTTAGTAATGTATCCACACGATTACTTTGTTCATTCAAAGATTTACTATTTGGCTCTGAGTTTAAAATTTTGTTTTGCATTTTAAGTTCAAGAGAGATGCAATGAGCCTCTAGTTTTGAAAAATCTTTTTGAAACTGAGCAATGGTCTTTTTGAGAAGAATGTTTTCAGATTCAAGAGTCTGGTTTGACGTTTCAGTTGTATTGTTTACAAGTAAGGGCTCAGACATGAGATAGTTGTCTAGACATTGTGCAACACACTGGTCAACCTCTCATTCATTTCTGAAATCAGGTTGCTCAGTTTGTTGTGTCACATTTGCAGGCAGAATATGATCAACAGTAGATTTTACCTCAACCATCTGTTCTGTGTCAGTGTCATAGGTGGGTAAGATATCTTCCTAAACCATTTGTTCTTTGTCAAAGTTGGGCTCTGTGTCATAGATGGGTATGATATCTTCCCCTGATCTGCTGCTGTCAGCCTGCTTTTCCAATGCTATAACCTCATTGTCCGCATTACCGACAGATGAAGTAATCACAACATTCCCAACAACCCCTTTAGCATTCCTTCCTTGTACATCAACTCTTTCACCTTGTACAACTGCTGGATCTCGGGAATTGGATGAAGTCTGACACTTGGATTTGTTAAATATTGAGTTCATCATCTTAGTCAGTAACATTCTTGTTTTGTTCAATTCCACAAATGCATCTGCATCTTCAGAATCATCAGTAGCAAGGTTTCGTGATGAAGGTTTTAAACAGTAGTTGGAAGGTGATGGGATTTGTGAAATCTGCATACTGAAAGGCCGATATAGTGATTTTCAAAATTTCCCTCTAAAAATAATTTTGAAAAATTTTCACTCCCAAAATTTGAAATTCACTATAAAATCTAATTGTAAGGTTGTAAGAAAAATTTGAGTTATGACAATTTTGACGCCAAATTTGACCCAAAAAATTCGAATTTGGACCCAAAAATTTGAATTTTTGACCAAAATTTTCGCAGTTAAACCAAAAATTGAATCTCGGGTAAAAATTAAACGTTTAGTCTCCCCTAAAAATTAAATTTTACTCAAATACTACTTGTGTTGATGATGGATCTTTGTAGTCGAATGAAACTTTGAGTTTGTTGATGAAGTGTTCTTAAGCGTAGAAAGCAGCTTATGCGTAGAAAGAATCTTAGCCGTAGAAATGTTCCTTACGTGTAGTACCCAACTTATGCATAGACAAAGTGTTTACGTGTAGTAACTTCTTACGCGTAGACTTGAGAAAAACTTAGCTTAGGCGTAAACCAAAGACTTAGTAGTAGAAACCTTATGCGTAATATTTCCTTATGCGTAAGACAAGCTTAAGCGTAGGAAATGCTTAGGCAAAGAAGTTTCTACGCGTAAGTATTAAGCTTAGGCGTAAAACTAGGGTTTTACCCAAAATTCCTTTACACTTATACCAGTGTAAAAGATATCCAAATTCGAAGTGTTTTCAGGCTTATCCAAGCAAGAAAACACTGAGTAAACCAACAGCTCTGAAGATCAAGTGATGAAATGCTTACGCGTAACTGCTGCTTAGGCGTAGACTTTGAGCTTACGCGTAGGATTAGGGTTTCCTTAGACGTAAGAAGATGGTTTTTAGCTTAAGCGTAAGAAAAGGGTTTTCCTTAGGCGTAAAGTCAACAGATTTAACCAAAACCATATTTTTAAGCACTAAGATGTTTTGAAAACTCGTTTTTAATGATGAAAAAGCTTCAAAAACACTAAAAGAACAAGAAAGTTGAGAACTTGATGAACCAAAATATGTTTTGATCTTAAGCGTAAGATGATGGTATGAAATAAAAACGAGTTTGAAAACTATGTTAAACATGTAAAGGTTGAAACTTTTTGCAAAAACTAGAATCCTTAACACTATATAAACCTTATCCCATAAGAATCTTGAGTTTTAAAGTGTAAAAAATCAAAGTTTTATGCGTGAAAAGTGTGAATAACGTGAAACCTTACGTGTAGACAAGACAACTTCAAGAAACAAACCGTTTCACCCAACTAGATGGCGATTGATACCTCTGTTAGGTCACCATATTGTAACACAAGCCTCAATATGTAAGAAATAGATAAAGAAGTGATCAGTTGAACAAGAACAAACAATATACGAATGATAATAAGGAAAATTTATGCGTGGATATTGAATGAAAGTGAACAACCAACCTTCAAATGAAGGTTTACAAGACTATTTATAGGAGAAGGGACTAGGGCAACACAACAAGTCCCTTTCCTTCCTTATTGGATTTGGGCCAAGGCTTATGGGCTTTCTACATAAGCCTTGCCATTAAAACTAACACAAAAGCCTAATTAAGCAACCTATTACATATTGATTACAAACACTTGAAATATAGTTTAGGAGTGATTCCAACACAATATATACCCATCCCACATCAACTATCCCCCGCAAGATGTTTGTTAATACAAATAAACCATAAAAACGTTTATTTATTTATGTTTACAGAATATCATTGTGATAATAAAAGATATGGAAAAGCTGTTTTATGTATAACAGATTTATTTATCTTTGGCTTATATTTTATCTTGAAGAACAAGTTGGGTCTTCATTATAAATATCACATAGTCTCATTCGGTTTTTGACACAGAAAAACCGCAGCTCCTTTTGCAGAAAAGTTCCAGCAGTCCATCGATCAGAAACACCATACACTTCAGTGATCTTTCAGGCAAGTTGTCATGTCCGGCTGTACAACAGCTTTGAACGTTGTACCTGTTGAGTTTAAGATATATGATAACAAATAAAACCATATAGACATCACAGAGTACACAGCGGAAGACTTAGAATCATAACAGTAATAAACTAACTGAAAATAAATGTGTAACATACCTCTTGCAATTTGGTTAGATCTCTTCAATGGATATGAAGTGGTTTAAAGAGTTGTCCCTTACCGTTCTACAACTCAAACCAATTGGTGTAAGAATAAAGTCTTACTACCAAAGTTTTGTACACATGAATTAACCGCGAATCAAAGCGAGTAGATCTAACACAAGCCTTTATTTGATGAAAAACAAAACCAAAACACCCTTTGGGAAGGGGTTCGGCCGAGAATGCAAGAGAGAGGAGAGGAGAGATCTAGGGTTAATTCAATGCACAAAAGTTATGAAAAACATTAACCCTAGCCTTTGTATATATAGTGAATGAATAGCTTGTAGGAAAAGTTAGGTTTTGGGCTTGGAAACCCCCCCCTTGGCTGGACACATAGAGGAGAGAAAAGAGGAACTCGAATCTTTTCCATTTTTAAGATATTCACCATATATTCTCTTCTTTTACATTTAACGGTCGTTAGTTATTTCTGTTAAATACTTAATGATCGTTAGACGGACTTTATGTGTAATAATTAATCGTAATCATTAACATTAATTATTAACTTGAATTCTCATTGGCTAATGTGTGCAATCCCGTGGTCACGAGTTCGAATCCGAACATTCACGGTTTTATAAATATATATACATTTCCAACATTACCGTGGGAAACAGATGACGAATCTGTTTTAAGGGAATCGTGTTAAACACGAGCCTCGTGCCACGACCTTTATTGTTTTGTTTATTTATCGTTATATAGTGTCTCTCTTCTGCTTCTACCCCTTTCTGTATGATTTAATTTTTTGTTATTCGATTCTGTTAATTTTATTATTGTTATTAATAATCTAATTTTATTATAAAGTGTTGTTCCCGTTTCACAATTGTATAAAATAGTTTAAAGTATTAAGTAAGCAGATTGTGAGTAATGACTGAAAGTAATGCACAGTAAAAATACACTGATAAATTTTCAACTTAATATTCTTTATTAGAAATCAATAAAAAAGAATACATTACCCAAGTACTTGCGGAACAGTACTTGGGATTGAAATGACAAAGTGTTGTAACTCCTCACGAAGCTCAGGCTAAGTCTGAGCACAACTACTATGAAACCACTGAGCTATCTCAGGGACAGAGTTGTATTTGGAGGAGTGAAAGATGGCTTGTGTGTGTGTGTTTTACAATTCACAAGCTTAAATCTTTCACTCCATCTCTTATGCTATTTATATAAGTATGAGTTTTAACTTTATCCTAAGTGACAAACAGACATTTTACAGAACACAAAATACTGATGTATTTTGTCTCTGTTTACAAGGACTATATTGGGTAAGTGACAAGGTTGCTTTCATCTGGTCAGTGATGACACTGAGCCTGATAATTAGCCATTCAGGGAAATTTGACTTTGGTTGATAAGGACTTCGTTTTATCTGTTCAAACTTATCCCGCCTTGTCCCGCTCTTTCTTCAGTCTTCATTGCCTTCAATCTTCAACTTCAGTTTGTCTTCAGTGAAAGTGGTTGGTGAGGAGTTTCGGGCTTCAGTGAGTTATTGTCATCACTCAATGAATCTACCATCTTCTTCTTGACTCAGTCTTCACCCTTTAAGTTCCGCCTTACTGAGTGGAGAGACTTCATCTTTGTCTCTTACTGAGTATCCTGAAGATAGCTCACCGAGAGACTATGCGCTCAGTGACTTATCAGTGTTTAAGGGACAACACTTAGGGTATTTTCTATTCAAATCCTAAACTCAAGGGGTTTGGGTATTTACTAAACCCGACAGTCTCCCCCTATTTGGATATACAAATAGCCTAAGTGTTTGATTAGTGTAAGTGAGCAAATGGCTTCTTCTTACACTGAATGTACTAATGAACATAATAGGGAAAACTGAATATTTTAACAAAACATACATCGTTTATTGATCAATTACAAAGTTCCTATTACTAGTACAAAAAATGAAACAAAATATGTCACTCAATGTAGATTCCCAGTGCTCTAAGCTTTGGTTTCTTCTTGAGGAGTGTTTCTTTATCAGGGTGCTCTCTTATCTTGGCATTCAGGTCATTGCAAAACCTGACGTTTGCTGGGGTTTGGATCTGAGAGGCCACTGGTAGATAACTTGCCATTGTAGACACTCCTGCAAGGTCAATGTCACTCCGTCTATGGAATGTTGGGTTTCCATAGACATCTATAAAGAATAGACATCTATAAAGAAGAGTCCTCTTTTAGGCTATTCAATGCAAAGACAGTTAACAAACTTTACTTCCTCCGGTAGCTCCCTGTTGCAGTCCAGGCCAGGGACTTTGATTTCAGGCTCAGATTCAACCCTTTTTCTTTTGCCTTGGGCTGGCTGAGACTGAGATCCTTGTGGTGCAGTTAGAGCTGGCTGAATTCCAAGCTGTGCTGGTGCTTCCCTCAGTCTTTCATACCTTTTGCTTAGGGATTTCATCAGCTCCTTTACCACTGCATTCTGCTTCTTAGAAATGATTGGACCAAGCTCATCGAGTTCAGTGATCCCAAAGTCAGTGAATTTCATGGGATCATGAACCTCAAAGTGTCTTTTACCATCCCCCCTGTAGATATTCATTGCTAGTGGTTTGGACTTGGGGATGGTTTTGACATCTGTGATCTTCTTAGGCAGCCTTCTTCTTGTCATTGACCAATTTTAGTGATCAATTCTTTCCTGCCTGATGGCTGTAGCTTTCATGTTCTTTTTAGCGAGCTTTTTCCTCATTCCAGCCATTTGAGCAGCCTGATCATCCTTGAACTTTTATCCAGACTGACCCTTTTGAAGCTTCTTGGGATCAATTCCAATATTCTCAGCTTCCTCAGCAACTACTTGTACAAGTGCTTCTTTGCTCTTTCTTTCTTCCTCAGCTAGTTTCTTTCTCCTTTCTTCCTTTGCAAGGTAGGCACATAGCTGTTGTGGAGTAAGCAGATACTGAGTGTTGTTGATGACATAGGGAATCTTCTCAGGCTCAGGTGTTTGCATTATGGCTTTTCCTTTATCCTGGCCTGAAGAAGATGATGCTACCAAGGGTGGTGTTGTTGTCATGATGGGTGTTGCCACTGTCATTACTGTTAATACAAATAAACCGTAAAAACGTTTATTAATATTTTGCGATCTCTTTATGTTTTGTTGATAACAAATATAATGTTATCTTAAGTATAATTATAAGGATACATGTTATTTTTGTAAAGCATTTACATATAGCCATTTAAATACAAAAATGTAGTAATTAAGCATTTGTTGTAATAGTTTATTAGGATGGGTAAAAACCATAACCCATGGATCATAACCCATACCCAAGTTGGCTAAATACAATGTATACTTAGATACATTGAATCTAAAGAAAACCCATGGACCAACCCATGGGAAAAGAGGAGCGTCCCACGGATCCCTAGGATTACACTAGACGGATCCCAAGTGGGAGGGATCCGTGGAACAGAGGAGAAATTTGCCTATAAATAGAGAGCCATTTCTTCATTCTAACTCACCCCTCTTCTTACTAAATCTCTCAAACACTCTCATTCTCTTCTAACATATAGATCACTTGATCTAGAGAGTTGTTCTTCTTTCTTTCTATTGTGATTCTCATATAGGTCCTTCTCTAAGGCGAGATCACGAGCATTCTACTAGTCATCCAAGCAAGGGGTCCTTGATTGATTTGTCACTCCGCAAGATTTCTGTAGCAAAGATCTTTTATTTGATATTTCACATATTTTTTGTGTAATAGTCGTGTTGGTTTGGTCCACCGTGCTACGGACTCGTATCTAGCTTTGTACCGGAAAAAGTGTAAGCAACATTGTGAAGGCTTCTCCGCCAAGTAAAGGAGTTTGTTGACATAGTGCTTGAACTCTCGAGTAGGTGACTCGGGGAGTGGAGTAGGGCAAGGAAGGTGTCCTTGTAGCCGAACCACTATACATCGGTTGTGTCTTTTCTTTCCCTTCGCTTTACTTTATTTACTTGCTTTATCATTAGATCTATACTTTCTCTACATCCATAAGATCTCACATATTAACGAATCTAAAGTTTTTTTAAACTAACTTAAAATCGGCAAAACTATTCAACCCCCCCCCCCTTCTAGTTTTCCACAATTGGCATCAAGAGGTAAGTTTATAAAAGTTTTAAAGTAAAATTGTATTTTAAAAACTTTTCGATCACTATGGGTTCTGAAAATTATAAGGAAGGGCAATCTATGCAACGACCACCACTACTTGAAACTAATGGTTTTATATATTGGAAAAATAGATTCGAAACATATGTGAAATCTAAATATATTGATCTTTGGTACATTATTTGTAGGATCGAAATATTTATTGTGTTGATGATTCGGGTGGCCTTGGATGATGGAAATACATGTTAGCCATTTGAGAGAGAAAGTAGAGAGTTGGGTGTTTTCTTGGTAGAGACTTGCTTCACAAATGTAAGGTTAGATTATGAGAAAAGCACCACCCCTTCCAAGGATGGAAGGGGTATTTATAGTTACAAGCTACACGACCTCCTGACGGCCTGTGGATCAGGTATACAATGCGTAAAGACCCGTCCTTCCTCCACGGTGTTACACTAAACTATACTACGCTACAAACTAACTAATTAACTACTAAATAACGTAACTAACGACAAGTCTACGAGCTAACTTATGCTAGATGATAATTGGGGTGATCGACACTTTAATATGGAATTTCCAATTCCTAACAATCTCCCCCTAAGGGAGGTCACCCCATGAAATACATTTTGCATCCTAGCATTCTATTCTTGACTTTGTTCTTGAGCTCATAGACTTCAATTCTTCAATTCCGCAATCTTTGTGCTTTTGTAGCGATTCTTCAAAGTCCGCATAGATTTGTACTTTTAGTGGAGGTCTTTAACTAATCCACATCTTTGATGATCTTCGAGCTTTCTTTGAGATCATCAGCCACAGTAAATCTCTGGATCACCCTTTATTGTGTTGCCATCATGTGAAATTGTGACTTACGGACCGACATGCTCACACTTTCTGAATCATGACATCTTTCCATCAGAGTAGCGGAAGCTTTACTGGTTCATGATATTTGCAGCAGCGTAGCAGAAGCATAGTATAAAAATATCAGAACCAGGTTATGTAGATATGCACCAGTCATGATTTCTTCAATTAAGTGTGGATGCTGTGAGCATGCGGCCTTGGATTGACTCCTCCATTCTGATCAGCTGCAACCGTCCAAATGTACCTGAAAACAACAGTTAGCAATAAAACACACGAAAGTGTCTTTGATCACTTTCGTTGAATTGAGGTACACGGCCCACGGTTCCCCGCTGATCAGTACAAGTACTGCCTGTGATCAGGTAGGATTCCTAAGAATCTCCTTGACAGGGTTTCGCAGCTGTTCTAGCTGTTCTCAAACCGGAACGTCTCAAACAAGACAACATGGAGTGAGTGAACCAGCGAATTAAGATTCACTGATTGATGAAAATTTGATTTGAAAACAATCGCGTATTGCTTAGAAGAAAGAGTTTTGCAATACGACGAAGGTTTTATAAGAAAGATCAATTTTCAATCAAAAATACTTTTTGTATTTGAAAAGAAAACACATTCGATGTGCTAGATAAAAGAAGAGATTCGCACATCGAACGGTTTTTCCAAAAGTATTTTTTCAATCAGAGATACTTTTTGTGTTTGAAATATGAATACACATTCAATGTGCTAGAGAAAAGAAGATTTGCACATTGAACGGGTTTTCCAAAAGTATTCGTCAATTCCATTCCTGGACCAAGGTTGATTCAAGATTGAATCTCCCCATCGTTTCTATCCAGTTTTCACAAGCTTGATCTTTAGAAAAGATCTCACATGTCACCCACTAAGAGCTTGTTTGATGTTGGCTCTAGAAGGATTTCCATCTTCATAGTGAATATTTTTACATATCACTCGGACGTTCTAGCAATACCACAAGGATAATGCGTAGGACTCTCAATATATACTTACTTTTCACATTGAGTGAAACAGCAAGTCATCATTAATTTTGTGTGCTAACGAGATATTGTGGACGATCTCTTGGCTCTAGACTCAATAATGCACATTTGGTTCCTATGTCGGAGACTAGGGAGAGGGTCTCCTTCTTCAATATCAACAATCTCTAAGAGAAAGTCGATAGATAATGTCGGTTCCCCGTGATAATGAAACAAGTCCTTTAAAGAGGAACTTGAGTAGCTTGGGAAGTTTAGTGCAGTGCATCACTGGGTCCATGACGTCTTGTCTTCAATACTAGTGTTACCTTAGTAACCACCAGTAGTAAATGTATTGAACCCGGTTACTGCCCTAAGGAGGAATTATTGGAGGGCTATTTCTTTTCACCCTTTTTCACATTCATTTCTTTTTCATTCTTCAACCCCTTCAGTGCTTACCGAGACTTCATTACTAGAACCTTGTTGGGTTTATTCCAGTACTAGCTCAGTCTTAGTCCGCACTCTTCCCATTTCTCATTTTTCTCCTTTTTTTTAATCATACCTAAGGACTCTACACTATCTAGTGGATTGTCCCTGGGTAGATCCCTCCGGCTCTGGCAGGATCGTGGGAACGAATACCTAACATAACCATCCTTATAACACCATGCATAAAGTAAATTGGTAGGTCTTTTGGTATTGTTCTTTCCTTCATGACACCAATTGAAAAATCATTTGGAAAATCAATCAAGGTACTTGTGATATAAAATCAAAACATTTTGTACCTTAATTGTTTTGATCATTTTAGAAATGCTCCCCCTCAACATGTGCATATGATATTGAAATTGTTTGGCACATGGAGGCAAGAGTTCTTTGAAATAATTTCTTTGAAATAATTTCTTGATCACAATTTGTGACAACCCGTACTTTCAGGTCATTTCTCGACACAGTTCATGTCTCATTATTTCAACATTTATAGTAAACTTGGTTTACTTGTTTCAAATTCGCGTAACCTTGGAGGTTTAGCGGCGAATTCATGTTCATGACATCACGTACATTTCATATGGACTATGATTAGTCTACATTTCATTGACATCATGTGCATCTCATTAGTGCATTCACGACATTTCATTTCACTTGCAACGCGTAATTTTTATATTTAATAATCTTTATCGCGTGAGTTATTATTTTGTATATTTAATCCGTTACTTTCAAAAATGATCCCGAGGTATTTTTAAACTTACATTTAGTTTATAAAAACTATATTTTTAGTTTTCCTAGTGTTTCAAATTTATTTGGTACATAAATCGTTAAAGTTTAATTATTACGTCGTTTTCTTAAAAATTATACGATAATTATTTTATCACCCAAATTTCACAAGGAATGTATTTTTACAATTTTTATTATCTCAATACATTCTATTTTGAACTATTAAAAACTTACTTGTACCAAAATTCTACCATTTACCTTACAAACATTATTACATGTACAATTTCACTTACACCTTTTAACATTTTACACAAGTTTATACATAATAATAAAAGAAAAAAAAAATATATATATATTTGAGGGACACAAGATCCACAAAATCCGGTTAGGGGAGGGTGTGTTATTAATAATGCATGGTGCATTAATATCATGTCTCTACACAACTTAAAAGTCTACTTCTACTACTTTTTCTCATTCATATCTCATTCACAAGTGTTAAAAATTGAGTTTCTCTCCTTTTCTTTGTGTTCTCCAAACCGGCCACACCTTCAAGAGATCAAGGGATCAAAATTTTTGCAAGATCAAGTCATTTACAATCTAGTTTATACTCTTTTTATGGTTTTGAAATAAAAACCAAGAGTATTTAGGATTAACCTTGTTACTTTCACCTCATCACTTTCACTAGTAAGCATGTTTTTATCATTTTCATGTTTCCTTTTCATTTTCATATGTTTCTTTTCATTTTTGGAGCTTATATGCATGATATGTGATTTATACCATTTATTTCAAGATTTTAGAGTTATTTATATATTTATGGTCATCCTATAAATATTCTCATGGTATTCTTTGGTCTTGATGGTGATTAGGAACCCATGACACCCTAAGAAGGTGTATGGTAGGATTAGATTAGTTTTGGAGTTGATTTGAAGGGATTAGAATAGGTTTTGTCCGAGAAAAACTATTTTCGATAACTATATAATTGTGTTCTGTCCTTAATTCGAATTTCTGGAAAAACCTACTGTTGGTACGACATTTTGGCCTTGATATTTGGAAAATATACTTTAAAACGAATCCGTGGCCTTTTGAACGGATAAAAACGGACTTATAACGAAGAAGTTATGGATTTTTAAAGTTTGACGACGAAACGTATAGTTTTCTGAAAATTTCAGCTTGCTGTTTTTAGTATTTTCGGGTCAAAAACGAGCCTTAAGCTTCACAAATTATTTCGACTTGTCAAAAATATATTAGTTTACTTCGATACGAAGCTAAGGACGTATTATACGTAGAAAACGGAATTAAAACGACAAAGATATGGCCGTTTTCATAAAGTTGCCGTAAATATTATTTTCTGAAAAACTATATTATTTTTACGTTATAAGTATTTCATTAGCTGTAAAGGCTATGTTTGCGGCTGTTTTTAACCATGATGTGAAACTTTTTGGAACGAAATGTCTTCTAGTAAAATCAAGTTCATCGGCCATATTTTTCAAAACAAAAAGCTGTTTGTCAAGCGGAGTTATAGTGAATTATTTACGGATGTTCAAACTTGGCCGAAACTCATTTTCTGCACACAATTAGCAAAAATCACTATCTTTAGCCCTTAATATCTTTATGATCGAGACCTTTTGGACGAAAACTCCTGAACTGAAACTTTTAGATATCGATACAAACTTTCCAAAACCGTCGAGTTCGTTCTCTAACGATCGACGTACACCATTTTACGACTACTTTTCCGGAGCCATTTTTGTTAATTTCATGATTTTTCCGACGACATTGTTTTGCGACGAAAAGTGGTAATTTCACCAAAAATCATTATAAAACCATTATAGGATGACATTTTGACGTAAAAACATGTAAAGTCATTTTTGAAGGGTCAAGACGTCAAAAGAGTATTTTTCGACGACGAGTAATATTTTCAAAACCCGTAAATGGTATAAATAACATACGAAGTGCATGCATAACATTACATTGCAACTCATGACGTATCATATCCTTCACAATAGGTCAAGATTAACGTATCACATTACATCTCGGTGTACTCACTTTTGTCTTCGCATCATTCCACCAAGTGAGTTTTCATAGCCCCTGCTTTTACTTGTTTTCATAAATGTTTTGGGGGAGATACATGCTCAATTATTTTCATAACTATCATGATTATTTGAAACTACATGTTTAACTGAACTGAATGTTTAGTCATGCAAAGTAACCGTATTACCATACGTAGTATTTCCATAGTATATTCATTGGACTGATGGTCTTGGTATATTCATTGGACTTATGGTCTTGGTATATTCATTAGACTGATGGTCTTGGTACCTTCATTGGACTGATGGTCATGGTACATTCATTGAACTGATGGTCTGGGTATAAACATTGCACTAATGGTCATGGAACAATTTGAAACCGTACGAATTAGGTGTTATATTAAGTAACTATGGATACATTAAGTTAGGCACTATCTTGTGAACTCATTTGACGATTTGGACTTGAACATAAACTATATCACATTTTGGCAATGGGTTGTGAACACACAGGTTGCAAGTTTTGTATGGGCGGAACTTGGAACTGAGTGGATTTTCAATGCCTTTGCTGCATAAACGATTTTGAAAGGCTTTACATTTCTTCATAAACTCTATGAACTCACTCAACCTTTGTGTTGACACTTTTAGCATGTTTTTATCTCAGGTATCTAAGGCATTCACTTCATGGCATGCATTTGGACACATCATGGAGTCGCGATGACGACGCGTCTCACTTGGGTTTTACGTACTTTAAAACATCGTTTGAATTGTAACAAACTTATTTCCGCACAAGTTAATTTTCATTTGGGACCTACTTTGTAAACTCTGATTGTTTTATTAAATCAAACGATGTTCTTTTCAAACGACACTTTAGGTCGTTCAATATAACTGTGATTGTGATGCTATGACAGTCAATCCCCAGGAATTCCATTCCGCTGCAAAACAGGTAATTTGGGGGTGTGACACAATTTTCTTAGAAAAAGCCTTTTGATTTTCTTTGGTAAATTCTCTTCCTCAATATGTGCATAGGATATTTGAAATCATTTTTTCACATAGAGGCAAGAGTTCTTTTGAAGTACATCCACGATTACAAAAGGCAATATAAACCAATTCTCTCTCCCCTGATGATTGCGATAACATCGAAATCATCACACACTTGTGTACATCTTTCATCTTCAGAAACTAACTCTTCCATCTCTTCCCCCGCATAGTTGGAATAAGAACACTAAATGCCATGAGTCAAACCTTGAGTTTCTCTGCGGTAATGACACATTAGTCTTCCCGAGATATCTTCAGTCACTTAGAAGTATTAAGCTCATCAATGTTTACTCGCGTTTAGATGTGTGTCTCGTGATTTAAATCTCAAATCTGTTTTAATGGAATTGGTTTTAGTCCTTTATAGGCACTCCTACCTCCATGTGCCAAACGATTTCAAATACAGAATGCACATGTTGACGAGGAGGATTTATCCAAAAACAAGATGAGCTTTTAAATCAGGCACATATTCTCCCATGTTTTCCAAACTGTATTAAATCACTTGGGATCCAAAATCTCAAAGGGTTTAATATTTTTGATCGGGGAAGAATTTGTGATTTAATAATGAAATTTGATAAATGATGATCGTTTTGATCATTTATCAAATTTCATTATTAAATCACAAATTCTCCCCCGATCAAAAATATCAAACCCTTTGAGATTTTGGATCCCAAGTGATTTAATACAGTTTGGAAAACATGGGAGAATATGTGCCTGATTTAAAAGCTCATCTTGTTTTTGGATAAATCATCCTCCTCAACATGTGCATTGTGTATTTGAAATCGTTTGGCACATGGAGGCAGGAGTGCCTATAAAGGACTAAAACCAATTCCATTAAAACAGATTTGAGATTTAAATCACTATCTCTCCCCCGATCAAAAATTTCAAACTTTTTGAGATTTGTGATCCCAATTGATTTAAATCATTTAGAAAATTTTAGGGAAAGACGTGGCAAGATTTGATTATGTAAAATGACTGATAAGGAACAGATTTTCGACATTAAAGATTGTTAGAGTCAGGTATGATAGTTTTTAAGAGATCTTTAAGTAAAATAAAACAATTTCACAATCAAACAAGAACAGAAAAAATTTCATTTTGACAGATCTTTGAGTTTTAAAGAAAATCATACCATGACATAACATTAAATCTTTAGATCACCACATTATTTTGTACAATCCGGACTTTTATGAAGCAATATTGTTTGAAAATAATTTATTTTAAATCACTCTCCCCCTCAATCGATGACCGTTGTCGTTGATTGAGTGACTTAGGTTTTGATAAAAATGAAGTCCGGTGATTTTCAAAATTAAGTCCAATTTATTTTTCAAAACAAATATTTTCCATTTTTCAAAACAATATTTGTTAAAAATTGTTTAAAGAAAATGGTATGATCACAATTATCCTACACAAAGATACGTTAGGTGGTTGAGCTGCTTCTATTGATGTTGCTGCTGTAGGGCTTGGAATAAAAACCGTCTGCTGATACAGTGAGACTTCTTACGTTGCATTTTAATGCCAACTT
Source organism: Chrysanthemum seticuspe (assembly GCA_019973895.1). NCBI lineage: Eukaryota > Viridiplantae > Streptophyta > Magnoliopsida > Asterales > Asteraceae > Chrysanthemum > Chrysanthemum seticuspe. The sequence goes on from BPTQ01000009.1 coordinate 273,818,103, forward strand.
AGGTCAAATTTAAGCCCCGTTTCTTCAATCACTTAGAAGAAAAACCATCTGCTGATGCAGTGAGACCTCTTACGTTGCATTTATGCCAACTCTTCATAGAAGTCCAATTAAGCTCCGTTTCTTCATTTGTCAACCCAAGATATAGTTACCCTTTCCTTTTGGCATCCAATCATCTTCAATTCTGGGATCTGGATCGGGAACATTCTTATATACCAATATACTTGCATACGTTAATGAACACACATACAGATATATGGTGGTCGACATCACCCAAAAAACAATCGACTAATTCAAGTCAATTCAACATATCAGTCAGTTCATATAAGGTATGGGAATAATGTGTTCATCAAACTATAATCATCTAATCCTAACAATTACATCCTAGAAACCTAGTCCTTCAACATAGGCAATTATTTATTTTAATTAAGCACGTAGGAATATTAAGAAAGTCCGTTAGATGATGTAAATTTAAAAACATTCTCCCCCTCAACCAATGACTTATTTTTCTGAAAAGGTTAAAAGCGCTGAAGTCATTGATTGAGTTTTCAATTTTATAAACATTCTGAAACTGATTATTTTTCAAGCAACTCATTTTCCACCAATTCTGTTAAAACAAATATTTTTCTGAAGAATTTTAAAACGAAAAATATTTGAGTAGGAACAACAGTCCTTCGACATACTTTCCTCATTTTGTTTTAGGATAAGTGCACGAGATTTAAGAAAATTGTTTTAGCGCAACACTTTCCTTCCTTGAAGAACGGGTTGCTATCAGAAATAATAGCAAACCATAGTTTTAAGCACGGGTTACAGTTTGAAGTAACTGCAAGCCATGATTTAGAGACATGTTTAGAAAGAAATATTTACACCTCCTGCTCGAACTTCATCTATGGTCCCGTGCCATTATTGAATGACATTTCTAAGACCGCAGATGTTATAGATACCAGAAGACATGTCATGAGAAAACATATTTTTTGTCTTTTTCAAATTTTCTGATTTTTATGGGTTTTAGAAGGTTTTATATTTTTCTATTTTCTTTTTGTTGGTTTTCTATTTTTGTATTTTGCTTTTAGATAGATATATACACAGATAGAGTAGATGATATAGTTTAAGAAGATGATGATACGAGTACCGAGATAAGGATATTGAGCAGCCCCGTTGTAGAAGATAGAAGTCGTCATCCCTAAAACTTTCACCACCAAAGCTTCCGAGGCTCTTGTATTGAAGAAAGAAATTGAACCATCTGAAAGTGAGACTTTGGCAGGTTTCCCCCAAACCGAAAATCCTTTAGATAAGCAGATTCGAAGCTCTATTTCAAGTTTGCCTTAGCCAGGTGCACAGAGAAGCACACCATTATCATAAATCCCGCTGCTCCTTTTAAGAATAATCACCGTGATTCTTCTTTCGAGGTTATATCATCCATAAAAAGAACATCAACGTATCATCCCACACATACAACAATCTTTTCAAATTTCATTCCACTGAGTTCTGACGCAATCCATTCCAAAAGGTGTCAAGAGACCACTTCCCCCGAGTAGTTGAATTGATGCAACCCGTCTCTTAGAATAGAACTCACGAACACGAATACATATATACCCAAAGACAGAGAAACTTATACCATCGAAGTAACAGATTAAGTCCGATAGCCAAAGAATAACCTCGATGCATACTTTTCTCTCCCCTTAAGAAAGTGTATGAAGCTCACGAACCCGAAGTACCCGAATGCCCAAAGAGAGAATAACCGATAACATTGAAGAAGCATGCCGAATCACTGATTATCTCTGCGGATGACAATATCTGCGGATGTCAACTCCGGAATAAGTGATTATATCTCTGAATCACTGATTAAGCCCTCAAGTGAGACAGCTGAGCATCCCCAATGTACACAATCTCTCTCCCCTGATGATTGTGATAACATCAAAATCATCACACACTTGTGTACCTCTTTTATCTTCAGAAACTTTCTATTACATAACTTCCCCCACGTAGTTGGAATAATAACACTAAAGGCCTTGATGAGTAAAACCTTGAGATTCTCTGCGGTCATGACATTTGTCTTCCCGGGATATCTTCAATCACTTAGAAGAGTTAAGTTCATCAAGTTTACTCGCCATGAGTCAAACCTTGAGTTTCTCTGCCGTAATAACATTTGTCTTCCCAGGATATCTTCAATCACTTAGAAGAATTAAGTTCATCAAGTTTACTCGCTTTGTCTTTAGATATGTGTCTCCTTCCCCCTTGCTGGTTTTGATACTTCAGAATTAGCAACATATTGTAAGCCCGTATACTAGAAATCTGTTGAGAAGAACATTAGAAGTCTTTGTGAGAATAACTTGCTGAAGTACGTAATGAGCAAATCTAATTAGGGATTGAATATGACTTTTCACTCTCCTCCAATTAGTGCTCTCCCCAAAACGGACAATCTGTTTGATAAGTGCCCAGATTAAGAAGAAGTCTTTAGATAATCAAATGCAACTCGTCTTTAGTCTTCTAACATGCAGCAGAAAATGTAGAACCGACTGTAGACTCGACCTTCTTCAAGATTGTTCAGTTGGGGAATATAAAGTCAACATCTTCTTCTCACCAAATGCATTCCCGTTAACTTATATATAGCAAATCCCCTTAACTCAAATCCCTCCCAATCAAACAAGAACAGAAAGATGTTCATCAAGAAAATCCGCCTCACAACTGAAAGCACTTTGTCCTTAATCATATCAGCCCGTTCGAAGATGTCAACCAACGGCTCTTAGAAGAAACTCCATGTATAAATGACCTGATAAGAAGAAGCTCGGTTCTTACATGAGTTTGGAGCCGTTTGACCATTTATTCTCTAATAACAATCAACCATGCAGAATTATCATACTTCTTCTCCCCCTCAAGAATTGCATACGGAGATGCCATTCTTGATTAAACAAGTGGAAATCTTTAACAAATGTAGTCTATTCACACTTCTCCCCCGCAAAATTAGCACATGATGTCGCCATCGTCATTATAGTTGAGCAAGTGGAATAAGAAAACAATCAATAGTAGCCCGGTTCACTTGATGACTGAAGCGCATGGAAAAAGTATGAAGCATGTTGATGAGAATGGTCATAATAAGAAGATTTCTCTTCTTCCGAAGATAATGCGCACTGAAGCGTACACATTTCTTTTCTTTAGAGAACGAGGCATGAACTGATGTGTTCATACGTCATTGTGTTGAAGTACGAGGCCTGAACTGATGTGAACAGACGTCATAATCTCTCTCTTTTCAACATCTCTTGGCAAAACATGTAAATATATATGTGTAAATATATTTCAAAACATGTAAATATCACCATTATCATTTATTAGGCTCTTTGTAGTGACAGCTGATGGAGATAACCCAATATGATGAATTTGACCCTGAAGTAAACTAACCCGAACTCGTGACTTATACTTGCACATATGGAACAAAGAGTGGTGCCGATTTCCATTAGCATCTCTAAGTACTCTCTAAGTACTCTATACTCTTCATCAAACCAACCATCAAGTAATAGACGTACTTTACCTCTTAAAAATCCACAATTGAATGTGACACTGAGCACTACAACGTAACTCCTTAAAGTGATAGTTATTTTGATGTGATAATAGCCCAATTCCCCCAAGTGGTAAAAAGAAAAGGTAAAAGTCACCCAACAATAACTAGATTTCCAAGTCTTCGTTTTTGATAATAAGCTCGAACAAGGATCTTGAAGAATCTTCATCCAACCATCCCCGATACCTTCAGATACTAAGTACACTCATCCGTGATATTTCACTTCAACCTCAAATAAATAATATTGAATTAATGTCGTTGATGAGTGTCTAAATACTCATCATTTTTATACTGTTAGAATGCCAAAAACATCTGAAAACACTCAGAAATGCTTCAAAATGATAAAAATATCACAAACAAGTGTTTTATATGTTTTAAATGCAAAAACATCAAAATCTGATGAAAAACGTATCAAGTTTGCATAATTGGCAGTTTTAGTCCCCCAAGTTACAAAAGTTGTCAAAAATAGTCCCTAGTCATTACAAAACTTGCAAAATATCATTTTAGGTCCTTGAGATTCAAAAGTTGTCAAAATAACCCTTCCAAGTTTAAAAATCACAAATTGACAACTTTAGTCCCTGAACTTTGGAAAAATGTCAAAAATAGTCCTTGGTTAATTTAAAAAATGAAAATTATCAAGTTTTAACCTTGTACTATTAATAAATGGCAAAAATGGTCCTTATGATAAAACTTTGGAGAAAATTACAATATTGGTCCCTCAAGTTTCTAAATTGGCAGTTTTGGTCCCTAGATTTGTAAAAATGGAAATTTTCAACTATGGTCCTTGTACTAATCTTACTTGGCAGTTTTAGTCCTTATGAGAGCTTTGGAACATGTTCAAGATTAAACCCTCAACTTTGGCTAAATTGCACCATTGGTCCTTGTTGTTAAAATAAACCAAACCGGACCCTTTATTTAATATAAGCCCAAATCCAACCCAATCCACTAACCCGGCCCAATATTTGAAATCAAATGAAACCGCCTACACTGTTCACCGTCTCCTTCACCCCTGTTTCACCAATACCAGTGGTATTTACCACTTGATTTCCAATCCAGCTCACCCCAAATCACCTTTCCACCTCTTTCCTTCCACCTCCACACAAATCCAAGTCCATTAAATGAAAAAACCTGCTCGAAGACATTTTTGGCGCCAAAATCGCCACTTGGCAAATCTGAATATCTGGCTCAAATCAAGGGTCAAGATGTGGTGGGATATTTTCAGAGGTCGACAAGAGAAGATTGAAGTCAATAAATATCAAGCTTGGTGCAGTGGATTCAACTATCTAGTGTAATTTTTATTGTTAATGTCGTTTTAGTCAATTTTCATTTTCCAGTATATTTCTTAGCTATCAAACACTTTATTAAGTATTCTCAGTGTATGTTGAAACTCTTTCAATAATTAATTTCAGTATTTAAGTTCTAATCTCAGTTTTCAAATTTTCAAATTTTCAAAGAAATCTCACTATGGTGAATGTTGTTAATCAGTTGTTACTTTGGACTTAGAAGCTCATATAAGCTCCTAATAAAGCTTATCAAAGCTTTTAGATACCTTAAAAGCAGTATTGGTAGCCAAATCCAAAAATTCACAAAAATACTAATTAAATAGCTTAAAAATAAAAATCCATGGTTCAAGGTTCAAAAATACTGGAGCAGGATATATAATGGATGGTCTTGGGTATAGTGCTTATTGGTAAGCTATAGGAGTTGTTATTTGGTCCTAGTTCTCAGTTTGTGACCTCAAGCCATTTGTAAGCATCTTAATCTCATTTTGGTATTTACTGTGTAAGACAATTTTTAGCTCAATTTTCTGTTTGATCATGTTCATTAGTTGTAATTAAGTGTTCTTAAACCATAAAACTAGTTGTTAGTTTATTAGAACTTATAGTTTATATAAATTTTATTTTAACAGTTAAAATAACATTAGGATCATTAGTAAGTTATATGTTGTTATGGCTGTTGTTTGATGCTTATTTAATCTTAATGAATGATATTATAAGGTCTGCAATAAGTTCCATGATTTTAATCTGTGATTCTCTTTGAAAACTCACCACATCAGTCATTAAAAGGTGTGTTTGGTTCTGCTGTTATATCTGTCTTTTAGGTTAGCTCAGTGGGTCTTTTCTTTTGGTTCATGATTGTTAAGTTCTATTTAACTCATCTCTGTCCAAGTTTGTGCATGAAAAACTGTAAAAGTCAAAATCCTTTTCTTGGGTCTTGAATCAGTCCACTGTTGGATATTTGGCAAAGCAAGTTCTTGTTTTATGCTCAAAATCAATAGACAAAGCTTGTGTTAACTTTATTTCATCCATTAAACTCATTATCAGTCTTTAAATCAAGTACAAACTTCATAAAAGTCAAACATACTAAACTGCCTTAAAAGTCAAAAACTTGAAAAAAGGGTTTTGAGCTCAACTGAGTAGATTTATCACAGGCTCATCTTTGGGTCAAAACTAGTCAAACTTTGGGTTTTATAACTTGTCTTGGTCTAGTTTCTTATAAGCATTTTTTCAGATTTTTGTTAATTTTTCTTGAGCCTCAAATAAGCTCATCAAAAAGCACTTAGTTGCCCTGCTCACTGAACACAGTTGATTCTGAGATTTTCTCAGATCTTGCAGCTTGTGCACAAAGCTTATAAGAGCTTTTCAGAGTCTTAGTTTTGGTTTATACACTCTCAACCAGGTCTATTACAAGTTCCATTCATTACTTTTCAGTTTTAGCTTATTGTGTGTTCTGTGGTTAAGCTTAAAGTAACCTACCAAAAATCTGTTTTGCTTATTTAGCTTAAACCTAAAATCTGTGTTAACTAGTAATCCAGAGGTTCTAGCTTGTTGTTTTTGGTTGAAATTGAGTCATTATAGCATATTTTAGCTTCCTTATCAGTTTGGTGGTCTTTGGTTATCATTTAGCTTTTTCAAGTGCTTATTATTAAGCAGTTGTAACTGCAGTTGCTTAATTCTCCAAACAAGACCATGTTTTTCTATTTTTCATAGATTCAGCATATTAAAATAAACTTTTCCTGAAATTTTCAGATTTTTCCAAGTTGTTTTGCTATTTTTCTTAATTTAAATTAGTTTTTAGGCATTTTTAAATAACTTTTAATACAAATAAATTATAAAAAGTCCAAAAAAATGATTTTTCAATTTTCTTAGGTTAAGATAAATATAAAAGTAATAAAAAGTATTTTTCCATAATTTTCTTAGTCTAAAAAGTATTTTTTAGTATTTTTATTAGTTTTAAATAGTTTTAAATTAATAATAAATACATAATAAGTCTTAAAAATATATTTTCAGTTTTAAAATAAGTTTTATCATATTTTAGATTTTTCCAAGTTATAATTTCATTTTTCTAGGTTAATTTTGTATTTTCTTGTATTTTAGTGCATTTTAAATACTTAATAAATAGTTTTTAATTAATAATAATTAAATAAATAGTTGTAAAAATAATTTTATTTTTCTAATAATTTTCTTTTATTATTAGGATTCCAAAAGTATAATTTTTATATTTTTAGGCCTTTTATTTCTTTAAAACTCACTTTTTATTTTGTACGTAGACGTAATTTTATTTTAAACGTAAGTTTTAAGTTTTAGGTTTTAAACGTTCATCGCCTTTAAAAATAGTGATAGCGTTTATTTAATAGATTTTAACTTTTTAATCTTTTTAATTTGCATTTAAGTCGCTTTAATTTGTAGATTTTCTCTTTAGGTATAATTTTCCATCGAAAACCTTACTGATTGCTATCCTTAGTGATCATTCTACCATCTGATTAAGTGTTTTAACACCAATTCATCCTCCGTGGGACTTAACGACCCAGGAATTCCCTATATTCCTCTGATCTTAATTGCATTAGTGTTTGAGCAGTTTTTAGTCTATTAGACTTGACTGTTTACCACCAATCATTAATCAAGTCTTGGTAATAATCTAGTTAGGGTTTTGAAATAAAAACCT
>BPTQ01000009.1:273834380-273861057 GCA_019973895.1 Chrysanthemum seticuspe
ATTTATACGAAATAGACACTGTATACAGGGAGGAGTAGATTCCTTGTTGTTTGAACGGTAAGTTTGTATGAAGAGTAGGGAATTCCTAACGGATCTTACAGACGCACTCTAACAACACGCAGACATTCTAGGCAATCCTTAAGGGATGAGAAGTATGTTTGAATGGCAAGTTTGTTGTTCCTTAGATGAGGAGGGACATATGTCACAGATAAAGCATATTTATTACAAGAGTGAACCTTTGATACAACATTCTCCCCATTGGTCATTGGCATTTTCCCTTTTACCTGACTTTTCAGATTCTCAATTTCCTTTTGCAATGAAGCTATTTGTTCGTTGTTTTTGTAACGAGTGACTTTAATTGATTCAAATAACTCATTAAAATGACGTTTAACCTTTTCATTTTCTTCTAGAAAACTTTCGTTTTCCTTTTGTAAAGCATTTACTAGGTTTTGAAGATGAAACGTTTGAGAATTCTGAGAATCTAAAGTAGGAGGCATTTGGGAGCCTGTCATATTGTTCGTTTGACCCTTTAATTGAGAGATTTGGGCTTTCAACTTTCTGATCGTGTTGCACTGAGCTTGGATCTATTCATCACGTTTGTTAATTTGAAAAACTGCATCAAACTCTGGAGCATCTGAAGATGTCTTGATATTTGAAGTTTTGACATTTTCTTTGAGATGTTGATATTTTAGTTGTAGATTAAAATACTCAACTTCTAGTTTAGAAAAGTGTTTAACCAAATTGTCATGATCATCCAGTTCAATTTTCTCATTTAGTTTAGAATTAGTTTTTTCAAGCTCAATGACACGATCATGGGAGACTTTCAGGGCCACAGATAGTTCATGAAATTTGGAAGCTTTAATAGAGCAATTTGAAGCAGTGAAAAACACATCTTGAGCAACACATTCAGTAATAAGACTCTCATTCAATGTATGCAGGTTCTTCCTCTTAATCTCATTATATCTTAGTGCACGCTCATAGTCACTAATTTCAACTATTATTGCATCAAATTCCTTTTCCATTCCCTTAATATCCGTTTCTATCCCTTTTTTAAGACTCTCAAAGTGATCTTTTAGAAGTTTAAAGAAAGGCATGACCTCAGTTAAATAACATTCTTTCATTTGTTCAAAACCCCTTTCTCCTTCAGTTATACCAGTGGGTGTGATCCTTTTCTTGCAGGTTTTCTCAAAATCAACAAATAGTTGAAATATAACGTATTGGCTAATTAATGTCTTGCTTTTAGTGGCAATTGTCCTAGGTACAAGATGCATTGGTGTATTAGGAGGATACACAGTCGCTCTAGGCATTTTCCGAAGGGGAGGGTTTGTTTCTACAATATTTTCAGCTTTCTGCTTATCTAAATCCATTTTCCAGAAGACTTGTTCGGGAGTCAACAATGTCTGAGTCTTAAACTTGTTCAAGGAAATCCAGTTTTCCTTCTTGTAGTCATGGGGAGTGATAATTACTTTCTTCTCTTTGCATTTAGGATCATTTAGTTTCTTATTCATCTTCTCCCTAGTGACTTCATCTAATTTCTTGTCATCCTCAGTGCACTCAATGCAACTAGGTTTTTGTCTAGGTTTAAGAATCTCATTGCCATCATAGATAACACTTTGAGCTGCTTTTGCTATCTTTCCATACTCAGGGTTGGGTTTATCTATAATGGGAATGCTATGCTTATCGCTTAGAACTCTATGCTTAGTGATCATGTGAGCAGTCTGAATGGTGTTTCCTTGCATGTACAACTTGTTTTCAAGTTTGTTTTTCAAAGTTTTCAGATTAGAAAAATCTTTTAAGAGCTTTGATTCCTTCGCATTAAATTCTTGCTTAAGCATTTTCACATTTTCTTGAAGTTCTTGTTTTTGCTTAGCAGTTTTAGAAAGTTTTTCTTGCAAGGAATTTAATTCTTGTTTCAATACTTCTTCTCTAAAATTACTTTTTCTAATTACTGTACGCACTTGGTCATCCATTTCCTGCTCACGAGTGGTCAACTCAAATTTAGCACGTTGTTCATAAATAGCAACACGTTCCTTATAGGCATTTAGTTCAGAAATTATGGAATCATCAGGAGCACATGCAGTGTATTCATCAAAGACATAGTCATTGTTGACTGCAGAAGATGCATCACTTGGTACAACTTCACTTTCACTTTGTTTCACGTATTGATCGTATGGGACAATATTGATATTACCCATATTTTCAATATTTGATTCAATAGTTTCAGTTGGTTGTACTTTGTCATGCATCTGTTGCACATCAGCATCATCGTATAGCTTTAATACCTCTGAGATGAGTTTGTCCTTGGATGGGCCAGCTTGTGGTGAAGAAGAGATCTTGGGAGAAACCATTGGAGAGATGCTAGCCATAAAGATTGTGTGTGCAGTAGGTCCATCATCTACATCAGAGTCGTATGCATCACAGTCAGCGACTTGAAAGGCATTCTGATGATTGTGACCTATCTCCTGAATAGGCTGCTCATCCACATCTGCATCATAGGTCTTGGCATTGCCCTCAGCAAGAAACAGCAATTCCTCTTCATCCAACGCAGCACCATTGTCCTGAGCTTGTGCCAGCAACATCTTATCTCTGAAGTAATCAGCATTCTGTGGACGCTTTGGAGATGTGCAGTTCCTTGCAATGTGTCCTTCACCACCACAGTTATAGCATTTGATTGGCTTAGGTTGACCTTGGTTACCATTTCTTCCTCGATTCTGGTTTCCAACATAACCTCTCCCAGCTCCACCTCTTCCCTGATCATACTGTCTTTCCTGAACTGGTTGCACCACAATCCTTCCATCTTTAACAGTGGCTTGATTATGTGGGTTAGATGCAGTTCTGAGGTTGTTGTTGGTTTGTGGAAGAGAATTCATGTTTTGACTAATGAGAAGAGCAAGTTGATTAATGATGTTACCCACGTGTGCATCAGCATCAGCTTGTTTGAACATGGGATCAGGAATGAGTTTATGATTACCATTCCCCAAGGGTATGACTTGTGATGCTTTGGTTGTGATTCCGATGTTTGAGTAGAAGGCTGTTGAGTCATTAAACGAGCTTGTCTCTCCCTGGTTGGTTTTGAACTGATTGAGAATCAATTTTTCAAACATGGCATGTCTCTCATTCTGAAGGAGGAAGGCATAGAGTTGCTCATAGTTTGTATTCTTCAATCCTTTAGTGAGCTTCACAGCTGTGACAAACTTGTGCCATTCTTGTTCACAAACTTTGAGTTCAGCTGAATGTTAGGCATAGTCATTCTGATGTTCCTCATGTCATTCACTAACTTATGGAATCTCACATAGTACTCATAGACACTCTCATCTGGTTTCATTTTGAAGTGCTCGAATTCGTCATAGAGTTGGGATTCTCTGTCTTCCATAGTTAATTCTGACCCTGAGAGAAACATCTTAACATTATCCCAAACTGCCTTTGCATCCGTGTTATGATTGATCAGCTTGTAGATGTCTTTAGGAAGACCTTGAAGAACAATGTTTGAAGCCCTGATATCTGCATCGAATCTCTTTTTCTCCTTATCATCAAGCTCATCATACATCTTAGGTCTGTCCATTCCGTAAACAGGAGTACCATCTTCATTAGTATCAAGTATGTCTCTAGTCGTTTCAACTCGATATGGTCCTTCATCAATGGATTTGAGAATATTGACACCATTTTCCTTTCCAAGGCAATACAATCTGATTCGTTGAGCCCAAGAATCGTAGTCAGTTCTGTCAAGCATGGGTGGACGAGTATCTGAGCCAGCTGCTTGTACATCCTCGGCAACAGTGGAGATGACAGTAGGGACGTTGGTAGACATGTTACCAGATTATACAGGATTTTATAACTCTATGATTAAACCGGGAAATAGATTCTTTCACGGGATTTCACTAAATCAAGAGAAAACCGTAAACAATCACTCAAGTCGCTAGATGATAATGCACTAAGTCGCTAGAGACAAATGCACTAAGTCGCTACCAATTAATTCGCTAGAAAACCAAGTCGCTAGAAACCCAAGTCGCTAACAGAAAAGCAAGTCGCTAAGTAGTAACTCGCTACAGACCAAGTCGCTAACCAAATTTTGGCAGCAATTCGCTACACAAGTCGCTAGAGACACAAGTCGCTAAAGAGCAACTCGCTACTGACCAAGTCGCTACCACAAGTCGCTACCCGTAGTGGAGAGTCCACTACTTGTACTTTAACTCGCCAGCTCTAACTCGCTAGCACCAACACTGTAAGTCGCTACAAAAATGCGAAGCAAGTCGCTACCAAGAAAAATATTCCGTGAACTAAGTCGCTAGCATGAAAAACCATATAAACATCACTTTTCAATCCAAAAACAACCCAACCAAGATGATTCAAGCTTACCAAATGAAAACCTAAACACTTTTGATGATTCTAAACATAAAAGTACCAACAAAATTCAAACTTTAACACAAGAAATCACCCAAATGATGCAAAAACCACTAAACTTTTTCCAAACTCAAAAACCACCTAAAAGCCACTATAAATCTAAAGATGTGCAAGATATGATCTAACCATGGCTCTTGATACCAATTTTAAGATATAACTTTTCACATGCACATCAAACCATAACACAAAGTAGCATATAGATGGAATTCTAGAGAGAGAAAGTTAGAGGTTTAGGGAACTTAGTGAGAGAAAGTGAAAGATATTATTATGAGCTCCAACTCTCTACCTTGGAAGGTAGAGAGTATTTATAGTCTTACATAACTCGCCACACATCGGGCTGTGGATCAGGCATACAGTGGGTAAAGACCCGTCCGTCCTCCACGGTGTTACTTAACTAAATTACTACTTAACTTAAAAGAACTACGACTACGAGCTTTCTAACGATTACATATACTTGAGGTGACCGACTCTTTAATACCTGGAATTTCTAATTCCTAACAGTGACGCATTTTCACAAGTCTCAAAAATCTGCGACTCGTTTACAGCGACCAAGCAGTTGACGACGCTAACAATGTCGCAAGCATAAAATACGTCGCTAAATGTGTCGCTAAAGAGCCTTTTTCTTGTAGTTAACCATTTGGTTTTCAACATTCGGTAAGGACCCCGAAATGTGTTTGGAGTCACGAGTTGGGGTAACACTTACGGTGTAGCTAGTGTGTGAGTAAATGTGAGAATTCACTATATGCGACTTAACTCATTTCGTGGGAGTGAGTTTTGTATTTATAAGATGAATATAGGGCTTTGTGCTCCTCTAGACAGCCATCCATGGTTGAGGATGATCCACATGGTGGATATCCAATAAAGAAGACAAGAGTGACACTTGGAGTGTCATCTTTGGCTTAGCCGATGCATGGAATGATTCATGCACGATTGCAGCACTACATCAGAGTTAATGAGGTAGTGACATGTATCTGCTTGTTACAACGGTCTTGGGGGAGCACCCAGTCCTGTCGTTGCCGGTTTGTTCTTTCCAGGTTTTTGAGCCTGTCCTGGGAGCTTGCTTCCTAAGCGTGTTATGACGAGTTACGACGGTGATGGGCCTGTCTAGAGAATATGGGCCTTTAGTCAGTTGGGATGAAGGCCCTATACGCTATCAAGACAGCCCCCCCTGTATATTTTTTTGACTGTTCATGGAAATGCGTTGATAGACTCACGCATTAGGTTTGTCTTTGCCTAAAGGCGCGGATGTCTAAGGTTTAAGAATCTGTTGTCCTTGCAATATTTGTTTAGTGAATTCTTTAGTATTTTGCTTTGTCAATCATGTTTTAGTCCAAGAATTCTGTTGATATCGTAGCTCAGTGAAGCATAAAAAGTTTGACAAATTTCGGTCTTCATTCTCGTGGATTGATAACTATAATATACAGGTTCCTGAGGGGGATGAGCGGTGAGATGCATCTCCCTCTCATAGGACGGTTTCCTTGTATCTTGAATACATTAGCCATTGTAACCTTCGCTTCCCTCTTCATGATTTTTATTGTGAAGTTGTCAACTTATACCATCTAAGTATTTCTCAGTTGCGTCCCAATGCGGTTCAAAAGATTAACACTTTCATTGTGTTGTGTCATTTTGTTAAACTTGCACTGCATCTATCTATTTTCCGTTACCATTTCCATTTGAAAGTGTCTTATTCCCGGTGCACTTTGGAGAAAAGGCCGCAAGCTGCCAGTAGTCTCAATACTAAGTCTACTTCCAAGGGTTTCTCTGGCTGGCACAAAAATTAGATTTGGGTTATTCTTTATGATGATCCCATCCCTCCCCTCATCCCAGTGGTGATCCTGGCAACTTTTCAATAGGTTGCAGAAAGTTAATATTTTTCAAAGATCTTCTTAACGAAGGTGTCATGTATCAGGCTCGGTTGAGCAGTCACTGGGAGGAGGGTTGTATTCTTCAGATACTCATGGATGGAGAGGGTGGGGTTTTATTTTCTTCTATTTTTTGTGACTATTTTATTTTGTAGTGACTATTTGTATTTGTTTGCAGTTTTATTTACCGCTTACTTTAAGCGCCGAAGTAATGACATTGTCAAGGTTAACAGTGTTCACATCGACGCTCATAATGAAGATGCTAAAAGGCTTGATGAAGTCCGTCCTGAGGATGGTGTTGTTTCTCAAGCTTCGCCGATTAGTGATGCGGATGTCTTGTTATTGGATGTTGAGAAGGAGAAGTCAGTTTCTTATGTCTCACGAAATTCGAGGTTTATGCCTCATTCAGGTGATGGTGGTTCTTTTACCAAGAAGCTTAAGAGCGTGATTTCGTCTTTGGAGCCTTCTAAGGCTCATGTCCCGACAAAGTTGGTTGTAAAAACTGGTAAATCTGCTGGTGGTGGCAACCTTCGGAAGAAATCCCTAGTTGATAATCTTGTTTCAGGTATGTTTTCATTTGGTCTTTCATGGGTTTTGTTTATCGAGTGTTACTTTGTCTTATTTTCAGGTGGCAGTTCCTCAAGTGGGGAGGTTGGTTCCTCTGAGGCTGAGGCTTTGAAGATGAGTTTTCCGACCACTCTTCAGGTGAATGATTTGAAACACACAATAGTGGCTACCTCTACAACTGAAGCTGAGTATGTAGCTACTGTAAATTGTTGTGGACAGGTCTTGTGGATTCAAAATCAGATGCTGGATTATGGTCTAAACTTCATGAATACCAGAATCCACATTGATAATGAAAGTACTATCTGTATAGTGAAGAACCCAGTGTACCACTTAAGGCTAAGCATATAGAAATCAGGCATCACTTTATCAGGGATTGCTTTGAAACGAAATTGATTAGGGTGGAAAAGATTCACACTGATAATAATGTAGCACACCTATTGACCAAAGCCTTTGATGGACCTAGATTCAATTTCGTAGTGGTTAATATTGGTATGATAAACCCATAGCTACATTTAAGGGGAGGATAAATGTATAATTTGCAATACGAGTATTAATATTAGTTAGAGTTAAATCTGATAGGTTTAAAGTTAAAACTGACAGTTAAAACTGGTAGTATTAAAGTTAATACTTGTAGTAGTTTATATTAATTCTGGTTTCCACAAGTAGTTTTCGTATTTTTTGTTGGTTTTAGACTAATTTTTCCAGGAAAAGCATGGATTGGAGATGTATGGAAGCTGTGCTGGTTGGTTTGTAAGTGTACTTAGTTAATTCTGCTGAGTCATCATTAATATTGGTTGACTATTTTAAGTCTGGTAGTGCAAATAAAGTTACCGTTAGTGTTGCTCAAGGGAAAATTGATTTTTACTGTTTAAAAATAGTACCGTTACTAACTTTTCGGCGCTCAGAAGTATATATATGGATAATATTTATCTTTAATTCATATTTATCCTTTATTTACTTTATATTTATATTCAAAGTAACAAATCTTTTCTTATGATTAAAAAGCACTACCAGCACTCAAACCCTAACACACCACACGTACCAGTACTTCAATATTATTTGGAATGGCTCAATTAAAGTTTGTTGATAAGCATAATCAAGTGGGGTTTTTTAAGAAGCCTGCAGAAAGCACAGGCTTTGAACAGATAGTGGATTCTTTGAAGGGCACTCACATAAGGTATGCCTTAACTCACAATTCCACTATCCATGATTCCTTAGTCAAATAGTTTTGGCAAACTGCCACTGCCATAACTCTTGCTGATGGGACTCTATAATTAAGACCAACTACTGATACCTTAGAGTATGCAATCATTGAGGAATCAGTCAGAAGTAAACTTCAATTGGTTGATGCCTCAGGGATATCTATGTTGCCAAACGATGAACTTTTTCAGGGTATGGGTAATATGGGGTATCCAACTGATGGAACCTTTACTTTTTGGAAAAGCCACTTTACACCCCAATGGCGATTTTTAGTGCATCACATTCTACATTGTATGAGTTTTAAAAGTGGTGGATGGGATCAATTTGGTAGCAATCTTGATACTGCTCTGATTTGTCTATCCACTGGCAGGATTTTTAACTTTCCAAAATTAATTTTTGATGCCATGGTCGCCAATTTGAAAAGTAGAACAAAGTTTTTGATATACCCTCGCTTTCTATAAATCATTTTGGATATTCAAACAAAAAGCAAACACCCTTATTTGGCTGTGTAATTAACCAAAAATATTTTTGGGAATATGAGAAGGGTTTTCAAGGGTTACCAAGTCCATTGTTGCCAGCTATGTTGCATGTTGCTACTAATTAACCTGCAGGTACATCAGTTCCATCTACATCATTTCCATCTGCAGATCAATCACAGCCTATACCAGATCCAGAAGAGCCTGCTTTTGAACAAAGATCACCAACACCCCAACCACCTTCCCCTCCAACTCTTGAAGCAGAAGAGCCACCTTTTATTCCCCAAACCCAGCCTCCAACTCCTACTCAAGAACCAGAACCAAGTTCTCTATCTACAAATGATCTACTTCAACTAGTTCCTCAGCTTCTTGCTAGGATAGATGGGTTGGAGAAGGATCTCAAGCAAACTAAACAGACATTGGGAACAGTTGTTCTAAAATTGGTTAAAAGGGTTAAGAAGCGGGATGGGATTGTCAAACAAAAGGGGATAGACTTTACTTACTCAGAGGATGATGAAGCAGAAAATTCTTCCAAACATGGGAGGAATTTGAAAAAGGGAGAATCAGTTTTTAAAACTCCTACACGTGACAAATCTTCTGAGGATACACACATTAGTCCTCAGGGATTAGAAGTAGTTAAAACTCTGGTCAAAGATCTCAGTCAAAAGAAACAAGTCAAGAAGAGATTAGATGCAGAAGCTGTTAATACTGGCGTGGGAGTTAGTACGGGCTACACTGATATTAATCCTGGTAGTGAAGAGATTAATCTTGGTTATGATGTTAGTTCTGGTGGTGACAAAGTTAGTCCTGGTGGTGATAAAATTAATTCTGATAGTATTAAAGTTAAGTCTGAAAAGACCAGTACTAGTGATCAAGGTTGTAAAAATCGTGAATCGGTAGTGAGGCGGTCGACCCCCCTGTAGCTTGTAATCGGTCTAGGTGGGATTAATCGGATTGGCATTTATGGCAAGTTTTGGGTATTTCCGGGTAGTTTTGGGTATTCCCGAAAAGATTTTCCTTAAAAACATCTTGTAACAGATATAAACAATGACTATAAGTGATTACATTTGTTCAGGGTTGCAAAAATATGTTAGTAATTAGAAAATTCCAGTATTGAAGAGTCGGTCACCCCAACTATTATCTAGCATAAGTTAGCTCGTAGACTTGTCGTTATTTACGTATTTATGTAGTTAATTAGTTAGTCAGTAGTGTAAAATAGTTTAGTGCAACACCGTGGAGGAAGGACGGGTCTTTACTCTCTGTATCCCTGATCCACAGGCCGTCAGGAGGTCGTTTAGTTTGTAACCTATAAATACCCTCTACCTTGCAAGGTAGAGGGTTGGATGTTCTTTGGTAATCTAATATTCTACAAGTTTCTCTTACTAGAATATCCCACTTTCTCTCTCTCTTAAATCATCTATATGCTCATTGTGTTAATGTTATGATATGTAAGTGAAATCCAATGTGTTAATGTTATGATATGTAAGTGAAATCCAATATCCAACAATTGGTATCAAGAGCCATGGTTTGATCATATCTTGCACATCTTTGGATTTCTAGTGGTTTTTAGGTGGTTTTTGAGTTTGAAAAAGTTTAGTGGTTTTTGCATCATTTGGGTGATTTTCTAGTGTTAAAGTTTGGATTTTGATAGTACTTTTATGTTTAGAATCATCACAAGTATTTAGGTTTTGATCTGGTAAGCTTGTATCATCGTGGTTGGGTAGTTTTTGGATTGAAAAGTGATGTTTTTGTGGTTTTCTTGCTAGCGACTTGACATTCGGACTTCATTCTTCGTAGCGACTTGCTTTGCAATTTCGTAGCGAGTTACAGTTTTGGAGCTAGCGACTTAGATCTAGCGATTAACAGTACAAGTAGTGGACTCTCCACTACGGGTAGCGACTTGGTGGTAGCGACTTGGTCTGTAGCGAGTTGCTCTTTAGCGACTTGTATCTTTAGCTACTTGAGTAGCGAATTGCTGCCAAAATTATGCTAGCGACTTGAGGCTTAGCGAGTTACTACTTAGCGACTTGCATTTGTCTAGCGACTTGGGACTCTAGCGACTTAGTGGTATAGCGAATTAGGTGTTAGCGACTAGAGGATTAGCGACTTGTACTTAGCGATTTGGATGGTGATTTAACGACTTGGGATTATTGCTATTTAGCTGCTAGCGAGTTGGTTCAAAATCTCTAGAGACTTGGGGAGTAATTTATAATAACACAATGTCAGTCATCACGGATCCTTTAATCACCAAAGTACTTGCTCTCTATGACACAGCAGAGAATAGTGAAACAGAATGCTTACATGAATGCCATACATTTAATGATTCAACATCGATTAATCAGAACAACTCAAATAAGTCACTCTTAATGTCTGCAAATGATACTATGAATATGGAATGCACCAGTGAGCCGTTTCGACATCTCAGTCAGCTTCTCAAATTACTCTTATCTACAACCATGGATCGAACAAGTTGTGCCATCCTTCGTCAGGATTTTCCCACTTTGACAAGAACTGTTTTACTTAACTTAGAACGACTGAGGTTTCAAATTACCAAAGAAAAGGTCTCAACTGATGAGTCTCAAGCCGCTCTTCAAACTATCTTCAATCAATTTCAGCCACTTATCCGGGAAGAATATTCCTCAGATTTTGATGATATCATGACTGGAATATCATTCAAAAAACATACGGGAATGGAAATTCATGAGTTTAGAAACTCATTTACTCAACTTATGGGTAATATGGAAACATACATCAAGGAAGCTGCAAAAGAGAATAACAAGCTGAATGAGTTGAATGAGTACCAAGAGACACCATGGAACAATTGTGACAAGTCATGCAACATTCCAGTTGAACCAGTTGAACCAGTGAATGACACTGAGTGCAGAATCTCAGTTGTAATGAAAAAGGATGAAGACAACAGCACTGATCTCAAACACTCAGAGTCAGAAAAGGTTTCTTTCGATAAGGTACACTTAACTGATCACACAAATTCTCATAAAAAGGTACATGACTCTTACTCTGAACATAACATTGTGGAATCAATCTTTGTTCTACCTGAATCTAATGCAAGTAACATGATTGAAAAAAGGGTATATGATGAGCTTTCAAACAAATTTTCAATTCTTGAAAAACACTGTATCTCATTGCAAATTGAAATACAACAAAAGGATGAAATGTTTTATGCAAAAAAACCGTGTACTAATCAGGAACTTCCAGAATTTAGAGAATTTTTTGAAATTAATCAGTTAAAATCCCAGATTCAGGACAAAGATTCGACCATTGGCAATCTGAAACTACTTCTTTCAGAAGCCCAGAAATATGACTGTCATGAGATGAGTGATGCACTTGAATCTAGAAATTCTGAACTAGCTCTATGTGTGTCCAACCTTCTAAGAGAAAATGAGCATTTAAGAATGAACCTTGAGAAAACAAACTCTAAGTTAGTCAATCAATCTAACCTCTTGATGAAAGACATTGATGACCTCAAAGCACAAATTCAGGATAAGAGCTTCAATATTGTTGCCCTAAAAAATGAGCTCAGGAAGTCTGTTGGAAATAGGATGAACACTAAGTTTGCAAAACCTTCAACTTTGGGAAAGTCAAATGTTCAGAACCACTTGAAACGAACAGTTATTAAACAACCTAATGCCTTTAGGTCTGAAAGAGCTAAACCATTGAAATCTAAGCTTACATCCCAAGTTGACAATATGTCTGTTTTGTCAAAACCAGTCACTCCATTGCCTAGTTCAGATATGATGAATCTCAAACCTCGGACTTATGGACAATTCTCACAAATCAAAAATGCAATAAGTATAACTAGCTCTCATGCAAAACATCATTTGACTGATCAATCCCCTAAGAAATTCTCTGATCACAAAAGGACATATTGTCAAAACAAGGTTGTGCACTCATTTAGGTCAACTAACTGTGGTTTCAAATGGATTCCCACTGGCAGATTTTTTAAGTTTACAGGACTTAAACGAACTTACATTCCTAGATCATGCCTCAAGTGGATTCCCACAGGTAAACTCTTCAAGAATGTAGAACCGAATAGGATCCCCATTAATGATACGTCTGTGTTATACTGTGATGCATCCAAATGTGAGATTAAACATGTCACTAACCCTTCTATGTACAAGTCTACATGTGCTTCAAGTGCAATGTGCTCTCAGTCTTTTTCAGGTACAATGCTCAACTCAATCAGGAACTTCATGACTTGGTTCCCATCTGAAATGAACATAGCTCATTCAGGAGCTATAGCGTGCCAGAGTTGATGTACTTCTTACTTTGACTCCTATTCATCTTGAATCAGGACTCGTTCTACTATATCTGTGTATAAATCAAGTTTTTCTTTAAAAAAAAAAAAAAAAAAAAAAAAAAAAATCAGTTTTCTCAATCTTTTAAATTTTTTTATATATGTCATTCTTTTAAATTTACAATTTTATCATTTTTTTTATTTTTTTTCCAATCTAATAAAGAATACATTCCTTGTTATCGATAACATCTACGGTCCTAGAAATGTCATTCAATAATGGCGCGGGATCATAGATGAAGTTCGAACAATTGAAATATTCTTGTTTTTATAACGGGGTTGATTAATGTCAATCAATGTTCTTTGATGACATTGATTGAGGGGGAGATTGTGTATATGCTTTTCTTGACTATCTATGCCATTGGCTTCTGTGCTGGTTATAATGCTTGCTCGCTTGTAAGTTGAGGTCGTGTTTTGCCTGTGTAACTATCTGGTTATGGTGTTTCTCTCAGTTGTAGGTTGTGGTCGTATCTTGCTCAAGTGATTATCATTGTGTTCCTATGTATTAAGTGCCTAGCATTAAATGCTTATTTGATTAAATGTTTAAGTGATTCATGGCGATCATTGTGATAATCTAACTTAGTCTATAATCCGTGTTAGCAACTTACCACTCGTTCATCAAAACCATAGGGACCAAACTTGTCATATATTTGAAAGTTGTGTTGCACTAGCGACTTATCTCACTTCATTCGAAAACCACAGGGACCGAATGTGTCAAATTGCAAAAGTTCCCCCCTATACCCCTAGCGACTTACTACATTTTTATTTTATAAGTTTTTTTCTCTCTCTTCTCTCGTTTTGTCTTCTCGTCTAAGTTACTTGTTCTTTCTAGCGACTTAACTGTGGTAAGTCTCGAATCACACGTTATTTGTTCTCTCTTATGCGTTTGTGTCTAGTTTCTAATCTGTCTCTTTATCCAGATCCTCTCGAGCTCGTGATTTGTGACTGTTTGATTCCCACCTAGGTTCGATTTGTCATGAAATCGTTTTTGTTTGTTGTTGTTTGTTGTTGTTATTATGATGATTGAATGTGTACAAATTGTTTGGTATATCTTATCTTGATTGCTTGATAATTAGTCTTCATGATCTGGTGATGAATGTGTAGTGGATTGGGTTGTTGGGTTTTGAGTGTTCTTGATGGCGACTTAATATGTTCTTGGTAGCGACTTAGCTTGAATGTTCTTCATGGCGAGTTAGCATTCAACTTAGCGATTATGTTTCTGTAGCGAATTAGTTTATTATATTCCGGCGACTTGGGTAGCGAGTTAGTTGTCAGCGACTTGTCTTTACAAGTTAGCGAATTAGTAACATTAGCGACTTAGTTAACAAATTTGTAGCGACTTGGTTGTGTTACTGTTCATGGCGACTTGTCTTCACAAGTTAGCGAATTAGTAACCTTAGCGACTTAGTTAACAGATTTGTAGCGACTTGGTTTTGTTACTGTTCATGGCGACTTGTCTCTACAAGTTAGCGAATTAGCATAGCGACTTAGAGAGCTAAACTATTAGCGACTTTTCTGTGGTACTAGTGATGGCGACTTGTCTTTACAAGTTAGCAACATTGTTCACTTTCATGTTGCGAATTAGTCTTAGGGTCCAGGGTTATTAAAATGTTCAAAGGTTATTGCTATAGTTGATCTCATTCTCACAATACTTAGGTTCTCCTAATTCAACTTGTTGAGTCAACATACTCTATGTAATCTGCTATGACATTTCTGTTTAGGCAAAAGGTACTTGGTTTCTCTCACGACAGCCAAATGTTACTTTTTGCCTCATGCATATTTGTTATATCACTTCTACATGTGTATCTTGGCTCATGACATGATCCCTTTGCAATGCACTCTTTTTGCCTTTTAATCCCTTATCAGCTCGTCGTGTGAAAATTTATCTGTAAGATTCTACTTCATAGAAATATCTCACTTATGCCACTCAATCTTTCTCTGTATGTGATTTGGGGACTCCTTCTGAGTTACTGCTTCTATGTGTCCATGTCTTAAGGGTGCTCTCAATGTTGTCTCACTTATCATTTATCATCTAACCTGTTCCCAATCATTACTGTTGATTGTATGTTTACTCAGACCATCAATGGCAAGTTCAAACCCAGAAAAGAGCGTTACCCCTTCGGCATCATCCAAAGTTCTCTCAGACGAAGAAATCCTTCCCAGGAGTCAATGGGCTGATATTGGAAAAAGCAACTGTTATGTGGACCTACAAAAGCTTCAACAAAATCCGATACTCAAAGTTTCTATTGACGTCCTCAAAAACACAAACTTCTTCGGAGCAATTACCAAGCAATGCTCAATTCCGACCATTTACATTCAACAATTCTGGAACACTGTTCAATGGGACAAAATCACAGCTCGATACTCTTGAAAACTGGATGATAGGGAGTTCACAATTGATTCTGATATTCTGAGCAAGGCTCTTGGAATCACCCCATGTAACCCTGACCTTCGTTCTGAATCTCCACCTAGTGCTGACGATCTGATTGTCCTTCTAATTGGGTTGGGTTATCAGAACAGTATTTCAAGAGCATCCGACATCATCACTGGACACATGTATCAACCCTGGAGAGCTATTACAACTATTCTTAACTTGTGCTTATCCGGTAAAACATCAGGGTTCGATAAAGTGAGAATTCCTATCCTGCAAATCCTATGGGGAATTGTTAATAGGGTTGATGTGAATGTCTCAGATCGTATCTGGGAAGAATTTTCTTTATCAATACACACATTCATATCTGATAGAACTAATTTCCAGAACAAAGCTCAAGGACGAAAGAAACTGAACAAGCTTGTGATTCCCAGCATCATATTTTCTAAGCTTGTTATCCAGTATTTGCAACAAACTCACAACTTCAATCCTAGGAGTGAATCAACTCTGCATAATGCAAAAGATGAATATGTTTTAGGAAACCTGAAATATGTTCCTAGAGGTATGGATAATGAAATATTTGGATTGCCAATTCCTGATAGTCTTCTCACAGAAGATATCAAGAAGAAGGACTACTTCAAACAATACAAGAAAAGAGCTTCCAGTTCCTCTGCTGATGTCACACCTTCTCCTCCACAACCCAATGCTCCCAAGTCCACGTCAGCCTCACAAGCATCCTATGCCTCTCTTCCTAAAAAGAGACTTGAAAGGTCACAACATTCAGACACCGCATCCAAGAAGCAGAAAGTAAAAAGGAAGAAAGTGGAAAAGGAAATTGGTGAAAATACTGAGGAACCAAAGAATATTACAAGGTTAACTGATGAAGATGATGCAGATCTACAACTTGGAATTCAGCAAAGCCTAGAAAGTCTGAATGTGAAAGCTCCAGTAGGTGGAATTGTGCTAAGAGAACCTGATCATCTGCCTCGACAAACAACCCCAATAACACAAGACAAAGGAAAAGGGGTAGCTAGTGTTGAAACTGAACAAGCTGCTCACATGCTTTTAACGATCTCATCGTCTCCATCAAGCACCACCAATCAATACGAGCTGAAGAGAAGAACAGAATCATCTCCTGCTAAAGAACAATCTGGAGTGGACAAAGTGTCTGAAACGTCTAAAGAAAGCCTTACACCTAGTGAGACTCATTCTGGCCGGAATGTTGACGCTCTGTTGCAGAAAGGCTCGCAGGAGAATCTTGAGACAAGATCTGATGAGACCTTGCAGATGGATGAACCAAATCTGTCTACCAACTCTCTATCTCCACTCAAGGACTTCGATACTGATTTCACTTTCGGAGATCAATACTTAAATGACAAACCCTTAGATACTGCACAATCCATGGTTACAGTCAACATTCAGCAAGATACATCAACAATTCCTCCGATGTCAGCATCTTCACTCACAACTGCACTCCCACCTCCCATACCAACTCAATCAACTGTACAAACACCACCAACATTGTCACCAACCCCTGAACCTGTCATTACAGTTGCTGATGTGGATGCTCCACCAGCTTCACCGCCACAGATCCTTACCTCTGATCAACTACTGGACAAAGCTGTAAAAAGGATAGAAGCTCTGGAAAGGCAACTTCCTAAATCTGTTGATTCCCTTGTGGATCGTGTCTATAGATTGGAGCACCTCAACTTCAATGAAGGGGTTACTGCCGCTATTGAAGGAGAAGTCAAGGATGCTGTGGAATGGGCTATGGAGGCTCCACTTCTTAGACGATTCAAGGACCTACCTATCACCGATATGAGAGCAGCTCTGTTTGAAAAGATGTATGATGCTGAAGAGGACAAGCATGAGGTTCACAAGAAACTCTATGAGGCACTTGAAGAATCCATTAAGTTCGACAATTATGAGCAGTTTATGATTGACGTCGGGGAAAAAGAAGCTAAAAAGAAAAGGAGAACAATTGTGATGGAATCATTGATGAAGGACCGTAAAGATCATCCTCCACCTCCACCACCAACGGGGGGCGCTGGAACTTCTGGAGCTGGTGATCCTTCTACGACAACCAACACACCTCCACCACAACCACCATCATCACCGCCAAAACCTTCCAATCAATCAGGTCCTACAAAAGAACAGAGTACTAAGAAGAAATCTGCTGCCTGGACGACGGTTGATTCAAGGTTCACATCCACATCCACCTCAATTCCTGATGATCAAATGGTTCACGAAGAGTCGCATGTCATGGCTGACTCAGAACCAGATGAAGATGATGCATCTACAAAGCATATTCCTAAGCCATCAGAAGATTGGTTTGATACTTACATGGCTGGGAATCGCACTAGCACATCCAGAGTAGCACCTTCAAGAGACACAATTCAAAGCTGCATTGTGGAAGATAGACCTCCTTCTCCAGAACCCACATGGACCATCCCAGAGTCTGACTATATGATTCCTGACAACAATTGGGCATCAGCTATCACCAATAATTATGAAGTTCCAGCTGAAGACTCTCTTCTGCACTACACTGGAGATATGGGAAGTTTTATTAGATGGTTTTGTGAACGGAAGAGTATCTCATCCATAACTCCAAGAGATCTTGAAGGACAAGCTTATGAAATTGTCAAAGTCTTCCACTCTTATGCAAATCATCTTCAATATCAGATGGAAGAATGCCATAAGATGCTGAATGACCAAGTCAGTGAGCAAATCAGTCGCTTCAATGTCAACAAATCTCTTCCTCTTGGTGGTGAACCTGGTCAGATAACCATTCAGGCTGAATTCTTCTTCAATCACGACTTGGACTATCTGTGTGCTCGCTCTGCTGAAAGAAGACCTGCTCTATCAATATCAAAGATGAAAGCTGCAACCTACTCTGATCAGGGGCTTGAACAGATGGTTCCTGATCAATTCTGGGCTGATGAAGAACAAAAGTATGATATTGCCGCTTCTTATGGTATTTCTCACTGGTGGTTCAAAAATAAGAAGTTCTACATCGAAAGACATGGTGCTGATAAAAGACGCAATGATGTCAGATCAAAGCTGCAAATCTTAAGTGTTATTCGAGTAGAGATCTTCCCTATCTATGGATATGAGTATTTGAAGAAGATAGTCCTTAAAAGAGCAGACCTCAAAGAGTATACTATTGAAGAGAACGACTTCAAACATCTTCTGCCAAATGATTTCGAAGATCTCTATCTCTTAAATCTTCAAGGACACCTTGAGCATTTACCTGTCCGTAAGAAAAAGGCCCTCTCTGCAGCTGTCACTCTTTGGATCAGGGGCTTAGTCATTCGAAAACGAGTTGAGGACTTTCAGCTTGGCATTGAAAGCTACCAAACCAGGATCAACCTTACAAGTCCACAATGAAATGCAACTGGGCATGAATTTCATCGCGAATACAAAGTCCTTGACACCCCTAGAGCCGTCATCTTCACCGACAGATATGGATCTCGTATGCTTATGCGTCTATGTGAGCTCTACAAGTTTAGTGATGGTACTCTCAAATTGGTCGAAGAAGAACTTGACACCAGAATGAAAGAAGTCAAAATTGATATGAAATTTTGGGTTAAGACTACTTTTTGGATTGATGATGACTTGAAGAGGTGTGAACACTTCATTACTGCAATCAGACGAAGACTCAAGACACGAAGGATCTTCCGCTGCCTTGAAAGTTTTGTTGGTGGAAGGCTTCGGGATGGTCACTACAAACTTCTTCAGAGGACTGAATGAAGACATCTTCGGGAAGCTGTTTATGTTGTGTTTTTAAATATGTGTAATATGTGGTGTACTAAATATGAACAACTGTAATACATGTAATAGTGCTAGGATTTGTACTGTGGTTTCCCCTTGTAAAAAGGGAAACATCTGTGTTGTCCACTTCTGATCATATAAAACCGGACACATTTTTCTCCTACAAATATTTTACCTCATACATATTTAAATCACTTGAGATCCAAAATCTCAAAGGATTTAAGATTTTTGATCGGGGGAGAAAATGTGATATAAATATGAAAGATGTTAAAATATAAGATGACCAATTTTTTTGTGCATACTTCTCTCTAATATGTGCTAAACAATTATCGAATCTCGAAGCATATATTAAGGGGGAGAATTCTCTTCGCAAATTCATGTCATCAGGGTACACAACTTTCAATCTTTCTAAGGTACCCTGATTGTATGGCTTCAAATCCTTTGGTGATCATGTATGCACTTATTAAAGGGTTCCCTCTAGTATGTGCAAAACTCTTTTCAAACCTCGAGGCACATATTGAGGGGGAGCAAATTTATGGAAACCTCATCCTTCCTGGAAATGCTTTATCTACTTGATTTGATCAGGGAAGTGATGTTGATATCTTTTAGAAAATGGTAATCAAAGAAGTAAATTCTTCCTCTTGCCTCCGTGTGCAAAACGATTTCAAACAATTCATGCACATGTTGAGGGGGAGCACGTATTCTAAAAATATCAAAAACAATTCAGGTACAAAATGTTTTGATAATATATCACAAGTATCTGGATTGATTTTCAAATGGTTTTCAATTGGTTCCAATGGCAGATGAACAATACCAAATAGACCGACCAACTTTACTTTATGTACGATGATATAAGGATGATAAGGTTAGGTATTGGTTCCCATGATCCGCCAGAACCGGAGAGATCTACCCAGGGACAATCCACTAGTTAGTGTAGAAGTCCTTAGGTATGATGATAAAAGGAGAAAAGTGAGATATGGGAAGTGTGCGGACTGAGACAGAACAAGTACTGGAACAAACCCAACAAGGTTCTTGCAATGAAGTCTCGGTAAGCACTGAAGGGGTTGAAGAATTAAAAAGATTTGAATGAGAAAAGGGTGAAAACAAATAGCCCTCCATTTATTCAACCTTAGGGCAGAAACCGGGTTCAATTCATACGCTACTGATGGTAACATCGGTATTGAAGACAAGACGTCATGGACCCAGTGACGCACTGCACTTCAACTTTCCAAACCACTCAAGTTCCTCTTAAAAGGACTTGTTTCATTCTCACGGGGAACCGACATATCTATCGACTTTCTCTTAGAGATTGTTGATATTGAAGAAGGAGACCCTCTCCCTAGTCTCCGGCACAGGATCCAAATATGCACAAATTGAGTCTAGAGCCACGAGATCATCAATAAATCTCATTAGGACACTTTCAATGAAGACTCTCTGTTTCACACAATGTGGAAAGAGAGATTATATCTTGAGTCCTACGCATTATCCTTGCGGTATTGCCAGAACATCTGAGTGATGTGTATTCATATTCACAATGAAGATGGAAAGCCTTCTGGAGCCAACATCAAACAAGCTCCTGGTAGGTGGCATGTGAGATCTATTATATGGATCAACCATGTGACAACTGAACATAAACAATGGGGCGATTCAATCTCTTGAATCAATCCTGGTTCAGGTTATGGATTGACGGATACCTTTGAAAAACCGGTCGTTGTGCTTAAAAACTCTTTTCCTTAGCACATCGACCGTGTACTCATTTTTCAAACCAAAAGGTGTTTTTATGATTGATAATTGATTTTCAACAAAACCTTCGTTGTATTGCAAAAACAATTTCTATTGAGCAATACACGATTGTTTTTCAAATCTCTTTTCATCAATCAGTGGACTTAAAATTCGCTGGTTCACTCACTCCGTGTTGTCTTCTTTGAGACGTTCCGGTTTGAGAACAGCTAGAGCAGCTGCGAAACCCTGTCAAGGAAATTCTTCGGAATTATACCTGATCACAGGCAGTACTTGTACTGTTCAACGGGGAACCGTGGGCCGTGTACCTCAATTCAACGAAAGTGATCAAAGACACCTTCGTGCGATTTATTGCTAACTGTTGTATGCAGGTACGTCCTACGTTTGCAGCTGATCAAAATGAAGCGGTCAATCCATAGCTGCATGCTCACTTATCACATTCATCTCAAAAGAAATCATGATCAGTGCATCAATGACTCTGATATTTTCACTCCATGCTTCTGCTACGCTGCTGCCAATATCATGAATCAACTAAAGCTTTCGCAAACTCTGATGAGAAGATATCATGATCCAGAATGTGAGCATGTCGGTCCTAAAGTCACAACACCACAATGGATGTCTCAGAGATTTTTGTTAGCTGATGATCTCAAGAGCTGGCTCATAATTATTATCTCATGGATCATTAATGACCTCCTCTTTAAAGTACAAATCTATGCAGACTTTGAAGTTGCACTACTTATGCACAAAGTTTGCGAAGTTGAAATTTTAAAGTCTACGAGCTCAAGAACAAAGTCAAGAATAGAATGCTAGGATTTGAAATGTAAAACATGGGGTGACCTCCCTTAGGGGGAGATTGTTAGGAATTAGAAAATTCCAGTATTGAAGAGTCGGTCACCCCAACTATTATCTAGCATAAGTTAGCTCGTAGACTTGTCGTTATTTACGTATTCATGTAGTTAATTAGTTAGTCAGTAGTGTAAAATAGTTTAGTGCAACACCGTGGAGGAAGGACGGGTCTTTACCCTCTGTATCCCTGATCCACAGGCCGTCAGGAGGTCGTTTAGTTTGTAACCTATAAATACCCTCTACCTTGCAAGGTAGAGGGTTGGATGTTCTTTGGTAATCTAATATTCTACAAGTTTCTCTTACTAGAATATCCCACTTTCTCTCTCTCTTAAATCATCTATATGCTCATTGTGTTAATGTTATGATATGTAAGTGAAATCCAATATCCAACAAAATAGCAAATCGGTGATTAATCGTATTGGTATTTTTGGCAAGTTTTGGGTATTTACGGCAAATGTTGGTATTTTCGGTAAGATTTTCCTTGAAAAACCTCTTGTAATATATATGAACAGTGACTATAAGTGATTAAAACTAATTTACGACGAGTTTAGGGTATTTCCGGTAAGATTTTCATGTTTTCGGCAAGTTTGACCATTAATAACCGCCGTTGACCATGGTTGACCGATTTGTTTGAAAGATTTACACAAATCGGAAAGGTCGGTGACCCAGTAGCACCTAATCGGTGATTAATCGGCCTTGTAGACCTTTTTTTGCAACACTGCTGGTGATGATTCTGTTCAGAGAAAAGGAAAGGGAATACTGGAAGAGACTCCTGAGCCTAGTAAGACTAAAAGGTAAATCAGATAGGAGGAGGCAAGCGTAGCTGAAATTGCAAGACTTCAAGTACAAGATGCAACTGAAGAAGCTAGGATTATTGAATAAAAATTGAAGGATGAAGTGGTTACAAAGAACATGCAGGAGCAGCCTGAGCTAACAGAAGCATAGAAGAAGAGAAAGGCTCAAGTACAGGAAGCTGCAAAGTTCTACACTAATGAGGATTGAGATATAGTGAGAGCTAAGCTGGAAGCCAACAGGGATATCTTAGCTGATATAGACAGTGATGATTATGCTCAGAAGATGGTAGAACTGGTAAATGAAAAGAAAAGGTTGTTAAGAGAACAAATGGACAAAGAAAGAAGGAGCAGACCCATGACTAAGGGAGAACAGAGAGAGTAC
This sequence comes from Chrysanthemum seticuspe, assembly GCA_019973895.1. Taxonomy (NCBI): domain Eukaryota; kingdom Viridiplantae; phylum Streptophyta; class Magnoliopsida; order Asterales; family Asteraceae; genus Chrysanthemum; species Chrysanthemum seticuspe. Next base: position 273,857,103 of record BPTQ01000009.1, read on the forward strand.
ATGATGAACTATATTAAGAGTCAAGGGGATACCAATTGGAAGATGTTTCAGCTTAAGTGATTGAAAGCTGATGAACTAAAGGAAGAGTTTGAAAAGGTAGTAAGGCAAGTCCAAAGCTTTGTTCCAAAGGATTCAGAACTAGAAACTTCAAGTCTTAAAAGACATGGAATAACACTTCAACCAGAGGAAGCCAAAAAGCAAAAGTTTACAGAGGAAGAAGTTGTTGCTAAGACTGAGTTTGTAAAGAAAGAGGAAGAACCTGAGGTTCAAAAGCTAGTTGTGAAATGGAATAGAAGAAAATCAGTGGCAAAGAAGGGAAAGAAAGGATAAGTCTGATACTAAGGAGGAAGTGGAAGCTTATTTGGAAGAAAAAGTAGATGAACCTTCTTCTTAAGAGTTCACTATGGGAACAATTCCTGAAAGTTCAGCACCTACTGCAAAGATAGTTAAATGACAGATCATCAAAACAGGGAGTAAAGGGGTGTACCAGATAATAAGGGAAGATAATTATGATGTGATATATGTTAACTTTCCAGGTATGCTTCATGATTTAACCAGAGATGATCTCAAAGAGTTGTACAAGTTGGTAATGCTGAAATATGGAGATGGCAATCCTGAAGAAGAACTTGAAAGAGTTCTATAGGGGGATCTGAAGATTATCTTTGATCCACCAGTTCCAGGAGATGAGTTCTGGAAATTGACTAATCAGCAAAAAGTAGTCAACTGGAGGTATTTTCACAGTTGTGCAGTCCAATGTTTAACACTGGAGTCTGCACAAATTTATATGTTGAAAGAAGTTGAGTATCCTCTCCCAGCTAAAGTTTGTAAGGTTATGCTGGAAAAGAAGCTTTTAGGAGAAAGGAAGGATGAGGTATGTTATCAACTCTTGATATTAATTGAAAAACAGGCTCAACAGCAATAAGTTTAGGATGTTTGAAAGAATTTTCAGGGATGTAGAGTATAAATTGGGAGTTGATTAAGTAAATGGAGTTTGAGGAGTACTTTACTTAGTGAAGGGGCTTTGCACTAACACAACAAATGGTTATCAGTCCACCATGTTTAACAAACATAAAGACTGGCTAATCAAAGAGTAAACAGCTCTAGTAAAGATTTCTCAAATCCGTTTATGGCTGACAATTTGCCAAAAATGGTATGGTAATCAACTCACCATATATGTATTAGTGAAGAGTTGGCTAGCCCACATGATTATGGCTTGTGGAAAAGGCTGTGGAAAATCCATTTATATGGTTGACAATTTACCAAAAACTGGATGGTTGTCAACTAACCAAAGCTTGATGTTGAAGAAGTTGAACTGGTTATTAATTCACCATGGTGATGACTGAATTCCACCAAAGAATTAACTAGTCCAAAAGCAAACGACTTTTGGTAAAGACAATTCAAATCCATTGATAGCTGATGATTTGCTAAAAATCGTATGGTATTTCAACTCACCATGTTTCACGTACAAAGAGTTGAAATGGTTATCAATGTACCATGGTTATTCACCAAACATTGGCTACTCCAGAGTTAATGGCTAACTGGTAAAAAGACATCAAATCCATTAAACTTTCAGTGATTCACCTCTCATAGGAGTTAACACACCTGGAAGTGATGAGAATAGTATGAAACTTTATAAATTGATGTACATGTAGTCAAGGTTGCTGAAAAGATCTGAAAAAAACCATGGAGTGCTGATACTTGTCAAGTAGATGCTGCAACAGATCATAAATTGAAGATTCACAAAGTTGCAGTTCAACATAATTCCAAGAAGAAAGATTATAACATCCTCAGGAAGCTCAAAATGAAGAAACTTGAAGTTCACAAGTGAAGATCAAGTTAGGGGAGGATTGTTAGGAATTATGTATGTAACAGACTTAATACTGCTAGTGATAATAGTTAAGTCTTACGTAGTTAAGTCTGCCAGTACTAATGTTAAGTCTGGCAGACATAGTTAGTACTGTTTAGCAATTAGTAGTTAAGTCTGTTTATGAAAAACAGAATAGTTTTGTTAGAGATATAGTAGGAAAGGATATGTACGCGTCACATATTTTATAAATATACTAGGGTTTCTTTAGTGTATAAAAGGAACCCTAAGGCATTATGTTATGTACTAGAACGATTGATAATAGAAGCTTAGTAAAGTTTAATAGTAAATTAGCAAATGTGTTTTTCTTATTGCTTGTGTTAAGATTACGCATTAACACTAAGTACTCATTGTTAAGAGTTCTTCATATAATTGATTTGAATTTATTCAAGTTAATTATTGTCTTATAAAGGCTACTTAGATCCATTACTTTGGACCTACACCTCCCATAACCAAGTTGCCTCCTGCATCACACTCCTCACTGTGGGGGTCACAAGATGCCCATAAATCATACCCTTTGTTGTGGTCAACTGGGATTACTTCGATGATACTTCAACTCCATCTTCCTTGGGGTGTTATTTAGATTTTTTTGGTTTCGTGCCAAAATCCTAGTGAGTGTGTTTATCTCCTTATTGTTCAGGGATAAGCTAATTATTACCTTATGCTCAACATTCTCGTCAACTTTTACATATTTGGTATTCGGGGGCAAGTTGGCTTCCAACGTGGTTTGCCCCCTTCCAACTTGGTTACGCCATAGGTCATTGCTAGAGTTACGCCGTAACCCTTGTCTCTCCCTAATTCCAACATTATTTACCTGCAAGACAGCACTATAAATATTGATACTTGTTAGGAATTAGAAATTCCCGGTATTAAAGAGTCGGTCACCTCAAGTACATGTAATCGTTAGAAAGCTCGTAGTCGTAGTTCTTTTAAGTTAAGTAGTAATTTAGTTAAGTAAAACCGTGGAGGACGGACGGGTCTTTACCCACTGTATGCCTGATCCACAGCCCAAAGTGTGGCGAGTTATGTAAGACTATAAATACTCTCTACCTTCCAAGGTAGAGAGTTGGAGCTCATAATAATATCTTTCACTTTCTCTCACTAAGTTCCCTAAACCTCTAACTTTCTCTCTCTAGAATTCCATCTATATGCTACTTTGTGTTATGGTTTGATGTGTATGTGAAAAGTTATATCTTACAATTGGTATCAAGAGCCATGGTTAGATCATATCTTGCACATCTTTGGATTTATAGTGGTTTTTAGGTGGTTTTTGAGTTTGAAAAAGTTTAGTGGTTTTTGCATCATTTGGTTGATCTCTTGTGTTAAAGTTTGAATTTTGTTGGTACTTTTATGTTTAGAATCATCAAAAGTGTTTAGGTTTTCATTTGGTAAGCTTGAATCATCTTGGTTGGGTTGTTTTTGGATTGAAAAGTGAAGTTTATTTGGTTTTTCAAGCTAGCGACTTAGCTCTCAGAATAGTTTCTTGGTAGCGACTTGCTTCACAGTTTTGTAGCGACTTACAGTGTTAAAGCTAGCGAGTTAGATCTAGCGAGTTAAAGGACAAGTAGTGGAATCTCCACTACGGGTAGCGACTTGTGGTAGCGACTTGGTCAGTAGCGAGTTGCTCTTTAGCGACTTGTGTTTCTAGCGACTTGTGTAGCGAATTGCTGCCAAAATTTGGTTAGCGACTTGGTCCGTAGCGAGTTACTACTTAGCGACTTGTTTTTCTGTTAGCGACTTGGGAGTCTAGCGACTTGGCTGTCTAGCGAATTAATTGGTAGCGACTTAGTGGATTTGTTTCTAGCGACTTAGAGCTTTATCATCTAGCGACTTGAGTGATTGTTTACGGTTTTCTCTTGATTTAGTAAAATCCCGTGAAAGAATCTATTTCCCGGTTTAATCATTGAGTTATAAAATCCCGTATAATCTATTAACATGTCTACCAACGTCCCTACTGTCATCTCCACTGTTGCCGAGGATGTTCAAGCAGCTGGCTCAGATACTCGTCCACCCATGCTTGACAGAACTGACTACGACTCTTAGGCTCAACGAATCAGATTGTATTGCCTTGGAAAGGAAAATGGCTGTCTC